>BMAU01018896.1:0-711246 GCA_019973935.1 Trichonephila clavipes
ACTGCTTTTAACTTACCCGAGTCAGAGGGGCATGAAATGCAAAAAGGCATCGTCCTGCCATTTGTATTGATTTTCATGCGTTTTAGTGGATAACTCATGTGGATGAATAAATATTCATCACTCGCTTGGAGAAAAAATTTTTAATATGTGTGGCTAGACGTATTAGCCACTGCCCGCTAAAGGGTTAAAGATTGAGAGAAAGGGAAAAAAAAAAAGGGAAAGAGGGCATGAAACATAAAAATTTGAAGCATTTAATGCTATAATTTTAATTGAATATAGGCAGGTATTACATTTTATTAAGGTATAAAAATAATAATAATTACCGTACTGTATTTTTTGAAAGTGTAGAAAAAGTACCTACTAAGAATTATGCCTCGAAAGCGTAAGTCTAATCTTTACTAAAAAGCTCTAATAAAGCTCGAGCTGAAAGTGGCTAGACTCAACGAAACGTTTCCATAAACTGAACTGCGGGGAAGCCGAGCAGGCGGAGCGTGAGGCAGCTCACAGACCTGTTGGAGACACCAGAGCGAGTCCCAAGCTCGACGTCAATCCTGAACGCTGAATATATGGCCTGCCTCAATTCCGAGCCCCTGGTGACGCCTCGAACAGTCTCCAAGCTTGGCGTCTTTAAAGGCGGGTGATTTACATGGCGTCTCAAAGAGATACAGAAACCATTGAAGCAGCTGAATCTCGCAGACGGGGCTTTTCGTTGTTGAAAGGGCACAACAGCGACGTCTAATATGCACAAAGAACACGTGGGGGGTAGCCTGATAAAGCTGCATTTGAGTATGACGAGACTCTTGATTACGAAAGCCACACGCATATAAAATAAAGAAGCGATTAATAAAGTTAGAATGCAGAGTTTGCGATGCTCTATAAATGGAAAGAGGAAGCAGCGAGGCATGTGTTGTCCGGGAGGGGAAAAGCAGCCCTTCCTTCAATAGACGAGTCAGTTGAACCTCTTAAAGAACTTTTCTCTTATGAAACAAATCAGTCGCGCCGTTTTCTAAAATGCATTAGAAAATATAATGCACGGATTCCATATGACATCTTTTGGGGGCGGGGATAACATTGTTCCGATAGCGAGTTTTGCCCGACTTTCACGATCCAGCGGCAAATATACCTCACACAATTGGCTTCTTTTTGCTTCCTGCTACCAATACTTTCGCAACCAAAATTTTGCTGGTTAATTCCATGGGCGATATGGAAGCACAAATTAATGAGGCGTTCTGAGCACTGGCCAAGAAACCACGGTTACAAATTATAACAAGTTCTACATGATATCAAAGAATTTTAGTGCATGAATTTTAAAATGGCTAAAGATAGAGTGACTAGCGATAGTTACGGGCAAGGCTCGATGATTGACGCAGATCGTGTACCACGGGGTGAACACGAAAGACGATTCAATGCCCCGACCACAAATGAAGCCAGCTGCCGTAGTGGTTAGAGTGAACGAACTGCGTCTCGGGACATCGTTATTCAGGCGCACGATGACCGGCTTACTAGAGTTACGGACACTCATAGATTTTATGATGCTCTCTCTCTCTCGCGCGCGCGACGCGCGCGCGAGTAACCCTGATAATTTTTTTGGAAAGGAGCAAGAGTGGATATAGTTGGCAGATATTCCTCCGGATGAAACCCAATTACAAAACAACCCATACGAAACGAAGAAGTGCCATGCAAAGACTTTTATGCGTATCATATGATGGTACGTCGGAACAATTTTAATTTATTGCTTCGATGTAGAATTATTATTCCACTTTTGGTGGGCATGTACGTCAAAGTGGAGAGTGAGTGCTTATACACTCATGTCCATAAATTGAGGATAATTCAGAATCGCACAGGAGTTGAACTCTAAAATAAAAAATTCCACATGCAGGGTTATCACACACATCTTGGAAAAGAAGAACATGCAAACTAGCAGGAAACCACCGTGATGGCGCGGATAGTAATTCACAATGACGAGAGTGTAAGAGAGGGGTAGGTATATAAGGAATGGTGGCAAAGAAGTAAAATTGTTCACAAGCGCTTTAAAAGCCTTTCAGTGCAATAACCACATAGTTATGGTACAAAGGAAGCATTTGGATGATTTTTTATGTGGTGGAATTATTGGACGACTGGAATGGGGACGTACCCAGCTGAAAGTATCCGAGGAACTTGAAATCGCCTAGAGTGTCATCTCCAGGCTTTGGCAACGATTCCAAGATGATGGTAATGTAAGTAGATGTTACAGCACAGGTCGCCCCCGAGTTACAACGCCAAATGAGGACCGGTATATATTTGGCAGTTACTGCCAAAAGAAACAGACGGAGCACAAGATTAGACCTGTCTCGTTAGCCCTCTTCAGCTACCGGTACGACAGTTTCAAGACAGACACTTAGGGCACATTGGTCTATATGCTCGTAGGCCTGTCAGATGTGTTCCACTTACCGCAACTCACTGTAGCCTGCGATTAACCTGGAGTAGAGAGCATGCATTGTGAACACCACAACAGTGGTCTTGAGTGATATTGCCGACGAGTCAGGTTTAGTTTGCATTTAATTCTCGTCGGACTTTAATATGGGAGCGCCAGGTCCCCGTTACCACCAAGAGAACACCATTGAACGACACCGTTACGGTGGTGCAGGATGGCTCGTTTGGGGAGGAATTATTCTTGGTTCCAGAACTGATCTGCATGTTCCGAGTGTAACGATGACAGGTCACATCTATCGGGATGTCATTTTGGAACAGCATGTACGTTTGTTTCGGGGCGCCATGGGTGCTGAATTTCTGTTTATGGATGACAACGCTCATTCTCACCGTGCAAACATTGTAGACGAATGTCTTCAATTGGAGGATATCACCCATATGGATTGGCCAACATACTCACCAGACTTGAATTCAATAGAGCATGTGTGGGATATGCTTGGCCGACGAATTGCAGCCCGTTAACCCCCTCCCACCTGTCTACCGAAACTTCGGAGGGCATTGCTTGATGAGTGGTGTAATATTCCCCAAGATCAGATTGATAATTTGATACTCAGCATTCCTTGGCGTTGTAAGGCCTGTATTGCATCGTCCGGGAAACATACTCCGTATTAACCATCATACTAACCATGTTATACTGTTTTTTGTAAATAGGTTCTTTTTTGAAATTTGCTCCGGGAGTAAATCGCAATTTTATTAATTATGTCAAACATATAGCATCTTTTTTGCTCTTTACTGCTTTTGTTTAATAAATAGACTTTACAAATAAGTCAAATTTGTTTTGCTTCTGTCTCTTTCTTTGCCTGAACTTCATGATCCTTAATTTATGGACATGAGCGTACATTAAAGTTTATTGCCTTGAACCAAACGAAACCGCCATCAGAAAATTATATACATTTACAAGACGCGATAAAGAATGATGTGAATTTAGATCCAAATAACTTGGGTCAAATGGTATCCCTAGAGAGCTCATTCCAGGTCAAAATTAAAAAAAAGCCAGAGTATTTAAAATAAAAGTTCAAAAATTAGTTGCTCTACTTACAAAAGTTAAAATATTTGGTGATATGAAGTGTGTTTCATGTACTCGATTGAGAAGCAAAAAAAAAAAAAAAAAACGGTTTGCCTCATGTGCACTTACTGCTGTGATTGATGAAACAATTACACCTTAACCCAGTGGCGCACACAAGGGGGGGGTCCAGGGGCCCGGCCCCCCCAAAGCCCTTGATTTTTTTTCCGATTGATTATAATTCTAAGTATATAGTACGTAAAATTTAATTAATTACTTGCTATTAATGATTAATTTTATTAATTAATGCTAATTATTTATTCAAAAACTAGTTTTCTACTGTGTTTTGTTCCCGAAAATCGACAAAATCAAAAGGAGCAGGATACAAGAATGGTGAACTTTCGACCCCGGACCCCCCCGCCCCTTGAAAAATTCCTGTGTGCGCCACTGCCCTAACCAAATTGACGAAGTCCTAAGTGCGGGGATATCAGAAACTGATCGAAAGCTCTATGATACTGTGATCAAAAATATGATTCACGGTCCCTGTGGTGCACTAAATCCATCATCATCATGCATGAAAGGATAGAAAATGTACTAAATGTTGTGACAGGCTCACGCGTTTTTTCATTAACACGTCCTTTTGGGTTACTTGGGGCCAGAATGAGTGGCAACTCTTTTACAACCAACCCAAGAAGTAAGGCGTGAAGGAAAGATGCAAATTAGGAAGCTTTTAAATAACAGAAGTTTAGAGTAAGCCGGGTGGTACTTAAGGAATGTTATGTTAGTCCGTTTTTCAAGTGTGTAGAGGTTTTGAGAAGTTAAGTGACAGCCAATAGAAGTTACCCGTGACAGAGAGCCCTTAGGTCAAGGTGAACCGCAACTTCAACTAGGATCAGATAGATTGATACTTCGTTGGACAATACAGGTAGGGGTGAATACTCAAATATTCGGACCTGTAATCGCATTGAAATTAAGCTTAGGTGAGTTAGTTATTGATAGTGGTCCGAGTTACGTTATTTCGGTATTATATATTGTGTGTTCAGCCACAGTAGATTCTCTCACATAGCATGTTATTATCTAATCTGTTAAAAGTTTAAGTTAAGATCTTAATATATAAAGTCATATTAAGATCATGGCAGCTTCTAGTTCTTCATTTATTCCTACACCTCTAGCTCACTCTGATAATCTAGGAGAAGGGCACCCGAGGGGGCGCCCTTACAAAGTATCCAAGGGAGCTTTTAAAAGATACTCAAACCAACGACCAGTGCTACCCTGTGTACAGGAGTAGAGCCTCAGAAGATGGCGGCCATACAATAACTCAAAAAACACGAGGTGGAAAACGATAATTGTCAAGTAAGTAGGAAAAAAATCTGCCATCTGCAAGTTATTCTGGTGTGAGCTTCAAAAACAGTTAGAGTTACACGTATATAATCACGTAAGCCCGCGACAGCATATATCTACCTTTTATGTGTGAAGCAAAACTTTCTCTTTTTTGTTTTGTCTACGCCAGGCTCCAGTGCATGCTCACTTCTAATCTATTACTTTAACATAATATAAATACAACAGAAAGTAATATAAACGTATTATATATATAAACTTCCAGATATAAGTTATTTCCACTATTTTAAGCGTTCATTACACAAAATTTGTATCAGTATGTTACTCTTGCTGAGAGGAGATCAGCTTAGGAATGTGTTTTCAAAAATCGACCCACAAGAGAGTTACGGGGAGTTATAAATAAAAAAAAAAATGTCCTTATCAGCTATTAGATCTAAAAATTTAACAAACCTGTTTTTTTTTTATTCAGCTGAGATACGCAAAAAGCTTTTTTTTTTGTGTGTTTAGTTTGCAATTCAAGTAAAATTGACTCATTAAAAACTTTTTTACCCTTCAACCTGTATTGTTAATTTTTTAGTTCACTCATGTGAAGAACGGGTATAAAGGCTAGTATTATTATAAAATATAACTAAACGTATTCGTGAATCGTATTAAAAATTTCACCTTACTTAAAAATATTTTTAACTATTGAGGGATAAGCATATGTTAATGAAACATTTGAGAACATAAAGAGAATTCTAACAATAAAAGTTTTTAAAAGACTGCCTCAGTTGATTTATTGCATCAAATATATATATACACCATTTAAGAAACATGCTTAAGACGTGCTAAGCAATGACCCTACCCTCTAAACTACACATGGGGTTTTCTATACTGATAATGACAAAATATATTTTGGAAACAGTTGATCATACAAATTTGCTCCATTGAATTGTTTTAACTTAGAATGAAATCCATTTTTGATACTTTTGTATGAAAAAAAAGATAAAAATTGTACAACTTAATTTTTCAATTGACTTTCTTACGGAAGAGAAAAATAATTACAAATAAAGATAATGATATAAAAGTGCAATTGAAATTAAACTTTTTATCCTATAATTTTCATGAAAGTATTAAATGCGAAATTTTAGAACGTATTTTAGGAAATATTTTTTGAATTAAAAATATATTTATGCTGAAAAACCCCATTTCTCCTTTTATGCGTCATTATTGATAACGACGTCGTTATCAAACGTCCTTTATAGTAATCGCACAATCGATTTCTTTTATATTATACTTGTTTCTTTCGACTCAAAATGAATCTTTTCTGTTTGCTTGTATACAAATTCTGCGTGAATTTGTTAAAAAAAAAGCACATCCATAATGTAGCTCCCATTGCTTTTAAAATATTATTAACACGGTTAATAATTCAAAGGGAATTAAATTACGGTTATGTAAGGATTAGTTAAATTAAATACATGGTTAATTAAATTATCAAAAAGGGTTACTCGTGATAAGGAAAATCTAATCTTCAGACCATACTAGATTAATATAGAGTAGAAAAATGTTTGCTCTTATTTCTTTTAAGGTATCCGACTACGTTCGGAATCATGATTTTAAAAAAGCGCATAAATGGATAATTTTCATGATATTTAGTGTCACTCAGATTAGAATATATGCATAAAATTGTTTTAAGGAGATTTTGACAATTTTTTAAAATTTAAATATAATATTTTGGCAAAAAATTAACTTATAATAATCTTTTTTCCAAATGTTCTCCTTTTGTGAAAAATGGTTCTATTATAATAATATTTTGCCTTTATATAGCTCAGAACTCTCTACAGAGGCTTAGCTAGAAATTTTGAAAAATTCACATTATTTTCAGAGTTACCACCAATTGAAATAATTATTGGCGTTTTTTTCTTAAAATTTCTCCCCTCTGTTGTTGTAAAACATGAATAAACCCACTTCTAAGTTATATATTTAAAAAATTCTAGTAGAGCCTCTGTACAGAGGTCTGAGCTATATACAGGCAAAATATTGTTGTAATAGAACCATTTTTCACAAAAGGAGAATATTTGGAAAAAAGATTATTCTAAGATAATTTTTTGCCAAAATATTATATTTAAATAATAAATTTCTTTTGTCAAAATGTCGTTAAACAATTTTATGCATATATTCTAATTTAAGTGACAATAAATATCATGAAAAATATCCATTTATGCGCTTTGCAAAATCACGATTCCGAACGTAGTCAGATACCTTAAAGACTCAAAATAGCACACCGGAATGCACAAAATAGCTTTTGTTTCATAAGATTTCACATCTTATTACATTACTAGCTCATCTGTTTGATATAAGAGATAGAGAAAGGGTCGACAACCTATGGCACATGGTACAATGTTTCGTGGCACTCTACTTCTTTTCAAATTAGTTTTTAAATAAAGTTGTAAGGATCTTGCCTCCACGCCTAGAGATGTAGGAGAAAGGGAAGGAAGAGACTAGCTACACTTTACTTGGTTAAATTACTTAGTTTATTTGCAACACAAACCACAACACAAGTCCGACCAATCAAAGCTAAGAGATGCACCCAATTTAAGCAATATGAAGACAATTAACGAGGTACGCGAGATAAGAAAAGACTTTAATTACCTGTAACACACTTCAATTCAAGTACTCTGCTTTCCTAGCTATCTAATTTATATTCCATCTCCAGGGACAAATCACCACCTTAATTATTACAATTATCAATTACTAAATATCTGTGTTACACTTTAAATCTGATTAATCACTACTCCGCTAGCAGCCTACCCTTTCTCTCTCTTTCTAACTTGAAAGTCTAAATTTTATATAGTAGTCCTAATTTGCATATTCACGTTCTCTTCTTCAGAGGAAGCGTTCTAATAAAATAGTTTTTAAGGACCAAAAATTCCTCAAGAGGACTGTTAGTGAGAAGATCGAGGATAGAGCCGTCACAAAGTTGATGATTTTGAAATGGAGCTCATTGAACTAACAACTTCAGAATTGTGGAAAACAAAACTTACAGAATTATTAAAAAATCTAAAAGATAGTTCTAACAAGGAATTGACAGCTATTTTAACAACTTCTTTGCGTATTCAACAGAACATTCAGAATCGTGTGAAATATATTGTCACAAATTATATCCCGGATATTGCAATATAAAATAGAGAGGTGCAGGAGCAAAAAGTTCGTATTAAAATATTTAAATATGTGGAAGGAATATTTATATATTGTGTAAGTTGCGTTGTTATTTCTTTTTTAATAATTAAGTTTAAAAAAGGTACATAAAATAAAATATGTATACAATTTCAATTTTTCATTTATATTGAGGGAATAGTCATATTTTATGTTTATTTGTATGTTAATATCTTTAAATAATGTATAATTAATCTATATGTATAAAAATGTTATGTTGGTTTGTGTACGCTTCCATAATTCAAAAATTTCTGCATCGATTTATCTGAAATTTTGACATAACGTTGAATTTAAATACGGAACTCTAAATGTTTTTTAATTTAATTTCTAAGTGATTTCTTGGTGTTATGACGTCATATGATGTCACGATTCTCTCTGAATGCGAAAATTTATATTTTGGACACAGTTTTTTCAGGATTATGACATATTTTTACTATAGTTAAGTTTATTGGTTGTCATATTTATCTATTCTTCTTCTTTGATACGTATATAATTGGGATTATTTTTCGAATAAATCATTTTTTTATATTGTTCTTTTAAGAGCTCAAATTTGGTTTTGTAGTTTCGGCAACATTCCGATATTTTTAACGCGGGATATTTACGATTTTGCTTTTATATTACATCGTGTTTTTTTCCTGTAGTTTTAAGCTAAATTTGACTTCTGTGCGCTACTTATTTTTCGGTGAAAAAGTTGTTAAAATTTCTTAAAGATTTGACTTTAACGTTAGACTGGCCGTATAATCTCCACATATGAAAAACGAAAATCTGATTGAAATATTTCCGCCTATTTTATCTTTCTCCAGTAATCCTTGATCAAATTAATTTTAATTTTTATTTTTTTAGTACCCACGCTTATTTCAGTTGACAATTTACATCAAATTAAAAGACGTCGCCAAATGCCGCGAAATATACATTCATTGTTTGGAAACCGCGTTCTATGCATATGCGAACACAATATTTTCTTTCTATTTGGAGACATTTTAACTTGGCGAAACTATAATCAACAGGATTTTAAATAAGTAAGTTTTTTTCTCTATTTTTAATTTCATTTGATGTTATTATTGAAATACAAATTTCAAAATTTAGGTTTTCTGATATATATTTTGAGTCATCAAAATATTAAACCTTATTTTGTTTTTGATGGCTTTTAAAATTTAAGTTTATGTTGTAAATTTCTTAAACAGATTCCATTAGTAGTTTGCTAACAGAATACTTGAAGTTATTACAGTTTGCTTTGTACTTACTTATTACCGCAACAATCACCAACGTTCAAGATGACTCTCCAAGTTGGCACTCCTGATTTCCCATGTGTTGTATGAGATGAATTTGCAATCATGTGCTTCATTCCATATAATGTCTTCAATAGGTTGCAATGATACGTAAGTACCGTTTGCTTTTGTCAGGGGCATAGCTACTGCTGTATCAGCCGTACCGATGATACAAGGTCCCCAGCAACAGAAGTCCCAATACTTTTTACATAATCTCACTAACATGGTGCTCAAATCTGAGAAAGGGTCCCAAAAGAATTTTTATACACGGCCCATCAGAGTTGTTTTGCAATTTCATGTTTTTATTTTAACCTTCTTTTTACGTGTGGTCAATCGGCTTCAGTGTATAAAATTGCCTTTCAGAAAATTGAACTTAGGTCATCATACTGGCCAAGTACCTACTAAGTACTTGGTACTTACGTATTATCGCACAATCGCCAACGTTCAAGATAACTTGCCACTTTGGCAATCCCAATTTTGTATGCGCTAAATTAGTAAACATGTGCTTCATTTCTATTTTGTCACCAATAGGTTGCAATAATACGTAAGTACCTTTAATTCTGTACATTACTGTAACATTAGACTGGCCGCAATACACCAATTTGGCGGGATTTCAAAATCATGCCAAAAACGAGTAGCGCACCAATATGAAGTTAATATTATGAATATTATTTTAGACTGTTTTATCTTTCTCTCCAGTAATCCTTAATTAATTCAATACATAATATTTGTTTTTTATATTTTCGTACTTACATTTTTTTGCCGATTATGTACCACAAATATTTTTGTTGCACATCGTGATGTCTTAATTTCGCTAAATTAATCGGCGGGAGTTTCCTTAAAAATGTTTTTTTATCTGCTTTTGGCAATTTTTAAAATTTTGTTTGATGTGAATACGAATGGCAAAACAAAGATTCTCCGAAATATATTTTTTGTTTATACGAAACTGTTTATATTGATTTAATCAAAACATTGAGCCTTCTTTTATTTTTGATATCTTTTTAAGATTTAATTTTATGTTATAACTAGCTGTACTCTGCTACATGTTGCTGTGGCTCAGTCAGCTTAAAAAGACTGGTGCACCATAAAGTATTTCATGAGCCTTAGAAACGTAAGTAATATTACACAAAAATTCAAACAAATAAAAGAAAGGGTACTTATGTATTGTTGCAACAATCGCCAACTGTATTAATAACTGGCCAAATTGGCCTCCCTGATTTTTGTGTCGTATACACTGAATTGGCAACTAGGTGCTTCGTTTCATATAATGTTGCCAAAAGGTTGCGATAATACGCAAGTACCAAAAGGATTTCAAAGTACATTAATAAGTTCATAAAATAGTCAAAAACATATACATGACGGGCAGTCTTATTCTGAAAAAAATTACTACATTAATTTGAATCAAAAAGCTGTCTGAAACAAATAAAATATACCCATATTTGATGAAATGGCTCTACTCTAGAGTCCATGAGGGCAAAAGTTTAATTTTACAATGCTTCTGGGTAGACCATATTTTGTGTTGCTTCATTGTCTGCGCACATACAGAAATGATTGTCTGGTCTGCCTGCTCTAGAACAAAACAAATAGTCCACAAGGAGAAGCAATCCATGTCTAGAAAGCCACTAAATTTTAAAGATATGTCCTGAACTTTGTTGATAATGTTTGGGAGTAGTAAGTCTTTAATTATTATCAACGCTTTGTCGAAGATTTATGATGTGAAATCCATGTTCATATTTGAATTTTCCTTACGTATTCAAGGGAAAATGTCTTTTACCATGTGTGATTTATATTTCTTCCTTAACTCTATTGGCGATGGAAAAGAGCAGGTGCGGTCAATATATGATTGCAAACGATTCACAAATTTGATTTCGTAGTGACATGAATTATGTTATGTCTATTAATTTTCATTTGAATTCAAACTATATAGTGCCATTGACCTCTTTGGAGTGATTTGTTCAAGTGGAATGAAATATTATGTTTCCACTGTGTCAGAATTGAGCGGCGTTTATTGATTTATGTTTGAAGTTAAATATTTTGTTAGTATTTTTATATATTTTTTCCCCTTTTTTAATGTCTTGCAATTTTATGTTTTGAATTTAATCTTCTTATTTTTAAGCCAACCAGCTTCCAGTGTGTGTTACATTTTGAATGTAGGCAGTCATCTGAGCCACAGCAACATGTGGCAGGGTACAGCTAGTATATATAATAAACCTCAAAATCTGTATTTTTGACCTCTATTCCCTGACTGTTTGCATTGCTGCGGGAACCGAATTGTTTGAAATATTCCCTACTGCGTGGCGCCCTGAATCATATTGGTAGACTGGTTTAGCACACCGCAGCAACAAGGTTGCTGACCCTTGAGACAAAGAATCAATTATTTATCAGTTTGGCTGGCTTACCCATTGTGTTGTTTCTGTTCCTTTTTATCTACGTATTACGAATGAAGTTCATTATTGTGTTGTGGATATTCATTCCTCCTTTAACTTTTATAAATTTACAATGTAATTTTGAATTTTGAGAGTGGGTGATGGGGAATTTTCCATATGTATTAGGGAAAAATTTAATCATTATTTAGCCTGGAAAAATATTTTTATTTGTATTAAGTCTTACAATTATGTGTTAATTTTTGGAAATATTTTTATATGTGATAGGTAAAATAAATAAAAATTTATTGGAACATATAAACCATGGTGTAAAAGTTAATAATAAAAATAGTATTTTATAATTATGCAAAATGTTATATGTTATTCGATTTGATTTTTAAATTAATGTTGCACTTTGAAGAAATTTTAGGGATATTCGCGATAACCACGCAACATAGTTATTCGAAGACATTTCGATGAAATACAATAATATGAGTGAAATTTATTGAATTATAAAACAAGGTATTGAGAAAGATGACGAAATCTTAACACAGCTTAAAATGTGAATAATAATAGAATATATGTACTAAGACAACGATCTATTTTAACACGGGAGCCAAATAGCTATATGCAGTTTTTTATTGGTTTTATTTCAAACCAATAAACTTAGCAATTAACAAGTAAAACCGTTAAGTGAAATTTGTATTCATTAACTGACGTTAGAAATTTTTTTTATAAATATTTTAGCTATAATCAAACTGTATATCATTTTCGAAAGAAAAGGAAGGAAAAATATTAAGTAAAAAAGCAATCATATTAAATTTATTGTTGTAATAAAATGACACAGTTCAAACTAATAAAATTAGCAATCAACAAATAAAACCGTAAAGGGAAATTTGTATTCATTAACTGACGTTAGAAAAACTTTTGTATATTTTTAGCTGTGATCAAAATGTATATCATTTTCGAAAGAAAGGAAAGGAAAAATATTAAGTAAAAAAAGCAATCCCATTAAATTTATTGTTGTAATAAAATGACACAAATATATCTATTTAATTTCATTTACAATAATTTAATTTAAGCAAATATTTATTTATTCCATAATCCATAAAATCGCATGCTTTTAAAAACGTGATAAAAACACAAGTAATATAAAAAAAACGTAAGTCGATTCCTACTTAGATCAACAAAGACAATTTTTATTTTAGCTACTTTTTATTAAATAGTTAAAATTAATATAAATATGTATATACATATGACAGAATCACAACATTAAGTGGTAATTGATTTTTATTAATTATCATTAAAGTATCGCATTTTCACCCCAAATAATCATGTGTATAAAATTTCAGTTCAACTGAATGCTTTAAAACATGAGAAAAAAAAATCTTTTAAAGTTTTGACACAAGTCGCCAAAAGGGTCGCTAAGTCACAAAAAATGATGCCAACGTGGCTGTATTTGCAATTCTTTAAGTAATTAGTTTTAATCAAAATTAATTTTCATTACTTATAATTAAACTATTGTATTGTCATCCAAAATAATCATGTATATAAAATTTAAGCTCAATTGAGTGCTTTAAAATGTATTTTATTAATGATTGAAAATTCCACCAAGATATAAATAAATAAATATATAAGGAGTGTGAGCTAATAGTAGGAGTTGAATAATTCTTCTCAGGCATACAATATTTTTTATGGCGGCTTGGATTCGAATAAAAACGGTACTTCAATCCAGGAATATCCAAGATTTTTATATTCTTGTTTAAATGGAAATCTCCATAAATAGGAGAGAAGCAACTCTCTCACTCATAAGATTAAGAATGGGTTTTGAAAAAATCAACTCCCAAGGGGGATTTCGTGAGGGATACGGGGAGTTATAGATAAAAAGTTCCTGTTTTTGAACTATTAGACTTACAGACGTTAAACTAAGTAAAATGTTCCTTCTTGTTGAGTGAAGATCCATGAAGAGTTAATTTTGCGGAAATTGACTTCCATGGGAGGTTGTTGGAGTGTTATAGACAAAACTTCCGTTTTTGAACTATTACACCCACAGACTTGAAATTTATCAGGAACGTTTATTTTATTGAGAAGAGATGCTCTAAGCAGAGATTTTGCGGAAATCTTTTCCCAAAAGGATCACAGAAGCGTTATAGAAAAAAAATTCCAGTTTTTTAGCATTTAGACCTACAGGCTTGAAAGTTGATAGGTATGGATCTTTTATTGAGTAGAAATCTGCTAAAAATGGAATTTGAGAAAATCGACTCCAAGAGTGGTGGGGAGGCTATTGAAGCCTAAATAACAAATATACTTCTGTTTTTCAAACTCAAGACCAGTCCATTTTAAATCAAGAGGCGAAGACAATAGGAATATTTTTTATACAATCGAAAACTCAATGCTCAGACTTAGATAACAATAACCTGTAAAGAATATAGTCCTACAGCGTTAAGAAATACCCAGCAAAACGGGTGCCTCATATTATATTAATTTCGACTTTTTAATGAAATAAAATAAAATATGCGTAATTGAACAAATTTTTTATTTAAAAACTTAACCATTTAACGGGCAGTGGCTAATAGGTCTAGCCACATATTAAAAGTTTTTTCTCCAAGCGGGTGATGGATATTTAGTCTATCCACATGAGTTAATTGAAACTAAAACGCATGAAAATCAATACAGATGGCAGGACGATACCTTTTTTTTTTTGCATTTCATGTCCTCTGTTGGGTAGTTAAAAACAGTTTTTCTCGTTGTAAATCTATAAATTATATTTTGATTACTATAAATAAAATTTCTGATCTTTGAAAAAAAATTCGACATGTCTTAAGTATACTTTTCTTTCATCTGAATGAATCAAGCAAATTTGCAATTAAAAAAGGTTTTATTTAGGTTTTGGAAAGCTTTTAAATGTGGATAGAGGCTCTTTCCACTGCCCACATAAAACAGAAAAAATGACTTAAAAATTTTCGCTTTTCTCCACTCGAGAGAAAACACTTAGAACTATGTGAGAATGTTAGGGGTCGGAAATATAAACAAACTTTGTTTACAATATGTGGTACAGATTCTCGGGTTCGAAAATCTTCCATTACAGCTTTTCTGCTCGGAGAAAACGTTTGCATATTATAAAGTTTCACAGTAAATAGCTCATCAAATATGTGAAATAACTAATTTAAATTCTCAAAAATATTACTTTGTTTCTAACTTTTTATACTAAAATCAAACAAAATATAAGTTGTGGATGTATACCAATTTCAATGTATATATATTCTAAGTATTCTATGTATATTCTTAGTAAGTATTCTATTTTGTACAATTATTCTATTGTCATTTAATTACACTCATACTTTGTATTTAATTGTTATTAAAATAATTATTACAAAAATGTCAATTTTTCATAAAAAAATTATTGTAATATATTCATTATTTCTGTCCTGAAAAGTATGTTAAATGTCCTAAGTGTGCAGTGGCTATAACGTCTAGCCACTCCCCAGGAAAGATATTTTCGTGACTAAATAATGTTTATAGAGGATAAGAACATTACATTTATCAAGCACTTTATCACAGAAAAGTGTATTTTAACTTTGAGCCCGTAAAGGGTTAAAAGGCAAAACCATATAAATGCAAAAATTTTGTAAGTCGATATTGAATGCCAAAATAAATAAATAAATAAAACTGTATTAACTACATATTTATAAAGTAAATAAAAGTACACTTTTTATTTTCAGTTCAAATTTTATTCCCCGGAGGAATTATCAAATAGAGAATCATGAGATTGGTAGTCAGACTTATTCTTTGGAGCATGTTTGCATTCCCAGAGATGGTGAATAAAGTAAAGCTTTGCGAATGAAGGAGGCCTTCTCCAGTTGACATTTTTCAGCTCCTGTACTTAAAAGACAGGCTCTTAGCATCATTTCGTACCTGAAAGAAAAGCATTTATTATTTCCCAGTCAAAATATCTTATGATATATGTGCTTGATACATATAATTATATATATATATATATCCATTTTTTTACAAAGCCAATGACTTTTTCCCTACTGAATGTATTTAATTTTAATTAGAGCATTTTAATTAAAGATATGAGTAAAAGAATGTGTCTCCTACTGAGTGAGAAATAATCTATAGTAAATTAATTTTACTAAATATAGCTGCAAAAATAATCTTTTCAGAAGCTAAATAATAGCTTTTATTTATGTACTATGTATGTACTAAATATAATAACTTTTTAAGTTTTTGATCAACTCATCGAAATAAGAACAATGTATGAAATTCAAATTGCATTTTACGAAGCAGAATATATTTTAAAATACAAGGTCTGTTCAAAAAGTATTTGACCTTGAATTTTCCCGCGTACGGTAGAAATTTTAAAAAGACGCCACTGTGTACAGTGGGACGACAACTTATGCACATGCTTGAATTCTTCCCTTCATTCCAGTGTACCATTAGTTTCTTACAAGCAGTCGAAAGAGGTGCTGTTATACGTGTTCGTCAGATTTTTACATCTCGAAAGATGACTAAACGACTTTAGCACAGGTATTGCATGAAATTTTAGGCGTGTGTGTTATTGCACAGGCATATTTGGAGCAACCATTTCGTCGAATTTTTCAAGCAGCTGAGAGTGAAGGGTTGCCGTAAGCAAAACGGCATGCTCTGACGTCACATTGGAAAATTACTCGTCGATTTTTCTGCTTCGGTAAACGAACATCCAATATTATTTCTTTGTGGCAAGTGGCATGTCAATTACGGAGTACCTGTCCCTAAATGGGACGTACCTCTTCATCAGAATTTTAAAATTAAGAGCCGAATTATTTCGCTCGCGCTTTTGTTGACGGGTACAGACAGAAATGGAGCATCATTCTGTTTGAAATATTATACGTCGTTAAAATATTATACATCATCAAAATATTATACGCCATATTTGAAGAGTTTGACGAAGTCGAAGTTGCCATATTTACCGCCATCTTGTTTATGACATAGGGCGCCGAAGAATCTCATTGACTGGAATTTCAAGCTACTTTTATTTGGAACAATTCTTTGAGCTCACTGGAAAAAGTTGTTCGGAGCCGTTGCTATGGCAACTAGGTAGAAATTGTTCGGAATTGGCTGCTTTCAAGGAAAATTGCTCCAAATACGTGTGCGTGTGATAAGGCTTCAAGTGAAACAATTAGCAAAATCCAGCAAGTTTTTGGAGATGATGATATGGGGGGTCACACAAATTAAGGAGGGGGTTTAACCGATTCAAAAGTGGCCGCACGTTGGTAGAGAGAAACCAGCGTTCTGGGAGGCCACAAACCACTTGCAATGCAACTGTTGTTGAAAAGGTAGAAAGTCTGATAATGAAAAATCTTTAATTTTAACTCATTTTATACTAATCTGTGTCACATGAATAAAAATTTAGTTAATATATTACAGATTTATTACCAATGAGTGGACGTTATCCCGTAGAATCATTCTCAGGAATTCAAGCTATTTTCTGTCTTTTTCAATCATACTCTTTTCTTTTTCTCTCTTTTTTGTTTTGTTAATGTCTTTTAAGTTTCCTTTTTCTCCCAGAAATATCTCTAAATGCCTTCTTATTGCTTTATAAATTACAAATCGTTTCCTAATAATCGTATTGAAAAGTAATAGCTGCTTTTTGGAAGAAATAAACAATTTTCCGTAATGAATTAATAATATCCCAACTTAAAGTCTAAGACAACTTGTAGATTTGAACTTAAAATTTTTTACCGAAGTAACTAAATTTAAATTTTGTACCACATGAAATAAATAAAAGTGATTTAACTTATTTATTTTTATCATTTCATAAATTGTAAAATGAAGAAAACATTTTTTACCTATTGAGGCAAGCAAATTAATGTAAATCGAGCTATCATATATATATATTTAAAACTAACATATATTGTAAAAGTTCAAATTTTCTTAAAATCATGTTATGTAATCGGAATTAAAAGAATGAGTTTGAAACAAATAATTTTGATTTATACATTTTACTCACTGATATCAAGTTCTCTTAGGTCAAATGTCGTTCAACTGGTGCAAACTTGAGATTAAAATGTAGCGATAGAATAAATATAGAATAGAGCTCATCATTCATTAATTTCTTAAATGATAAAATATTCATTACTCACATGCATGTCATTGTCATTTCCTTCTCATTTGTATCCGCGTCATCCAACATGGCTAGGAATTCTTGCACTTTAGTTGAGCATACTTCCAAGTCATCACTATGCTCTTGTAAGCAAGGTGAAGCTTTTAAATACTCTGGAATAACAAGATTACTTGATATGTATGTATACATATAAAAATTGACCATCTATACAATAGTCATCCTTTTTAATTCCATTGTTTAACAGATTAATGTAAGACTACATTTGCAATAATTACGCTTAAGACTTTTTCATAATCTTGGTTTACTTAGCACAATTTTTCATGTATTATAATGTATAAATTTCTGCTGAAGGGGAAGTTTGCGATTCCATAAAGCAAGCTTAACCCCCTTCCCTAAGTCGGTGACACTTTAAAAAACATAATTGTTTTCCATTTTGGTCAATTGACTTAAAATGTCTGTTTTCATTTGATTTTATTGCTCTTGGTTTTCGATTCTATAATTTTTCCTTTCCTATAAGGGAAATAATAATTCTACAAGAGAAATATTATTTAGGATAATTTACTATTCGTATATGTATATTGATTTTATTATATGCACATAATTTTGATTTTTTCACTAGCTCAATATCACCATCCAAATGAAAAAAAAAACCTTACCAGTTCTTAATGGGGAGTCCGAATCACAAATTTTCGTCAAAAATTCAGCTGGTCTTTCGAATTGTTCATGGAAGTTTTCCGCAATCATATCCGTTCCACATTTGGTTGCAAAGTCTTTGATGCATTTAATTCCAGTCTTTATTATTCTAAATAATTAAATGGACAATGAATGCAATTACAATTTTAGTAGTAATTGTAAACTCAGTAGTAAACGAACAACATATATCTAATTATATTTTTACAGGATTGATATGTTCCCGAAGAAAAACGTGTAAAAATACATTGAATCTACGGAAAAGGAAAAAATAGAAGATTTAGTTCTAAAATTCAGGAAAAGAATACAATACTTCTGGAGCTTGCATGTTTGGATATTAAACAGTTTATTTCAAAAAGATTATGCATTAGTATGGATTGAGGTTATATGAAGAAAATGAAAGAAAAAAAACCAATCATATATATATATATATATATTAAACATAGCTATGCGTAAAAGATGTTCGATGATATAATTGTTAAAAATATGATAAAATAATGTTAATAATAAAAATAATAATGAAGTTATATGATAAAACACAATTAAAAAATATTTCAAAATTTAATATTGGCATGAAAGGGTGAAAATGAAAAATGGCTTATTTTTTGGCGGTATGATTTTCGTCTTAAAATAAAAACTTTTATTGCAATACTTTTTTTCTTATTTCTAATGGGCTGCAGATTGGTGTTTTATCATTACAGACCTAGTACATTCCCAGAAACTAGTATCTCCTTTTAATGCGGCACCATATAGGCAGATACCAATCGCCTCAGGTAATTTTGAGGCCCAGTTTCCTCTCTAATGGGAATGCACCTGAGCTCTGACAATTCGAACCAGTAATAAGATTTAATTTTGTCGAGAGCACCCACATAAGCCAAACAAACACTCTAGGGAATTTTTACATGCCGCGTGTAATTATGCGTCATGGATGCTCTCGATTTTCTGCATCATGAAAATCCATCGATTTGGGCCGGGGTCGAACCCTCAACCTTAGTCGCAGAAGGCCAGTGACAAACCAACAAAGCCATCCAGGCAGCTTTTTTGCAATCTAAATAACCAAAAATGAGGATTACTGTTACATGAGTGCTGAGTAGTGAGTAGTACAATTTCATAACCCAGCTTTCTCTCCTAGCATCGTCGAATCTGTCCGATCCTAGGTTTTTTCTTTATGGAGTACTGTCATTTCGGGAGTATTAAAAAAAATTATAACTAAAAATTAAATTTACTTAAAAAAAATTACATACTAAAGAAAATGAATGCACCTGATTTTTTTATTGTAAATATTTAGTATGGATCCTCTCAGTGCATTAAATATGAAAAAGTACTGAACTACCTGTTTCACTTTAACATAAATTACTTTGGCTTTTTGCTATAAAATAACTCAGATACTTAAACTTTATTCCCCTTGTGGCAGTATTTCACATAACAATTTTTTATTTTGTTTTCTCTTTAATCATTCATGCAGGGAGGATCTTTTCTAAATAGGCAGCTTTTGAAATTTTGAAAAAAAAATCTTTTTTCGATCCACCCTATTGCGCATGTATTATACGAAATAAATGTTATTATTTAAAAAGGAGAATATAGCGAGCGAATATTAACGTCGCATTGTTCAACTACACGAGGCATTTGGCGACGGACCTCGCAATTTTGCATTCCTCGCATGGTCAAGTGACGAGGATGACACTTGAGCTGGTACCCCCTCTCCTAATTACCACATCACATCAACGGGTTATAAAGGAGGACATGTCACTAATTCATGAGCACATAAATTAGGCAAAATAGCATGTTGCACGTAAAAAGATTTTATTCTTTGGCTCACTTTTGTATAGTAAACGGAAACGTTTGCTAAGTAGTACGCTTTAAAGTCTTAATTATACCTTTATCCAACGGTTGTATCAGGGATGTATTGCTACGCAATATAAAACAAAATTGGACGTTTGGATGTTCTAAGACGAGATGGCCGGGGAATTGTTTATAATCAATAGAGCTTTAAATTCGAGACACTTGACAATAATATAATACATAATTTCTGAAACGAAATATATATTAAACCATTCAGTAAAGATATTGTGGTAACCCAAGATATTTTGTTAGCCTTCCTGTAACTGGCAATTTATTAAACATCTAAACCTTTAATTCAACGTGGTTTTACGGATTTACAAATAGGGATTCAACGATCTCTTAAAGCGTGGGAGCAAAATATCACAAGATCATATGATACGAGGGCAATTTACTTCTAGTAAGGTCCGTTGGTGCGTATAGTTCCCTAGTTTGCGCGTGGGCCGCACCGAGACTTTGCGTCACTGATCAGCATCCTTTGCGAACACACTCGCGCCATTTCCAGGTCTGTAGCAATCGTATAAGATTTGCTGCGCGTCATTAAAATGTTTAAGTTGATTGAATTGCCCACCAAGTGTGGGATACGGTCTGTTATACGTTTTTTGACTGCGAGAAACACGTCGGCTGCAGATATTCATCGCCAGATAACAGAAGTTTATGGCACAGAAGCAATGAAGGAGAGAAAAATTCGAAAATGGGTCAGGAAGTTTATAAAGATGGGTGAACAAACGTTCTTGGCAAAGAACGGAATCAAAGCAACAGTCGATGGAATGGCGACACACATCCTCTCCCGTCAAGGTCAAAGCTAAACAAACGCTGTCAAAACGCAAGATTATGACAACAGTGTTCTGGAATCGGCGTGGTGTTTTGCTGGTGGACTTTATGCCACAAAAGGAACAACGATCAACTCCGATGCCTACTGCCCAACTCTACGGAAGCTCCGAAGAGCATTGAAAAACAAACAGCACGGCATGCTGTCAAAAGGTGGTTTGCTCCTCCACGATAACGCAAGTCCTCATATCTCTCGAACGACTCAAGAGTTAATCGAATCTTTTGGCTGGGAGGTTTTGGACCATGCACCATACAACCCCGACCTTGCTCCGAGGGATTTCCACCTTTTTCGGTACCTCAAACACAGTCTTGGCGGGAAACGTTTCAGTAACAACGAAGAAGTGAAAGCAGCCGTGAACTCTTTGCTGTCCGACCAGGTGGCAGACTTCTTTGAAGAGGGTTTTCAAAACTTAATTCTTAGGTAGGACAAGTGCATTAATAAACTTGGCAACTACGTAGAAAAATAGGCAAAAGTATGTACAAGCCTAAAATAAAGAGTTTTTGAAACAAAATATTGTCATTATTTTTTTTAAGCAAACGGACCTTACTTAAAAAACACCCCTCGTACCTTCCCACATGAAACCCATCAGCAATTTTCTGCATTTTTGCTACTAAGTTCTGCTAGGCATTCTTTTCCAAATAGATTACTTTCACGTTACACTCAACCTCCATTCTTGATCAGGAGTGTGACCTCCAGTTGCAATTAGCAAATTTTTATGGAAATTCCTTTGCAGCCAGTTCAGCTCCAGATTTAGTTTCATTTTTATATGTAACCAGCTGGTATACCCGTTCTTCGCACAGGGGAATTGAAAAATTAAACAATACAGATTGAAGGATGAAGAAGTCCTTAATGAGTTAATTTTGCATGAATTGCAAATTAAACAAAAAAAAAAGCTTTTTGTATATCTCAGCTGCAGAAGAAAAAACCATATTTGTTAAGTTAAGTCTGTAGATCTAATAGCTGACAAAACGGATTTTTTTATTTATTTATAACGCCCTGTAACTCTCTTGTGGTTTTATTTTCTAAAACACCTTCCTAAGCTGATCTCTGCTTAGCAAAAGTAAGACATTGTTACAAATTTTGTATAATGAACACTTAAAATAGTGTGCATAATTTATATCTGGAAGAGTAATACATTAATATTACTTTCTGTTGAATTTATTTTATGTTAAAGTTGTAATATTTGCAAGCAACGCCGTTCCTTACATTATAATGGCGATTTAATGGAAACATGGCAAAATTTTGGCGATGGAGCCAAGTTGGCATCATTTTTGGCGACCCTGTTGGCCACTTGGCAATTCATTGAATGGTGCAGAAGTTGATATACTGTAACGCCACCTGGTGGGGAGCTGTAACAAAGAGGCAGCACAAAAACCTTCTTCACAATAAAATACATATACTTGCCGATTTTCATAGTGATCAATTGAACGTTGTAGGAGTGAAGAGCGCTCATATATACAAGCATCCATTTTTATACACTGCTGGACAATTGCTAAGGACGGATCACAAATTGCTATGTAGCATAACATTAAGCGAGACATGAGGCCTAGTAGGATAAAATATAGTTGCCACACTGTTCAGACATTAGAATAAAGAATATTTATTGTTCTGGAAAGTACAAAAGCTGTGAAACATCTGAAAGAAAAAAATGTTCATTTGATCTGCGTACGGAGAAATGGAACAATGCATCTAAAAGTCAGCAGGCACCTTAAAGAAAGGTATCAGTACGGGATATGTCCACCGTGGAGTGTGATGCAACATTCCACACGTCGTACCATACTTTGCACAACATTATCCAGCAGCTGTTGAGGCAATTTATTCCATTCCTCTGTGAGTGAACGAATGAGGGTGTTCTTGTTTGTCGGAGGATAGTTTCGACCAGCAACTTGCCTCCCCAAAGCATCCCACACATTTTCAATGGGGTTTAGATCTGGAGAACGCGCTAGCCATACGAGACGTTGAATACCCTCGCTGTCTAGACAATCCTGAACAGCGAGTGTTCGATGACATGTTGCGTTGTAGTCCATAAAAAAAATTTATCACCGACAGCACCACGGAAAAGACAAACATGAGGAAGTAGAACTTCATCAATGTATCGTTGGCCCGTCATAGTCCCATTCGCAACCACATGTAGGCGCGTGCGGCCATTGATCATGATGCCGGCCCACACCATGATACTGCATGTCGGATATCGGTCCTTTTCCTTGATATTTTCTGGACGATAAGCAGTACCACTCTCGCGCCAGATCAGTTGGCGTCTACAATCCGATGACAGACTGAACCTACTCTCATCTGAGAATAGTACGCATGCCCAGCCCTGTTCAGTCCAATTGTGATGCTCACGACACCATTGCCAACGGGCAGTACGGTGCTGTCTGGTCAATGGGACACACACAACAGGTCTGAGTGCGTATAGTCCTCCTCCCCTCAAACGTCTGGCAACAGTTTTTCGGGAGATCTGCTTTCCCGAGGCAGCAAGAAACTGATTTGCCACCTGCTGAGCTGTGGTGCGCCTGTTCCTTTTTGCTGATAGGACGATATATCTGTCTTCTGCATGCGTCGTACTTCTAACACGACCTTTACCGTGCCGTCTTTTATACATTCCAGTAGTTTTAAATGACTTCCACAGCCGTGAAACAACGCTGTGAGCGATGTCGAACTCCTTGGCAACATCTGTTATTTTTTCGCCCTTCTTCGATCTTTCCAATAATTCGGCCACGCATAAAATCATCTATGTGATGTCGGGAAGACATGCCAAAAATTTTAAGTTTGTCTATTAAATCTTTCCTGTAAAACTTTGACTTGAAACAACAACTGTCCACACGCGTCAAAACCTTTAAAGCTCTTATGAACGCTATCACGTGATGAACAGACGTGGAAAAAAATTTGCGTACTCATACTTCTTCTTACTAATATCCCGCACTTATTCTAATTTTCCACATTTTGCTTCCTTTCATTTTGTGGTTGCTATGGATGATAGTGTTATCCGTCCTTAGCAATTGTCCCCAGCAGTGTATATATAGATATATAAGCATGTCTTTTGAGGAAGCCTGTCACCCAACCTGTACTTGCAGAAAAATTCTCCTTTTTGTTAAATTCGAATGACATTCCTTGTTCCAATTTTTTAGTTTGTCTCTTGATTCTTAACGCTGTTTGCTTGATGGCATTTCAGTCGACTGGTACTCTTTTTTTGTGATTTATCTTCTACTCACATTCGTAAAGGTTATTTCATTTTTTTCTCTTTTACCATATCTCGAGCATGTTAATGATTTAGCGCTTAAGTTTGTTCCAGAACATACCGACTTTCTAATAGCACCTCCATCTTTCTTGATAGTTAAAACAGTAACTTTATGTAGACCGAAACGCTTTCCTACAGATTTTGCATTTTGCCCACTTGCAAGGTGATCTAAAATTTGAATTTCAATATCCAAAAATGTCTCTTTTTTTAGATTTTATTACATGTGATTTATGTGGTATTATATAAGACAAAACTACCAAAAGTATTTTAGTCATAAAGCAGGGGTACTCAACCTTTTTTTCTGCTGGGCCGCATACATATGCCAGCTTTTTTCCGCGGGTCGCACATACATATGTTAGTTATTTCACGTGGACCGCAACATGGGGATAAATGGGGGAGGGAGGGGAGAAGTGCTTTAAGACCAAGATAACATTGGAAATTTAAAATGTGGAAATTTGATCAAAATTTTATAACTCCTCTCTGTTTTGCTTTTTTTAATTATATTTTTTAATATCTTTATTTTTGTCACTAACACTAAATTAGAAGCATTTAAGAAACACTCCTCCACAATTTCTGCATCAGTAAACGGTTTCACATGATTACTAATAATATAACAAACTTCATAGGATATGTCCTTGTTGCCTCTGTGATATTACCACAGACAAAACGCTTTGTTGTTTTTGTAAAGATTATTCAAGAAAGCCTATTTATCACCTCTTGAAAGAGATCTTCCAGGAAAAGTATCATTGAACGATTCCTGTTTATTGGTATTTTTAAATACAGCACACTTTAGCGACAAATCAAATAATTACTGATCCATGTTTGTTTTTCACTGCAAAATAGTCAACCTCCCACTCATCTTGAATAGATTTATTTTTTCGAATATTTTTTGCTTTCAAGATACAAAAGATAGTTAAAAGTTAGTTCCACCCATAAAACTGTCGCTACTCCATTGTTATCTGTTATCACTATCCGCAAGCGTTTCAAATAGAAAAAGAATATCTCAATTCGCACTCCTACGATATGGACAGCAAAAAGCAGAATTGATATATTTGATTTTTTTATTGGTAAAGAATTTCCCACCCCAAATTTTTAATACAATGTTCTTAAAACAGTACATTTCTCAGAGAGCAATGAATCATCATCGGGCCACTTAAAAAGGCTCGGTGGGCCACAGATTGAGTATCGCTGACTTAGATCAAAAGATGATCGAATAAAAATTTTCGATGTCCTCTCATAATGACTGTTCATTTAATTTTTTACTTTTTTTATGCGTTTTTTCGTGCCCTTTTTTGTGGAATTTCGATATTTTCCTACAATTTCATAATAAACTGTTCAACTGTTGTGTGTATGTTTTACATCAAAACATCTTGTTTCCCTTTTACTCGGCTTCGAGTTGAAAACCGTACCGCTGGCGTCATTTTGGCGTGACTTCAATACTCGTCACCAAGCAAGCCAAAATAGGATTCTACCACAACATTTTTATAGTTCAAAAATTTAAGTTAATAATTTATATTCTACACATAATTTAAACAACCATTTTGAGTCTTTTTAAAAAAATAATGTAATTTGTTTTTTTATTGAAGGTAAAAATGACGCTTATTTTAATGATTTTCTAAACGAATAAAATAAAATAAATTGTGAAGAACTACAAAAACACGTGATTCTTACATAATCCCCATACTTACGGGCAACTGGTGGCCAAGTCGTTAGAATCTTGAAAGAGACCATTTTGATGTCCGAATGTCACATTATGAATAGGTTCCATACATGCGATGTACTTTGAAACATCACAATTATCATCGGCTGATACAGAAGCTGTAAGTGGGAAAGAACTTGTATTTAAAGATAAGCAAGCAGACAAATAAAGATAATCAAAACATAAATACATATTGTGCTATGTTATTCATCTTTTAATTTTAGATTTTTTATTATTTAATACTTTCTAAAGAAAGATATTGTAAATATTCCTATTTATATCCAGTTATCAGATCCTGAGGAGTAACTCTCAACTGACCCAGGACATAATTGCCCTTATAAACAGTGTAGTTGCAGCCCAAAGAACTTACACTTTCCAATGGATACCGGCCCACGTAGACATCTTTGACAATGAGCAGGCTGATTTCCTTGCTAAGGAGGCTCGAAATTTCCCTCAACTTTGCATTTCACTTACCCTTACCGATGCTGATGTTATATATATAGTAACACATTAACTCACCTCCCATCCAGTTAAGAAGTACTTCATGGTAAAGGTAAAGGGATTTCTCTCGACTGGTCACCTGAGGTGCATGAATTTTGAAGGTGGCAAAAGAAGTTTTCCAGATGGGGATTAGTCCCATCACCACCTTCCAGAAGTACTTCATTCCAGAACTTAATCATAACCTCGTAATTTCAACCACCATAGCCAGACTAAGTACAAGAAACTTAAAGCGATGAAAATATCTCCTGATGGCAAAAGAAGTTACAATACTTGTTCTCACTGTACTGACATTCAACTGTCTCTTAATCATATTTTTGACTGTCCTTCTATATTAGCTAAACTCTACAACATAGACCTAAGCCCCACAGAACCATCAACTGCTTTATTCGTCAAAGGTCTTCGACATCGCAAGTGTCGCTTTGGATGCCTTCTGAGCCATTTGATTTTCTGCACTACTTGGACAAAACAACAATAAGCGCCACATTTCTGCGTAACATGCTGTCGCCGATACATAATGTATTTATTATAATAATCGTTTAGTGTTAATCGTTAATTCTATTTCTTTCGAACGATTCTTTATTCATTTTTATTTTTGAAGATTGCGCAAATAGATTACGAATAGAGGTAGATAGCATGCCTTTCAGTTTTTTTAAAAATGAATATCATATCTAAAGCAATCAAAAGGAAAAAATTACAGAATAAATTAATGAAACTGAATGAGGAGTAATGTAAAATTGAGTTATACAGCTATTGACGTTGATTACGATTCTTTGAATCTGGTTTTAGACTTAGACAAGTTTTAATAATACTTGTAAATTATGCATCACACCTATCTCTGTGATTGTACTTAGTTATTTTTGTTTCCTCTAATAAAGAAATAAAAGAAAGAATTTAATTATACCTTTACTTCATTCTCAAGATTAGAGTTTTTAATTCATATCGATGAAATAATATTAATGAATTATCAAGTTTTTAATATTATTTTCTATGGAGCAATTATTGATAATTTATTTTGAAATTAATCAAAGAGATCTATGCCGGGTCTCTACAATTTTTTTAAATCCCCTCTCTTTACTAAATTTCATATAATTTTTTTTTGGTTCTGCTAATGAGATGTGCTGATCTTACCTTATATCAAAAAAAAGTTTTTTAAGTTTACGATTCTTTAAATGTTTTCTCGAGTTAATTCTTCTGAAGATGATAACAATAACTTTTTTTGTTTGAAAAAAAATCTCGTACTTCATTTTGATGAAAAGAATATACAAAAATTTGAAAGCTCAAGTACACAATACCATTTCATAAGTAGTGTTTACTTAATGAAGGGAATTAGATTACTATGACATGTTGAAAATGTTATAAAATTCCGTGACAAAAATGAAAAATAAGTATGAATTTCATAATGTTTTATTTTTTGTTAAAATTATTAATTATTCAAAATATACGAAACAGTTATTTGCCCATTACATTAAATGATGCCCTAAATTTTACTAAACATCGCAATTTATCTTTTATTTACAAATTTTCGTGCTATGAATTAGAAGAATAGGGAGCATGATTTGCATATCACTTTCATAACTTCATAAAACTTTTATTAAATCTAAAAAAGAAAACTTGAATCTTATATCTTGACCGAAACAAAATTGCGAAAATATGTTTTGATGAATATTATAATGAAAAGTGTCATTTATGATATCAAATACTTTATAAATAGTAAAGCCATGAAAATTTATTAATTGAAATTATTGCCATATTGAAATTATTACCAAGAAAGTATCAGATGGAATTGAAATGAAGAAATTCTGCATGCCCTCTTATTCTCTCCTCTACCCACCGTGGCTGGCATGTCATGAATTTGAGCCTTGTACCGTTGAAGACCCGCCGTGCAGAGGAGGTCGAGGCTCAAACCTCCTCCCGCTGGTGTTGTGTGGAAGTTAGAAGAGGGAAGGGCGCAAGATCAGATGTCGTCCTCGTCACTTGAACATGGTTCAAAATTATGAGGTACGTCACCAGTAGCTCTCGAGTAGCTGAATGGTGCGACGTTAATATTCGCTCACCTATTCACAAAAAAACTATAATTTTAGCAATATATCTAAGTAAATAAGGTATTAGGAATCGAGCCCCGACTCGACGGAAACAATACCGGCTACGACTTCGCGACTATGACCACTCAGCTGTCGCTCCCATCTCCCGCAGAGTATTTAAAAGATAAGTAGTTTAAATTGCGATATTTTTTGTTTTTTGAACAGTGTTTTTTTAAAAAAGAAATTTACATGTAATTTTCCCTCAAAACTGCCGAAAAATTATTTGTAAATTTACATTTTTACTTAGTTTTTCCCATTTTATTTATTTTCTTTTATTTAATTATTTGCAAAAAAGTGTTACTGATATTTTTATTGATGAAATGTGGAGTAAAAAATAATTGAAAAAGAAACAATGTGAAGTAAAAAAAAAAAGATTAAAACAATTGAGGCTACTACTACTTGAAAAAAAAATCACTGTTGTTCTTTACTAAAAAAATAAAATGCCTTTAAAAACAATTCATATCACTATTTGAAAAAGTAATTACATTCCTCAACATTTCTTTGATGACTTCCGTCAATTAATTTATCTTCTTCCGGTTACAGCGACTGCGTTCATAAATTGTTTTTTCTTCTTCTGTGAAACATTTATTTATAAAACGTTGTTATTCAATGCAAGTGTGTTATAAAAGTATTATTTTATATGTTTCATTTAATTCCGAAAATATGATTGTAACAAAATTCAATTAAAAAAATAACAATTAACTATTTTTTAATGGTCATCTAGGACTAGGAACAATTTATAAACACCATTTTCTTGATACTATATCACTTATAAAAAAGGAATTTGAAGCACTTTTATAAATTTCTCTAAAAATGAAAGATCCATAGATTTTCACACAAATTAATTCAATACAATAATAATATTAATATAACTCGAATTGGAGCTCTTTGCAGTTTAATATAAAGAAGTTCTTTGTAGAAATGTTATATAAAGAAGGGCAAAAAAAGGAATCATTTTAAGATTGGAAAGGGAAATACATAGAAAATTTAAATCAGGAATAATATGAAAAATAATGATTTATATGAAAATAAATATTGATGAGAGAGAGAGAGAGAGAATGGCATATAGTCAGAGCACAAAACACATTATAAGGGAAAGTGTTGTGAATATATTGATTTGATGAATAATCGAAAGAAAAATTACTTTCCGATATCAATTTTTTCTAACACTTGTGTAGCCCTACATTTAATTTAGATTTTGCTTATTTTAATCTCCTAAGTATATAGTTTTTAATCATAAAATAAATTATTTCAAATATTTCTTTTTATTTTCAGTATCCATAGTAGAGGTGGGAAACCTGCGGTCCCACAAGTTTCTACTGCGGCCTTCATATAAAAGCTAGTACTTATATTAACTATTATTTAATTACATAGATGACAACAATTTGCAAATCAATAGAATTAAATAAGAAACGGTATTAATGTATGCATGTTTCAATGACTTCTTGTGGAATAGCCAATTGTATATTTCAAACGTTAGAACGCCACCTACTGCAAACATGGCGACACTATACCAGACACATGTTATATAATCTCTACACAAAAAACTATTTTCTTACTATTATTGCCGTGACTGATTCCATCTACGTTAAAACGCATTATTTTTTCTGCATGAATGTCATTTGAAGATTAATATGAATGTTAATAAAGTGTTTTATTATAAGTTTATGTTGAGTATAATACAACAATTGTGTACTATAAAAAGGACGTTTCTGACTTATTGGCCATGAGACATTCATAATTTCGGTATATTATATTTCTTAGTTTATATTTAAAAACAGATTTTACAGGTAAAGAAAATCCCACAACTTCTAACAGTGAAAGTAAGAATAAAATCTTTCTTCTTAGAATAAAAAAAAAAGAACCCTCAATGAGAGATTCCTTTTTAACTTAGTAAGAACAAACAATCCTTTTTCGTCGTTGCCTTGAGAACAGAAAATAAAATACTAATGTAATGCTAAGAAAGATGTATAAGCAATATAAAAAATAATTAAAAATAAAAAACAGTATTAATTGTTATTAAAAAAAGGCGCAGTTCAAGCATCAACGGACCTATCATTTGTAAATCTGGTGGAGAGGGGAAAAGAGGTGGAAGGACCCTGACCCCTACCCTCAGGGTGCTCTCCCTCTAAATTGGGGTGGAACCGAGCTAAATCGTACTGTTTCCTGTATGGTGGTCAAGGCTACGGCCAACGACAAGCGTAAATCTAGCCCCTTTTGTTGCCCATCCGGTATAGTGGTTAGCGACGTTGACTGTTGTGCCTGGGTTCGAATCGCGGGGAAGACATGGGTGCTTGTAAATGTGTTGTGTCTTCGTGGCATGGGGGTACTTAAAATAGCTGTCAAGCCGCAAGTCCTCTCGTGAGGTTGGTGGAAGGGGAAGAGAGGTGATTGGCTCCTGACCACCCCCAGGGTGTTCTCTCTCAAAATTGGGGCTAAATCCAGCTAAATCATTCTGTCACCTGTATAGTGCTCAAAGTTACAGCTAACGACAGGCATCACTTAGCCCTTTGCCATGATGAATTTCGTGGGCCTTGATCTGGCCTTTGCCCATCAAGTGGCATTAGTAACAACAACAACAAATCTGGTAATGTGTTGGTAACAGACTCGTTTCGTATTACTAATGGCCATTGTGAAAATTTAGTTATTATTTTGCTTATTCTGTGGTTTTACTAATACTTTGTGTTATTGTTTTTCTAGAAAGTATGCGCTTTCATAGAGAATTTATTTAATATTCGTCTTTTCCCAGCATGTCAACCTGTAAGAAAATAAAATAAAATGAAGAAACCAGACATTTTAATGTAGAGTGGGAGTTAGATTTCTTCTCTATTTCTATGAAAGATAAAATGGTATGTTTGTTGTGCAATGCAATTTTAACTACATTGAAAAAAGCGAATGCAAAAATAAACACTATTCGATTCACAAAGAACATAAATATTACAATTTAGAAGATGAGTCTCGAAAAGCTGCACTAAAAATTTAAAAATGAAAAACAAGCGACTTTTGGTAATTTTAAAAAGAAAAATACCTCTGTTGTTGATGTTAGTTACAAAATAGCGTGGAAAAAGGGGCAAAGCATTTAGTGACGTAGAAATAATTAAAGAATATTAAAGAATATATTGTTGAAGCAGTGGGTATTTTAAATCCAGAAAAAGTTGCCATATGCAAAAAATTGCCTCTTTTAAGAAGAAGTATAACAGATCGAGATAGCACGAATTAGCTGAAAATATAACGGAGCAGCTTTCTACAATAATACAAAATGAAGATATTTATTTTTCAATTACTTTGAATGAAGGCACTGATTAAACTGACTCGGCGCAAGTTTTATATTTTATTCGTGCTGTAATTAACGATTTTCAATGTTACAAAGAACTTCTTGCGCTGGGTACACTAACTGGAAGAACTCGTGGAGTTGACATTCTTGGGAGCTTCTGAGAAAGTTGTCATCGAGTGCAATTAAATATCCGTAATTTAGTCAGTTACTTCACCTATGGCGCACCTTCCATGAGGGGTAAAAATGAAGGATTCGTTGCTTTATTAAAAAAGGAAAACTTATAAGCATGAAAAAACTGACATTATTTCACTGCATTTTGTATCAGCAAAATTCTTGCATAAAAATCACCATTTTGCAAGAGCTATTGCAATTATTAACTATACTAGCGTAAATGCTATGCTTGATCGTGAATTTTGGCAGAAGCTAACTTTAGATGAGGAAAAGGTCTAAATGCAAGATCTAAATGATCTACCGTACTAATCCAAGGTTCGTTGGCTATCACCAGGACAGGTTTTGATAAAAGTTTTAGCTTTACGACGTTATCAAGAACAAGGAAAATTATGAGATCTATCAGATGAAGTGTTTTGCAGAAACCTTGCATTTTTGTCTGATATCTTGACAAAATAAAACAATTTAAATATCTGACTGCAAGGTAAAACGAAGCATATATATAAAATGTGGCAAAAGATCCAAGCGTTTAAAAAAACATTTTTCAAATCATTGTTCTTTTGTTCGGATATATATTTAGAACACTTCCCAGAGCTAGCAAAAATGACGAATGAGCAGAAATGTGAAAAAAAATTCAAGGAATATATAGGTGTCTTGGACTCTTTAATAGAAGAATATAATGAAAGATTTTGAGATTTTGACCAGCAACATTCCTGCTATGAAATTGGTATTTGAACCTCATTTTGTGGATACATCCACGGTTCCTACAGAACTATAAATGGGGTTGAGTTGGTGGAAGATAGTATCCTCAAAGCCCTTTTTGACGCTAAAAAGGATTAATTAAGAATCTGGAAAAATACTGTTTAATATCCATGCCTACGAGAGCATGCACGCTGTTTATTTTTCTGCTTTGTTTGGAAGTACTTACTGTTGAGAGTCAGTATTTTCTTTCATGATAAAAATTAAAGCCAGTTTAAAAACGCAAATCACAGATGCTCACTTTGAGGATCAATTTTGGCTTCGCATTACGAAGCTTCATCCAAAGATTCAATTATTTTCAAGCAAAAAACAAATACAAAAATCCCGCAAACTTGAATTTTCCATCGGATTTTAAAATTATTATCATTTGTTGAACTCTTATCTGGATTGAATTTCTAGATTGCATTAATTGCGTTTTTTCCTTTGCATTTTATATATTTGGTGATATTTTGATTTTATGTTATGTTTATTATGTTAGTTTTTTATGTGATTTTTGGGAGCTCCTACTTTTTTTATTTACTTTATATCCAATTTTTTTCTTACTTTGATTAACCATTATTCAAATCTTTAATACTATTTTGTGTGTGTGTGAATCACTTGTAACCTTCCATCATTTATTCTTTTCTTCTAAACCTCATTAACTATTTTGAAGATTTAGAGTGAATTACCTTAATCTCACATTTTTTTACTTAACACTATTTTATTTTTGAAGATTTAATGTGAATTATCTTGAGTTTACATTGTTTTGTTAAACATTACTATTGTTTTTAGTGAATATATATAATTTAATATGATACTGTGTATCCATTTTTTGATATATTTTTTTTAATCATTACTATTTCTTACTTCCAACAGGTCAGGATTCACCAGCTATTAAATAAAAGCCTTAATAAAACCATTAATTTTTTTTAGATTTTGAGAAAATTTTATAACATTGACAATTTTTTTCTTTTTTTTTTTCCTCTGCGGATTTACCTGTCAGGAATGGCCAGCCTGCAGCGAAAGGGGTGGAAATGGTCAGGTCAGGAAATTTTTTTTTTGTAATTTAAGGGAAGAATAAGTAAAAATAAAACAAACTCATTAACAACGCGTATGGATTTAGAGTGATGATAACTATTTAAAGACAGAGCGTGCCATCCTTCTCTCCAGCCAGGTCCTGCCACTGTCATCAGGCCTCATTTGAACTTCAGTTATGGGACGGAGGATCGCCTTGCGATCCATGTTCCAACGACATTAGGGGCCGCGGTAGCCGAGTGGTCTTGGTCGTGGCTGGCTTTGTCACGAGTTCGAGCCCAGTACCACTAAAGACCCGCCGTGTAGGGGAACGATGCAAGTTAAATCTGTCGAGAGCTCAAACGTCCTCCTGTTGGTGTGGTGTGGTAGTTAGAAGAGGGGGGCAGCTCAGGCGTCGACCACGTCACTTGACCATGGCTCAAAATTACGTGGTCCCTCGCCAAAAGCCCTCGTGTAGCTAAGCAGTGCGACGTTAATATTCACTCACTCACTCCAACGACATTAAGCGTACATAAGTTAAGGCAGCGAGAATAATCTAGTGTCGTGAGTTGTTTTTTCTTCTAGCTGTATATTGATGTTCTTTGTTCGCATGTGTTAGGCACCAATGAAGGGCCACATTGTAAAAGTTTTACCATACGGCAACAAAGTTTGAATTATTTAAAAAAGATGATTGGTATATATATTCTTCCCATGCAGGCTCGGAACCTGTCATATATGTGTATATGTGTGTGCTTACATAAATAAAAATACCAAGAGTGAAAAATAAAAAAATACAGCGGTATCTCCTTATGAATTTAATAATTTTATTAAAGAAATAATTATTAATGATTAATGTTATAACAAGTTTTTTCCCTTATGGGAATACAAAAATGTTTTATATTATAACTTTTTATGTCAAATTATAAAAAAAGGACGAATTTTAAGGAAACGATTGGGCATAACTTTTGAACCAATTGGAATTTCGACAAACGCTATACATATTCGTGATCAGCGTTGAATTCTACGCAAAAAAACTAAGTTTGGTAAGAATTTGGGGATGAAAAAAATGATCCACATGCACGACAATTGAAAAAATGGCGAATTTCAAGGAAACGATTGGGTATAACTTTTGAACCAATTGGAATTTCGACAAACGCCATACATATTCGTGATCAGCGTTGAATTCTACGTAAGAAAAACTAAGTTTGGTAAGAATTGGAGGATGAAAAGAAATGACCCAAATGCACGACTATTGAAAAAAAGGGACGAATTTCAAAGAAACGGTTGGAACTCACTAGAATTTCGACAAACGCCATACATATTCGTGAACAGCGTTGAATTCTACGCAAGAAAAACTAAGTTTGGTAAGAATTGGGGAAAGAAAAAAATGACCCAAATGCACGACTATTGAAAAAAAGGGACGATTTTCGATTTAACACTTGTGAATAACTTTCGAACCAATCGGAATTTCGACAAGCACCATACATATTCGTGATCAGCGTTGAATTAAGGATTTTTTGTTAATATTTCTATACAATGCATCAAATTGTTAAAACTATACAAAAACAGTAATAATTTCATAAAAGTCGCACTTATAGGTTCATCAACCTATGCGGCCTCCTTATCTTATTTATATGTAGCATCTAATGGTAAAAAGGGTGACCTTTCAGCTGTATGTAAGTCTTTAATTTATCAAAATTAAAATTAAAATTCTTTTTAAAAATATTTTACCTAAATTAAAATCGCCTTTTTTCTTTAGCTTTTCAAAGAAACGCGTATTTGATGCAAATCTGTAGATTTATTAAAAAGCACAGATCTTTCTTTATAGAAAGAAAGATAGTTCTTTAACACATAAACAATGGGACCTCAGTGATCCCGACTAATGTAGTAAATTCATGACAGTAACATGATGAATGCAATCAATACTCTCTTATGAGTTCAAAACTGACATTAGACATACCCTACTTGCTCACTTGTAAAGTTTAGATATAGGCATTCATGTTGCTCATCTTGTAAAGTTTAGATATAATTTTAAATTAGATGATTGGATAAAAATGTTCAAATATTAGGATTCTTCTCAAAAATTTTCAAAATTAAAAAAAAAAATTGTATTGTACGTATATACTTTTGAATCAAGTACATTTTGTTTATCTGTATTGTCACAAATATGTACACATTTTAAAAGAAAGTTACTTCAAAATATACAAAAGTTGGCAATAGCAAAGCGCCTGAAGTGATTGGCTGGAAAAAAACGTGATTGCAGTTATCAAAGCCTTGAAACGAACAATAATAGGAAACACCAAACAAAATTGAATGTACAAGAGAACATTCAAATCAATACATTACTTACGCATTAGTTAGAGGAAAAAGAGTTGATTTAAAACACGATGGTTTTGCATTTATTGATTAAGAATTTTTTTAAATGTCTCTCCGGTTTTAGCGACGTCAGGTTCTGCAGGGTTCGGATTAATGCAATTTTATTGAAGGTCTAAAAATTTAATGATATTACGAAGAGACTGAGATGAATTTTTTGACAGTTCTTATCTAGTTATTTTTTTATTTAAAGTTCGTAAAGAAATTCTTTTGTACGTAAAACTAAATCATGTATCTTTTTAACGAATAACGAAAGGTGTTTGTAAAGAAAAGCGAAACAAAGAAAATGAATAAGTAAAATAATAAAGAAAAATTACAAATTAAAAGAAATACAATAATTGAACAAAAATGAAAAATAATATTAAAGATAAAAATAAATAAAGATGATGAAGTAGTTCAAAGTGAAAACAGCCTGATAAAATGAAAAAATAATACAAAAAGCGCTTGTGATACATGTTCTAAAAGCTAAAAGATGTTTACATTTTGAGATAAATAGTTCTGAATATATATTGCTAGGATAGAGATATTTTCCTTAGTTCATTTTTAGGAATGCCTTTTTTTCTAATGGGCTGCGGATTGGTATCTTTACACCTTTGCAGACCTAGTTCATTCCCCAGGAGCTAGTATCACTTTCTTAGTGCGGTACCATAAAGGTGATACAAATTACCGGAATAATTTTGACACCCAGTTTCCTCCCCAGAGGGACGATGACGATCTGACGATGCGAAATTGGACAAAGGAATTTAATTTTGCCGAGAGCACTCAAGCCAAACGGGCACTCAAGGGATTTTTTATATGCCGCATAATCATACGACATAAATGCTGTCGATTTTCTGCATCATGAAAACCCACAGACTTAGGTCGAGGTCGAACCCTCAACCTTAGCTGCAGAAGGCCAGTGACAAACCAGCTACGCCACCCGAAAAATAACGAAATAAAAAATATTATTCCCAACACAAACTGAAATGAATGTCATTGAAAAGAAAACAGTAATATTTTAATAAGAAATTGAATTTTATTTAAGTTGTGCATTTTTAAAATCAAAAATCAAGAAAATTATGAAGAATAGATACAAATTCATTTCCTTATGTTTCTGAGTAATATTTCAAAAATTATAATTGAATTAAATTCCCTTCTCGATCAAAATTATCGTTAAAAATATTATTTTTCTCGAAAATTTATAAATGTACAAAATAAATAAATAAAAAAAAATAGCACAGATCACAAACTTTAAAAACAACAGTAACATTACACTCTCAGCTATTTTATCTCTAAGCACTGAAAAAAACATTCCTTTATATTAATAACAATTATCAAAAATAACGAGTTGTAAAATTTCAAAAGAAGAAGTAATTATTAAATTTTACTCTACTAAAATTGAAGAGGACAAACATCCAGCTTTAAGTACTAATCAGATATTTTATCTTTTTTTAGTTAATATATTTTTGGCAAGACTTTTTTAAAGAGAAAATTTCATTTCTAACTTACCTATTACTATTACGCTGGCAACCAGAAAGGACCACATGATTCAAAGGAATATGCCTACAAACTGAAACGGACCTTGAAAACACCGGTTGTTCTATTTGCTTCGACTATCGAAATGTTCGTAAAAGCTTATAACAGGAAGAGGCGATAAAAGCTTTGCACAACTTCCTCTAGAACGACCAGTTGCGTGCTTACGAGATGATTAAATCAAATTTAAGCGAACTTACCACATGATGTGATGTGTTGAAGCATGACGCACTATGGTTGGAAATAAAAATGAAAATGTGTGTTCATTTAATGTCATGAAAAGAAAAATAACGCCCCAATCACTATTTTAGAAAAAGTAATCTATTTCTCTATTAAAATTAGTTCTTATTTAATACCTCTTTAAAATTTGAATTGGTTGTAAGATAAGAGTGAATAATCACAAAAAATAATTATTGCAACTTCCGTATTCTTTTTTAAAAGAAATAAACATGAAAGGAAATGTACGAAAAATTTAGCAATTTGCAGGCTACATTTTGACTTTTTCTTTTATTCAAATAAAAAACAAAGAACAAACCAATAACTCTTTTTAGCTTCTATTTGAAATTTTCAGAATTCGCTGGTTCGTTTCTTTTTTTTTAATCATATATTTTTCAATACTTTGTGTGCCGTTTGGTATTTCAAATATGGAATACTGTAATACAATATTATGTAGGAAGGAAAGAAGAGAGAGAGGAACTATAAAGGAACATGTAAAAGGCCGTGAGGAAATTTCAGTAAGGTCACATGATAAATGCAATCACGTGGTCTTCATTAAATTTAAAACTGACGTTTATCGTATACTTGTGTGTTCTGCTGGTTACAATTTAGATAAAATTTCAAATTCGACTGGACAAGTATTTTCAAGTATTAAAATATTAAAAAGCATTTTTTAAAATTAAAAAAAATTCTAAATCTGTTCATGTACTTTTAAATCTAGTTCATTTTTCTTTACCTACGAACATTATTATTGTGAACAAACAATAGCGTAGCGCAGGAAATGATGGGCTGGAAATACGTGATTGCAGTTATCGTGTGTCCATGGCGTCACATGAAATTTTAAACTGATTGGCTGGAAACACATGTGTATAGTTATCATGTGACCATGACATCATATGTATATATTTATCCCATAAGTTTGATTAAGCAGTAATTTGTTTCGAGATTTATAATCGTGATAAATCACCCTTGATTACACCTTTTTTGCAATACGGAAAATTTTGGAAATTTTATTGCAAAAATTTGCAATTTTTTTTAATGATAAGGTTAAATAAAGTTATAAAAATAAATAAAAAGAAAATTTTTAATAAAATTATTCGTCACAAAATAATTGTAACGAATAATTGATTTGAAATTCTGCATCCGTCGTACGATATATATATATTTGAATAAATATAATTGAATTTTATACGTATATCTCACAAAATTAAACATGGCGTCCATCATAAGAAAAATTAATGAAAGGTTGCTAATTTTATCAAAATAATCTACATTTTTTGAAGATAGTACTGTACTTAGTAAACACGAACTTAATTTATTAAGGGTTCCCCGTCTTTTTCTAATTATTACTTAGAAATTAATTATAGTAACCTGTAACGAGAGGGTATACCATAATCTTTTTTAATACAAATAATTTCAGGCAAAAGTAAATAAAATTTAAAGGGAGCAATTATTAGAATTCATGGCATTATAAGTAATGTTAGAATTTTTTAACTGGTATATTTTTGGAATTAATTTTATCTTCTGTTATTTCAATTTTCGAATCAATTTTTTTTGTAAAGTATAGATAGTCATATATAAATTTTCCCATAGCCACAAAAACTAATTATTCAGAACATCGTTTAAGGATAATTTTCATTTGCAGAAAAAAATTCGGCGCAATTTTCTTTTAACATTTCTATTTAATATAATTTATATAGGTTTCATCCTTACTATTTTTGGTCACTTCAGTAATTTTCTCCGTAAACTCGTCATTTTCAAATGCAATAAAAAAATTATTACATCTGAATAGAACCTTATGATGAGACAGTGCTGTAACGGAGAACATTTGGGTCTCCCTACAAAGTTAGGTTTTGGGCCCCCAAGTTGGATTTTACAAAGGGTTAGGTACTGGGCGTCAGTTAAGCTTTGGGCCCCCTAGAACCTTGCTCTCCCCGCTCTGCGCGGGTGTACATTACGCCTCTGTGATAAGAGGACTCTTGGATAACAGCATACAAACACTCGTATTTAACGAAGCTTAAATGACACAGTGGTTTCTTATTGAAAAGGCTCGAATTTGAGAACACCAATCAGAATAATGATTGTCAGTTTTGTAAATTTTTGAAAAATGTTTATGTATTTACTAAACATAGATTTGGAATTTGCTATGTACCTATGAAATTGATTGTAACAATATATAAATTAATTAATTAAAATATTTTTAAATTCAATGTAAGAAAATATCAGAATAAACAGTGAGTGGATTCTAAAATAAAATAAAATTTGCAAAATCAAGTAGTTCCTCACCAAATTAAATTATGAATTTTTTACTTTTTTTATTTAGATTCGATTTGAATTTTTTTTCTACTGGCGACGTACCTTGCAATTTTGATCCTCCGTCAAGTGACTTGACATCTGAGCTGGTATTCCATTCTCCAAATCTCCACACTACACAACGTAAGGGCTTTGAGCCTAGATAACTTTAACGTTTATCATCCATTTACATAGCAAGTCTTGGGTGGCACCAGGACTCGAACTTATGATCCGACAACGCCGATCAAATATATCTATAACTTTATCATGATTATAACAAAATATGACATCTTCCAAAAATCTCCTCTCATTGTACACATTTCAATCATTATAATTTTGTGACGGATTATAATTTTGAGTGATATATGATTGTGGGTTAGAACGGCTGTACATTTTTTAATTTACGTGGTTCACAATTTGGGTAATTATTAAGTAACAAAATTTTTTCCAATAAAAAGATTTAAAAGAAGTTCACACAGTTTCAGTGTGACTCATGAAAACATCTAGACGAATGAATGAATTTTGAAATGAAAAGTAACTACAGTATGCATATTTCTGTATAAGGGACGTATTATTATATACGCGTGTATATTTTCGGATGTCACGTGTCTTAATCTCCATATGATTTTTCAAAGAAATTTTCCATATTAAAATGTTATGCTTACTAAATTGAAGTGATTTGTTCGAATCGCGCTACTTAGAAATCATATTCTGTTAAGAGATATATAGTTTAAACATGTAATATCAACTTTTTTTTTTTTTTTTGAAATTATACACAGTGAAAAATAAGTGTATTAAAAATGGAATTTCAGTATATAATAATAGACTAAACCTAAAGGTAAAAAAGTAGGAAAGTGGAAATGATTCCAAGGAATGGTGAGGAAAAGATAATCATATCGAAGGAAATTGTAAAAAAACAATTGAATATCATTTTTTTTTATTAAAATTTTAATGGAAGTAAAATTTTTATATCTGGCAAGTTAGAACATTCCCTCCCCCTAATTTTGTTGAGGATTAGTAATTACCATTGTATACCAAGTACTTTCCCCCGGAGCTGGTATCATTTTTTTAGTGTGATCACATATACGTAGGTGCATAGCAATTGCCACAATATAATTATGACGCCCAGTTTTTTCCCCAGAGAGAGACACCTAAACCCTGACGATGCGAAATCGAACAAGGAATTTAACACTTTCTCGTCTTGAACATGCTGCATAATCATACAACATGGATGCTGTCGATTTCGCATCATGAATATCCACCGACTATGGCGAACAAGGCCAGCGCCAAACCAACTACTCCACCCAGTCGGCGTTAGAACAGACATATGACTCTTTTAATGTTTGAAATGGTGAATATAATTTAGGAGCAAGGAAACTTTAAAAAAATAGAGAATATGGATGCTGACATTTTTAAGAATAGATTAGCTTGTGGACAAATAAGAATCTAGTTAAGAACCCGTCAGGTACGGAATATTTTTTAGTCAGATAAAGAGAAATATTGCAGCCACAACTTTTAACATCCATTAGTTGTCAGAAGTTGCAATTTTTGTTTTGAAAATTCTAGATAAAAATATATACGATGCCAAAATTAATCATAACCTAGACAAACCGAAGAAATGTCTTGATCAAGGAGAAAAGCTATCGCAAAGGAATAGGCAGGTTCCTACTAATTACATAGTACAGCGGTTGAAAGACGGCTTAAAATTCCGAATTGCATTAAGGAATTCGTTAAGTTTCTTAGCTGAGCATCAATCAAAAAAGAGAGATAATTTCTTTTGATTTATCAATATAAACATGATGTTTTTGTCACACTTCCTCATAGCCAATGAGAAGTTGACTATGTACTAGAACGTAATCGCAGGACAGTCTGTCGCCTTTCTTAGGCGCCATTGCCATCCGAATCTGTTTCATCTCAAAAAGGTATTCAGAGATTTCGTTTGGTTACTAAAAGAATAATGACGGTGTTGGCTAGCAAAACTGCAATCGAAGTGACCAAGTCTAATCTATCTTCCACTGCAATAACGCCAGGCTTCATGTTACTATCATCTTTTGTAAAAAGCTAATGGACTTTGGTTGGTAGATTTTAAGTTAACCGTTCTATTTTCCTAATGTCGTCTTACAAACCACTATCTTTTTCATTTATTATGGGACATCTTTGTTAGATCTCTGACAACGAGGGGATTAAAAAAATGTCTGTAACTGTTCTTATTGGTTAACTGCTCTAATTTTATCAAAAAGAAATCCTCGATTGTAATTGTGATTATGTATATTTATTACAATTTGCACTATTTATCTCTTCATTTTCTTTTTCCTATTTGTAAAAAAGTAAATTTTGAAAGATTATGATTATATATCCCAACATGAAAGTGCTCCGAGAAGCTTAGGTATAAAGAAAAATATATTTAAGAGATGCTTTTCATTAATTCACGTGAAAGCCAATATTTTCCAGCGGAGTTATGGAAGAAATTTATTTATTTCTCAAATATTTTATTTCCTTCATTTAGAAAATTTTAGTTGATATAATTATCTCTTTTAATGAAACGCAATACTAACTCAATGGATATGAATTCGAAAACATTTGTTTTTTCAAATTATCTTTCTACTTCCCAATATGAAACTAAGTGAACACTTTTAATTAATCTGTTAAAAATACATGATACATGGAAATAAGAATTAAATTTGTATGTCTTGAAAAAAAGAAAGAAAAATGGAAAATTGTATAATACTTTATTTTATTCTGCATATTATTAATTTATATTATTTTCCAAAAATGTTATGTGATATTGTGTACAACTTTCATTATTCATTTTGATGAAGCATTTGGAAATTTTTAAGCTGCTCGTTATATATTTCTTCGGCACATATATTATTATTTATAGTTTCATTATTTAGGGACATTCCTTTAGCATATTGGTGATCTTTCTGACTTTCTGAACCAAAGTTTGTAGGCATTCTTCTAGGAAATGTACCAATGTTACTAACATTTGAATGAAAATCTCTGAAAGGCAATCCTGAAAAAGGTATTATCCCACCATAATAACCGGGATTAGCATATATATCATGACTCTGTGGAGATGAATAGCCAGGAACGACTAAAAAATACATATTGTTATTAATTTTGGAATCTGATGGCTGGTTCTCATTCATTGTATTTTTGATATAGCAGTTTTCATTATTTTCAGGTTTACCTGGTTCCCGTTTGATAAATGTTTGGGAATTGAAAAATGGTGAATCCATTGGCATCCATCCTTGTTCAACAATGCTCCTATCACAATAGAGATTGTTTGAGTATGGTGCGGGATAAATGTTATTCCACCAAAATTGTCTCAAAGGATTCATTAGATTAGAATCTTGACGATATCGCAATGGAAGTCTCTTTGGAGTTGTTCTGGGCGTCTCTTGTCTAGAATTTTTCTCTTCATTTTTTGGAGCTATCTGTTAGAAATTAAACATAATTCGGTATTGTACAAATTTAATTATTACGAATTTATAATGAAATCAATTTCAATGTATAAAAATGGAATATTTCATTAGAAATAAAGTAGCATACATCATCAACTAATGGGAACTAAGTGATATTCATAAAAAAAAGTTTTTTCAAGAAAATAAAATGTATATTTTATTTCAAGTGGATACATAAATTTATGGCCGATCTGATGTCTTTCTTGCAAATAATTTTATGTATTACTTTTTTTTATTAATGTAATTAAATTATTTAAGGCTTCAAAATTAAGATGGCTTAGCTACATATTAAGGTATGATAACCAAAACCCAATTAAGCAAATAACGTTTTTGATACCAGATGTGCAAGAGAAGAAGAGGTAGACCCAGTACAAAATGTCTAGACAATATAGAAAAGTGTTTGGGAAACAGGGGCGTAAATAGATAGAAAACAATAATAATAAGCAGATCAAGATAGTTTAAACCAGCTGAGGCAGCATTGAGCCGGAAATCGTCTGAAGTGCTTAAGAAGAATTATTTTTTATTATTATTCCTGTCTCTTGATTTAGTTTCAGAGTAGAGTTAGCCTAATAGTCACGGTCACAGGCTACTTGATTAATTGTTCGATAAAAATATGCGACGTATTCAGTGACCAGAAAGCTATTGGTTAAAGATATTTGAATTATGAGCCTAATTTGAAGATAGAACAATTACCTTACTCTCGTAGCTCAGATGAAATGCTATTTTGAAACTCCGAGGTTCAGTTATGTTTAATATGCCACAAAACAAATACACTGGCCTCAAAAAGTTAAGGTACAACCGGGTTTTTGTGTCTAATTTGCAAATGAATGAATGTAGAAACAAAAAATTTGGAGGATATGTGCATTAAATAGTTTTTTATTGAATGCGTCATAGAAATTTGTATAAGTGTATTGCAAAAACGATTTATAACAAAAAAGCAATCTCTGCGGAAAAGTCCATTCTTGGAGAAAACAGCACATTACAGTGTTATGTGGTAAAATGGCATAAAAACAATACAAAAATGGGTTCTAATAAGGAATGTGTCCACCCCTAACTTGAATGCATTTGCGGCATCGATTTCCCATGCTGTTTATTAAGTTGTCGGACACCGGAATAGGAAGCGAAGACCAGACACAGAGTAAGCCTTGTTTCAGCTCATGTAACGACCTTGGAGGAGGATTTAAAGCAGTAACCTCTCTGCCAAGATAGTCCCAAAGATGTTCTATCGGATTCAGGTCTGGAGATCGAGCTGGCCATTCCATTCGTTCCAAACCGTGATCCTCCAGATACTCCTCAACAATCTGAGCTCGGTGAGGTCGTGCATTATCATCCATCAGAATGAAGTCGTTACCAATAGCAGCAGCATATGGGCGGACATATGGATCAAGGATCTCATCCCGATATCTAAGACCAGTTACGGTTCCTCCATGGAACACATGCAGGTCAGTGTGGCCACCGAGCGAGATCCCTGCCCAAACCAGGATTCCACCACCTCTATAACTGTGTCTTTCAACAGTGTTGGATTGATGGTATCTAGTGCGCTGTTCCTCCAGATCAGTAGACGCCCTGAATCACTCTCCATTGTAAATCTGACTCGTCTGTGAACAGCACAGAAGCCCATTGTTGCTGCGTCCAAGAAACATGTTCTCTCTTGCCCAGCATAAGCGGTTCCTTCGCTGTCGTCCGTTGAGGGGAACGCACACAACTGGTCTTCTTGCATACAGACCTGCATTGTGAAGACGATTTCGCACCGTAGTAGCGGAGATTCTTCTTCCTGATGCTTGAAAGTGGTCTGCAACGAGCTGCGGCACAGTAGTGGTTCTTCTCCTTCGTGCCGAAAGAGCTAGAAAAACGGTCTTCTGCAGGTGTTGTAGCTCGTGGTCGGCCTGGAACAGGTCTTCTGACACAGAATCTTCGGATTGGTATTGATCCCAAACTCGCTGAACAACACTACGAGACACATTGAGACGTCTAGCAGCATCAGCCTGCGACAATCCCATTTCCATCCATCTAACTGCCCGCCACCTTAACGAATTGGGTAAACGACGTCTCTGAGACATTTTCTAAACTATATTGACTATTGTCACCGAAACTGCCAACAACTGTTGAAAATCAACACAACTTACACACAAAAGTACGAAAGCTTGATATTTGCATATTTTTCTCTCACTCATAAATATACGTTCTTTTCTATAAAATAAAAGTGGTAGCAATCGTTTTTGCATTAATGTTTTTAAAGTTCGTTATTATCATTCATGTAAACTATGCATTTTATTGTTACTGCCATTTTTTTTATGGTGAGCTTCGAAAAACATGTTGTACCTTAACTTTTTGAGGCCAGTGTATTTAACACAAAAAGCTTAATAAAATTGAAAGTCAAATTAGCCAATTCTCTTGAATCTGCTTACCTCAGCAAAATCTCACTCCCAACTAATATTTCAACTTTGCTAACAAAGTTATAATGTTTGCCATAAGTAACTGGAGCCTACAAAAATCAAAATTGTTTGGTAGATGAAATGTATTACTTTCCCTTTAGTTAAAATTGTGACTTTCTGATTGGTTAAAAAATCAAGATATTTCTTGGAGCTTTTATTTTTTTCATATTGTTTTTGTAGAATGTACGTTTTTTTTTTAATCGTGTGTAAACGAAAACAGACTTTGAGAAAGTCGTGAACTGACTTTAAGAAAGCGCCCATCTGGCCACTTTCCTTCAAAAAGAATTTTTGTAGTTTGCCTTGTATAACTAGAACCTAATAAAATATGATAGCATAACGGATAAACATATTACCGATCAACAAAATTACCAAATTTGAACCTTTTTAGCTATCAAAATACTAAGAACATTTTTTTATGTTTACTTATTAATACTTGTTGAGCTTTTTCTCTTTTTTATAAAAGATCTTTCCTACACACGCGCGCGTACACGCAGTAAATGAATAAAACATGCAATAATAAAAATGTACCTTAACGTATTTGAATCGTTTCATGAGTTTCCTTTTTCTTAAGAAATGTTTTTAATTAATTAATATACAGTATATAATATTTTTTAACTTGTTCAGGTTAATGGCAAGGTATATTGTTTCTACATTTAATAACAAACAAATTGTTACTGTATTTTCTGTATTCATGTCATCATCAGGTATTTAAAATATTACTTAGTTTTTTTTCAGTTTGCTTTAGTAGCTGATGAATGAATTTATGAATATAAATTAAAGAAACACATTCATTCACTTGAGAAAAATTCAGAGACGTTACGATTGAAAATTTTCCAGCCCTCAGCCTCCCTCCCTTTATCCAAAATCCTAGATTTTTCATTGTGTCTTACGTGTTTGTTATGTGCACGCGCTAGAATTTCTACTCTTATAGACACGATAACTATCTATATACTTTCAATTTCTATTTTTATGGGAAAATGGTACATCAAACGAGTGAATTTTTTAAATCAAAAAGAAGTATAGGAAGCAACTCTTAGCAATTTCTTTTGGCAACCAGACTATTGATTTGTATCGATACTCGTTCAATGTCAAAACTAAACACATTCTAACAAGGAAAAATACAAATTTTAATGTTTTTAAAATAGAATTATATATTGGACTTAAATGGGTACTTACGTAGTATCGCAACAATATCGTCAGTTACAACCGCGTCAGTTACAACCAGTAATAACTCGCCAAGTTACAACCGCGATTTCCTGTGTCGTACGCGTTGAATTGGCGAAAATATGCGTCGTTTCATATAATGTCGCCAATAGGTTGCGATAATACATAAGTACCATCTTCTGCACCCTTTTTTAATGAAATATGCAAGTACAATTATTGTTATTTTATCATTTTAAACTTTTTTTTTCGAATGAATGTAATTCTACAGTATCTACTTGATTCTTCAAATCCCACAGTTCTGTTTCCACCTTCATATCCCGTGTTTTCAGTGATAGTGCCCATCTTGGATAGAGAACTAGCGGCCAACAAACATCTTTTGTGATATCAAATTCGATCCAACAGAGGAGTGATCCATTTATTCTAAACACTTTAATATTACAACATTAGAATTGGAACTAATGTATTTTCCGTACGCTATCTGTTCTAAAGATCGGTACTTACCTATTATCACAACTTATTGGCAACGTTACATGAAACGAAGCACATGGTTGCCGATTCAGCATGTATGATACAGGAAATCGCGGTTACAAACTTGGCGAATTGTTAATAGAGTTTGCGATTATTGCCATATTACTTTGCGATAATACCTATAAGTGATTCTTCCAATTATATTCCCTATGAAGGCATTCAGTTTTCTTGATGGATTCATGGAAGTTACCCTTCGAAACACTATTTCCCAAGATATAAATTTAAAATAAATGGATTAGCGTGTAGAACGGGGGAGAAAGCGATGTCCATTTCGGTGCTAGTTTGATGTCAGGGATGATAGCTCCAAGTTGTTGTTTATGTTCGCCAAGATGGGCGATAACATTACAATATAGACATCTTAATATTTTTATCGTCTGTCGATGTGCTTGCCATGGGGATAACGTATATTAGAAATAACTTTTATTCGCGTTTTTCCCCGCTGTAACCCTATTAATTTCAGACGATTTTAATTGATTTCTGTAAAAATTTAACCATTTTCAGTGTAATTCTTCTTTTGTTTGCGTCTTCTGTTTAATTCTGTGCTATTTTCGAATATTTCTAAAATGAGTGTGTGAGTACTAGAATATTTTTTTCTTAAAAGAATAAGAGTGCTGTGCTTTTTTAATTATTGCTATAAATCGTTTATTTATTTATTTATTTTTACGTTCCTTGTTCGATGAAATTCGTTGAAGGAACTTGCCGTGCAAGTTTCATATTGCAAGTTTCCCTACTTTGTAATTGATATTCTTAATTAGTTTTAACATACATTATGTAATTATTTTATTCATAATGAAAAAATATGCAATTATTACTATGCGTAATAATTATATAATATTTGTTATTTATAATTGTTTCTTTTAACATTTATTTATAATTATTATTGTTATTTATTTATAATTATTATCTTATTTATTTATAACTATTTTTGTTTTTTATTTATAGCTATTCTTATGTTATTTATTTATAATTATATGTAATACGAGTAATCTTATGCATTATTTTTTATTTTTTTACAATTCGACGATTATTCTTTTTTATAATTACTATTAAATTATATTGCATGATTATTATTTCTAATAATTGTTATTAAATCGTACTATATGAATATTATGCATAATTACGATAAAATAATATTATAAGATTTTTATATGCTGTTTATAATACTATTATTAGTACATGTTACTTTTTATTACATAATATTGTTATTCATAATTTATTGATTGATCTAGGTTATTCTCAATCTCTTCCTATATCCTTTATTTTAAATACATTTCGATGTATATCAAAACAATTCTTTAAAATTATTGTGTATCATTAAATTACCGCTAGGCCGCCGTATAGGATTCCATTCCAGCAACAAGAAGCGCTGCTTGGCGCCATTACCCTCTATATCAAACTAGTTCCTCAATTTCTTCAGGTGACCAAAATCGATCGCCAAGTTACTTCACTTAGTGATAGGTGTCCGGAAGCCAGAAAGAATTCGTTGTCTCACCATGATATGTATATAAAAATCGCCAAATCTAAAAGCGCCTATACTGCCCCTATACTACACTTGAGCCATGTGAAATTTTAAAAAAAAATGCTTATAAAGCTATCAGTAATGCATAAAAATAAAAACTGTCTTTTTTTTTTGAGTAAAAGGAAATCGTAAACAGGAATATTAGAGAAAAAGCTTACCTGCGCCCAGAAAAGTTCTTGTAAAGGAGAGTATATAAATTTCTCTCTCTTTCACACACACACACACACACACACATTTCCTTACATACCTCTCTGCAAAAACTCATCCAATCCGTGACTGCTTTATTCGAAACATTAAGTTTGAAAGAAATATTGTCACGGTTTGAATTTCACACCCACATATTCGTCAACATCAGAATCTCAAGCATACTCAGCGAACTTTCTTTGAACAGTTATTCTTCCTTTTAGATCTTTTTATACGATGCGCATTCCCTCCTTTCTTTCGGCGTTCCCAAATCTATCCATCACTTGAATCCTTTTTAATCAAATGCATAGCTTTCTTGCAAACAGAACATTCAACATTTTCAGCAATCAATCCTTTTTCCATGCACCACTGTATTACACAGACAACTTCCCTTTTCATTCCAAATCATAAAAAAAAAAAAAAAATTAAAAAAACCCGCAAATCATACCTTTTAGACATACTTATCAAGATAAGGAACAAACGAAAAACAGAAAAATAGGATAGTTAAAAATTGCACGGAAAAATTCAAAAAAATCCCTCATGGACAAAATCTACAAATGCAATATGAAGAATAAAAAATAAACGATGGAATTGTTAATTTGAAAATCCTTTTTTTAAAAAAAAACATCTACAATTTTTTTAAAATAACCAATAGCAATTAATTTAAAAGAACATGTGACATCCGCATAAGACCACTTATCAAAAATCAAGGGTTACCAGATTATATAGTTTTCCAGAATGAATTTGTTATCTCTCCATGATATCTAGATAAAAATCGCCAAATCCAAAGAAAAATAACCAAATCCAAAGGACCCCCTGATCTTACACTTTTGCCAAAAAATTAAATAATTCGCCGTTTGAACTTATGTATATATTCGTTAAATCGTGCCTTTCAAACCAATAAAACTTTTCCATGGACCTTCTAAGACAACACTCAATCAAACCTCTCTTGTGGTATTCTTCAATAAATTCGTACGTTTGAATCCTCCTCAATAAAATTTAAGTTATTTTCATAAACTGAAAATTCGATATTATTCGAAAACAAACCTTTAAAAATGCATCGGTGTAACACAGATATTTTTACCATTCACACTAAATCACAAAAGAGAATGTAAAAAAATTCTATTTCTGAGATAAGCTTTTCTGAGTAATAAACAAAAGGAATATTCCAACAAAATTTTAAAACACGAATTCGAATTGCGCTATTTAGAGAAGTAAGTAAGAGGTTGAATTATCTTAAGCTTTTCAAAAAGAATAGCAAAAGACTTTTTCTAAGATCGCCTTTTTTTCTTTTCTTTTTTCTTTTAAAAAATGTGCCAATTTCAATTAGCGAATAGAAGTTAAGAACACAGAATATGTGACTAAAAATAATTTTCTGTTTTTTATGTATCATGGGAAATAATCTAATGCATTTGATAGATATAAAAAAAAATTCTTTAATTCATTGCAAAATCTGAAAAAACATCACCAAATCTGTGAGATATTCTATACTTCATTCCAGCCAAGTTGAGCAACATTCGTAGATTCTGCTCTGTACATTCTACATTCTCATTCTGTGTCTGTAATTCTTTGATAAATTTATTTCTTTTGAATTTTAATCTTACAGTACTTAACAATTTTTACAATCGACCAATTTTGCTGAAATCAAGAGACATCGTCAAATGCCTCAGTTTGCTGCCTATAATGAAAACCGTTCGAGCGCAAAAGTTAGAACGTAATAATAATGAGGGTAGTCATTGGCGACATTTTTCTGAATTAGTGTTGTCTCTTGATCTGGCGAAATTTGTGGACGGAACAACACACAAGAACCAATCTTACTGTATATACATACAAGGAGAATACGAATTAAAAGGAAATTTTATACTTATTCCATTGTTTGTATGCATGGATATAATATGAATATATAATACATATTTTTTTATCTATTTAGGGGAGATTATTCATTTTTAAAACGATTGAATACAAAATTAATTGGATAAATTACTGCTGAAATTGTTGAAAAGTAGAGACATTGTCACAGTTTGTTAGAATATATTTATCTACAAATATCAAATTAAAAAATTTTCAGAATTTTATGTATACATACTATAAACGATATTTTATTTGCTTACTTTATTTACTTTCACTCAGCACAAATTTATCACTTTTACTTAATAAATATAATATTTAAATTCTCTCTCATTAGCACTTTTCTTTGATATCATCAAAAAACAGATTATTTTTAAAATAATAAAAGAACAATATATTATTTTGAAAAAAAAATACCGAGCTATCTATTTAAAGCAAATTTTTTACTTACATTTTCAGCCTCATTTGAAGAAAATACAACGTTATTTTTCACTTTAGAACTCTTAGGTGTTCTAATGGATGTATTAAAACCTATCGAAGATCCTGGTTTTCTCTTCACATATTCTAAAAGATCTTTACGGCCTTTCATGAAAAGTGGATGCTTAAATTCATGCTTATCCTCATTAAAACGGTTGCATTTGCGGAAACCGTAGAGATTTAATTGTCTCACAAAACTAGCAATATTGCTGGTTTTGAAGAATCCAACATTTTTGTCTAAGTACTCTTCCTGGAATCTTTCATATTCTAAAGTAATGGTTTCACCATTAAATCCCCATCCAATTGCACCAGTTTCACAATCATTGACAATAAGCCACAATTTTTCAGGAAATTTCATATTTAAGCACCGTAATCCTTTGTTTTCCCTATCAGACATATTTTTTGAAAGTTCGATGATCTTTTAAAATCGTTTGCAAAAAAAGTAAGAAACGAATATTCCAGCGAGAGATTTAAAATCGTGCTTGCGCATGAATCATTTAGAAATTTCGTTGCCATTCGAAAAATTTAGTTTATTCCTCTCTCTCTATTTTATTATTTTTATTCTAATTAAAATAAAATTGAATATACTTCTGTAACTAAGCTCGAGGAATTATTTACGTCAACTATTTTTGTAAAATAGATTTATTGCACGTTATATGAATTTTTTTCACTTATTTTCAGTAAAGCTGTACGAAACGAATATAAAAATGATAAACTGCATGATTCAAACATAAAATCTATATCATAGGGAGCTAGTTTTTTCCTGAGATAGAAATACTTTCTTAAAATGAGTTCATTTTAGTGAGTGATAAATATTGTTTTTAAAGTTTTCTTCAAAATTTTTTGAAGAGGTTAGATAACGGAAATAATAACAATCAAGCATATTAAAAACATATTTTTCTCATTTCGAAAAAATAGAAATCTTCTTAAAGTAAAAAATTATTTTCGAATTACTGCTTTTAGAAAAACAACTAACATAAATATTTCATATAAATAAAAACGATTTTTTTACTTCTTTTTTTCAAAATTCATCTACATTTTTGATACAATTAAAGATCAAAATAGTGCGCCTCAAATTAGATTCTTTCGAATAACTAGATAATTAATTCAAGTTTAAATTTGTTTTCATTAAATACGAGTACAATGTCCATATTCAGATACAAACTTTGTGAAAAATGAGCTTTCGATAAACTCTTATTAACTTTAATAAATTGTCTTCACTTTTAAATGTATAATATCTATTGTTAAAACTGATTTTCAATAATAAGCATTCTGAGTAATTTTTCATAAAAATTTTTGCATTGTATATATACTGTGGGCCAAAAAAGTGTTCATACACTTGATATTTCTTATAAAATGTAATGTTTTCGACAAATAAAAATTAATATTTTGCATTTGTAATTTTTTTATGATATTTGCAACTTGTTCTTAATGGAATGACATAATTATTTTTTTAAAATAGCATAACTATTTTTTTTTTAAATTAATAATCAAAAAGCTACTAAAAAGTACGCCACAAGTCTTCGTACACTTAACAAAAATCTCAACTTAGCTTTAAATATTGTATTTCTTTCTTAATTTAGTGCTTAGTAGGATATCTTTTAGTGTTCACAACAACTTTTAAGCATCTTGGTATGCTCGTAAAATGAATCAGTTTTTTGTAATTTCTGCATCTATTCTCCTCCATGCTCGTGTGATTATTATTTTTACTTCCCATTTTGTGTTTATTTGTCGTGTTTTCTTTTTTTTTACTTCAAAATCTCACCAAATATGTTCTACTGGGCTAAATAAAGTGATTGAGGAGGTGTTTTCATAATTTGGGTCAGTTATAGAGACACCAGTGGCGTACATTGAGAGCATTGCGCTAGGCATCTTTACCCTGTTAAAAAAATTAAGTCGTCTCCAATATCCAAATTTTGGGCGGATAATTTAAAATTTCTTTAAAATATTTAAATAGAGCTAGTGATTAACAATACCATCAAAAAATACCAAATTACCTAATTCTGAGGTCAATTTACACGCCAGAATACCTTCATTTCAATGCTAAAGCATGGAGGTGGAGGTTTGCTGTACGTTTTTAACAATTTTTAAATTTGGCAGTACACTAACAGTAAGATAAGTTTAAAAGAATTTTACTTATTTGTAAAACACTATGTAAAATAGTTTATGATAAGAATTTTCAAAGTCAAATAAAATAATATGTACAACAAAGACAACAAAAATGTTCATTGAGTATTTAATTACAAATTAGTTACAATAATTTTGTTAATATTTGGTCATAAAAATGGCAACTCCTCTCTCATTTTGTCATCTACATTTAAAGATCATTTTTTTTTTCAATTTTATATTTGTTAATGCTGAAAATTCGAATCCATGCAAATAAGAAGCAGAAAGTTGTAACAATATTTAAAAGCTTTTTTTGTCTATTATGAGATAACTGCCTCTAATTTTAATCCAAAATGAATTAATTGGTTTTTCCGAATATTCTGAAATTAAATCACGATTAATACTGAACAAAACTAGTTTGTCCTTTCATTCAAAATTAATTTATATACAGATGTATCAGCTATCGCAAATGGATTTCCATCAAAATCAAAATTTTTGATATCCGTCTATCTACAAAATGATGAGTTATAAATACACCACGCGCGAATACCCTTAGTTTATTTCAATAAAACAACCGAATGATTCGGTTACGTATTTTTTTTAGCTCAAAATACAATAATTAATTTTTAAAAAATTTAGCGGAACACAAAAGTGCCATGGCACAATGGTTAAGTACCACTACGTATTTCGAAATCCGTACGAATGAATAATTCCAGTTTCATCGAAACGAAAGAATTCGAAAGAGGTGAAATGTTGCTTTGATTAGATTTTTTGGGTAACATCATATGTTTTCAACTTTTTTATTTTAATAATATTGTGAACATCATTTGGTCAAACATACATCTCGAAGAAAAAATTCTTTTAATACAAATAGATCAGTAGAAGGGAAAAATATTACAACAATATAAATTTGATGAAATTTTAAAAAACATATTTTTTTAAGTGTAGTTGTAAAGAATTTTTTTTCTTTTTGTTCTACTTATTAGAAAAATTCCAGAATAAAAATTTATTCGATATTTGAGTGATGAATCAAAAAAAAAAAATAGAGAGAGAGAGATCAGTTTTTAATTTTTAATCCTAATTTCTTATAAAATAATTTTTAATATTTGGAAGCATTTAGTGACATTGTTTGTTGAAATTTTTTTTAAATAAAGAACATAGAAAATAAAAAACATAATTTTTTTTAAAATTCTCTTTTTTTTAGTTCTACATTTATTCATAATATACAACTTTTTTTATTTTCAGAGTTTTGCCTTTCTTTTAAACTAGATGGCGCCACGTCATAAATTACACTTTTATAAGAAAGTGTACCCCAAAAAGGGGACTCAATTTGAATTGCAAAAGAGTTCGATTTGATTTAATATTAACGTCGCACTGTTCAGCTACACGAGGGCTTTTGGCGACGGACCACGTAATTTTGAACCATGGTCAAGTGACGTGGACGACACCTGAGCTGGCACCCCCCTCTCCTAACTACCACACCACACCAACGGGAGGACGTTTCAGCTCTCGACAGATTTAACGTGCATCGCTGCCCTACACGGCGGGTCTTTAGTGGTACTGGGATCGAACTCGTGACCAGGCAAGCCACGATCCGATACCTATACCACTCGGCTACCGCGGCCACGCAAAAGAGTTCGAAGTTTCTCCTTACAATTCACTATTTTTGATCAGCGCTATAAACTGGATTTTAAATATAAATATATTAGAAACATTATTACCACAGGATGATTTGATTGTTTATTTTTTCTAGTGGCGCACACAAACTGCTATCATGAGAGAGGTTACACTTTTGAAAAAACGAAGATGAAAACGCCAACACGTAATCTTTATTTTAAAAATTAAAAATCTGTAGGTCTGTGGCTTAATACTTAATACTTAAGGCTCTTTGGAACTCTATATCTTTACTCGTCCCTGTCGTAACTTAGAAGTAACCGGTAATGCTTCAATCTGTGACATCTGAAATATTGTGATGTCATCTTTAACTTCAAGCTCTTCGGATGTTTTTGGTAAACGAGAAAGAAAGTCTGCATTTCCGTGTTCAATCGTTTTACGGAATATTATATCAAACTCAAATGACTGCAAAATGAGCGCATAATGTAAAAGTCGGGTAGCTGCCAACACTGGTAAACCTCTTTTTGAACCAAAAATAGCTATCAAAGGTTTGTGATCTGTTATCAAAGTGAATCTTCTACCTTTCATAGATAAAACTTTCTTACTGCCCAAACTATTGAAAGAACTTATCAATTTGGGAGTATTTTTTCTCGGACCCAGATAAAGTTCTTGATGCGAACGCGATTGGACGTTCAGAGCCATCTGGATTGTGACAGAACACAACCAATGCCAACTGGAGATGCATCACTAGCTAAAGTTAAAGGTAGGCTAGGATCATAATGCACCAAAATTTTAGGTGAACAAATTTCCTTCTTTATTTGCTCAAAGGCAACCTGGCAATCCTTCGACCATAAAAATCTAACATTTTTTTTTGTTAAATTATTAAGAGGATTAGCAATAGTAGCTAAATTTTCAAAATTTCCCGTAAAATTAATAGCCCTAAGAAACTTTTTATTCATGAACATTTCGGGGTACAGGAGCATTTACAACGGCTGAGATCTTTTCGTCAGTTTTATGTAACCCTTTTGAATCGATTCTATGCCCAAGAAAATTTATTTCATTTTGGAAAAACTTACTTTTATTTAAATTAAGCTTTAGCCCGTGTTCTCTACATTTCTTAAAAAAATTACTCTAAAGCTGTAAAATGCGAAATTTCATCGCTCCCTGTTATTCTAGCATCATCCATAAAGACCTTGACTCCATCCATACCCTGAAATAGTCCGTCAAAAGCGCTGCCAAATAGCAGGTGCCCCATTTAATCCATACATAAGTCTTTTACAAATATATAATCCCTTGTGGGTATTTATAGTCATTAATTTCTGACTGTCGGGATGGACTTTCATTTGCAAATATGCATGCTTAAAACTAATTTTGTAAATTGTTTTCCCCCATTTAAACTATTTCACCAATCTTGGTAAAGGATGCTGAGGAACAATTAAATTTATTCAGGGTTACTGAATAATCAGCACATAGTCTTATACTACCTCGGATTTAACAACAGGGACTACTGGGGTTGCCCATTCAGAGCTGTCGACTTTTTCTATGATACCCTCTTTTTCAAGTCTGTCAATTTCGTTTTCAACTCTACCTTTGAGAGCAAAGGGTACTGCAGCAAAATAAATCATTTAGTTTTAAAGCCTCATAATTGTTTTATTTTTAATTTATCATCGAAAATATCCTTATAGTCTCTTAGAAGGTTATTTAAATTTTGTTCAGTTTTTGCTCGCTTTAAAGACCAATCTAAATGAATTTTAAAGCCATTCCCATCAAATAGTATCCAAGTTTTTTCACAATGTATAAGTTCAAGTTTACTTTTTGATTTTTATATTGTACCCTTACAGTAACATACTAATGGTATAATTGAAATCTCCTTTATATGTTTTAAAAACTATAATAGGTTTAATTTGTTTATTTGAAACTTTAGAAATTTAAATACTCAACACTAACCTCCTTCTAATTCCATAGAACAACTTTTGTTTTCAATTTTAAATTTATCATAATTGGGGGTCGTTTTGGTTCTTCCTCGTGTAATATATAACCTGAATTTTTAATTCGTATAGTGGAATTTATTTCTATCTTCAACTTCATTTAATAGAGTTACCTGTTTTATTTAACCGATTTCGCATTTGCCTTTTAGATGCGAAGCATGCCTGTTTAATGTGCCCAATTTTCCCACAGAAATTACATTTCTTGAAATAAATCTACAATTATCTTTTACATGGTTGTTGCATCGTGAACAATATAATTTTTCTTTGCTTTTTTGTAAAATTGGATTTTTTATCCATGTGTTTTTTAAAAGTTTTCATTGAATTTATTGCTCGGCCCATAATATCATTTGTCCCTCTAAAAGCTTTTTCCATAGCCAGTGCTATATTTAGCGTTTTCTCGAGATTAATATTATCTTCCTCAAATAATCGATCTAAAATCATTTTATCCCGCAACCCGCTTACAAATACGTCGCGTAACATAATATTTAACATATCTTTATCATAATCACAATTCATTGCAGAGCGAAGCTATAAATAGTTACTAATACCTTCCCCTTCAGTCTGTTTTCTGTTTAAAAATTTGTGACGAGAAGGTATAATTAAAGGTTTTGGGGTCAAATGTTTTTTGCATCTTTTAATTTATCTAACGTTTGGTCGGAAGGAATGTCAGGTGCAAGCAAATTCTTTAGTAACTGGTACAATTTTGCACTAAGAGACGAAACAAAAACCTTAGCTCGATTTGCTATTGGTACATTCTGTACATCTAAGTAAGTTTCGAATCTTTCAATGAAACTGCGAAATTTTCATTTTCTTCATCAAATTTTTGAAATTGTAATGGCGTTTGACTATAAGAAGCTAATTTGCAAAATGAACATCAAATCTTGATTCTGCCGGAGAAGTCTGCAATTTGCATGGTTCTTCCGACAAAGAGAAAAAAATTTCCTTTACCTTGAGCAGTTTCAGGCAATGCCTTATCCAAAAGAATCTCCAATGTATCCCATCTTCGTCGCCAACTGTTTGAATGGTAGTTCAAACTATAATTAGATGCACATTTGAACGACTTCCTCCTTTAAATATTATTTTAATATATCTCTACTTCACTGTACCACATTACAAATTATAGATACAATTTCATAGAACGTGTTATTTAAACAAAAGTCACAGTTAAGTCTTAACTTTTAGTTAAATATACCACAGTGTTTGAACCTCCAAACCCCACCCTTGTGTGCGCTACTGTATTCATCATACTTGGATCTTAACATGCTTTTTTTTGAGTTTGCAACGTGACAAATGTAACATACGACATCGAACCATTCAAATACAAAGATAAAAAAGAAAATATGCGATTCCCATTTTCATGAAAATGGCAGGAGACTGTTTAAAACAAAGATTATTTCCAGAAAAAAAAAAAAAAAAAAAATTACAATTACTATTTTCAATAAGGTATACTAGAAACAATATTCTCAGTGACGTTTGACGAGAAATGGTGTCAAATTTTTATACAACCCGTTTTCCTAGATGGAGAGCATCGGCATCGTGGAATTCATCAAAATCTTCTGATTTAAACAAAATTCTTCTATTTCTTATTATTTACCATCTAGTTCTCTTTAAATTAACCCAGGCATGGACTGTTCACCAATTATATAAGGAAATAATTAGCAAACATGGAGTGCTAGAATGCGACCTAACAGAAGTATTTACAGCAACGTTATTATTCTGTACAATTCCTGTCACTTCTGTAGCAGCAAAAAAATCATTTAGTAAATTAAAAATTATTTAAGAAACTATGTGGAAGTTCGACTTCGCATTTATCGATAAAAGCAATTAAAAATAAAGTCACATCAAACCTAGATTTAACAGAAGTTATTGAAATTTATGCGAAAACTAAATGTAGGAAAAGATTTTATACTAAATTGTTAATTTGTTGTTAATAGTAAAGTCTAACCCCACCTCCTTCATATAATAAATCTTTATTCTTTTTTTTACATCGTTTTATTTCCTAATACCTATGTTATTATTTGTTATCTTCTTCGTTATTGCGCATGTTTTATTATCTATTTCGTTACTTCCTATCTTCCGGTTCTGACAGTTCCTAAATTCCTTACAGTGTTCCGGAAACTGCAGGTATATTAAATCGAACCAGGGTAATTTGAATTGACACGTCGCATTGCAGTAGTGTAGCTTTGATTTCAATCTACAAGATAAAAGTTGATGTTAAAGTAGCTTTGGGTATTTGAAATATTCATATATTTTGAGTTTTTTCATCTTTATAAAACCCAGTCAAGATAGGCCCCTTTTTTTTCTGCACCAGGGCCTTTAAAAATGGCCATTTTATGAAATGTTTTTATCGGCGGATGCGTTTTAACAAGAGGAATGGCGGCAGAAAATGAACATCGATTTCTGTGTTCACTTGAGAAAGAAGTCTTAGTCTTACAAAAGGTAAAGATGAGTATGGCAGATATTTACGAACTCAAGCTTTTTTAATGGTATCGACGTTTCAGAAGGTAGGAAATTTTGAATCCTACGTCCCTTCAGATATAGATAGAATAGAACATGTTTCAAACAAAAGCAGATTCTTTTAGGATATCCGAGGCCACATGTTAAGGGATACTGAATATGGATCTTAACATGCATTGAGTTTGCAACGTTCCCTACATGTTAAACGAAGATAAAAAGGCGATTCGAATGGAAATGGCAGGAGACTGTTTACAAAATTATCATTGTCCATGGAAACGAGAAATGGTGTTTTTTATACAAAATAAGTAAGCATCGGCAGCAAATCATCACAATCTCCTCGAAAACAAAAATTCCACCAAGTTCGTTCTAAAGCGAAGAAGACCATGCTGGAGGTGTTAACGAAAAAATGATTTGCATTTGAATCTATCCCTGATGAATATCCCGTAAACAAAGAGCTCTATGTAGATATCTTGCGTCGTTTGCGTGAGTCGATTCGAAAGAAGAGACCAAAATTGTGACCCGAGCAGTGATGGGTGCTTTTGCGCGACAACGCTCCTACACACCGATCCCTTGCTACAAACTTTCTTGTGAAAACAAAAAACAACTGTTTTACCATATCCTCCTTACTCTTCTGATCTCCCTCCTCCAACTGCAGCTTATTTTTTGAATTGACACGTCGCTTGCAGAGTTGCTGATTACAATCTACAGATGAAGCTAAAAGTGCATCGGGGAAGCTGGATTAATGGACATGACTAAAAATGGATTTTAGAAATGTTTCTATGACATTTACAAGCGATGGCAAATGTATGTTGTTTCTCAAGAGTCTTATTTCGAAGGAAGATGTGTTTCAGATATTTAAATCTCAATATTTTTTAAGATATAGGCTCAGTCTGGAAACTTTTGAATCCTACCTCGTACATACACGTTCGTATTATGTATTCTTGTTGTATTTCGGGAATGAGCTCTTAACTTGGAAATCATCCGAATTAAGTCAAAAATAATTAAAATCATTGTCCATAAACGATGTGCAAAATAAGTAATATGAGCAACTGTATTTTAAATTTAGTTATGTTCTAATTCTTTATTAGGTGTAAGAAAAAATGATTTGTTGTTCGATAATAAAGTTCAAAATGAGATCAGTCCATTCGAATGAGCATTCCTTGAGCAATTTTAATTAAATAAAGTTAATTAAATCACCTGGAAACTAGCAGCTTAGTAATTTTTTTAAAAGTTTCGAGTTGCCATTCTAAGATTTCAAACTTTCAATGCTTTATTTCGATATTGCTCTTGCATATGGAATTTTATAAGTTTTCGCGATGTAAGTATATATTGTGCCGGCTGGGTGGCGTAGTTGGTTTGTCACTGGCCTTCTGCACCTAAGATTGCGGGTTCGACACCGGCCCAAGTCGGTGGATTTTCATGATGCAGAAAATCGGCAGCGTCCATGTCGTATGATTATGTGGCATGCAAAAAATCCCTTGAGTGCTCTCAGCAAAATTAAACTCCTAAGTACAATTTCGCATCTTCAGAGCACAAGTGGCTCCCTCTGGGTAAAAAATTGGGCAATTCGTATTGCCTATATGAGGCTGCACTAAAAAGTGAAACCAGTTCCTGGGGAATTTACTAAATCTGCAAAGGTAAAACTATCAATCCGCAGCCCCATTAGAAGAAAAAAGATTTACCAGTTATCAATCCAATTGTATCCCCAAACTTCTCATAAAGAAGAGTAGTGATTCTTTTATTTTTTTAAGTTCCAGATTTTTAGAGAGACATATTCTTCTCAGAATTAAAAATTTAAAACTTTTGTCCCCATAGTGTTTAGATACATAATAGAAGACACGATACGACAAAATTTTAAATAAAAATATTCCAATGAGGAAGAATCAGCAAAAAAAAAACTGTGAAAACAAGGCATAGAGATCTGGCTCTATTCAATTCATGGAGTTCTTAAACATATAATGAATAACAAAAGTTATTGAAGGCTTTGGGGGGGTAAAATTTATTATGCATATTTTTTGTCAATTGAAGCACAAATATGAAAAATATCAAATTTACATAAAGATATGTTTATGTCTAAAAAATTTAAAAAAGAAAAATTGTTCTTATTTACAAGATTAAATATTTTTAAATTTTTTAAATGGCTTTAAGATTTATTTGGTTTTTCTTGGAGTATTATTTTCGTTAATGTATTATCAGTTGTAATGAGATTGAGTTAAGAAGCTCTGAAAATATTAATTTTATTCAAAAGATCGTTTTTTCCCCATTTTCCCTCGCTAAATTTTATTCCCTGAAATTTATTGTTTGTTGCAAGTGTATTACAAAATTGTAGAGATTTCAAAGAAATTTATTTTTACTACAGAAAATCTGACCTTTCTCTACAAAATTATATTTTTCACCCCTTACACTTTTCTGTGTTAAAGATTTGATTGATAAGTTCCGTTTATATATATAAACATTTTACTAAATATTGCTTAAATCAGAAATATTCAATTAATTTTATTAATAGTTATATGAATAAAGCTATTCAAAATTGTAAGGACTAAAAATTCTTAGATTAATATAATAGTTTAATACTATAAATTTATATATTTCATAGTTATAGTTACCTCCATATTCTAATATTAGTTAAAATTACTTATTATTATTTAATTAATTTATACTCTAGTGTCACTAAAGTTATGGTAATTTGTAACTCTCTTATTAATTTTTGTTTCTATCCTTTTTTTACTTTGGTTAAGTGCTACATTTCAGCCACTCACATGCTTTGAATGTGCATTAGGGTCCAGAATCTGGCAATAACTTATTTATTGCACTCAGATTTAGCGCGGGATCTGCATTTTCAAGTGCAATTTTTAGGTAAGTTACCTCTATCTTGTAATGGATTTAGATATTCCTATCCATTACTTTTAATAGGTTTTTGCTCAGTATTATAAAGGGGGAAAGGTTGGCTGGCCAAAAAAAAACATGTTCAACCCCACTTTTACATAAATTATCTTATATATTATCAGTCCTAAGTCAGCAATGTTTATAATACTGCAGCATCCATTTTATAATTTTTAATCTAGTGTCCTTCATTGTAGGATCTTTTTACTGTCTGTGTGTTTTTTTTTTCGAATGCGATTGATGAATGTTTATCTCTTGTTTGTAGAGAATTAGACTATATATATATGTTTCACACACATAATGTAATTCTATTTGTAAAATACAGGGTCTCGCATATTAACCTCCCCTGTTTCAGAAAGGCAGTTACGAACAAACAAAATAAGATAGAGAGAAAAGTCTTTTATTTGTGAACAACAAATACGATACCATGTTATATTAATTGGTATTAAAAATTATCACCGATACATGGCGTCCTTCAATGGTGACACATTGACGAAGTCTTTCCCGTAAGTTGTCAATAGTTAAGTTTATCTTCTTCGAAAAAACAAGGACCCCACACACCAAATTCAGCAACAACATACCAAACTGTCACACGAGGACTGTAAAGTGGTCGTTAGTGAAGCAGCTGAGGGTTTTCTGCTGCCCAGTAGTTAAAATTTTGTTGGTTCACAGTGCCTGACAAGTGGAAGTGGGCTTCATCAGACAAAATCAAAACCGCGCTAGGGATAATGTTCTGAAGAATTTTCGGGAAAGACTTCGTCAATGTAGTCCCATTGGTTGATTGATTGAATATTAGCTTCGCACTGTTCAGCTACACGAGGGCTTTTGGTGACGGACCACGTAATTTTGAACCATGGTCAAGTGACGTGGGCGACAATTGAGCTGGCACCCTCCTCTCCTAACTACCACACCACACCAACGGAAGAACGTTTCAGCTCTCGACAGATTTAACGTGCATCGCTGCCCTACATGGCGGGTCTTTAGTGGTAATGAGCTCGAACTCGCGCGTGACAAGGCAAGCCACGATCCGATACCTATACCACTCGGCTACCGCGGTCGTATCACCATTGGAGAACACCATTTAGTGGAGATAATTTTTTAAACCAATAAATGTAAAATGGTACCGTATTTGTTGTTCACCTATAAAAGACTTTTCTCTGTATCTAGTTTTGTTTGTTTGTAACTGCCCTTTGAAATAGGAGAGGTTAATATGCCGGACCCTGTATTTATAAATTTTTAAGCAATTACCATTTAAAGTAATTAAAAAAAAACTTAAGTAAAAGAAATTTTGGTCATACAGTATCTATAGTATCACTGACCTTTTAAAAATCACACACAAGTAATATAAAAAAAAATTTAAGTCAATTCCTACTTAGATCATCAAAGAAATTTTTTATTTTAGCTACTTTTAATTAAATAGTTACAATTAATATAAATATGTATATACATATGACAGAATCATAACATTAGGTGGTAATTAATTTTTATTAATTATCATTAAAGTATCGTATTGTCATCCAAAACAATCGTGAGAAAAAATTTTTTCAAGTTTTGACACAAGTCGCCAAAAGGGTCGTTAAGTCACCAAAAATGATGCCAACGGGGTTGTATTTGTAATTCTTTAAATAATTAGTTTTAATCAATTAATGTTTATTAATTATTATTAAATTATTGTATTGTCATCCAAAATAATCCTGTATATAAAATTTCAGGTCAATTGAGCTCTTTAAAATGTATTTTATTAACGATTGAAAATTCCACCAAGATAAATAAATAAATATAGAGAGTGTGAACTAATAGTAGGAATTGAATAACTTTAAAAAATTTCACAATTTTTTGTCTTTAAACAGAGACTATTGACGCTTATTTATTTGCAATTTTCTCACATACATGCTTTCTTTTTTTTTTCTTATTTAGAAATCAAACATATATTCATTTGCATACAATGTCTCAAATCAACTTGTCTAAATTAGTCAACAAATTAAATATATGTGCTCCCCTAAAAGTAAACATTCTGTTCATGTGAGTACAAATTTTGGAAATCATAAAGTTTTGCAATTCTCGCTGTAACTTTTTTATTATTATTAGTTAACGTTTTGTTATTCTTATAACAAAAATATATATTTAAAAATAATTTTAATCAGTCCATAAAATTATATATATACAGGGTGATTCACTACCAGACCAACAAATTTGCAGGGTGTTTAGGGGTTACAAATCAGACTTGGAATCACATAGGGATGCATTTGATTATCTAGATACAGTTGCTTAAGGTATCTGACTACGTTCGGAATCGTGATTTTAAAAAAATAGCATAAAAGGATAATTTTCATGATATTTAGTGTCACGTAGATTAAAATACATGCATAAAATTATTTTAAGGACATTATGACACAAAAAATTTATTTAAATACAATATTTTGGCAAAAATTTAACTTAGAATAATCTTTTTTCCAAATGTTCTCCTTTTGTGAAAAATGGTTTTATTATAATAATATTTTGCTTGTATATAGATCAGACATCTCTACAGAGGCTCAACTAGAATTTTTGAAAAATTCACATTATTTTCAGAGTTATTACTAAGTGAAATAATTATCGGCGATTTTTTTCTTAAAATTTCTCCCCTCTGCTGTAGTAAAATATGGATACATCCACTTCTAAGTTGTATATTTCAAAAATTCCAGTTCAGCCTCTGTACAGAGGTCTGATCTATATACAGGCAAAATATTATTCGAATAAAAGTATTTTTCAGAAAAGGAGACTCTGTTTTGAAAATTGGTCATTGTATGTTCATTTTTTGCCAAAATATTGAAAATAAATAAATTTTTATTGTAATAATATTATCAGAAATATTTTATATACGGTTTCCAATCTAAGTGACATTAAATGTCATAAATATTACCCATTTATACGCTTTTGCAAAATCCCGGTTCCGAACGTAGTCGGATACCTTAACATCAAAATATTATGTCTCTGCATAGTACTATTCATAAATTTTAGCTGGCAAGCAACTGTAGCACGTATTTTCTTAACATTTAACAGAAATATTTCGGCTTTATTTAAGAACATTCTAAAATAAATTTATGGAAGATTAAGTAAGAACTAGTGTGTCTGTTATTTAAATTAAAAACTTACTGATAACCTCGAAAAAATTGAAACCAATATATCACAACCAGAACAAAAATTCAAAAATAGACTATTTAATGACTAAAAATCTGTCATTAAAAGGCCACATAAATAATGGTATCCACGTGTGTCCATACCAAAAATGTATAAATTATTTACACACTCATCATCCCTTAATTTAAAATTTGTCCCTTCCTCTCTCCTTTTTGTTCATTCCACCTCAGGGCAACCTCCCCCTCAGTAAAATATTTGCTTATCTCAAGCTGAGACTCACAGAATATTTGATTTATGGCGATGATTTTTACAACAGTAAACATGTCTTTACATTGGTTCAGTGTTTAAGTTTGTCTAGCCCTTTTGTAGACAGAGTAAGTGTTATTGACCAGTGGTGAAAAGATTAAAACAAGATAATGTCAAAAGAAGAATGCTCAGTTTGATATTTTCTGGGAAGTTCTAAATGAGGCTACTAGGGAAAACTATTTTAAAACAAGAATACAATACAAAACCACGAGTCGTTCTTAAAATATTTTCAAAAATTTATTTCAGACTCAAAGAATTTTAATTAAGAATTTTAAAGTCAACCAATTTTTTTAAATAGAATTAATTTTCTTATTCACAAATGAGAAATCAACTGCATTATTATTTATAAAAACTTTTAAGTAAGTAAAAAGGGTTGCGTGGTATCTCAGTCTATATGAAAAGTAAAGAGTGTGTGTGTTTTTTTTTTCCAGGTATAGAAGTTTAAGTTGGCATTATTTTCCAAGATGGCGAACGATTTAACAGCTGTCAAGTGATTTATTCACAGTTTGGTTTGGCAATTCATCAAAACGATCATCAAGCAAGGCGTAGATTCGTCGAATGGGCCCAAAACGAGATTGCCGTTGTTCCCGATTTTCATAAGCGAATTTTGTTAAGTGATGAAGCGCACTTCTGGTTGAATGGCTACGTCAAAAAACAAAACTGCCGCATTTGGAATGAAGCTAATCCACAAGTGTATGTCGAAACACCGTTACATCCAGAAAAACTGACTGTTTGGTGCGCTTTATGGGCTGGTGGAATCCTTCTTCAAAAACGATGAAGGCCACAACGTTACAGTCAATGGTGATCGGTATAGAGCCATGATTACTAACTTTTTCATTCCTGAATTGAACAATCATGATGTCCAGGAGCTGTGGTTCCAACAAGACGGCACAACATGTCACACAGCTCGTGCCACAATTGATTTATTGAAAGACACGTTTGGTGACCACCTAATTTCACGTTTTGGACCTGTGAATTGGCCTCCAAGATCTTGTGATTTAACACCGCTAGACTATTTTCTGTGAGGCTATGTAAAGTCATTGGTCTATGCGAATAAGCCGCAAACGCTTGACCATTTGGAAGACAACATTCACCGAGTTATTGCCGATATACGGCCACAAATGTTGGAAAAAGTCATCGAAAATTGGACGTCCAGATTGGACTACATCCGATACAGCCGTGGCAGTCCTATGCCAGAAATCATATTTAAAATGTAATACCACAAGAGTATCTTTCGAATAAAAAAAAATTCATGTCAATCGAATAATACATCGTTGTTTTATTGCAATTTAAAGTTCTATACCTCTGAAAAAAACACCCTTTATAATATAATGTTTAAAATATTACAGTTGCCATTTTCTTGAAATTTACGGTGTTCCTTTTGAATTGATCTTGCGTTACTCATTGTTGAAATTCGATTGTGCTGTCATTCGCAAAGGATTAAGTATACATTGCCATTTATCTTAACCATCCTGAATATTTTTTGTCAAACTTTAAAAAACATCTCTGAGTGCCTCTTGCTTTTTGGGCACTCCAAACAGAAAAGGAGGAGGAGAAATGAAAGTCGCACACACAGAGAATCATGTACATCCATAGTAAAGGATATGCCTAATACAATCCGGAATTTATTAAAAAAGCAATTTATTATAGAAAAGTCAAATGTAACTGTTTAATAAAATATAAATCTATTTTAATATAAAGGACATTTCTATTATCAAAAAGGATTTATTTTAAAACAAGAGCAGGTAACAGGCAAATACATTGTAGATTTATATATATATATGTGTGTGTGTGTATAAATTTCTCCTCAAATAAATTTCAAAATGAAAAAACTTTAAAAACCTGATATTTAAAATTTTTTAAAAAGAGTCTACGAGCAACATGTGGCCTGCGTGTTGAACACCCCTGATTTAGAATATAAAGGATATAGACAAATGCCATCAGCTTCGAGCGGCAAGGTCTTCTCCTAATTAGGGACAGTACAGGAACTGAGCATTCCACAGAGATCGTATTACACAAACAACTCCGAACAAACAACATGTTGCCATCCCGCAAAAGATTAATACAGTCGATGGCGTTGGTAACAGATATGACAGTAAAGCTAAATATTTTACACAAAATATAATAATCTAATATATATTATAAATGCGAAAGTTTGTGAGTATCTTTGTGGGTCTTTCACGCAAAAACTACTGAATGGATTTTAATGAAACTTTACAGTAATATACCTTATACATCAGAATAGCACATAGACTATAATTTATAAAGATATTGTATGAAGTGTCCAAAATATAACGATAATTTTTCAAGTAAGTAGGAAAAAATTCTGTCATCTGCTAGCAATTCTGACATACGCTGCAAAAAAAAAAAAAAACACGTCTGCATATATCTGTCTTTTGTTTGTGAAAAACCTTTTATGTTTTGGCTACGCAAGGTCCTCGCTTTTAATTAATTCCTCTGATATAATGCGTATTTTTTTATTTCAGAATCAAACTAAGTTTTGAAGGGAGAGGTTGTTATAAATCTCTCTTTATTTTAATGTTTTTTTAACATTTTATTATGCACATTTAGTAGTAAGAAGTTGATCTATTTTCCAAATAAATGTTTTTATCAGTTCTGGTACTTAAAGTAAATAAACTTCTCTTTCACACTGCATCATTTGGACAAATTTTCAAAATTTGTTTGTGGTTAGTAGTTAATTATGACACTATAATTTTAATTGAATAGGCAGATATTGCATTTTTAAGTATAAAAATAATTAAAACTACTGTACTGTATCTTTTGGAACGAGTGAATATTAACGTCGCACTGTTCAGCTACATGAGGGCTTTTGGCAACGGATCACGTAATTTTGAACCATGGTCAAGTGACGTGGACGACACCTGAGCTGGCACCCCCTTCTCCTAACTACCACACTACACCAACTTAGAAGGAATATTCTACCAATACTTAGCAGGAATATTCTTTGAAATCCACTCTTCCAAGATATATAGCAGCACGGGTTCCATGATGAGTATTTTAGCGGAAAAAATAGTTTGTCAAAATTTAAGTGTCTTATTTTTTTGTATGTTAATGAAGACCTTAGAAAATGATTTGACTACTTATTTTAAGTGAACGGTATATATAATTAATTTTACAGTGGAATATCTCTAATTAATTTATTAGCTCTAACGGATTAAATTTTCCAAAGTGGAGTATTTTGTTTATGTATATCCCTTAATTTTAAATGTAGTGATCCAAAAAAATATTGTATGAAAAATGCAGTAAATCATAATGCGGTTGGATAAAGTATTAACGCGCATTACTCCTCTACACGGCGGGTCTTACAAAGCTCTAATAAAGCTCGAGTTATGAAAGTAGCTTGGCATTTGCCAACTTTACTCTATCGTTAACATTTCACTATGATTTTTTATTGAATCGTCATTATAATTTAATAAACGGCATTGCTTGCGAATATTACACACAATTTTAACATAAAATAAATACTACAGAAAGTAATATTAATGTATTATACTTTCAGATAAAAATTATTTACACTATTTTAAGTGTTCATTACACAAAACTTTTAACAATGTGTTTCTTTTGCTGAGCAGAGATCAGATTAGGAAGGTATTTTCAAAAATCAACCCTCACAAGAGTGTTACGGGGATTTATAAATAAAAAAAATATCCTTTTTATCAGCTATTAGATGTACATACTTAAAAGTTAACAAAGGTGTTTCATTTCTCTTTTTTTTTTTGTTACCTGAGTTACGCCAAAAGCTTTTTTTGTTTAATTTGCAATTCACGTAAAATTAACTCATTAAAAACTTCTTTATCCTTCAATCTGTGTTGTTTAATTTTTCAGTTCACCCGTGCGAAGAACGGGTATACCAGCTAGTAGTATAATAATAGCATTGGTAACAGGCTTGGCAGTAAAACTAAATATTTTTTACAAAATACTAATATAAAATAGAAAGTGACCAGTGGCGCACCCAAAGTTAGGACCCCCCCCTCAAAGCTTTTGATTTTTTTCCGATTGATTATACTTCTAAGTATATAGTACGTAAAATTTAATTAAGTATTTGTTATTAATGATTAATTTTATTAATTAATGTTAATTATTTATTCAATAATTAGTTTTTTACTGTGTTTTGTTCCCGAAAATCGACAAAATCAAAAGGAGCATGATACAAGAATGGTGAACTTTCGACCCCGGACCCCCCCCCCTCTTGAAAAATTCCAATGTGCGCTGCTGAAAGTGACAATAATAATAAGAATTGGATAAAAACTAAATGTATAGCATATAAATGAATATATCAAGCACATTAATAATAAAAATACAGTTTGAATAATAATGAGAATATCATTTGAATAATAGAAAGACACAATTCCATCCAAACAAGAATCAAATACAGATTCTCTGGGGTGACTGAATGAATATTGACATCGTACCATTCACGTAATCGAGGGCTTTTGGTGACGGACCTCGTAATTTTGAACCATGGCCAATATTTACCCCAAATAGTAAAAATGGAAGAGAAAAAAACACCAAAAACATCCGATTTACCTCGGAGATGGGATTTCTTTACATCCAAAAAAGTAAGTCTTTTAAAATAATGAAGATGCTATGTGTGTATTAGTCCCCATAAATTTATTTTATTTTTTATTAATATCACACTCCAAAGCAATGCAAGGGCAGTTGGTGACGGGGCTCGTATTTCTGAACCTCTGTCAAGTGACCTCTGTCAAGTGATACCTGAGCTGTCCTCTCAGTCTCCAAATTTCCACATCGCTCCCAAGTGAGGACTTGGAGCCACGACAAATTTAACAGGCATCAGACCATATACACTGAGGGTCTTCAGTGGCATCGGGACTGCAGTTGAGTTAATATTAACGTCGCACTGTTCAGCTACACGAGGGCTTTTGGCGACGGACCACGTAATTTTGAACCATGGTCAAGTGACGTGGACGACACCTGAGCTGGCACCCCCCTCTCCTAACTACCACACCACACCAACGGGAGGACGTTTCAGCTCTCGACAGATTTAACGTGCATCGCTGCCCTACACGGCGGGTCTTTAGTGGTACTGGGATCGAACTCATGACATGCCTGCCATGGTTGGATACCTTAACCACTGGGCTACCGCAGCCCTGCATCCGGACTGGAAGTCATGACTCGTCAGTCACGAATTTGAGATCCTGAATACTCGGTTATTGTGACATTTACTCACAAAAGAAAGGCTGCATGGAAATATTACATTATTAGTATTCTTTGAATGAAAAAATCAAATGATTTGTTTTAGATGTAAATTTAAATCAAACAATTAATATAAAAATTTTTTTTAAAGTCAATTCCTACTTAGATCAACAAAGAAAATTTTTATTTTAGTTACTTTTTATTAAATAGTTAGAATTAATATAAATATGTATATACACATAGCAGAATTACAACATTAAGTGGCAATTAATTTTTATTAATTATCATTTAAGTATCTCATTATCATCCAAAACAATCGCGTATATAAATTTTAGTTCAACTGAATACTTTAACACGGGAGAAAAAAACCTTTTTAAGTTCTGACAGAGTCGCCAAAATGGTCGCTAAGTCGCCAACGGAGCTGCATTTGTAATTCTTTAAATAGTTAGTTTTAATCAATTAACTTTTATTAATTATAATTAAATTATTGTATTGTCATCCTAAATAAAATCCTGTATATAAAATTTCAGCTCAATTGAGTGCTTTAAAATGTATTTTATTAACGATTGAAAATTCCACCAAGATGAAAAAAATATATAAATAAATATAAATAAATATATAAATAAATAAATATATAGAGATATTGTGAGCTAATAGTAGGAATTGAAAGACATATTGTTGCAATGTTTTAAGCATGCATGGTATTTGGAACACAATAAAAGCCTTTTACATTTACATTGATGCATGGAATTTATATTTTGAGATAATGCTTTGTGACAAATAAATATATAAGAAAATACAAATTTTACGCACAAAATAATTAGTACAAAAAATTTGAGTTTCAATAGTCAATTGAAAAATAATACCGGAATACAGTTTTGCATGAAGAAAATGAGGTTATAGGATTACGATAAGGACTTGAAAGCAATATATTTGGATTACTTAATCTAGTAATGGAATTATTGGATAAAAACCATAAAAAATCTAGCGTATAACGTGCACCTATACTTTCACGCTGTAATTTTTAATTTTTAGGCATATTCGCCGTATAACACACACCCTTTATTACGAAGAAACCTGAAATGTACTTACGTAATGCTCTTTTATCCTGAAGTCATTCATTCGAGGTATTATTCTAGAACTAAAACTCTTTAAATTCATTTGGCTTGTCATTTCTTAAGGCTGTTTTCGCCATATGTACGAGAGCGTGAACTTGACGCGAAGCACATTTTCGGACAGAAAAAATGCCTCACAATTTTTATAAAAATTTGTGACAATGTAACTCCTGCATTTATTTATAATATAGTAATAGTATAGTTTATAATATAGTACAATTGCAAAATATTTCATAAATAATTAGTTTTTCCTCTTGACGTATAAAGGGATAGCTCATTTATCATTACGGTATAGGAGAAAAAATGCGAAATACATCTTATAAAAGAAAAAAAAGTGTCAACTCGGATAAAAATGAGCAATATGATGAAATAAATGAGTCAGTGGCGCACACAGGAATTTTTCAAGGGGAGGGGGTCCGGGGGTCGAAAGTTCACCATTCTTGTATCATGCTCCGTTTGATTTTGTCGATTTTCGGGAACAAAACACAGTAAAAAACTAGTTTTTGAATAAATAATTAGCGTTAATTAATAAAATTAATCATTAATAGCAAGTAATTAATTAAATTTTACGTATTATATACTCAGGATTATAATCAATCGGAAAAAAATCAAGGGCTTTGGGGGTTCCGGATCCCCTCCCTTGTGTGCGCCACTGAAATGAGTAGATACAGGATAGTGAAGCCAGAATATAAGACTGTTTGAGTACTTTTATATCTGAAAAAATATTCCGAATTTTCTTTAACATCAGCCAAAGACAGTCTTAAATAAACAGTATTTCGATTTATATAGAAGTCTAATTTTTTCTATATGCTCGTTTTCTCTTTTATTTCTAGAGCTATCATTCTTATACCAGGCGTGTAACACGCACCCATAAATTTCGATCTTATATTTTGTGTTAGAAGTGCGCGTTATACGCTGGATTTTACGGTAACTAAAATGTATGAGAAAATATGTCTAATCTAATTCTGTTACAATATTTTTTCTTGGAGTTTTCCGTTATAGCTGAAATAAATTTTAAATTCAAATATTTAAAATGTGGAAAGAAGAAACGAATTTTGGAAAGGCTAACCCAAGACAAAGAATACTTATGGAGTTTCATTTCATTATTCAAATGTGCATGGGAAATACACATTCATTAACGAATAGGGTCTAGCAGTATTTGGAAGGGATACTTCGGGAATTGTACTTGAACATTTAAGTTGAGGGAAACGGAGCACACAAGAAACCAGTGGCGTAACGGAGAACACTTGGGTCCCCCTGCAAAGTCAGGTTTTCGGCCCCCAAGTTGGATTTTACAAAGGGTAGGTACTTGACGATAGTCAGGCCATGGGCCCTCTAGAGCCCTGAACCCCCGCGATGCTGGTGTTGCGGGGGTGTACGTTACGCCACTGCAACAAAGGTCGATAGTTCTTAAGATAGTGTTTAAATAAACATTATCTCAAAGAATATATAACAACAGAAACAAACATTTTACTCTAAATAATTTTTGCTTGCTTAGGCAAATTGGCGGCTCATGAAGACTTTGTATCCAAGCCAAGGTTTAAATTTCTTTCTGGAAATCAGCCTTTAACAATATTTGAGAGACTTAAACAGGAAAATAATATTCTTTTATATACTTTTTAAACAAAATCGAATGCTTCATTCATTTAAAAATTAATAAAAATATTTATTTTTCAAAACCAGAATAATTGAAATGATTAAACAATTTCTTATACAAATCATATATGACCATCAATAAAAAAATTACTATTTTTTCTTTAATATTTTGCTTTCCAAAATACAAAAAGAAAATAAGTACATATAAAACTAATTTCTATGTATTTACCAGTAAAAAATAATGAAAGAATTTGATGAGTTACAAACTTTTTCTTACATCGGAATTCTGTCGATAAGATATCTTCTAACTACTAATTTAAAAACGTTATTGATTAGAATGTCATGGTCTACCAACAACTAAGCAGACTATAGACTTGGCGAATTATTTTTCTTTCTTTAAAGTCAATGTAAACAGGAAACAATTAATAAGAAAACTATTTTTAACAAGCTATAAGAATATTTCAAGAAATGACTCTGAAATCCCATTCCTTGTGTTAAACAAACAGCGACATCATTTGCTTGCAATCAGCTGAGTTTCCATCACCTTCCTGATAACTTTCCGTACAGAATAAAGAACAATTTGTGACGGTAAATGCGTCATTAGGTCAATGAATATCCAAATCTAGTAGTTGACAGCTAAACAATTTTGTATTTTTATTATAACTAGTAATGTAATCATTGATAAATTTTTGTCTGAGAAAGCTAAATATTATAAACTGTAAAATTTTGAGAAAAAAATAATAGTTAGTACTATAAAAAAATATTTTTGAAAAAAATAATGTTCTTAAAATTTGCACAATTAGTCACAAAATCGATTTCTTAATCCTTAAGCTATATACAAAATAACACAGATTTAGCAAAATACTAACTTTTATTAAAGGATAGACGAGAATATAATTTCCACATAAATCCAATAAAATATAATGTGTCTTGTCTAAAAGTATTTGCATTTACTGCACTTAAAAAATTCGGGAAATCCATTATATAACTTTAGTTTGGTTTTGATGATCATTTGTAGTCCAACCTCGTAAACTGTGTATCTATCGATAAATTCAAAGAAAGAAAGAAAAAATGTGCGCAATCTCATTTCCATTCAGTGATTTTTCTTTCATCAAGATTTATTAAATATACATATAAAAGTCACAGAAAATTGTTTACAGAGGGTATTAAAATGTAAGTACTATTTTAATTAACATGCACATTATTGTCACAGTGTGCTTAACCCTTGAGTACCATGTAACCACTATCACCATGTACAGGGCTGTGTCTTATTGTAACCTTATGTGGATACATGGCTCATTTAGGTATCCAAAAAGTGTAACCAGCACAGGTAGAATCTCTTTTATTGTGGTTGCATAAAATTACAAATGTTGTTACAAAATGTAAGGGTTACAAAAATTTGAAAAAATAGGCTAATTAGAATTAAAGTTACAAATCTTTGTGAAATTTCTCCAAATGTTCCTTAGAACAAAAAACTTTTTCAGTTTTGTCCCATTTTTTCATCTTCTTCATTACAAATAAATGAATCCGTATAAGAGTCACTGTCGTATTCTGCGATTTCCGGCAAAAACTCTCATTTAGTATTACTAAGTCCAATGTCGATGTGTGTTGAAATCCAATGAAGATGCAATATTAGCAAGTAAAAGCAAAATTAAAAAAACAAAAAAAGTTATACAAACTTAAAAAAGTAAAATGAAACGCAAACCAGAGTGCACTTCAGTCAGAGTCAAAAGAAAAGTGAAATGTGCGTCGTAACATTGAAGTCAGTATCCCCAGAAATTCCAGATTTCTGGAGATACTGGCTGATATATATATATATATATATATATATATATATATATATATATATATATATATATATATATATATATATGTGTGTGTGTGTGTGTATATACATATATATACATATGTATATATATATATATATATATATATATATATATATATATATATATATATATATATATATATATATATATATATATATATATATATATATATAAAGGAGAAAAGCGACTCACTCACTCACTGACTAATCACGATATCTCCGGAACTATTAAACCTACAGACTTGAAATTTGGTAGGTACGTTCTCTTCATGGAGTAGACGTCAGCTAAGAACGGATTTTGCAAAATTCGAACGCCAAGGTGCGTTACGGGGGTTTAAGGGGCGTTATAGATAATTATTTCCATTTCTAAACTATTAGATGTACAGTCGTGAAATTTGGTACACAGATTTCTTTCATAAAGTAGAGATTCCATACATAATGATTTTTACGAAAATGGACCTCCCAGGGGAGTTGAGGGCGCTTAAGGGGCGTTATACATAATTATTTCCATTTTTAAACTATTAGACGTGCAGTCTTGAAATATAAGATGGGTTTTGTGAAAATCGTTTCCTAATAGCGCTGAGGGGGCTTAAGGGGCGTTATAGATAATTATTTCCATTTTTAAACTATTAGACGTACAGCCTTGAAATTTGGTATATATAAGCGGTTTCCTTTCATAGAGTACAGAACCCCTACAGAATTGGTTTTGTGAAAATCGACTCCCAAGTGGCGTTGTAGAGAATTAAGTGGCGTTACAGGCAATTAACTTCTTTTTTAAACTATTAGACGTAAAATCTCGAAATTTAGTAAGCTGATTCCATTCATTGAGTAGATATCCACTATAAGATGGGTTTTGTGAAAATCGTTTCCTAAGTGGCGTTGCGGGAGCTTAAGGGGCGTTATAGTTAATTATTTCCATTTTTAAACTATTAGACGTACAATCTTGAAATTTGATAAGCGGATTCCTTTCATAGAGTACAGATCCCCTACAGAATGGGTTTTGTGAAAATCGACCCCATGTGGCGTTGTGGAGAATTAAGGGGCGTTATAGGCAATTAACTCTTTTTTTAAACTATCAGACGTAAAATCTTGAAATTGAGTAAGCAGATTCCATTCACTGAATATAGATCTGCCGTAAGATGGGTTTTGTGAATATCGTTTCCTAAGTGGCGTTGCGGGGGCTTAAGGGGCGTTATAGATAATTATTTTCATTTTTAAACTAATAGAAACACCTGCTTGAAAATTATAAGGTATGTTCCATTCATGGAATAAAGTTCCTTTTACAAAGAGTTTTGTGAAAACGGACCCCCAAAGCAGTGGGGTTGTGAGGAATTAAGGCGTGTTATAGAAAAATTCCTGTTTTTGAATTGAATTCATTTACTTGAAATTTGTTAAGCACTTTTCTTTAGTTGAATAGAGTTCCAATAAGAATGGATTTTACGGAAATCAACTCCAGGGCGAAGCGAAAAGAGTCATTGGGGCGAATTGATAGACAAAATTCCCGTTTTCGAACAGCTAAGACTACAATAATAAAATTTGGTTTGCATGTTTCTTTTGTTGAATTGGAATCCGCTAAGAGTGCTCTCAACGAGGTATTGATGATAAAAATTCCTTTTTTGCTCTGTTAGATTTATACTTGAAATTTAGCACGCATGTTTATTTTATGGAGTAGAGATCCACTGAAAGTTGCTTTGGTGGAAATCCACTTGATTATTAGGTTAAGTGAGCGAAAAAAATCTTTCTCCTTCTATTTTAGATATAAATAGAAATTAGATATTATAATTTATGTTCTTTTCATATCAAGGGACGAGAGTGTAACAGCTATAAATATACTTTTCAATACAATCGAATTCTTAATGCTAGATATCAATAATTAATATATATGTAAACAGTATACATATATACAACATCGTGAAATACCCAGTGAAGCGGGTGGGTAACGGCTAGTATATATATATATATATATATATATATATATATACATATATATATATATATATATATATATATACTATATATATGTATGTATATATATATGTATATATATATGTATGTATATATATATGTATGTATATATATATGTATATATATATGTATGTATATATATATGTATATATATATATGTATCTCTCTCTCTCTCTATATATATAAAATAAAATATAAATAAATGTAGATGAAGTAGTATAAATACGAATGCCAATAAATATCCTTTTTTTTAACTAGTTTAACAAAATTATTAATTTAAAATGTACTCAGGCCTGTGAGAATTCTTGCATCATGTGGCCTCATGCAGTTGAAGAAACTTTAGTGATTCTTATAGATACAAATATAAGATTAAGCATTCAAAAAAATATTACACCTCAAAAAACTGTATTGGATGAAGCCACCGTGAGCAGCAATAAGTTCCTTTGTACAACACGCCATCCTACCAATCGGATTTTGAATTTATACCTGAAAAAAGAGTATGCTTAATTTTTATTATTCGAGTGCAAACCTCATCTGAATCGACAACGGGAAGAGCTAAATATTAACTCATGAAATCCAAAACATATAAAATAGGTGACCGATCCAGTGAATAGATAAACCAAGGAAGTAGTTGTATCTGTTCTACAATATAAAAGACTTTAACGATGTGAAATTTCTATAAAAGTAATATGTGTACGAGCATTGTTCTATTCAAATTCAACTCCAGGAATGTGTTGAAGGTAGGGTATGACTGTTGCTCTGAATTTTTCTAATGTTTCAGTCGCTACCGAAATTACTGACAATTCTTAGGAACCAAGATCCGTTCATGGTACCCAATGCAGTTACAAACCTTCTTGGCACAGTTCTTGCTTATTTATACATAAAAAAATGTTTAAGGTATCTGACTACGTTCGGAACAGTGATTTTGCAAAAGAGTATAAATGGATAATATTTATGATATTTAGTTTCACTTATATTAGAAAATGTGTATAAAATTGTTTTAAGAATATTATTACAATAAAAAAATTATTTAAGTGCAATATTTTGACAAAAAAGGAACATAAAATGGCCCATTTTCAAAATATTCTCCTTTTGTGAAAAATTCTTCTATTATAACAATATTTTACCTGTATGTAGCTCAAACCTCTCTACAGTCTCAACTAAAATTTTTGAAAAATTCAGATTATTTTCAGAGTTACCACACTAATTGAAATAATTATCGGCGTTTTTTTTCTTAAAATTGCTCCCCTCTGCTGTCGTAAATCCATTATGCGCCTTTTTAAAATCACGGTTCCGAACGTAGTCGGATACCTTAAAGAGTTATATTTACATGCAATTCTTATATAAAATATAAAATTCAAGTCATATGTTTTGCCTTCATTAGACCTTAAATACATTAAAGTAATATATTAAAGAAATCGAGCCAAGAGCTACGAACCATTTTAAATATAAAAAGCATTAATATACTGATAAAATTTTTAGTATTTCATTAAATTAAGAGAGAGTTTATTCGGTTTTTTTAAAAAAAGGTTTTATTTTTTGGATCATAAGAGACAAATTGTTCCATTTATTATTATTTATTTTACTGCCTGTAATAATAAGTTTTCTTGTACATATTTTTATTATACGCCAAACACGTTTGTACTCAATACATAAAAACTGAAACTGTACTCTGAAAATAATGCGAATTTTTCAAATAAAATAGTTCAGACTCTCTGGAGAAGCCTTTGCTTTACATAAGCAAAATATTATTTTTTATAAAAGGAGAACATTTTGAAAAAAGGTTACTCTAAGTTAATTTTTTGACAAAATATTGTATTTAAATATAATTTTTTTTGTCAAAATGTCCTTAAAACAATTTTATACATGTGTTCTAGTCTAAGTGAGACTAAAATTATCAAAGTGAGATTCATGAAAATTATCCATTTATGAGCTTTTTTAAAATCACGGTTCCGAACGTAGTTGGATACCTTAATGATCGAATCAAGTGGATGGCATACATCCATATACAGCATCTAACGCTGATATGGCCATCGTTGTACCCGAAGCTAAAACACGATTAATCGGAAAAGATTTCTTGTCGTTTGACCCTCTGGTGTTGTTGGTGAATTATTATTTTTTTTGGTTAATCACGTCTGAAAAAAAGCGAGTATCGATGTTATTGAGGGAGAGTAAATTTGCTCAAAAAAATTTCTATCCGCAGCCCTAAGTATAACAGACACCGACGGATTGTAAGACAGACAATGATACATCTATAGTGGTATTTTAATGTTCTATCAATAGTCGAGATTAAATGGTATGATTTTTTATTGTAAGTTGTCTATCGTCCTCTGATTCCGTTGTTCACTGCAATATTACCGATTTTTCCAGTTCTTTTGAGGCATCTACTTCCCCACGATCTCCACTGTTAAAGCATTGCCCTTTGTACGAACTGTTATTACTTGATAAGACAAGCCCCTTTCGTGAAGGCAGATCATTAGTTTTTCCTTCAAAATCCACAGATTACTTACATGCCTTCCTCACGTTGACAATGTCTAGTGACTTATCTTGTGTACAATATTTATTTGTTGATTGTAATGTTATCTTTCGGTGGAAAAGAAAAAAATATTTAAGAATAATTGTAATCCAACAGCAACTGAAGGCAGTTTGCGAGCGATATGTTACAAAAGCCATCAAATGATTGCATTTCCGTATATACGATTGTTTTTTGTTTATATATAATTGTTCCCTAAATATAGTTTGTTAACTGTTTAAGAGCATTATGCATCTTTTTTTTCGTTGAATTGGTTAGAAACCATTTAGAGGCTCATTCAGAAGTCCATTGAAGATAAGAAAATTTACTACCCCTGATTATTAGTCCTACTGATTGATTGACTATAGGGTAGAGCATTTTGAAGGGGTGGGGGTTAAACCATCAATAATTCCTCCTCATCCCGAATTGTTTACCACTGACAAACAAAGTTTATTTTCCCCGTCCTGCCACAATAATAGGACAAAGTCAACAGCTCATATGACACTATGCAGTTCAGTCATGCGCAGTGATACTGAAATTCTTACCAATAAGAACCTCCCAAAGTACATTTGTAATCAGCTTCAGTTCACTTGCATTTCTCTTCAAGTTAATGAAATATTTAGAAGCAGGAGTATATAATTCATGCGATATTTTTTTCATATGTTTTTTCAATAAGTCTATTTGATCCCATAAATGTTTTGGAAACCGTTCAAGATAAGAATAACATCGAGATATTGCAGTAAGATCAATATAAGATATTTTAGGTAGTATGTTTCTCCATGATTTGTTATTTATCTAAGTATGATTTGTTATTTATCAATGAGATTTATTATCTATATAATGTATATTTATCTAAATACCGTTTTAACATTTTAATTCTAAGGGTTGATTATATCGTTATTGTTTCAGTTTACAATGAAGTCTTGTTTAACTTTTCTGTTTTCGTAATATTAGTAACATATTATATATGAGGAATTCTTAATTCGATTTTCTATACTTCCAACGTAACTAATTTCTTCGAAATTCGTCAAACTATTTTTATTTGTAAAATAAAAAGTGTTTTCTTAAATTCTGGGATCATAATAATAATTTTCAAATATTTTCTTTTTCATGAAGTTACAAAAATTTTGAGTTTGATTAGACTTGCAAATAAGTGTTTACAGTACTAATTTGGGTAGAATCTTAATACTTTCAAGGATAATCAATCTCTTTAGAATTACAAATTTATTTGTCTTTGATTTTTATCAAGTCTTAACAGGGATAAATGTATCTTAGCCCTTTTAGTTACAATGTTAGACAATAAATGAAAGATTTCAATTTGAAAGTAATCATGAATGAATTATTATGAGTATATATAAAACTAAATTTTTTACTGAAGCCAATTTAAATTTATTTTTAAAAAAACTAAGCAACTGTTATACATTTTTTAGATTTTTGTAAATTGTACAAAATTGATTGCTTTAAAAAATATTGATTAAAACCACTTTTCATAAATAATTGTAAGATATTTAAGATAATCAATTATAATTGCATTGCTTATATATACTTAGTATTAAAATAATTAAGTTTTATATCTAGAACATATAAATATTGCTAATTCATTTGAGCAATTTTTATAATTTATGACAAATGTATTATAGTTTTGATAGTTTGAAATAAGCAAATATTTTAAATCTTTTACATAAGAATACTGTTATTTATATTGCGTTTACACTGTTCATTTATATTTATTAATTTTTGTTGCATATCTTTAAAGGGTTATAATATAATTATGAGTTATATTAATTATAAATAATTGTATTAACAAAATGGGCTGATTAAATAAATAATTAGTTTTTCGTTCTTTGTATTAAAATTTGAGCCACTAGAAAATTTTCATTTTTTTCGATAAATGCAATTATTTTTCATTGAATTTGGATGAGGAGAAATATTCATCACTTTCTAAAATAATATAGAAATTTGATATTTAAATCCAGTCAACTTAAAATTTTTATAAGGGAAAAAATTCTAATAGAATACTTAGATATTTGTGTTTAATTTTCAAGTATCTAATAGTTTTGTATTCCCATATGTCAGTGCTTCTCAAAGTTTCAATGTTCGCGACCCAATATTCAATCATAATTTTAGTCGCGCCCCCCTCAAACAATAACAATGTATATAATTCAATAATATACTTTGATGTTAAAACTACGATACGACTTTAAACTCTTAAGTGCCACTGGAGTATATAAATGTCTCTGTCAGCCAAAGCGTCAATTTCTCGGGACGTATATGTACGTTTATACAAAGTAAAACCTTGTGTGCGCTGCTTTCCATAAAATTATTCCGAAGGCTTTGAAATGCAATAAAAGGACTTTGTCAATTTTTGCAAAGGATTTACTTATTTCAGATTATTTGCTTCTTTATCCCCCCGCTCAATCCATCCCATACACACGCCTACGTTGAAAACGGTTGGCATTGGGAAGCGAGTCCCGTGACTTTTAATTGGCAGTGAAGGGATTTTTTTATAATAAACAGTCCAAAAGTTATCAAGATAAGTGTTGATTTTTGTATGTGATTTTATATATGACAGAGTCCCATGGGGTCACTGGTAATTATTTAACTTGTCCTTAACTTAGTATTGTTAAATTAATTATAAAAAACATTGTGTAGCACTGATACATTTATAAGTATATTATATCAATGTAAATATGTATTTTAATTTTTACTATGTCGGAATGTATTTTGTTTATTTACTTTCAGTAAATTAATAATTTTTTTAAATAACCTTTTGTTTTCGACTTTTCAATAGGCTCGCGCCCCCCTCGTAGAGTTGTCAAGCCCCTTAAGGGGGGCGCGCCCCACAGTTTGAGAAGCACTGCCATATGTGATTGTTTTATAAACCAGAGGTACAATTTTTTTCAGTGAAAAATTATTTGTTTATTTTATTTATATTTTTTCTCTTGTGAGTGATTTTTGAAGACGAATTGGATATGATAATTATTTCAAGTATTTCGATTCAAATTTTATTAGAATGCTGCGAGGAATTATTGAAGAAAAAGTTACCAATTTTAATACTCTTTCTAGAAATTAGGATTTGTTTTTTTCATTTACATCTCTGGGAAAATTAATAATTTTTTTAGCCATCGTGTAATGGCTATGCAATTTAAGTGGAGTTCATAAACAAGAAGTTGTCGTAAAACATTCTTGTTATTGTGTTGATAATTAATTTTAGTATTTTAACAGTTGTGCCTCATTGGTTATGACAAAAGACATTATGGTTATGACAAAAGACATTATGGTCATGACAAAAGACATTATGGTTATGACAAAAGACATTATGGTTATGACAAAAGACATTATGGTTATGACAAAAGGCGTCTTAAGGTATGGGCCAACTGTGCCCAGGGCCTTGATCCCAATGGGGGCCTGGTCTCGTTCTCGACTCAGCATTAATGAGATCATGATTCGAAATATTTCAACGGTCAAATGTTATTTTCGGTTACATTCTGCGGAAAACTGAAAATTTCGGATCATATGTCAACTGGCTACATGTGATGACCGTCATCCATGTATAGGCCTAGACCTATCACCATACACCCTCATTTCTCATTCAGTCAAATGGTGGAAGTCTGTCGAGCCGGTTTATGCGATTGTAAATAATGCATATTTATTTGTTTCGAGTTATTGTTTGTACGAGTATTTGGACAACGTATGCTATATACTGTCTACTTGTAAGGTCGGTAGGTGGGGCCTACATTTGTGTAGGGTACCAGGGCCTACTTTTGCGTAAGAAGTCTAAAGGCGTCCCTGATTAACGGAATGAAATTTCGGATGGTGGCACTTTAACCTTTACAGGATGGTGGGTGGATATTTTAGCCGAAAGGAATATTTACAGCTCTCTTCGCCACGCGTACAAGGAACCTGAAGGACATTATCAGACAGAAAAACGTCTCAATTTTTCTAAAAATTTGAAACATTGTAATTTATACCCCTTTTTATAATATAGCGTTTTTGAAATTCCAAAATATTCCATAAATATTTGATTTTTCATTTTAACATGTAAAGCAGCGCTACCCAAGTTTTTTATCGCCACGGTCCGGTCAACGTTTATAATTTTACTACGGCCTGCTGAGGAGGGGAGGGGGCGTTGGTTATCTATATTTTAGATTGCTTCAATTTAGCAATTTTAATTTAATTGTATTTAAACATACCTTCAGAATAAAATACAGCTAAACCAAAAATGAATATAAAGTGATTTAACATGGAATATAAAGTGATTTCCATAGAATGTCACATAGAGAGAAATGCACCGCAGTAAATGAAATAGAAATAATTTATTGTTCCCCTTGTGCGGCTGGTACTACTTGTTCGATGGACCAATACCGGTCTATAGCCCGGGGTGTTGGGGACTACAAATGTAAAGGAAGAGCTAATATTAGCATTATGGTATAGGAAAAACATGCGAAACACATTTTAAACCAGAAAAAAATGGACCAACTCAGATAAAAATGAGTAGCATTATAAGATACATTGCCATTTATAGGATAGAGGAGTCATAATATAATATTAGTATTAATTTTATCTGAAGAGGTATTTCAAATCTGAACCCTTTTCATTAATGTTACGTGAAGACAGGCTTAAAAGATGAGCTTGGTTAAAAATCAATAAAGAAATTCCTCCTTTTGATTTCAGATGCTCCTTTACTTTTTAAACCGCAAAATTTCCCATTGTTCAGCGGGTAAATAGAACGTTATCTTATTGTCCTTGTCCGACGACACAATGACAATGTCAATAATCGACCAAAAATGGGAAAGGCAACATAGCCGAAAGTTCCCGTATTGAAGAGTAGATTTTTTTTCAAAGCTAACTATCGTCTAAGGGTTAAGGTATACGCTCAAGAATGATGTGAAAAACAGCAATTCATCTCATACAATTGCCGTTATAATGACAGAATGCTAAAAAGTTCACAGTAGAAGTACAAACAAGAAAAGTTAATATTTATTTTTCAAATAAAAGTAATCTTCAAAATTTAAAAAACAAGCTAACCATAAGTGACAGCATAATGACTGCAGTACGAAATACGCCAGAGCTGAATAGAAACAAACTTCTCTCAAAAATAAAAAGAATGAATGAAAACAGATAAACGTGGATTGAAACAAAATAAATGTTCCATTATATTTCATAAATTTTACGTATATCCCCACCTTCAAGCACAACATTTTACATGCGATAGATGGCGGATAACACTAAAGCTCATTACCAATGCAAGAGGACTCTATTGAGCCTCACTTCAGATATCCTCTTTTAAAGGTGCAATTTTTGGATTAAACATATGTTCCTTAGATTCCAGGTATATCCCCGCATAGAAATTTATCAGAGTGATACAATGAAGTACATAAAATGGCGAGAGACATTCTCTGCCCTGAATGCATGAAATGGGTAAAGATAGCTCTGGCACCAGATTTTAGCGCTTAGAAACTTTTGAAGGAAGATCACACATATATGAAGTAGTGCCATTTTGCATCTATAGTGTTCTATATATTGCTCTATATGCATCTACTCGCATATAGAACATTTTACTATTGGAAATTAGAAATGGAGTTATTAAGCAACACTGATTTTTAGTAGCTACTCTTACTGCGCGCATTTATAGACTCATAGAATTAACTCCTAGAAAAAGATAAGGATAGAGGACGGAGGTGTTTAGTGTCCCCCCATAATGTTGCCGCTATTGTTTTGTGAAAAGAAATTCAAGACACATGTTATGAATTTTTGTCTACCTAGATCACGTGATTCTTGGAATAAATGTTATCAGTTAATGAAAAATGTCCCTTGCCCATCTAAGGAATGTGGAAAGGTCATTTGTTAATCAGAATTATGTTACATGAGGGATTTCTTAGTAAAAGCTACCCACAGCTGGTTATCAATCCTGTGCAAACCTCTGGACACGTTAAAGACATCTGGTTATCGGAACAAAAACTTTTTCAGTCCATTAAATTCGGCTAATCTTGCATGTTCTTTTGAAAGAACTTTGGCAGGAGAGGTAGTTTGTTCAATTTGAGAACGGGTTCTGAATGATGTATAATTATGGAACTCCAGTGCTTAACAGTAGAAATTTACCTCCTTATACTAGATATTAAGTTTAATACTATACATTATAAAGGGAGTTACATAATCAAAGATTTATTTTAAGGCCTTACGATTACTACTGGATAAACTAACAAAAATTTAAGTTAATATGATTCTAGTTTAGAGCTTAATGTGCGAGTGGCATAAAAAGGGATGGTCTTGGATATTTATCTCTTATTCAAAAACACAAAGGCATTTGCAACTACAGAGTGTTTTTTTCCAGGTATAGAAGTTTAAGTTGGCATTACTTTCCAAGATGGCGACCGATTTAACAGCTGTCAAGTGATTTATTCTCAGTTTGGTTTGACAATTCATCATGAATAGACTCACGCCTGAACAACGCTTTCAAATTGTGCAATTTTATTTCGAAAATAATGGTCGATTTTCATAAGCGAATTTTGTTTAGCGATGAAGCGCACTTCTGGTTGAATGGCTACGTTAACAAACAAAACTGCCGCATTTGGAGTGAAGCTAATCCACAAGTGTATGTCGAAACACCGTTACATCCAGAAAAACTGATTGTTTGGTGCGCTTTATGGGCTGGTGGAATCCTTCTTCAAAAACGATGAAGGCCACAACGTTAGAGTCAATGGTGATCGGTATAGAGCCATGATTACTAACTTTTCATTAATGAATTGAACAATTATGATATCCAGGAGCTGTGGTTCCAACAAGACGGCGCAACATGTCACACAGCTCGTGCCACAATCGATTTATTGAAAGACACGTTTGGTGAGCGAATAATTTCACGTTTGGACCTGTGAATTGGCCTCCAAGATCTTGTGATTTAACACCGCTAGACTATTTTCTGTGGGGCTATGTAAAGTCATTGGTCTATGCGGATAATCCACAAACGCTTGACCATTTGGAAGACAACATTCGCCGTGTTATTGCGGATATACGGCCACAAATGTTGGAAAAAGTCATCGAAAATTGGACGTCCAGATTGGACTACATCCGAGCCAGCCGTGGCAGTCCTATGCCAGAAATCCTATTTAAAATGTAGTGCCACAAGATTATCTTTCGAATAAAAAAAATGCATGTCAATCGAATAATACATCGTTGTTTTATTGCAATTTAAAGTTCTATACCTCTCAAAAAAACACCCTTTAGTTATGTATATGAAGGGCCTGTAAAAAATGTCTCAACATATATAACCTTGCCTGAACACAAGAGGGAGCTGCTCTCCCTCATGACGAAATCATTTTTAATTATTATAGCCAACACACTTCTTTGTTTTTCCTTGAGCTAGCAACATGTAATTCGTATTGGGTCGATTAACCGGCCATATTATTGATTTATATTTATTAAATATTTTTAAACTTAACTGCGTAGTGATTTAATTAGTAGCAGTGTCCGTTCTTTGAACCTTTAGATATAGTTAATTAGCTTGTTGCTAAGGCTTTTCTCCAGGGCCTTACAGTTTGCACAAATTGTTGGTCACGTCATAAACAATATTTCTGAGGTAGATATACTTTCTAGAAGTGGCATATTACCTATTCAAGGAATAAAACTTTACTATTTCACGTCTTTGACTTATTATATAGCACATTCCATCTCATGCATTCAAGTCAAAAAACAAAAATGCAAAACGCGGTATTCAAATCATAAAATATTTTCTTTCATCAATCCCAACAGTGTCTTTCAGCAAATTAGAAAATATGTTTGCTCTTTTATTTTTTCTTCTCAATTAAAAAAAAATTGCATTCTGTGGAATGTGACAGCTTTTATTTGTATCTTTGTTTCTGTTAAGCTCTGTTGTTTTTCAAGCCGCGGCTACACTTCCAACGGAATTTCTAGTTTTCATCGGGAAAATTTCCTTAATAAAAAAAAAGTAGGTACTGTCATTTGAAATTTTTAAAATTTTGTCACCGTTATTTATAGAGCTGGACTGATGTTTGTAGCATAATTCTCTCACTCTCATACTTAAAGATGCCTGCATCCGCAATTTAATTCCAATTTCTTTGAGTGGCACATTCGCCACAGACATGCATGTATATCGGCAATTTTGTTTAATAATAACCCCAAATAATAATCATTTTGAAAAAAACAACATGATAATTGAAATTCAGAAGATTTATTACAATTATTAGCTTTTTCGTGTAGTTTTACAATAATTGAAATTTTTTGAAAAAAAATTATGCTTCGATTTTTTAAATAGTTTGTTTCATTTTGAGTATCTTAATATCCTGATAGAAAACGTGCAACTTAAGAAGAGATTTCAAACACATAATCATAACGTGCGCACAGAATAAGGAATTGTTTTCGCTTTGTAAAGTGTAGGGTTATACTTATTTAAAAATATAATGTCGCAGTTCAAGAAATGTTCCATTTATTCAGACAGTATCATTTATTCCATTACTTTGGAGATGAAGTAGTTTTTATATAGTAGTGGCCGAAATTGAGAGAGAGGTCCCTTTTCTCGAAGTTTTTTGGTATATTTTTCAAACATTTATAATATATATTCTCATAGAAAACGAAAAAGAATTTCTTTTTCATACAACGCAAATGTTAGAAAAGTAGTTAGGTAATTAAATTTTAATTGCTGAACTGAAACAAAACAAAAAAACAACAACGAAATTCAGGTATTTTAATATTTAAAAAGTTACATTAAAGTTATTCTCGAAAAGAAATGTAAGTTTAAGGGAGTTTAGATAACATTGGGAATAATAAAACAGCTATTATTCTAAAAATCAATGATTTATGAGTTTAACGTACAGCAAGAATTCGTATTCTGGAATAAGTTTGATTTTCATTTTTTTTCTTTCTACAAATGTATGCATTTTTGAGTGCAATGCATATTGAATTATTGTTTTTGTAAAGTTTTGAAATGCTATTTACATTTGAATCATAATAACAAAAATTAAAATTGTATTTGTAATGAAAAATGTAATTATTTATTAAAAAAAATTACACATTTTAAAAAGTACAAGGAATTGTTGCACAGGGCAAAAATGATGAAATTGCCAGACAAGGTGATTGAAGTGTGATTTTTCAGGAGAGCGCAAATTTTACTTACCTATAGGGTGTTTTTTTTTAGAGGTATAGAACTTTAAATTGCAATAAAACAACGATGTATTATTCGATTGACATGCATTTTTTTTATTCGAAAGATAATCTTGTGGCACTACATTTTAAATAGGATTTCTGGCATAGGACTGCCACGGCTGGCTCGGATGTAGTCCAATCTGGACGTCCAATTTTCGATGACCTTTTCCAACATTTGTGGCCGTATACCGGCAATAACACGGGGAATGTTGTCTTCCAAATGGTCAAGCGTTTGTGGCTTATCCGCATAGACCAATGATTTTACATAGCCCCACAGAAAATAGTCTAGCGGTGTTAAATCACAAGATCTTGGAGGCCAATTCACAGGTCCAAAACGTGAAATTAGGCGGTCACCAAACGTGTCTTTCAATAAATTGATTGTGGCACGAGCTGTGTGACATGTTGCGCCGTCTTGTTGGAACCACAGCTCCTGGATATCATAATTGTTCAATTCATTAATGAAAAGTTAGTAATCATGGCTCTATACCGATCACCATTGACTCTAACGTTGTGGCCTTCATCGTTTTTGAAGAAGGATTCCACCAGCCCATAAAGCGCACCAAACAATCAGTTTTTCTGGATGTAACGGTGTTTCGACATACACTTGTGGATTAGCTTCACTCCAAATGCGGCAGTTTTGTTTGTTGACGTAGCCATTCAACCAGAAGTGCGCTTCATCGCTAAACAAAATTCGCTTATGAAAATCGGGAACAACGGCAATCTCGTTTTGGGCCCATTCGACGAATCTACGCCATGCTTGATTATATTTAAAATGTAATGCCAAAAGATTATCTTTCGAATAAAAAAAATTCATGTCAATCGAATAATATATCGTTGTTTTATTGCAATTTAAAGTTCTATACCTCTAAAAAAACACCCTATATAAGGAGACAAAATCTGTAAAAATAAAATAGGTAAAGGGAAACTTTAAAATTGATGATAACAGGAGAAAAATCATCTGCGTTAAAAACAAAAGAATGTCACCCGAAGTCATTGGAAATATTTTGAGTGTAATTGGTGTTTATGTGACTTCAAGAACAATAAGAGAGTTACTATTATTTAGAACGTTTAGAGCTTGAGAGAAATTTCCAGGAGTTCAGGATTAAACTACAACATCAGAAAGTATTAAATAGGAAGAGAAAATGCTGATTGGACAAATGAGTAACGGAAACAAAGTATTTGGCTTGTTGACATACATACATCTTTATTTGGAAATAATAGCTGAAAATATGGGCGAATTAGAGCATTAAGTTTTCAACTTTATAAGGAACTACAGATAATATTGTTTCTAACTAGTTTATTAAGAGTATTTTTACCCCAAATTTTTACCACAATAAGACCTTTCCCGAAATTTTTATTATTCGTAGGAAATATTCATTTAGTCGCTCTGTCGATAATTTGATTTCAATAAGCACGAAAATAATCATAATCGGTGCAAAGGTAGTTCGTGATTTGTTCGGAGGATTCTATTTGAACTCTAGATTGCCCAAGGTCATTATTTTGATTGCTTTTTGATTTCAATTAGAAAAGCAATTATGTATATAATGACACATTTTCTTGGAATTTTTTAGAATATATTTTTTTTCCAAGTGAAGTAAATTGTTTTATTGTTAATTTTACTAATAACTTGTTATATGACTGTTAATCTAAGGAATATTAAAAATTAATTTTAAACAAATTTCCTTACACATTAGTTATTCTTTCACAATGCAGTCATTTTGACTGCTTTTGGGCGATATAGGTATATAGTAATATAAGTTTCAATCTTTCTAGTGTTAAAATACTGAAATTAATGTTATTTGCTTATATAATTTCTTGAAATATTAAACGCAATATTCTGTTAGATGATACCATTATTTAAAAAAATATTTTCTGTAATTATTTTTCTATTAGTTTGTAATGGACGGTGGTTCACAATATTTAGAATTCTAAATTAAATTCACTTAAGGTATCCGACTACGTTCGGAACCGTGATTTTAAAAAAGCGCATAAATGGATAATTTTCATGATATTTAGTGTCACTTAGATTAGAATACATGTATAAAATTGTTTTAAGGATATTTTGACAAAAAAAGTTATTTAAATACAATATTTTGGCAAAAAATTAGCCTAGAATAATCTTTTTTAAAATGTTCTCCTTTTATAAAAAATGCTTCTAAAATAACAATATTTATTAAAATAACAATTCACATTATTTTCAGAGTTACCACCAATTGAAATAATTATTGGCGTTTTTTTTCTTAAAATTGCTTCCTCTGTTGTCATAAAATATAAATAAACCTACTTCTAAGTTATGTTTTTCAAAAATTTCAGTTGAGCCTCTGAAGAAAGGTCTGAGCTATATACAGGCAAAATATTATTATAATAGAAATATTTTTCTCAAAAGGAGAACATTTTGAAAATTGGTCATTCTATGTTCATTTTTTGTCAAAATATTGTACTTAAATAATTTTTCATTGTAATAATATTCTTAAGACAACTTTATATACATTTTCTAATCTAAGTGACACTAAATATCATAAATATTATCCATTTATACGCTTTTTCAAAATCACGGTTCCGAAAGTAGTCGGATACCTTAACTTACTTTTATTAACTGATTTCTGAACGCGATATGCCCTGTCAAAGCCCATAAAAGTTAATCAACCGAACTCCCTTGTTTTCAGACGAAAGGGAAGAGTGTAAAATTTCTTCTTTTTTCTGTACTTTTTTAGTTGCAAAGATCCCCATCGCTCTCAAAAGGTGAACAGCACAGCACGTTAAATTGTAATCAGTATTCAATGACAAATGAAGCGACAATTATATATATATATATATATATATAGCAGTAGCGCACACAGGAATTTTTGAAGGGGGGTCCGGGGTCGAAAGTTCACCATTCTTGTATCATGCTCCTTTTGATTTTGTCCATTTTTGGGAACAAAACACAGTAAAAAACTAATTATCGAATAAATAATTAGCATTAATTAATAAAGTTAGTCATTAATAACAAATATTTAATTAAATTTTACGTGCTATATACTTAGAATTATAGTCAATCGGAAAAAAAATCAAGGGCTTTGAGGGAAGGGGGATCCTGACCCCCAGGACCCCTCTTGTTTGTGCCACTGATATATATATATTTATGAAAGAAATATGTATTATATATCAAAAACAAGAAATAATAGATAATGAACATAACAAGAAATAGCGTAAAAAAATATAAAAGCTGAACATGAAGAACAAAATTATAGAGAAATAAAAAAAGAAACTACAAAAAAGAAGAACCTAGCGAGTCAGAAAGCAATTTCAGACTTAGGACCGAATAAGTGGGGTTAAAGTAGTTTGAAGGCTCTATAATATATATATATATATATATATATATATATATATATATATTATAGAGAGAGAGAGAGAGAAAAGGTGGTATAGCCGATATCTAAATCTGAAAAATAGTTTCTTCGAAAAATTAACTGTCTTTCAAAGGTTAAGTAATATCAGAATTTACATAGTATTTTTCTGCAGTGAATATTTTTTGTTTTTTAATTTTTCCCGATCGAATATGAAAATGAGTAGAACCAACTAAATAAATACTTTAAATAGATAATATTTATATCTTTTTGTTCGTCTTATTTTGTTTCTCCATGAATTTTAAAATTCTCATTTTTTTGTTTTGTAGATTAAATTACGAAATTTTAGATCTTTATTGTTTTTATTATTGGTAAATGAATTTTTTTGCAACTGAATTGATTTCTATCATTTATATTCATAAATAAAGTCCTAACTTACTAGAAAGCAAATTAAACTATTATTAATTTTGAAGGAATATTCTGTTTTCCTTTGAGTAATATGAATTCCTAGAAAATCATGCAATTAATCTCATAGAATTTGCCCAAAAAGGGCAAAGATAATGGAGAAAGAATATTTAATTGCCTAATTCTAAAATGTTCATAAAATTGCCACATAGTTATTATCTACGTGATATGCAAATATTTTAGAATAAATGTTTTTGGTAGCCCGACATAATTTTTATTTCAAAATTTAATAAAGTTTGGGAAACAGTATATTTAAAGAACTCTTTAATACTAATGTGATTAATTGAGCTATAACGAATGATTTTTTTTAAAAAAATATTTATCGGAAATATAAAAGTACATTGCACAACTTTTTGCATGTTTATTAATTTACGTCCCAATTTTTGTGCACATGCAATAATTTTTAAATCAGTTTCCATAAAATTCTTGTCAGAATATTTTACAAACCAGCAAAAAAATTCTTCGATACTTTAAAGTAAAACTCATCATTTTAAAATTTGCAAAGGCCTAGATAGAATGTCTAGATAGACTGTAATTTGACCATCCCTGTTCTAAATTAAATATATGCATTTATTCTTTGTTCCTTCGCCGTCTGGGTGGCGTAGTTGGTTAGCCTTGTACGCCCAAGTTTGGGGGTTAAGCCCCAACACATGTCGGTGTATTTTCATCATGCAGAAAATCGACAGCCTCCATGTTGTATGATTATACGGCTTGTAAAATGTCTCTAGATTTCCTGTTTGGCTCAGGTTCTTTCGACAAATTAAAATTCCTAGTACTATTTCGCCTCGTTAGAACTCAGGGGGAGCAAACTCAGCCGTCAGGGGAGGAAACTGGGCTTCAAAATTACATTATGGCAATTGGTATCTAAAAAATGATACCAGCTCCCGGGGAATGCACTAGGTCTGCAATGGTAATTATCAATCTGCAGCCAAATTTGAAGGGGAGAGGGAGTGGAAAAGAAAAAACTAGAAGAGAGAGAAGAATAAAGAAAAAGACAATTTTTTTGTGGAAAATGTTGATAATATAAATTATTATTTTAAAAGTAGAATCAAGTATAAATTTCAATGAAGTGCGAATATTTACTTTCATTTTCAGTAAGGAATATAATTATTCACATTTTACTTAAAACTTGGTGCTTTTTAAAGTCATTGATATAGTAGGTAAGCATTTTTTACAAAATTAAAACAATATGCTCATTTTTTTTTATTTTTGCCTTATGTTAGATTTCGAAAGATTTTTTTTAAAAATTAATGCTTACAGAAAAATGAAGAAAATGAACAAAAATAAAATAATAATGATAATAAAGAACTAAAATAATAGAAAGGGTAATTTAAAAAATTATTCCAAATTTTAAATAAAAAAATCATTTTAGAGTATATTTCCAAACTTGTTGTGATAGTAAATATTTAAATTCATATCTAAGCACGAAATATTCCAGTGAATTGAATTTGAAATATATGTAAAGAATTCTGAATTGGCAAGGAATCTCAATTTTTTTGCAACAGCTGAAGTACTATTTCGCAAAATATAAACAACCAATTGTAGAAAATCAATTTATTAACTACGGGGTTTTTGAAGCCAAATTTCTTCCGCAATAGTTTTGAAGAAAAATGAGACAGAAAGGAAGCATAGCGGTCACCGTAACGGTAATTTTAAAACAAACAAAAGCAAAGGTTCGTTTTCTCACAAAATGCTCGCTTTCAGCTGCCACTTCAGGTGAAAGTACATATGCTCGTACAGTTTTGAAAACGACGTTCCGTTTTCTTGAAACGGAACGTCTGTGTAAGAACCTTATCTATTGTCACCATAGGGACAAGGCGAGTACACTGGAAAGGGGATCATAGTCCACCAAATCTTGATAGGCATGTGTGCTTAACCACGTGACTTTCAGAACCAACTGGGGAGGGCTGCAGTGACATCACACACTGTTTCGCAAATACCACCATATTGCTACAATTTCCTTCATCCTCCCTTTCTGTAATAGTCGCCTCGACGTGTTCTCGATCTAAAATTCGCACACAACACCAAAAGAAATTACCTCTGTGGTCCGAGCAGCAGTGACCAGCCGTTCCTCCAGAGACAGACAGATCTGCAATATCCCATCCACAGGTAAGCCTATGGGTTCCTCACCGCTTAACTGATAGCAATAATCAGCAACCCAGATTAGGGCCTTACTGCAGCAATGGCCATCCAGGAGTTGTCTTCTAATCTGGTCCTTCTATACCAGCCTCGTTTCGAAATTATAATCAGCGTTGCCTAGCTGATACGAAAAGTTATCCGCATCTTATCTAGCGTCTAATATTTACAAGACTGTCCAAGCCTTTAAAACATTATATCACGAAATCTTCGACATCAAAACTAAATTTTTATTGCATTCCATACCTTAATGAGGTGCAAAGACATCCTACTGTTCTTCTGGGAGAAGTAACTGAAATGGCGGCAGTTTCCGTTTTTGATTCAGTGTATTTTTTTTCGGTGCTTAGGCATCAAACTAAGATTTGCGGTATTCCTTTTGCTACTTTCGGATTGTTTTAGAAAAATACATAGGTCTACTTTTTAGTTTACTCAAGAGAATAATTGCATTACTTGTTTTGAGACTCTCACTCTTTCCCGGATCCCTAAATTTAAGGAAAGCTACGCAACAAAAAACTGTATATTTTCGTACAATTTTTAAGTATATATTGCATGAAAGTTCTCCAATGCCGTAAAAAATTGTTATAGTTGTTGTTATTGTTAAGTTATTTTTCTAATCATTAAAGAAAATATTTTCAAAAACGAATTTTAACATAGAAATGGCATAGTATGCAATCAAAAATTCATTAAACGGCAGTCTGGAAAGAAACTACTTAAGTCCGTTTATTGTCATTTTACTTACTTTTATTTGCAAGCTTCAAAATTTACTTTTTAAGTTAACTCTGCTTTTTGCATTTCTTAGATAATCCTATATGTTTGTATATTTCTACCCTTAATAATGTATTTAAAATTATAACGAGATGTTTTGTTTATTCATGTATAATTTTTAAATAGTTCCTTTTATCGTTTTTATTTATTTGTTGTTCAATGCTCAGAGGAGATTTTCTTAAAAAATTGCACTACAGGAACTATTTAGAGGAAATTTTTAAATAGCATGAACAATATTATTGAGTTGTGTGTACTGTAAAACCTTTTAAGAAATTGTATTCTTTTAAATTCAAGTACTTATATACTCTGTTAAAATAACCAAGGAAAATATGTAGTTATATTTAATTTAGAAAGTATATCTCGTACTTTTCAAATTTCAGCTTAGTTTAATAATTTTAGATAAAGTTAAATTTATAAAACTGCAAAATTTATCCGTGTGTTTATTATTTTCTCTTAACCTGTTTATTTTAACAAACATTTGGAAATTTTTGATTCATTTCAATTGTAAAATTTAAAATATAGAATTTTACAAACTAAGATTTTAAATGTAATAATCTATGATACTTCGAAACAAGTGTAATAAAGGGGAAAACCTTAGTATCTGAAGTAAATTAAGGAGAGTGATTTAGAAACGTTCTTTTTATTGATGTTCTGTTCGAAAAGAATTCAGTAACAGTGAACAGTTAGAGTTTATAAATACTCATTTAAGTGTAATCTCTCTAACTTATTTAATAACTAAGCTATACAAGAAAATAATTCAAAACCATTTAAAAAGTAATAAACTTACTTATTTCATTTCAAAGATACTCAAACCAAGCTCTGTTAAATTACATAAAACGTTGCATTTAAAATATTAGTATTAATTTGCACAGTTTCATCATATAAGTAACAACAATTATTTCGTGGCACATTTTAAGGCAATGCAATAAGGGTTTAAAATTGTAATAAGGTATTGGCATTTATGATAATGGCATAGCTTATCGACTAATGACAACTCATGACATGTCTTAATTACTTTTCGACATATTGTTTGTTTACTTGATACTGATAAACACTGAAACTTCATCATATGATCAACAACGGTTATTTCAGGGCATATTTATTTACTTAACATTGACAAAAGTGGACAAATTGTGTTTAACGTGATTGTGTGTGTGTTTTGAATCCGGTTATTTTAATATAGATATTTTTACTTATTATATCGAGTAATCTTGTTGAAAATCACGAATATCTCACATTAGTGTTAAATTATACAAAAACAGCAAAAGGGTTTGATTATCATTATTTTCTTGAATAAAATCTCTTTAAATAACTATTAAAATAATTATTTATCTGCAAAAGTAACTATTTATTGTTCATTTTTCAAATCTTTTTTATTGAACTTGAAATAAAAATATTTGAAAGCCAAAATTTCTCTGGAGCTTACAAGATTTGTAGCTGACTTGACTAATCATTGATCCAAATAATACCCCCCCTCCTTTTTTTTCTAAAAACAAATAAACTCTCTCTTAATTTAATGAAATATTAAAAGTTTTATCTGTATATTAATGCTTTTTATATTTAGAATGGTTCATAGCTCTTAGTTTGATTTCTTTAATGTATTACTATCTAATGAAGGCAAAACATATAACTTGAATCTTATATTTTATATAAGAATTGCATATAAATATAACTCCTTAATGATTAAAAAATTCTTTTGAGTGTGTCCTGCTACCAAACAAATTTTAAATATGTAATGATGGATGAATAACAAGCAGTATAAATTCAACTTTTGACTAACATCTTTAAAAAGAGCATTCAAATACTTGCTCTTGCTGACTAATAACAATTATTAATTTCAAATAGTATTTATGCATAAAATAACTTTCATATACTAAGAATAATTTCCACAAATATTATATTTAATTATTCTGTATATAGTATCCTACAAGCTGAAGTATAGCATTTCTAAGAATGCTCATTTTTTTTAGAATCTTCTTTATATAAAATCCTACAAGCTTCTAGTATAGCATTTTTTTGTTCTACTGTCTAAATAAGTTTTGAAAATAATATATTTTTTCTTAAACGACCTTCTTTAATTGTTTAAAAATATATATTTATTTCTTAAAAATGATAAGAATTTCTTAAGAATAAGAAATTTGTTTCGTAAGATAATTCATTAAGAGATTATGATCAACCATCATCTTTGCATTTTCGAGCAGATTCCGAAATTCATAAAATCATATGATGCTTTAATAAATAGTTGAGCATTTTTTTTATCATTTTCATGCACATATTTCTTATTAAATTGTTACACAAGCTTAAAAGTTCAGCATAAAATATTAAACGATCTCTTTCAGTGAAATATCTTTTTTGTTATGAGTTTCTTAGGATTTCAACAGAATAGTTTGAATATTAAGAATAAAACAAACTTAACATATACACAATATTTTTTCTTTACTTAATTATGACATTGTAAAAAGTATATAAATGCATTCATTGTACATAATTACTTGTTCATAAAATTATGAAAATTTCAAATATTATTTTTGCAAAAAATAGCTTGCATGTACTTGAAATAATTTCTACAAATTTTATATTTAATTTTTCTGTATGTACTGCCATATTAGCTTCTAGTGTAACATTTCATTTATGTTCCATTTGTTGAATACTTTTTGAAAACAGCGTCTTTTTTTAAACTGTCATCTCTAATTTTTTTAAAAATCTATGTCTTTTCCTTAAAATAAATAGTTTTTAATGTGAGTATTCCAGCTATTACTCCCTAAGAAAGACTTTTTTCAAAGAATTGTATTTTACTCTGGATTGCTTATGCTCTTCTTTGGTAATTTTATTTAGAATATTTGAAACACAGACTTTTAAATTCGATATATTTTGCATTCTTACCAAAGAATGAAAAGAAATCAAACAATTTTCTTATATTCTAATATTTTTAAGTGAATTACATAAGATATTACGACTCAAGGGTAAAAGAAATAGTTGCCTAGACTTTTATGGGATGCGTTTGCCTTATTCATACCTATTTCCCTTTCCGCTACATGTAAGCCTCCCAGCCATAAATCCGTCCATAAACCGTGTTGCTCTTATTTTATAACTTATTGGCAACAGTTTTTTCTGGGATTTTTTTTATTCGACTATTTTCTAAGAACTGTAACACCTATTCTGACAACAAAGATTCAGCATAAAATTATTTTTATCGTTACGTAATCTTAAGTTACACAAAAGGGATGTGTACGAGAATTATATTTACTATTTTATTTCTAATATATATTTTATTTTCTTTAATGCATAAAATACAAATATTTTACTCTCTCTTTTCTACAATTTAAAATTTTTTAAAAATAAAACAAAAGAAGAGAGAGAAAAATTATGTTTAACTTACATTTCTTCTTAAAAATTGATACTATACTATGACATAAATCATGAATTTAAATCTTTACCAATTAAAGTCTATGTGTTTCAGAAGAGATTACCTAACACTATAAAAAAGCATGAAATATACAATCATTATTCAAAATTTCATGTAAAAATATGGAATTGTTGATTTTTGAATTTATAGAGAAACTCAAGTTTACGGTAATGAAGAATTTTTTAGTAGGACTATAATTACCAGAATATAAAAGAATAATTATACTATAACTGATTATTTCTTAAAAATTAAGTCTATTATAAATGGACCCAATATGACACCCTATCATAGTATATTATACTACAAACTCGTAATTTCATAAAATATTTGTAATAATTCTCTCATTGGTAACTAAAATTTTATATAATTTTCAAAAGCGCATTCCCTAGCATCAGCATCTTATTATTTAGAGTATATCAGTGCTTCTCAAACTTTCTATATTCGCGACCTGATTTTCAATCAGAATTTTCATCGCGCCCCCCTTCCCCATACAATAATAATGTGTTGAATGCAGTAATAATGTATAATACTTTGACACTATATATATATATATATATATATATATATATATATAAAGCTACAGTACGACCCTAATTTTAAACCGTACAAAGTATCAAGATAAGTGTTAAATTTTGCGTATGATAAGCCCATTGAAAAATCATTAGTAATTATTAAACTTATTTTTAACTTATTATTGATACTTAGTATCAAATATAATGTGCCGTGTTGATACATTTATAAGTATACTATATTAGAGTAAATGTGTATTTTTTTATTGTGTCAGAACACATTTTGCTTTGTTTCCTTTTGGTAAATTGATAATTTTTTAAATAATCTTTTATTTTTGACTTTTCGAGACGCTCGCGACCCCCTTGTAGGGCTATCACGCCCCCTAGGGAGGCGCTCCCCACAGTTTGAGAAACACTGGAGTATATAACTTATGCAATAATAATAATAATAATAATAAGAGGCTGAGGATGTTTACACATTTTTAGAATGATTTCGATAAAACATTTTCAAAAATTTAACATTTTAGAGGAGGTAACTTTTGGTAACATATTATTTGTTAAAATTAAAATTAGAATGTAATACTTTCAAATTAATTCTAAGAAAAAGACGGATTATGAACAAGCTTTGGATCAAAGGGTGCTTTTTTTGTGCTGGATTTTTGGAGACGCGTGACTAAATCCATTTCACACTGAAACTTCAGGATGAAAATAAATAGTAATATCTCGCGACTGGTCATGTTCATACATGATTGTTACTGCATTTGTTGGTCAAGTCTGTTGAACTACGTGGCTACAATTGTCCACCAACATTTATTTACTGAGCGTGACTAGTACCGGGAATAAACAACAATTTGAAATGCAAATAGCAAGCAACAGTAGTGAGTGTGATACGTTTTTCTGATAAAACGAACATTGATATGGTAATTGCAACAAGGACTGATACCATAACTGCAACAAGCACGGCTACGATAACTGCAGCAAACACTGATATGGTTTTCTTAAAATATTATTTTTAATATTAATTCTGCAAGTAAATCTGGTGTAAATTGCATTATGGAATATGTTCAGTTAACTTAATTTGTCCAGCCAGAGCAATTCCAACGGTTTTCAAAGAGCGAAACTGCTTTAAGGTAAACTCTTAAGTCATATTTCAAGACAAACAAACAAACAAAACAAAAAAAAAACCATGGAATTTTTTTTAAAAAAAAATTTCTAAATCGAAACATGTAGTGCATTTAACTTTATCTGCATATCCCTGCAATTTTACGAGACCTTTAATGGTACTAACCACTATATCTTTCGTTTACTGTAAAATGTTCTTCGTAAGTGCAAACTCTTCACAACTGACGAATTTTGGAAAATAATGAAAGATACATAGCAAAAACGATTAAATACCATTGAAAAATTTTATGAAAGACCTTGTATCAGGGAAAGTACGATGTAGACTTACAGTCCATAAATAAAGAAGGCAAATTGAAAATTTAATCTACATTTTCAACACATACACACACACACACACAAAAAAAAAAAAAAAAAAACAAATATAACCGAAATTCCTAATAAAAAGTTCTTTATATACTATTTATACTCATCGAATAAATAATTTGTGCTTAATTTAAATACATTTGGGTGAGTGAGTGTATATTAACTTTGCACTATAAAGCAACACGAGGGCTATTGGCGACGGGACTCGTAATTTGGTGCCTCGGTCATAAATCCGTTTGAATTCTATAATTTTTTTTTAATGAAACTATTTTTAAGCCTTTTCTAAGCAATTTCAAATATTCACGGAGATAGATTCGTATTATTGACCTCTTATTCTCATTTAATAACTCTATTTCCTAAAATAGTTTAATCTTAAGGGCTCATAGGACTCTTAAATTGCAAATTTTTCAATTTTTTGAAAAAAAAAATATATGTTACAGCCTCAATATTTCTGAGCATTCTGGTACCAAAATTGTGTTGATACTATGAAAACTTCCGAAGTTCTTGAGAAATAAGTAGTGAAACTTAAATGAAAACCCTATCTCTTTCTTATCTTTAACTTCATTTTTCGCAAAACAAAAAAAAATTTAGCTACCGCGCAGGATTTCTCAGAAACTATTTATGGTATCAACTTGAAATTTTATACATGCGTTCTCTCCAAATAAGGCTCTTCATAACTTATACATCAAATTTCAAAAACTTAATAGAATTTTTTTATTTTAATTTTAATTAATTTTTTTCTTAAAATTTTAAAATTTTCGTTATAACTGTATTTAAGAATTTTTTTCCCTCTAAATTTCTTAAAAACGAGTATAACTGCAAAAGTGAACATGTTTATACCAAGTAATATTAATTTTGTACATTTTGATCAATTTTGTACTTCAGAATCCTACGCGGTGTAAAATACTAATTTTCATATTTTCGAAAAATTGTCCAATTCTTATTTCTTTATAACTTTTTAAATTTCTTCTCAAATTCTCTGAAATTTTTAGGAATAATGTATATATATATAATTATCTTGCGGTAAAAATTTCGAGTTATTGTTTCTTTTTATTGCTAAGTTACATTGGTATGAAGAAGGATGTCTTTTTCGAGTGCACGGATATTTGTTAAGTCATGTGAGCCCTTAAATGATGGTTCAAATTACCGAAGAGCAATAAAGATTATTTATCATGACGTAATAATATGAAATTCACTCTTAATTATGTAAAATTTTGTTTCGTCCCATAAGTTCTAGTCCTTTCTGTGGAATCATATTTAATTTTTGAAATTTAAGCAAATAGACTTGAACTGAAAATGATTGTATTTTCTGAATTTTATATAAACTTCCTCTCTAAAACAGTCTGGAGGAAATATTAGTTGATTCAGACACCGTATATGGAAGTTTCAAAATATTGTTGTAAAGTGAATCACACGAATAAAATAATATACCGAGTCAAAGTTTAAGTGCAGATTTATAAAAACAATCCACTTGTACGTCCCCTTACATAAATGAAATATATTCTTTTAACTTCAAATAGAGATTCGTTTTTCTTCTTTTTTACAAAATGAGAGTTTTAAATAAATTTCATGAATAGAAGAACAATTGAGTTTTTTGTATGACTTCATCGTGTGAACATTTGGGGAGATCTTTGGGCATTTACCGAGAAATTTTTTTTTAAATTATCCACAAAGACTCTATAGCAGTATTTATTTGTCACTTTTTACACAAATACATAGACATAAAAGTTAAAATAACTTAACTCATATGTAAATGCTTTAATACTTAAAAATATTTAGAAAAGGAAGAATAAATGGTGACAAAATTTCTAAGCTGTATCAAACGTTATAGGAGTAATAATGATACTGCAATAATTTTTTTTATCTGGAGAAGATTTCATCAATTTTTCTAAGGCTTGTAAATGCAATTTATAATGAAAAGAGTAGAAGTTTTTAAAAAAGAAAAGAACTACGTTGGTTAAAATTTATTTTCAGATTTTGAAGTGCGTTATTGACTTTCAAGAGCTTTGATAAAAATAAAAAAATTAAAAAATTAAAAGAGAGAGAGAGAGAGAGAGAGAACGAGAGAAAAGTGACAAAGCCTTAACTGATAACTTAAAAAAAGTTTAGCTTTATGACCATTACAATTGTCAGTCTGTTTAGACAAAACCAAACATGTCGGTATAATGTTTTCTTGTTTAAAAAAGTAAGTTCTGTTTATAAACTATGAAAAAGTTGATTAATTATTTAATTAGTAAAGACTATTATTAAGAAAGGGTAAGTATAGTTAGTTCAATTAAGATATTAAAGTATGAAACAATCAATAAAAAACCAAAACAAAAAAAGCAAAAATAAAAAGTATTAATAAAAAAGGTAAACATATTTTCGGGCATACTTGCTTAAAAATATTCTTCAAAAATCTTTTCAAGAATGTTGAGGTATGCATCCCTAGGATAAATATTATAATCTACCTAAAAAGAGATAACAATTAATATTTAATTAAAATTAAACAACAATTAATAACAATTAAAATGAATAAATAATTTTATTACTAGCATTATTTTATTGTATATTTTTTATTCATATATTATACTGGCGTTTAGAACTTCAAAACTTTTATAATTATGCTTAAATAATATTGAAACGTCTGAAAACACATTGCATTAAAATAAAAGTAATAGCGTAACATATTAAAATTAGCCAGTATTAAATTATTACAAATTTATTTTAAAACATTATTTTAGGAATACTTCAGCAGATTTATATTAACGAATAAACAATGCCCTAATTTGAAAGGAAAAATCTATGGCATTTTGTATCGAATTCTTGTTTGATTTGTTTTACAATTTTAAGTTTTAAAAATTTATAATAGTGTCTGTAGGATGTTTTTCCCTTGTTGCTAAATTTGCTAACATATTAGTGTTCAAAACTTCTAAGCGAAATGGTACCGCAATCGTTATAATAATAAATAAACTGCAGCTTTTATACTAGCAAGGTTAAAAGACTCTAAGGAAATCAAAGTTTTATAAATTCTTTCAAATAAGTTGAACTGATTTAATTAATTAAGAATAAGTTGACACAGTTGATTTATTCTTATAAAGTAATTGAGTCATGAAGCGATGCTATTTCTCTTTCTTTTCATGCAACTCATTTCTCAACATCAAATTAATCCGAATTTAATATTTTGTAAATCTCTTTCTAAAAAGATTTTCGTGAAGGTTTAAAAATAGTGAATCTTTTATATGACATGACGAGAAATTAATGTATCATACGTGTTTTGGGATATACAATGTTCTTTTTATTCATATTCAAATCATTTCATAAATATTTGTTGCAATTAGTAAGCAATCACTTTAAAATTTTAAAAATTACAAAATTCTGTTTTCAACACATATTTATTTTAAAATAAATAAAGTAGGGTTTATTGATTTGGTGTATTATTTAAATACTATATTCTGTGTGCCATGGAATCGTAAATTCAAAAATTCAATTTACTTATCTGTTATAAATACAGAGATATTTGAAGAAATATTTTTTAAGTTTCTCCCAGACCATTTACTAATTTTTAATTTGTGATTATTGGTTTGTTTATAATGTCTGGTTAAAGAAGTGAACAACAGTTACGAGCATTATGTTTCATTTTTAACAAAGAAGAAATGAGAAATGAATGAATACCTGTTTGAAGTCCAAAAGTTTACTTTATTTAAGTAAAGTTAAATTTATCGATGCATAATTTCGACGAATCAGAACTTCTGTTTTATACCTTGAAAGTAAAACAAAAATATGAAGGAAAAAAATTAAAGTGCATACAACATAATAATAGAAAAGGAATTACCTTCAAAAGAACTGATCTGATATTGCCTATCTTACCTTTTCCAGGTATTTGTATGGAATCAAGAAATAATTTGTTCTTATAGTGTAAATTATTCCTTGTTCTAATAACGTGTGTTGAATATATAACTATTGCCAGCAATCTATTTTATTTTAATGTAATGAATTTATAATTTACTAAGAAATTATAAATTTATATATATATTCAGCTAAAGTTAATGATTTTTGGTCTTGGTTTTCTTATTATGTAAGGCCTTTGCTTATGATTCCAATTTTTTAAATTCAAAATAAATTAAAGACCATATTCGAAGTCTAAGCTAAATTTTTTTTGTTGATCTACACCACTATATATAAAATTAAAAAATTATATGCAGTTTGTTTTAATTATTTTTAGAATATAATCATTCCTTAACTTTTATACATACATGTATATTTGAATAATAATAATAATGTAAATAATATATTAGAGTAATTTCATTTTTATCCTCCTTACTTAATATATTTTTCAATTTTTATTCCAATTTATCCATTTATAGTTTTAGACTTTAAATACAGGCGTTATTATTATAAATATTATCCAGTTAAAAAAATTGCCATTTCAAATTTTGGTTCTTATCGATTCCCCATTTTGTTCCGTTTCTTAATATTACATTTTTGATGTTTGTATGTGTGCTTTTGTTTGTTCTCAATATTACTCTACCTATCTGTTTACTCTTCTGTTAATTTCTGTTTACTTTTATTTAATTTATTTCAATACATCACCTTTTCCCTTTATAAATAATGCACTTTTAAAAATTTGTTTTATTTATTAATTTACACTTTGTTAGAATACACATCTAAAATTAAGGCGTATCTGCCATTCGATATTTTTTCTTTTTGTGCCTTTTTTATTGCCTATTCAATTATGTGTAAATTGTCTGTTGGAGGTAAGACTGGATGTAATACAGACACTTAACATACAACACCAGTGCTCTAAGTCTATGATAGCTTTAGAGAACATTATAGTGTTGCATTCTTGGCCTATTGGTCTATGATATATCTCTTGCATTATATTCAAATTTTTAAAAGTTATCTCTTTCCGACATGTAGAATTTATTTAATTCTAGTTCAATTTTTACTTTATGACACACGCACACACACACTCGAGCGAGCACTAGATATATTCCTTGAAAAGAAAACGTGTAAAAATCCATGCAAGAAATTTGCGATATGAGCAGTAAAAAAGGATGATGCGTTTCAAGTTATTCCAGAAATCATTATAAGCTCTTATATATATATATATATATATATATATATATATATATATATATATATATATATATATGCATTTATATTTATGTATTTGAGAAAGGATGAAAACTTTAAATGAAAGATACTTTATAAAGATAGCTAGTTATTGGTCGCTACTGTTGACAGTAAATGCATACAGCGAAATGAATCTAAATTACTCTCCAAACTAAAAATCTTCCACATCCATTATGCTTGAATCAAATGACGTTCTTTGTTCGATTATAATACTTTCAGATGAACTATCAGCTTTTAGGCATTTTTATTCACAAAATCTGTTATTTACTTATTTTAATGCTTTGGTTTTGAAAATTCTCTTCATAACTTTTGACACTTATCTATGAAAGCAGATTAGAATTTTAGGACACATTCTGTGTGTTGGCTAAATGTTTAAAAAATATTTTGCAGACTGGTACCAAGTTGAAGCCCTCAAAAATTAAATCAGGAGTGAACAGATAAATTTCAATTCTTCCTTTCGTGCAACAAAAATGACCCTAAATCTGGTTGGAATAAATCCACTTGGTAAAAAAAGAAATGTAACTTCTTCTAAAGCTACGCTATTTCAAAACTATGTGATATATACAGAGAACGAGACCGAATATAGTAACACTCCGAACTTACGCGATTGAGGGGGACTGAGTGATTATCGTGGAAGTCGAATTCTGGTAAGTCATATGAATACATATAAATTATTTTTAGTTGGGGCTGGAGACGAAAGAAAAAAATAATTTTGGGAAAAAAAATGTTTAGTAAAATCTTAGATAACATAAAAACAAAATAGCAAACCGAAGTTACTTTAATGTAAAAGGTTGTGAGGGATTTAATCCACTCTTGCCAGCCTAGAGGTGTGGTAGGAAAGGGAAGAAACACTAGCCATATTCAAAAATAATCTATTTATTGATAAATCAATTTACCAACTCAATTCAAGTAATTTCAAAGGGAAGAGAATGTCTCAATATAATCAAAATGTGGAATAACAGCGAGACGCACGAATTATGAAAAGACTATCAATATCGACCCTCTTATATTATTGGGTCCATTCTGTTACCTCAATTATCTTAACGTGATTAAACTTTAGTGATCAATCGTCATTTTAATTTTTTCACCTTGCAAATATTTGAAATATGATAAAAAAAATACTATAATACCTGATCAGTATCAATCTATTCAATCTCATCACTTTCTCTCCTTCTCTCTAGCTGGCTTGAAAGCTTAGACTCTATAAAGCAAACTAAATTTAAATATCACGGTTTCTTTTTTAAAGGGTTGGCTGTGAATAAACGTGAATTGATAGCCCAAAGATTTCCCAAGAGGATTAATTGAAAGAACGCGAATAGATCCGTCACAAGGTTTCATAAAATCTAACAAAGTAGCCTGCCGGTTCAAAGATTTTTTTTTCTTCTATAAAATTTCCTTGTAGCATACTAATAACTTTTTCATTCCTTATTTTATTGAAAAATATGCTCCTTATTTGAGTCTATATTGTCTAAACTTTGTGTGACTTTTTTTCAATTAAACTGATGCCTTCTGTTGCAATCTCAATGTCATTCGATTTTCTGATTGAACTGGGTTTATAGACTCAAATTCTTCAATGTCTTGCTTCTGCATTTCTATGAGCTTATCAATTGTCACCTCCTGATTGTGGGAATCCAGCAGTTATTGAACGTCATCACTATCCACTTTTATTTAAATTTATTTGCCTCGCAAGATCGACAAATTTGTCTATCACATTACCAGTTTCACCAAATTTTACAATTTTTTTTCTTCTCAAAAGACGAATCGACGAGATTTGAAAATTGCGAAACTTCGGGTTCGTGTAAGTCGGTGAAGCGTAAGTCGAGGTATTACTATACAAATAAATTATTTTTAGGCGGGGCCGGAGGCAAAAAGAACGATAATTAAGAAAAAAAAAACGTTGAGAATAAAATCTTGGATAACACTCATACAAAATCGTAAGCCGAAATTTTGATGTAGAAGGTTTCAGAAAATTTAACAAAGTAGTCTGTCGTGGGTCAAAGATTTTTTTCTCCCACAAAATTTCCTTATACTATTCTAATAAATTTTTTTATTCTTTGTTTTGTTGAAAAAATATGCTCATAATTCAAGTCTATATTTTTTAAAATTTGTAACCCTTTTTTCAATTAAACTGAGGCCATCTGTCGAATTCCCAACCATCATTCGATCATCTGACTAAACAGGGTCTAAAGACTCAGACTTCTTCAATGTCTTGCTTTTGTTTATGCATTTCTATGAGCTCATCAGTTGTCAGCGCTCCTGATAGTGGGAATCCAGCAGTTCTTGAGCGTCATCACTATCCACTTCTGAATTTATTTGACTGGCAAGATCGACAACTTCTTCAATCACATTGCCAATTTCTTCAAGATCTGGTACTGATTCCACTTGAGTTTCGGTGATGGAAAAAAAAAGGGAAAAAAAAGGACGAATCGAGAAGCGTGTGAGATTTGAAAATCGCGTAAGAGTCGGGGTAGCCTAAGTCAAGGTATTACTGTACATCATTCCTCAATTTTGGCAATAACATTCGATATACCTGAGTATATTTTCTGTCATTAAATAAATTTTAAACTGCATTGTGTGTTAGATACATGGTATTGAGATCCAATTAAATTGTTTAATATTTACTGGGGTTAATTTAAGTAATGCGATTTCATTATAAATGCATTCAGTTTCGAATACCACAACGATATTGGTATATTTACACAATCTATATAAGTGCTTGCTGAAAAAATTGTTTAATATTTACTGGGTTTATTTTAAGTAATGCGATTTCATTATAAATGCATTCAGTTTCGAATACCACAATGATATGGCATATTTACACAATCTATATAAGGGCTTGCTGAAAAAAACTTTATTCGTGAGAAAGAACGGGTATGTTAAAGTTGATAAAAAACTTAGCAGAGTGAAATAAAAAAAAAGGGGAGAAATGCTATAATAAAAATTAAATATAAAAGAGTTGAAAAGGATAAGTTTCCTCCTTCTTTCTCTTGTTGTAGACCCGAGTCAAAAGTACAAAAGTTGGGAAATTTAAATTAATTCAAAATTAGTATCATGCGCATGTACCATAATTTGATCACTATACTATTTATAGAAATGACCTATATATGTAAAGATATTTCTTTTATTTAATATAACAGTTTAAAACTATGAAATTATGTCAATTTATCTACGTCGTCGGCAAGAAGTAATTAGCGTTGCAGGTCCTGACTTCAAGTATTGATGTATGTGAAGTGCATCGTTTTTTTTTTTTTGCATTATTTTATAAAATATTTAAGGAAGATCAATCTTTTAAATATAGCTCTACAATTTAGATAACAGTTTAGTTTATTTTAAATTGTAGTATTTGAAATGTCTTATTATCTTTACATGTGTGCGTTTGTCTCTTGTTTTCGTTATGCTTTTGTTTTTGGCATAACCACTTTTATTGTCATTTTGTCTATTGCCGGAGTCGCATTTCAACAAAGATCATTTGGCTGAGACTAGCCGGCTGGGTGGCATGGCTGGTTTGTCGCAGGTCTTCTGCACCTAAGGTGCCGGGTTCGACCCCAGCTTAAGTCGGTGGATTTTCATGATGTAGAAAATCGACAACGGTCATCTTGCATGATTTTAGAGCATGTAAAAGATCCCTAAATTGCCTGTTTGGCTTAGGTACTCTCTTAAAAATTAAATCCTAGTACAGGTTCGTATCGTCAGATCTCAGGTGCCTCCATCTGGGGAGGAAACTGGGCATCAAAATTACTTGCGGCGAATGGTATGCACCTATATGGTGCCGCACTAAAAAGGGGTGCCAGCTTCCAAGGAATGTACTAGGTTTTCAATGGTATAACACGAATTTGCAGCCCATTAGAAATAAAAAAAAAGATCATTTTAAGTGTTCCATTTTTTAATTCGCTGTGAATTTCATTATGATATGAATTCAATAGATATTTATGCAATTTTTATATGAGTATAAACTTGGCAATATTGCTACAAAAGATGGGCTCAATATAAATCAAGCATTTGGGTTGAGTTGAGTTGAGTTAATATTAACGTCGCACTGTTCAGCTACACGAGGGCTTTTGGCGACGGACCACGTAAGAACCATGGTGCGTGGACGTGAGCTGGCACCCCTCTCCTTACCACACCACACCACGTTTCAGCTCTCGACAGATTTAACGTGCATCGCTGCCCTACACGGCGGGTCTTTAGTGGTACTTGGATCGAACTCATGACATGCCTGCCATGGTTGGATACCTTAACCACTGGGCTACCGCAGCCCTTCAAGCATTTGGGAAGAATACTGTTAGGAATAGAAAAGTGCAGTGATAATTTCAAACATTTTGGTCTCGTGATTTTTCCCTACAAAATAAACCACATGGAAGACAGAAAACATCTGTAAAAAATAATGTTCTTGAAAGCATTTGCAGAAAAGAATCCAATCGTATCTGTTATACTGTCAGAACATTGAGGAAACGCTCGAAAAATCGAAAATTACAGGCTTATCACTTGTTAATGGGCATGGCCCAATATTTTTCCTCGACAATTCTTAGCCGCATACGTCATACAGAACAATTGCGGAATTAAATGAAGTAAAATTTGAAATTTGGCAGCACCCAACTTATTCAACGGATCTTTCACCAATCCCTGACATCCATTTTTTTTAAACATTTAAAAGAGTTTTTACGGGTTAAACATTATGAAAATGAAGACAGTCTGAAAGATTCCATTGCGGAGTTTATTGATTCTAAAGATCAGAATTTTCATACAGGCATCTATGCATTAAAATCTCATTGGGAAATGTGTATTGAAGCAATTGGAGTATGTTTCGATTAAAGAAACAGCTTTTGTGGAAAAAAAAAGCTATGCAGTTTTATACGTTCACTAAAAACCCCGACTAGTACTGTATTACAAGTATGACAAATAAGTATTCAACAACGATTAGTCTTGAAGTATGTATTAGAATTGTTTAGATTAAGGATATGGAGAATTATCAATGAAAAAAAAAACCTTTGATAATGCACTTTGCAAAAAAATTAAAATTAGTTGTTCTCAGCTTTGAAAGAACAATATCATGTACAAGTAGGTTATGTGTTTACAATCTAGATGCATCGCAGGTACTTTCACTAGGGATCGATATTCTATCCGTATCAATTCGTCTGCGAGCTGCAAATTAGGCAAATGACAAGGTATACGCGTATCGAAAGATAAGTGCGAAGCTTTATCGAACGTTCGAGTGGTGAAACAAAGAATAAAAATAAAAAAGGAAGAAAAAATGAACAAAAAATAGATAAAGCAAATGAAAGTTCTTACGTATATGCGTTTATTCAATTCCCATTATTTTTAGCTATTTGTAAAAGCAGAAAATGAAACGTATCAGCTTTTTTTTTGAGGATATATTAATTACATTTTATTTTACTCATAGTTTGAGAATGAGAAGTTATTGTATAATTGTTCGTTTGGTGACAGCTTTACATCTTTTGGACGTTGCAAAAGACACTCCTAGTTGTTCCAACCTCATAAATGTGTTCTATAATATTGTCTGAATTTATTTGGGCCTTTCTGATTCCTTATTTTATTAGCTCATAAATAAACGAAAAAATTCTTGTCTGATTATATAATTACGAATCAATCACTTCGATTACCTTATAACATTAGTGCCAATAAGTTAATTTGCGTCATTAATATAAGAATTAATTGATTCATTTTACGGGGCAATACAGTTAGAGAAGGGTGGGGTAAAAATATTCAAGGTTCGATTCGCATGTTGAACTTGCAAGCATTCGTCAAGCTGATTATTATCGTATCACATTTGAGCTCTTTTTGCATAGTTTTTTAACAACAAAAATTTAGCGAAATCTTGCCCTTTCACATGTTACATAGTGACTGGTTCATAAAAAAGAAAATCGGTTCGATAATCATTATGACCAAACAGAGACCTTTTTTACCTTCATATAAGATGTGAACGGGTACCAATATACTTTAAAATGGATGAAGTTGATGGTAACTGTTAATGATATCAAAGCTTAAAATTGATATCTAGAAGTAAGTGACTTTTTCCTGAAGTGTACAACTTTTAAATGCTTACTTGCGGCATAACCTGGCATCGTACGGGCTATCTCGAATAATGTGTTATTTCCCTGTCGGAGAGAAATGCAGTCACATGATACATATCCAATAAGAAGAAATTTCAATGGATGGCTTCTTATGCTCCTTTATTTTTCTGGGACTATATTTTCAATCAATATGTCGAAACTTATTTTGATACAATTTCACCATCGAACAGCCAACTTGGCATCTCTGGGGCTTAGTCACGAGACGATCAGTGGTAAAAGCTTTTGCATTTCACAAACATTCCATTCATACAATGTCCTTCCCCAGACTTTCCTAAAAATAACTCTTTCGGCGTCTAGTTTCTGTTACTATGGCATGAAACTTCTTCCCCACCTCAACTGATTGTATCATTATGATTGTTTTTCCCTTAGGCAATACACACTTCTACCCCACTTTTTCCACGAAAATGCCTGCCCCCCGAACTTTTTGTGCTATCGGTTCTTCACTTTTTGCGTTGAAGTTTAGATTTGTGTCATTCCATGGCGGAGAGGATCACGTGACTGGTGCTGTGCAAAATAGATATTTTGTGGAGGTTATGCTTTTTAAATTTTTTAAGGGTGAACTTTTAAAGTAGGAGATTTTAAATTTCGCACACAAATAATAAACTACGGTAACTTTTACCAAAAAAAAATAGAAAAAAGAAATCTTGTAAATAAAGGGTGGCTTTATTCACAAGATTTCTAGATTATTAAATTATTTGATGAAAAACATAATTTTTCTTTTATAATCTTTGGTCCAAACACGAATAATCGAGTAATTTTCGAAAAATCGTAAAAAATAAGCTTTGGAAATCTGTGTGATTTTAAAAATAATTTGACTGAAGGCAGAAAAGCACGAGCTTTCTTAGAACGTAAACTCTGTTGAAAACAATGATGGGAAAAAGAAACTGGGTGATTCAAACATTCCCTCCTCGAACACGTGTCAAAATCGACTATTAAAAAAATCGTTATTTAGAGAAAAGAAATCCCCCCCTCTGTTCTATCAAAAGGAATGGTTTATTCGGTTCTGGAGGCCTTTTATTTTTTAGTCTGACTTTAGAACGGAGGGCAGGATAGCAGTTTAAAAAGTAACCGAAAGAACAAAACTCTTTCCCCCGCCGTCCGTCCTTCAGAGTCTTAGCACGATAGATGGCGTTACAGGAGAAAAAAAAACAATTATACAATTTATCGTTTTTAACATGCTTTTATTAGCTTCATCTGTATGTAACAAAATATTTGAACTCAATTTTTACCCACTTTAAAAGGTCAGATTATTTCGAAATTTTTCACACTTGTCAAGGACCGAATAATTTCATAATTTGGTTTCATTGTCCTGATCAGGATTAACCAGGATTAATGATTTCCCATTTCCAGATTTGGCGACAAAAAGATTAAGTTATAACTTTAAAGTGAAAATGCTCATGGTTCATCCAAACACAACAAACAAAATAAATGATAGTCTAAAAAACTAAAAATAACACACTTTTATTGTGTATCGAACTACAGAATGAAAAATAAATTATAGTTTAAAAAAAACTAAGAAACACGCTTTTATAGTTAATCAAAGTGAAAAGTAAAAAATAATTCTTAATATAAGTATAAATGATTAACGAGAAAATTAATGTCATTGTGGTAAAAGCGGAGGTATCAATTGTTATAATTTATTACCAGTTCTATTTCGAATTGCAGAGTGAGTGTAAAAATGTAGTACTAAACAGAACCCACGCTTTTACCACAATGACATTAATTTTCTCGTTAATCATTTTATTCTTATATTAAGAATTATTTTTTACTTTTCCCTTTGATTAACTATAAAAGTTTTTTTTAGCTTTTTAAAATTATAATTTCTATTTAAGATAATTTCAGATTTTAAACAGGAAAAAAATTCTTATCTTTTGGTACTTTCACTGTGTTTCTACGTTCAGGGGTTCAGGAAAAAATAGCAAGGTATACAAAAGCACACTTGTTACTCTCGATTTTTAATGGTGTAGATAACTAAATTTTGTTTCTGTTGTAAGATCCTTTATGGTGGGAAAAAAAGACCTTGAAAAGTAAAAAAAAAATATTTCATACCTTAAAATTCGATTAGGGTTAGTTCCAACTTAGAAATATACAGTCTTCTAAGAAATTACATACTTGTAAATAGAATTTTTAAAAAAGAATTCAAGCAATGTGTTGTCTAGGCAAAGTAAAATAGGCTTAAGAAATTGACCGACTGAAGATTTCAGAAACAAATTTCGTTTGGTTAGATTTTGAAACTGGATATTCAACATCTTTAGAAATTAGGCATTATATTCCTATTCGTCTTGGTTTCTTGAGACAAAGTAAAGCAAAATAAAATAAAACAGCTGAAGCAATTGTTCGAAGGTGTCTTATTTTAATAAGGATTGCTAATATACACTAATATAAACTGTAACTGCTCGTTATTTTTTAAATATGTTTGTCTATTAATTAACAAATTTTATAAATTTTAAAAAGGTGAGAATTCATTTTATGAATTATTGTGCTCATATTATATTCGTATTTATTATAATTTAACTATGTATGTGAAACTATAAATTCATGCGTGATAAAAAATATTGTTATTTTTACATTATGATCATAAATACTTATACTCTGAAAATTAATTTCTCTTAAGAAGACTATAAAGAAATAATTATTAAAAAAGAAAAGGGGTAAAAAGAGGGGGGAGGGGAACAGAGCATTGTAAACTAGGTTTTAATAGAATGCAGTGGTTTTATTGAAAGGTAAGTAAGCCTACCGTTCATTCAGAATCTTCACATCAAAATTACGTTTAATTTCTAGATTTCAGCCTCAACAGTACGTAAATTGTGCTTTTAAGTAACTGAATTTTCCTTGCTTTTGTGGCATATGTCTTTTCATTGTAATTGCTTCTTCATAAAATATTTTTAAATTTTTTTATTAACATTCTGTGAGATTTAGAAAATGTAGAAGGCTCAGGAACTTGACATATTTACGTTTTAAATTTGTGTTTTCCATTCAAAAAATTCCATATTCTCTATTTTAGTAGTATTCATGCCTAATGAGATCAATATCCATATTTTTTTTATTTTTAGGTCAGTTGTCAATTATTGTATGCTCTAAATCTCGTGAACAATTAAAATATTATTTTTCTAGATATTTTTTGTAAGAAATTGCAACACATGCAATCAGAAAAATTTCAGAAGTCAGAACTATTTCAACCAAGTTATACCATTCGAAATAATTTTATTAATGAAAAACTAAAAATTAGTGGTTAGGTTCAATATACACATGTATATATATAACTGCCTTCATGATCAGACAAATGAATCCAGTCGCGAGTTGCAATAAAAATGGAAAATAATACCATTGACATGCTTTAGGTTTAATTATTTCTCAATACTTTTACGTTGAGTAATATGGTGAAATATAGGCTTAAGTATCGTTCTCACACTAATTATGACTTATAATTATAGGTTTATTATCAACAGCCCTCAGTATTGCTCTAATGTGACATTAATTTATTTAAAAAATTAGGAAATACGGAAATTAGTTGAGAGAAAAGTTTTATATTCGAAGGCAGTTATGCTTTCCAATAAATTTTCGAATCTGGAAATGTACGACAGAAGTCTTCAAATAATTGCGTAAATGTTTTTGAAAATTAATGTACATGTTCTATGCACAATACAGTTAATCTCTATCCCAGGCCTTCATAACAGCGAACATGTAGAACTGGAAATTTCTACATTGCGATGTGTAAATTTTGAACCGATGTGAACCTGAAATGTGTCATGTTCCTATTTGAGTGTTTGTTCTTCATAACATAGAATTCTGAGATAAACAGCTTAACTAAGATTGACGGAAATAAAGTATAAAGATTCAAAAATATACACAAGATATGGATCTGAAATTGTTATGGAGAAAACTGCTCACACATACATATATTGATTATAGATTATGTGTAGTTGTTATACATCTCCAAAAAAGCCCTCAATTCCCTTTGAATTTTGAAAATCCTTTTTAATAATTGAAAATTATGTAAATACGGTTTTTATATAAAATAATTAGCAATTAATACGATATTTCCTTTTCGTATGGTAACTAATTATGAAATGTAATTATGTTTGTTTCTAATAAAATGAGTAAAAAGAATCATTATGTTATGTTATAAAGATAATCGCGTAATCATTTATTTCAAAAAAAGAAAATTTGTTTACTATTAAGTATTTGGAACAAATTTTTCAGTGTTAAATTTTATGAACTTAGAACTTTTTAATAAATACGGTAGTTTATTTTAAAGGCACTCAAGAATAATTCTAATGAAAATAGGAAGGTAACTTAAAATATTTTAAAATTTTATTTGCCATGAAATTTTGATATTGATATAGAAGAGTATCAATAAAGTGTTTCTAAATGAGGAAGTAGAGCTTAAGGTATCCGACTACGTTCGGAATCGTGATTTTATAAGAGCGTATAAATGAATAATTTTTATGATATTTAGTGTCACTCAGATTAGAATACATGCATAAAATTATTTTAAGGACATCTTGACAAAAATTATTTAAACATAATATTTTGGAAAAAAATTAACTTAGAATAATCTTTTTTCCAAATGTTCTCCTTTTGTGAAAAATGATTCTATTATAATAATATTTTGCCTGTATATAGCTCAGACCTCTCTACAGAGGCTCAACTAGAATTTTTGAAAAATTCATCTTATTTTCAGAGTTACCACCAATTGAAATAATTATTCGCGTTTTTTTCTTAAAATTGCTCCCCGCTGTTGTCGTAAAATATGAATAAACCCACTTCTAAGTTATATATATTTCAAAAATTCTAGTTGAGCCTCTGAACAGAGATCTGAGCTAAATACAGGCAAAACATTATTCTAATAGAAGCATTTTTCGCAAAAGAAGAACATTTGGAAAAAAAATTATTCTAAGTTAGTTTTTTGCTAAAATATTGTATTTAAATAAATATTTTTTGTCAAAATGTCCTAAAAACAATTTTATGCATATATTCTAATCTAAGTGACACTGAATATCATGAAAATTATTCATTTATGCGCTTTTGAAAATCTCGGTTCCGAAAGTAGTCGGATACCTTAAAAAGTAAAATATTATTCTTAATAGAAAATTATTAACCTTTTACATATTATAAGATAGTAAGAAATGATTAAGATGCGGCGATCAGCGATGGTATTGTTTTTATTGTTTTTAAAAATCTTTCTTTTTCTTTTTATCTTTATTGGCAAAAGGATGAAGTTTCGATTTTGTTGTCATTATTATTTTTTTAATCTTTTCCTTTGGTTATTATCAAAACATACATGTTTTGCTTTACTATTTAATTATCATTGCTCAATGTTTTTCGATTTCGCGTCTTTGTATAGAGAAATGAAAGTAAAATTAAGTATAAATAAATAAAGTTACCCTAAAGCAGGGCTGGGTCAACTTTTCTTACTTCTAATTTTTTCAAGCTGTTGTGATCCTCCCAGTGGCGTAGGTGTGATGCGATAAGAAAAAAACCTACAATGTTTACTGTAACTGAATAATAAATACGGAATATGTATCTACCTACATAAATACAATGAAATAGACTTACACTGAATGAAATAGACAGCTTTTAAAGCAAAACAAAGAAAAACGCAAGAAACCAACCTAATATAGTGAAAGCTTCATACATAAATATTAAATTTACTTATACTCTTAAATGATTCATTTGTTACGAAACAATCCAAAATACATTGAAATATAAAACCTTTTTAACTTAAGTTAGTGCTTATAATTATAATCAGTAGAAGTCTTAGTCTGCATACTACCAGCTAATCTTGAATATGTTGGTATATATTTACGGACATTTAATCTTAGGCGGTCACTCCAAATCCATGCTTATCAATGAGCATGCATTACAAATCCGACTATGAATAAAGAAAATATTTAAAAACTGTTAAAAGTAAGGCTTCAAACTGTAATTTTTTTTTTTCGTTCTGGTTAAACAAATATATATATATATATATATATATATATATCGGTTCAGTTCCGGTTTTCATTTAGACAAAAATAACGGGTTTCGGTTCAATTCGAAAGAATAATTTTATTTTATGTATATTCTTATTTGTACAAAAAATATAATTCTATTGTAAATAAAATTGTAATTATATATATATATATATATATATATATATATATATATATATATATATATATATATATATATGGTTGACATGAAATGATGATAATTATATAGTTGACGTTAAATTAAAAAATACCGATAAGTTGGTTTCAGTATCAAAATGACTGAATATAGATCGTACCGAAATAAACCAATTTTTTTCGGTTCAGTTGCGGTTTTCGTTTGTGTTCGAAGCCCTGATTAGGAGCTCAATGATTATCCTAAATGAGTGTAATAATTCGGACAGAGAAACTGTTATTTGTTAGAGATGTATTATGTAAAATGACACCCCTTTAACATTAACTCGAACTACCAGTTTGACATCCTTGGTCTAAAAAGACACAACAAGGCCTTCATTTTAATTTTTTTTTCGTAGGTTTTTTTAATATGCATACAGTATTCCCTCAGAAGTGTTATGCTTTTTTTTAATGTAAGCTATTAGGTTTTAATAATAAAAAAATAGATTATTCCCCCTGTATAAAGATCTTATTATTTTTATTTGAGAGCTCCTTTCACTTAATGCTAAGAAAACTGAATCTAAACTCTAATTATTTATTCAAATAAGAATGATTTACTGGGAATTTCGTAGATTAGGGAATATATATGGTATTTGTACCATATTTTTTTAAAATTTAGCCTTATTAAAATACATACTGTTTATCATGTTCAAACGAAATGAATTTTTTGATTTAATGATAAATATACAGGCCAAAAAATAGGTACAAAAAAATGTAATCAATTGAAATATCTTCTCTTTTCAATTTTAGTTTAGACAGAATATATTAGTTGATATACTTTTATTTTCAAAAAATGATGAAGATTTTCTAAATTTTACGAGTTTTGCAATGCTAAAAAAATAATAATAAATAAATAACCTCAAGTTAGGTTGTAATTAACAGTGAGTATAAATAAATAAATATCAAATCAATCAAATGAATAAATACATAAAGTATATCTTCATTTAATTCTTTACAATCTCACTCAATTTACTATCAAAAATAAAACTAACAAATTTCCTAAAAGTTATCTTTTTTTTTTTCTTCGACAGGTGAACCATGGATAGATTGGATAGATGTCCGGGGCCATGGGTGGACCTCCCTCAACCTCCACCCCTCCCGACACCACCCCAGCAGCATACCCCTACCTCCACTCATGATGACCCTTCTGCGGAAGTTAGCGCTGCCTGTTCCCCATCATCTCGTCGAGCCTCCCCGAGCACCCCTACGGGACCCCTTCCGTCTGATGCCATTCAGCTCGCCTACTCGTCCGCAGTCGAACCGCCCTCGGAAGGTATGACCGTCATCCGCGGACTCAAATCACTCAGCCCCGGCGAACAAAGTCCAGCTTCCGGGGAGCAACTTGTTTACCAGACGCTGGGAGATGGCAATGGATTCATGGGACAATATGGAGTTGGATATGGTGGGAATTTTAGTCCTAATCCCCCACCCCCAGTTGGTTCACCGTCTGCATATGAGAAGTATGGTTATGTTAAAGTGGCCCAATGTTATCCCGATTTACATATGGTGCAAGGTGAGTGTGTGTAAACAATTCACAGCATGATGTGGTATAATTTCTTTTAACTAATCCGTCTGCTCCTTCCTCATCCCCAGAAAATTCCAGCGCTCTTTTTTTTCTTGTTTCAAAATCTGTGTATTATTTTGTTCCTTTCTTTTAGATGCCCAGAAGTATAATGAAAAAGTTTATTAGTAATTTGTATAGAGGAACAAAGAGATTAGTTGTTTATAATACAAACTGTAAAAAAGTTTAATTCTTATTTTTTAAAACAATGCAATTTTTTTGTTTTGTTTTATAAAGTTTATTTATTTATTTTTTTTTACAAAAATATAACTCAGTTTCAGTTTCTAACAAGCTACGAAAAAATAAATTTTCACTTATATGTAAGGTAGATAGATATTAATGAATGGATTGTTTTACTGTTTGTGTGTGATATTGTTTGCTATTCTATTCGATTCCGAATTATTTGAGTATATTTATCCAAAATGTTTTAGAAATGATCAGAAATACACTTTATAAGTCGATTTTCCTTAGTTAAAGGGTAATTGTAGCAGTGCCAGTTTAAGCTCATTTCGTTCCCTGGGTGCAGAAGATCTACGGGCTCCCTTAACACTGGAGGATCGAAATTTATAACCAGAAAATCTTTTCAAGTGCAGCATATCCGGACCTTTCTGGGCCCCGGGCCCTTGGTCACCCCAAGCGCACAATGGATAAAGCGGCACTGGATTGTAGATATACTAAAGTTAAATTTTCATGGGGAAATGAAACATTTAACATTTTACAATACGCATTTCATGAATTTTTCAGTTTTAGTGTTCTAGTTTTGTATATAAATCTCTGGTTAGAAACAGAGTCAAGATAAAAACATAGAGATAGAAAAAATCGAAAAAAAAATACTGAAGAGAAACAGAAAAAATATTTTTCGCTAATGGACTGCATATTAGCAACTAAGCCTTTGCAGACACAGCTATTTTCTAAATGTGAGAGCCATTTCAGTGGTGGCCCCATCTAGTGGCAGCTGTCACTACCCGAATTAATTTAATTCAAGCTCTCGTTGGATGCTAAATATTGCAAAGATTTTAATTTTTCCGAGAGTACCAGAGCCCAATTGATTCCCAAGGGATCTTCTACATGTCACATAATCATATGACATGCGCGTCAACGATTTTCACATCCAGAAAATCTATCAACTCCAGCCCAGGTTGAACCTGCAACTTTCGGCTTACGAAGTAAGCATGCAACCTCTATGTCACTGGAGCGACCGAAAAAATATAAGAGATGCAGGTTAGATAGAAGATATATAAGAGAGACGAAGGAAAGCTAAGGGAAATACGTGATTCAAAATAATTATTAAGAGAAGCAGGAGAATATAAAGAGAGCTAAACTGAGCTTATGTTGTGAGAAGGAGACTTAATTGCATCCTTTTATACTAGCCAACTTTTTGAAATAAGAATGCGTTGAGTCTATATTTACAATTAGTATTAGCTTGTGAATTAACTATATATATATATGTATATGTATATATATATATATATATATATATATATATATATATATAGTTGCAACTTGCATTTATATATATTCTCTCTAATTCATACTGTGTCCCTCAAATAGAGGCTTACTTTTGCTATATAATTAATTTGCAAGCTGAGAGTCTGTAATACTATTCGTTTATAGAGAAAAAGGAATATTTAACTTTTTAATCCGCGTTCCCTCGTGACTGCTCCAGCTTAATCAAATAAATAATCGAACCTCAAAGTTATTTTTTAAGCTTCTATGTGCATAAGCTTAAAATAATAATCTAATCATATTCAAAATAATAATGGTGATAAATTTCTTGTTCTGTTCTTTTTTCAGGATATGAAAATGAGGGATCTAGACCACTTTCCCCAAATAATGTTGTGTACACCACATTTCAGTACCCTCCACAGGAAATGGCTCATCCCAATGCGCCTCCTATGTGGGGTGCAAATACGGGTACTGGGACATACTTAGGCATGGGAAGTCCAATCTTGGAATCTAATGATGTAACTGCAAATGGTAGAAGTAATTACGGAACTTACATGACCAATCCTACGTATTTGTTGGCTCCAGGAAACGACACAGGAGCATGGTCCCCTTTGCCTCCATTGTCTACTTCGACATATCTGCAAGAGGGAAGAAGGACACAATACAGTAAGTTCAGTTAGATAGTTCAGGTAATATTTTCAGCAATGAGCTTAACTTATTATGGTCACATGATAAAGACAATCACGGGTTCTTCACTGAATTAAAAACTGACATTAGGTTTGTACTTATTTGTTCTACTTGTAAAATTCAGCTGAATTTTCAAATTTGATTATTTGCCATAGGTGTTTATGTATTCAGATTATTCAAAAAAGCTTTTAAAATTTATATATATATATATATATATATATATATATATATATATATATATATATATATATATATTATATATATTTTAAAACTAAGTGCATTTTGCTTATCTATATGCATTATATATTGTTGACAAATATGTACTTTTTAAAAGAAAATTTCTGCAAAAAGAGCACAAGTTGAAAAGCGAAGCACATGCATTTATTTGCTATTATTAAGATTGCATTTATAGTGTGACGATGACGTCACATGAATACATGAACCGATTGGCTGGAAATATGTGAGTGTAGTTATCATGTGACTATGATGTCACTTGAATTTAGTCCATTTTAATGCTCTTGGTAATGTTTCTGAAAATACTCAAAATTGTTGTTTATGAGAAATTACTCATTTAACTACGAAATGTACATTGTAAATAAGAATATTTTAGATCTAAACGAAAAAAACATGCAATTTTTTTCACACTTAAGAATAAATTAACATCAATTCTTACAAACAGTTATACAGTTACAAGTTTTTAATAGTAAACAATATATCGGTCTTCACATGAAGGCATCCCCATTTAAAAAGTTAGGTTTATTTTAGCATTATTATTATTATTATCGTTGCTTTGTATTATATTTTATCTCTGTTGACGTTCAGGTCAATACTTCATCGAAAATAATTGTAATACCCAATAGAAGCGTTTCATCAACGAATTGTAAAATAGGAGAGGGGAGGGAAGGGAATACTATACATTATGCAAACTATGTAGGCCTTTCTCGCCTTTTACACAATCTTCATTCTGTAACTTTTTCTAAAATCTTATACAATATTATATATGGTGCAGAAATTTAATCATCAGAAAGTACCTTGATATTTCATTGTCAAAAAATCAACAATTAAGTCAGTTATATGAAAAAGTAATCGCTTAAAAGAAACGCTTTATTTATGCTTTGCAACACTGAGGTTAGATCTTTGAGATAAACATTTTACCCTACAATTAATTATTCTAACATTTATTTCGTTTTTGAAGTGTATTCTTATTTTACTGCAGCTTAAAATTATCCGTTTCCAAGTTATTAAATAATGTTCTGTTGTATCTTCATGGATATCCAAAATTAAGGCTTTTTTCAATCGAAGATAGGAATGCGTATAATTTCTTTCTGTTAATAATTAGAATTGGTAACATACATTGTTATATATTTCGGTCATCTTTAAGCCAAAACTAAGATGGCGCATTGAGTGAACACAAATGTATCTTGCACAAAAAGCTAAAGAGAAAAGTAAAGAAACATTGCTCAAAAAAAATAAAACAGCATTCAGATTTTTACAATATATCGCAAATCCTACTTTTGCAATACATTTATCATCTTCATACCCCATTGAGGAAGTGATTTCTGATCGATGTTGCTCTACAAAACAACACAAAGGGTATTGGCAGGATGCCCAAGGGAGCCGAGCTCTTATTCGAAAGGGGTTTAGAGCTACAAACCGGTCTCCCGGGAAACAAAAGGGGTATTGGCAACGGAATTTTCAATTCTGAACAACGGTCAAACGACAAGTACGACACCTCAACTGGAAAACCCTGTGCAAAATATGAGTTGTGTTTTGAGTCATGACAGATTTAACGCGCTTCATCCCCCTTTACGGCGGATCTTCAGTGGTACTAGGGTTTGAACTCATGACACGCCAGCCACAAATAAGCCACTGCAGCCTAAGATGACTGAAGTACACCTTAAATAGTGTGCATATGTTCTCTACGTTTGTAATATCAATTTGTATTGGCGAAATATTTTCATTAAAGCTTTTTAATGTTTGAAAGTTTCCTAAAGAGAAGAAATATATATGTGTAGATTTCTTAGGTTTTTGAGACTAAAATCGTAAGCAGAGAGAGAAAAAGAGTCTAATAGATTTAAGGTATCCGACTAGACAACTTTTTTTTAAAATAGAGATATGGAGATTTTTTGTAATTTTTATATTTATTTAGTATATTTTAAGGAAAAAAAATCTAAAATTGGTAAAAAGAAAAAAAAAAATTATTATTAAAATGGGAAAAAAACTAGTAAAAATGTACGAAAAATTACATAAACGGGGCCCGCTCTGTACAAAGATTTTAGAACAAACAATTTTTCAATTTGATGTGTTACTTTGTTATTCCTGTTTGAAGTGACCTTCACGATAAGAGATATTTTAATTTTTACAAAAACTAGAGCACTTTATCTAAGTCATTATACGAAACTTAAAAACATTGACTATATTCACATAAAGAACTGCAAATTTTGAAATAAAACAGTTATTGATAAATCTGAAGATCAAAACACTTCTACTGTTATGCAGAACATAAGCAAAAATTTCAGCTAATTATTTTCAAAAACTTTTGAGCAATCGCGGTCCCCGTTTGAGTTTTTCGAAAAACACATTTCGAGTAAAACGCATTTTAAATTTGACATCTTGTTGTTATGGCATTTGCTTTTACTAAAACGCTTGTAGCTTTTGTTCTAGGGGAGGGAAAATAAAGTACTTGGTATTGTTATTAAGTTAATAAAATGGTGTACAAAATAAAATCATACAATTTTTGAAAAATTGTTTTTTTACCTTAAATGGAGAAACACCAGACATTTTGACATAAAAAATTTTTTATTTATAATATGCATAAAATTATTTTGACTTTTTTTGCAAAAAAATTTAATATAATATTTTGGAATAATGTCTTTTTTCCCCAAATGTTCCCTTTTGTGAAAAATGCTTCTATTAGAATAATATTTTGCCTGTATATAGCTCAGACCTCTCTATAGAGGCTCAACTAGAATTTTTTTTAAATATATAACTTAGAAGTGGGTTTATTCATATTTTACAACAATAGAGAGGAGCAATTTTAAGAAAAAAAACGCCAATAATTATTTCAATTGGTGGTAACTCTGAAAATAAGGTGAATTTTTCAAAAATTCTAGTTGAGCCTCTGTAGAGAGGTCTAAGCTATATACAGGCAAAATATTATTATAATAGAAGCCTTTTTCACAAAAGGAGAACATTTGGAAAAAATATTATTCTAAGTTAAATTTTGCCAAAATATTATATTTAAATAAATGATTTTTGTCAAAATCTCCTCAAAACAATTTTATGCATGTATTCTAATCTGAGTGACACTAAATATCATGAACATTATCCATTTATGCGGGGTTTTTTTTAAATCACGGTTCCGAACGTAGTCGGATACCTTAATTAATTATAAGATAAATCCTATTCACAAAAATATCGCATACATCCTCAGGTGTTCTCGGCTGTTATGGTCCCCCCTCCCATTATTATTTAGTTACGAAAGAGAGAGAGAGAGAGAGAGAGAGTAACTAGTTACCTAGTTACTCAGAACTTTTTAAAAAACATTTTCCTAGGGCAAGATTTTTCTTCAATTCCATGCATGCGCCGATCGGTCAAGGTCACTAACTTGTAGCTGATGATGTTTAAGTCGAGCCTCGAGTTCGAGCTCCTATTCTACTTGACTCGTATGAAGAAATGAATGGTTGCGTATTGTTTGGTAAAGTAGAGTGAGGCCCGAAGTTCTGCTCTGGTCTGAAGAGAGGAGTGATTACTTAGAGCAGTGGTTCCCAAGCTGTGTTCCGCGGAACCATGAGGCGTACCCACGAGGCATACCCATGTGTTCCACGAGTCACAATGAAAAATTCGAGAAGAAATAAGTATGTACTCAAAATGTGCATTCCCGTTCTCTATTAAGTTTATATAGTTACAAGTATCTATAGCTCGTCCTACTCATTAAAAAACTGAAAATTTTATTTAAATATAACTTTATTATACAACTTTTTTTAAACTTTTATTATAATATAATAAATTAATATATTAAAACGCTTTATCTCTCTCTCTCTCTCTCTCTCTCTCTATATATATATATATATATATATATATGTATGTATACTTCCTACTAGATTGAGAATATTCTATTGTGTTTATTATCTCGAGTTCCACCAGATAATTTCTACTCGTTAGTTATAACAAGATACCTTGCAAAACTGAATGGTTTTCTAATGGAAAATTCACCTTTTTGTGTATTTGTAGTAAAAATGCTGATAATGAAGGAGAAGAAACAACGTATCAACAGATTTGAAGTTATAATCTAAATTTATCAAGAACAGCATCTAAATTTTAGGTTGAAATTGATACGAAATACACGGGTTTTCCAGCACAGCTATAAAAATTTTAATGCCATTCAGAACATTGTGTTATAAGTGAAATATATTTCTCAACGTGAATGGTTACAGAAATCTATATATATAAAGGAGAAAAGCGACTCACTCACTCACTGACTGACTCACTGACTAATCACGATATCTCCGGAACTATTAAACCTACAGATTTGAAATTTGGTAGGTAGGTTCCCTTCATGGAGTAGACGTCAGCTAAGAATGGATTTTGCAAAGATCGAACCCCAAGGGGCGTTACGGTGGTTTAAAGGGAGTTATAGATAATTATTTCCATTATTAAACTATTAGACTTGAAACTCGGTACACAGATTTCTTTAATAAAGTAGAGATTTCCTACATATAATGATTTTTACGAAAATTGACCTCAAAGGGGCATTGAGGGCGCTTAAAGGGCGTTATGCTTAACTATTTCCATTTTTAAACTATGAGACGTACAGTCTTGAAATTTGGTATATAAGCGGATTCCTTTCATAGAGTAGAGATCCGCTACAAAATGAGTTTTGTCCAAATTGATTCCCAAATGGCGTTGTAAAGAATTAAGGGGCGTTATAGGAAATTAACTCCTTTTTTAAACTATTAGGCGTAAAATCTTGAAATTGAGTAAGCAGATTCCATTCATTAAGTAGAGTTCTGCTACAAGATGGGTTTTGTGAAAATCGCTTCCAAAGTGGCGTTGCGGGGGCTTAAAAGGCGTTATAGATAATTATTTCATTTTTTAAACTATTAGACGTACAGTCTTAAAATTTGGTATATAAGCGGATTCCTTTCATGGTGTAGAGATCTGCTACCAAATAGTTTTGGGGAAAATTGATCCCCAAAGGTCACTGAGGGGGATTAAGAGGCGTAATAGATAAATATTGCAGTATTTCAACGAATAGACCCACTTGCTTGAAAATTAGAAGGTATGTTCCGTTCATGGAATAGAGTTCCCATTACAAAGAGTTGTTCGAAAACGGACCCCCGAAGGAGTGGGGTTGCAAGGGATTAAGGCGTGTTATAGAAAAATTCCTGTTTTTGAATTTAACCCATTTACTTGAAATTTGTTGAGCACGTTTCTTTAATTGAATAGAGTTCCACTAAGAATGGATTTTACGGAAATCAACTCCAGGGGGAAGCGGGGAGAGTTATTGGGGCGTATTGATAGACACAATTCCCGTTTTCGAACTGCTAAGACTATAATAATAAAATTTGGTTTGCATGCTTCTTATGTTGAATCGGAATCCGCTAAGAATGCTCTCAACGTGGCATTAATGATAAAAATTCCGTTTTTGCTCCGTTAGATTTAGACTTGAAATTTAGCACGCATATTTATTTTATGGGGTAGAGATCCACTGAAAGTTGCTTTGGGGGAAATCAACTTGATTATTAGATTAAGTGAGCGCAAAAAATCTTTCTACTTCTATTTTAGTTATAAATAGGAATTAGATATTTTAATTTATGTCCTTTTTATATCAAGAGGCGAGAGTTACAGCTATAAATATATTTTTCAATACAATCGAATTCTAAATGCTAGATATGAATAATTCATATACTATATGTAAACAGTATACTTTTATACAACATCGTGAAATACCCCGTGAAGCGGGTGGGTAACGGCTAGTAAAGTACAAAACAAATTAAACTTTGAATGAGTAATGCGATTGCATTTATTCTCAATAGACCTAGACTTCGACAGTTTGTGTGAAGAAAAGTAAGCACGTATCCCAGTTATTAAATAATGCATGAATAAGAGACACTTAGATCGCACATTAATATTATTATTGAATAAAATTATATTAAATTTGATTATAATTTTTTAATACTTAATGTAATGCTTTTTTAATTGACTTCAGATGAAGTGCCCATAAAATTTTGATCTACTTTAAATATTATTTCGAGATATATTCTTCGAAGTATGTGTGTGTGTGTATGGAATGGGGTTCCACGAAAACACTTTCTAGGTACAGGGGTTCCACGAAAACACTTTCTAGTTCTAGGGGTTCCAAGAAAACACTTTTAGTTTTAGGGGTTCCACGAAAACAGATTCTAGTTCTAGGCGTTCCACGAAAACACTTTCTAGTTTTAGGGGTTCCACGAAAGCACCTGTAAGTTCTAAGGGTTCCATGAGGTGGAAATTTTGGGAACCACTGACTTAGAAGTTATCCTTCATCATGTGTGAGTGTTTGTTAACTTCGCCCTTTCTCTCAACATGAAGGCTATTGGAGACGTGCCTCGTAATTTTGAATCATGATCAAGGGACGATGATGACATCTGAACTGGCCTTCCCTCGCCAAACTACCACACCGCGCTAACGAGGGGGGACTTTGAACTTTGACAGATTAAACGTATACCAACCTCTCTACATAGTAAGCCTTCAAGGGCACTAGGGCTCGAATTCTTGACCATGACCACTAGCTACTGCAGCCACCACGTGTGTGAAAGAGACAGAGGCTTAAGATCCATCACAGAAAGTCACTAATAATCCTATATGTGGCTATGAATCATGATGAATGTTTCCCTTATAGTTTGAAAATATTAAAAATTTTTAACTTAAATTTACTGGTATATATATCTTTATTTGTAAGTGATTCTAAATGTAATTGTACCTCTATTTTATGAAGTCGCTAAATCCCCCCAAAAGTTTGTTATATGGGAAATTCGTTAAATAGAGATTCACCTTTCAATATACTTTATAAATCATGTAAAATAAGTTTTTACTTCCTAAAAACACTATACATTATTATAAAAAATAATTATTTGCAACCTATTCTGTAAATCAATATATATTTTTATGTATCTTACCCATCAAAAAGAAATCTGTAAGAAAAACAGGGAAAAAAACATTGTCCTGAAACGCACTGTATTTTAAACTTTAAAAAAGTAATTTTTTATTAAAATTAATGAATTTTTAATGAAATTTTCTAATTTTGTCTATACGCAATTTTAAACATACATTTTTCTATAACCAGTAATTTTAAAGACATATTAGCACACATGCGTCTTTAAATTTAATTACTGGTAAAGTGTAGTAATTTTGTTTGAAAAAAGGTTTTCTCTATAACTCGTTTCAAACCTTTGCAATGCATCACAACCCCTTTCAAGCGTATTTTCTTTACACTGTAATCCATGTCGAATTGTTTCAAATGATTTTTATTATTTCATCATCCGAAGGTTCAGAAATATTTAAAAAATACGGAGGAAAAAAAGTCGAATCGCAAGAGAAAAATTCGTTAAATAGAAAATGCACTTCGCTATTTGGAGGTTATCTTACGAAGAAAATCGTAAAAGGTTCGAAAAATGGAGAAATTCTCAAAATAGAGAGAGGAGAGAGATTCATAAAATGGAGATCCTACTGTACATGTACACCTGGAAATGGAGTCAAATTACGTGAAATCTTATAAAGAAAAAGTTTTTTTCTCGTATTTCTTCTTAACTTTCTCGTCTTGGCATGTTTCCGAAAGTGAACATCTAATTGTATGGATGTTGCTAATGATAAATCAAATGTTACTGTCTACTTCTTTCATTATGCGGTACATTTCTTCCATTACAATCTTTGCATGACATCAAACTTTCCAAAATAAATATATTCTTAGGTGGTTTTTTTTTATAATTAAAGACCAAATGTTTCTGAATGTAATGAATAAACTTGATAAAAATTGTATCAAAATATTTTAAATTAATCAGAAATTAAAAAATAGGAACTTATTTCTTAGTTAATTGTACATTGTAGGGACCACCTATTTTGAAATTCTATATTTATTTCTACTTTAAATTTCATACATGCAAAATATTCAGACTATTTCCAAATATAAAAAGGTATTTGATTTTTTAAAGAATAATGAATTTTATTTAGAATTTTCATATTTTTATATATGATATACATTAAGTCATGGTCAAAATTATTACGTATGAAATAAACGTAAGAATAAATCTAAATATTAAGATTCACAAAATACTGAATTTTAATCTTATAATATCTATGCTATATTTTCATTCGAGTCTAAGTAGAGCTCTACAAATATTTTGAGAAAAGGTGTAAATGATTAGTAAAAATGTTAGTTTGAAAGCCACTATTTTTATTTTATGACGTGACCTCTCTCTCCTCAATTGTGCAGCATATCCTCAATTGTTCTAAAAATCATTAATAATTTTTTTGCTAATGAATTGAGATGCATACTACTCTGAAATGTAATTTTTCCTAAGTTCATCTCAGCATAACGTTAAACCATATTATACAAACTCGGGTGATTTCGTCTTTTCAACATGCATAATATTTAATGAATTTGTAAATCGAAGCTCATCTTTTGGGTTTCACAACGAAATCTTAAAGTATATAAAGTAGTAGTTTAGTAGTCGAACCAGCGAATCTTATAACTTTAAAGCAAGACGTCAAATGTTTGTTAAGATTAACAACCACATAAATAAACTATGCCCATTAAGTAAGCCTAATAATAGAAATTAAATAGTAAAAATAACTGTGTAAAAATTAATTTTTTACTCTAAAACCCATTAATTTTACGGAATATATAGTCAGTTTTTTCACTCACTAAGTTGATTATAAAAGCCTTTTAGGCAAATGTATCCGAATTTTCCTTTTGTTGTTACGTATTTTGGTCTTAACTGTATTCATTTAATTTATTTTACAGTTTCTCATCGTTTTACGTGTTAATGAATTTTAACTGTTCTGATTAATTGAAAAAACATGTTTAGATCAAATTAAAAATATAAGGTTTTCTCAATGAACTTTACAATCCCAATGAAAAAATTCAAATTTTATTCGCATATTTTTATTTTAGATTCCAATAAACTAAACGAGTTAAAATGGGGCTTGTTATCACAGTTTTCTTTATAAAATAGGTTAGTGTTTTTAATAATGAAAACCATCTTCAGAGCAGCGAAATAGTTATTAAATCATCTGAATCTTTATTTATAGTGATTTTGTAAAAAAAGAAGAAAAAGCTTAAAAATGATACCTAATTATGAATGCTTTCTACATCATATAGTCTTAAAGTGCGTATCAATTTTCAGAAAATTTCTGAAATTCGAGATAATGGATCTAATTCTTTAAATGGATTTGAATCCATTAATTGATATCAGTAACATATAATGGAAATGAGCATACGACTCGTATTTGTACGTTTCTTCTCTACAAAAGATTAAAACCATATATTAACTACCTTCAAAATCAAATAAAAGAAAGAAGAGGAAATGAGAAAGGAACTATTCTAACGAGCGTCGTGGGTTTTACTCGTGTAGAAATGAAGAATCTTGGCTTTTTAAACACCTCCGATTTATGTCATATTCAAAATTAATTCAAATTCTGCAACTACTAAAAATGCATACAATTTTAATTATAATTCTTTAGATGTTTTCTGTTTTCAATTTTTTTACGTGTAGTGCGACATTTTGATCAACTTATGTTTAAAAAATGTTTGGAATGTGTGATGAAATATTAACTTTTATGATAAAAAAGCTAATTACTTATTAGTATCACGGGTATTCTGAATACATAACAATAATATACCTCGTTAAACTATTTTTTCGAAAAAAAGCAGTTACTTCAGAAACTGACAGTAAATTACCACAAAATAGATTATGGATATGATAAAATATTTTGCTGAAAAACTAATCCGGTAAATTGCGTAAAAATGTAGTGGTAAAATTGAACTTAGATGTTGAGGTTTCGCTTAAAAGCAACATTTTTGAGGCTTTAAATGGATTAACGTAGGTATCCCATAAAATATCATAAGCATTTTAACTGATAAATAAGATGTATCTTTATTATATTTACTTTTATTACATATTTAATGACAATATAAGTACGAATAATATAGGTTTTTAGATCAGATATAAAATCATTTGAAAGTTCTCAAATATAAAACAAACTGAGCACAACTCTTTGAAAGAAAATAAATTCGAATGCATTGGCTCTAAATAAACTTTCGATAAGCTAAATCGAAATTAATATTGAGAGAAAGGAAAGCGCTTAGTTGCAAGTTCTTATCGTATGATGCATAAATAATGAAAATTAAAAAAAAAAACCACTCAAAAATTCTAAAAGAATAATTTGCATAACTTCTTGAAACAGCTATAAGTATTATCTATCTTTAAAAAATTGGAAGTTTCATTCATATAGTTCATAAATTATTAATTTCAGACTGAGTCCAAATGATTTTTAATCGTGGAACAATGGGGTTATATGCATTTATATTTCTCAGTAGTTTGGTATAAACCTTAAAGATATCTAGATAAAAAGTTTTTTGGAGTGAATGACTTATTGTAAAGCAAAGATTTTTGTATGTATATGTATCAATATCTATCTAAGCAATATACATATATCTGTTTATCTGTCTATCTATTTATAGATACATAAATAGTTTTTGATTGGTTGATAGATGGATATAGATCTTTATATGAAAAATTTGAATTTGTACACAAACCAGGGGAAAGTATTATAATTAAAATAAGATAGTTTTTTCCGTTCACAAAACTAAATATTTTACGACAATTAGTTTCATTAGCATAGCTGATAACAATTGATAAAATTATTCTGATAATTTAATGAATGATGTATAAATGTTATTTAGAGATTTCAAAGTAGTAGTTAAAATGTCTGGAAATGATTCCAGATAACTCACAATATTAACTATATTAAGGCCTGTTACGTGATAAGAGATATTTATTCTTTTGATATTAATAAGAAAAATGAAGGGGAACAGGGAGACGTCGTATTAAGTATTTTTATAATCAAATGATGTTTGACGTTACCAATTATTACATTTCACAGTTATTGAGTGATCCAAACTGAACATGCATTTTATCATAATTATTTTTTGCATAAATATAAAGTTAAAATCGAAAAAAGTAAAATATAAATAAAGAAATTTTAAAAAGCAATCTATTATTCATTATTTTTGTGACTTGATTTGTTTAATTACTAAGTTAATCTGCAACCACAGATAACCGAGTAGTTATGATCGCGAATTTATCGGGTTTTTGAGTTTGACTCCTAGTGCCAATAAACATCTACTTAGTAGAGAGATAGGTGTACTTTAGAATTCGAATGAATGTCAAAGCTCATAATCTTCATGTGACGTGGTGGGGAAGAGTGAGGTTCCAATTCACGTGACGTCATTTTCATTTAATAAGGGTTCAGATTTTCTAGGATTGCAGCCCTTGTATAATTTCGTGTAGTGCAACATTAATAAACAATCAATCCACATTTAAGGCTATTAACCCCTCAATTGGTTTTCCCGTACAGCGTACGGGCACTGACATTTTCTTCTTTCTATCTTTGATTTGCACATATTTTTAATTCTTGTAGTGAGATTATAAGTGCTAGTGTGTGTTTTAAAGAGATGTAGTTCGTCCATGGTACCGAAATACTTCTCATCCGGAATTTTCTTTCTGGTGAAGGCGGGAGTTTTTCGTTGAAGACAGGAATTTGGGTACTTAATATTCGATAGAAAGAGAGATTGACAAGGCAATGTGTAATCTGTTCCTTGAGAAGAAATGAAAATGGAAGGATAATCCAATAAACTCTCAATATTGTCTTCGTCCCTATTGCAACGTAAGACCTAGTATTACACCATGCTTCAAATTGTGTGTGCATATATATATGCACGTGACGTCATTTTCATTTAATCAGGGTTCAGATTTACTAGGCTTAAATGTAAGAAATTTGTTACTGATTTCAAGTTATCCCAGATTCTAACAGGACATGGAAATTTTAAGAGCTATTTATCAAGAATTAATTTAATTGGTAGAGTGATATTTGTACTTGTGGTTAGGATGCTGAAACTGTGGAACATGTATTGTTGTATTGTAAACTATGTTTCTGTAAAGAGAGAATTTTAAAAAGGAGTTGAAAAATATTTATATGTTTAGGTATTTCCTGGCCACCTGTTTTGTCTTTGTTGGTCAATTGTACTGTGTGTGTGTCAATGCCTATAAATCTCTTAAGAAAATTTGTTTACTGCACAGATTTTTAAAGTTTGATTGGTACCACCCCTTGTTTATATTTGTGTATTTCCACGCTTTCTTATAATTTTATGTTTTTGTCTTAAATTTTTTTCCCGAAATTTGTTTTAAATGATATAATTGTGTTACCACTTACGTCTGTAAGCCTTATGTTATGCAATGTGGAGCATGAGGAGTTTTGCAAATAAATAAATTAAATATATATATATACACACAGACACACATATATATATATATATATATATATATATATATATATATATATATATATATATATATACATATATATACACACATGTATATATATATATACACATATATATATATACACACATGTATATATATACATATATATATATACATGCATATATATATATATATATATATATGCATGTATATTTATATATATATATATATTGTGTGCATATATATATATATATATATATATATATATATATATGCACACAAAATCCTGAATCGTTTGAAAAAGAGATACGAAAATGATTTTTTTTTAGTATGAGTGAAATTATTTTAAGATACATGAAACGTTATCTATATCATGTAGAGTGCACTTATAAAAATCAAATATTTAGATGCTTCAGTACTCCACAATCATAAAATAAAAAATAGTTTGAAAATTTTAAAATTTAAATAAAGTTCTTCTATTCTCGCTTTCTGTTAAATATTACGCTTAGTTATTTGAAATAAATAATGTGTACTTTTTCTTTCAGTATAAACTTATTACAGGCAATATTTAAAATAGAAGATTCAAAAATCCGCAAATTAAGGAAATCCGTATATTAATTTACAGGCAAGCTAACTTCAACACAGAAATTGTTCCTAAATTTTTAATTACAAAAATCGCTTATTTTATTATTAAATTCATAGAAAGTTATTTTGCGAAGATTTATGCTTGTAATCACAACCGTATTTGTAATTTTTTGTAAGAGTATTACTTTTTCCTTCATAAATAATTTTTAATTTTCGACAACAACTACAACATAGCGTCATAACTTCGAATGGGCTTTCCAACAATAATACTCATATGCATTACAAGTAATAGAGTGAAAAAAAGTCTTACTTAAAATTATTTTCATTTTAGGACTCGATATATGAACCAGTTATAAAGGACGGATAAGTCAGAAATGACTCCATATCAATTAATGAATTTATTATATTCAAAATGATTTAACCACTGATGTAAGTTTGTTTCATAAAGCAACAGAAAGAAAATTAACTCCAAAAGTATAATTTGGTGGCCCTATATTTGGGAGAAACATTAAAACTTCGAGTCAAGAAAAAAAGTAATAGAGAAAAAAGTTTTTATTTGAGAATTTATTTTGGAACTATTATTATTATTATTTCAATTCCTACTATTAACTCACACTCTCAATATATTTATTTATTTATTTGTTTGTTTATTTATTTATTTACCTTGGAGGAATTTTCAATCGTTAATAAAATACATTTTAAAGAGCTCAATTGAGCTGAAATTTCAAATACATGATTTTTTTGGATAACAATACAATAATTTAATTATAATTAATAAAAAATAATTGATTAAAACTAATTATTTAAAGAATTACACATACAGCCCCGTTGGCGACTTAGCGACCATTTTGGCGAGTTGTGTCAAAACTTGAAAAGGTTTTTTTCTCACGTTTTGTTGTTGTTGTTGACTAATTCCTCCTGTCTAGCCGCAGGCTAGACCAGGTCCATGAGCCCAAGAGTCCTCAGGAAATCGTACACCAAAAGAGGACTGGAATAGATGTCCTCCCTTTCAAGTCCTGCACAAAACAAAAGATGATCTGGAGTTGCCTGTACCAAATTGCATTTAGTACAATTCTCGTAAATTTTCTGGCCTAAGTTAAAGGAAAGGCCTCTAATGTGTCCACTTGCAAACTAATAGTTGTTTGGACGAATCCGCCTTGATGGAAAACCACCTGGTTGCCTATTATACCAGGGGTGAGTCGGAGGAGTCTTCCATAGTTCTTGAATCAAAGATTTCGTTTTAGAAAAAATTTCCGAGAAAGTCAAAGTTCTTCTCGACATTAAATTTTCAGTGACACCTTCCTTGGCTAAAAGGTCAGCTGTGTCATTGCCAAAGAGACCAATTGGAATCCATTGGAAGTAAATTCATGTTGCTGGGAAAGTTCTTTAAGATTTTTAAGAATTGAGACCGATGTTTTGTCTCCAACATTTGTCCAGTCGACTAAGGTGTTGGATAGCACTTCGGCTATCACATAATATCCATATTTCATCAGGAGATGTCATCGTCTTGATGATTCGGAGAGCTTCATCAATGGCAATTAACTCGGATCTAAAAACAGAACAAAAGTATTCTAATTTTGATATTATGAGAACAATTAGGAGCCTTTATAAAGATGCCACTGCCACATGAGTTTTGTTCGTCTTTGCTACCGTCGGTATAAATTTGCATTGCAGTAGCTGGAATTTTGTTAATAATCTCCAATGCTAATTGACGTAAATATTCAGGTGGATCTTGATTTTTGGAAGTATGAGCTCCCATTTCTGGTTTAAAATGGACTCTAGGCAATCCCTCCTGAGGGTTAAATACGTTCTTCAAAAAATGTTCTTCAATGTCCTGATCTAATAGGTCCATCGCTTGCATTCGAGAGAAAGGACTGTCTCTTTTTAGTCTGTGTCTGTTTGTCTGTTTCTCACGTTTTAAAGCATTCAGTTGAACGGAAATTTTATATACACGATTGTTTTGGATGACAATACGATACTTTAATGATAATTAATAAAAAATAGTTACCACTTAATGTTGTGATTCTGTCATATGTATATACATATCTATATTGTAATTAGCTAACTATTTAATAAAAAGTAGCTAAAATAAAATATTTCTTTGCTGATCCAAGTAGGAATTGAATTAAAAAATTTCTTTTTATATTACTTTTTTGATAATATTCTCATATTTATATATATATAATGCTTCCATAATACAATAAAATCCCCTACAACCCATCTTTGAAATTGATTACACATATAATATATTTTTGCACTCTTCAGAAATAAAATTTCATCTCTAACGTTGTCTTTCATTCCGGGAAAAGTTAGGATGTAAATAAGTTCTACTTTTTGTAATTTTTATAAAAAAATTACAAAATATATTTTTTGAAAATATGCTTAATGAATGTAATTTTTATCATTGATTTTACTTTAAAAAGCAGAAAAAATAATCGCAAATTTATTTAAGGAGACCGATTAAGAAGCGTATAAATGAATAATTACTTCGATATTAAGAATTAGTTGAATTAAAATATGCATATGAAATTGTTTTAAGAATATTATTACAAGAAAAATTATTTCAGTGCAATTTCTTGGGTAAAAAATAAAGAAAAAATGACAGATTTTGTAAACAACACTCCTTTTATGAAAAGTGCTTTTAAAATAATACTTTACTGACTTTTATACGGAGATTTTTATACCGAGCCTGAATTAGAATTTTTGAAATATATAACTTAGAAGTGAATTTATTCACATTTTAATACATTAAAGTAGAGAACTTTTAACAAGAAGTACCGGTTATTATTTAAACTGATCATAATTCTGAAGTAAATCCTGGTCCAGGCTTTGCATAGAAGTCTTAGCTGCATATAGCCAAAATATTATCATTATGGAAGTACTTTTCATTAAAAGCGAATGCTTTGAAAATGCCATTCTTTTTTTATTTTTGTCAAAAAACTGCATTTAAATAATTTTTTTTCTTGTAACAATGTTATTAAAACAGTTTTATATGTATACTTTAATTCAAAACTAACACTAAACATCAAAAAAGCTATTCGTATATATACATATAGGGCAGGAGTGAGCAACCCGCGGCACGCGTGTTACAGTGTGACACGGCGGAATTGTAACAGTAACAAGCGAAGACTCAATAAAATATTTTAAAAATTTAAAAAAATAATTATAAATAACGTTTTTTTTTTACAATTTTATTAAAATACGATTGCCTCAGACAACCCTCCCCTTTGAATTTTGATTGCATTTGACAACCTTTTTGAATTTGAAGAAGCGAATTTTAAAATATCTAGATATAACACTGGGCTGCCCAGTGAGCACTTGCTATACTAGAATGAAGACAAGTTATGTTATTTAGCTTTTCTTTCCGATATTAAGAGTCATTAAAATAATTTAAGATTCACAGAGAAACGATTGCATTTTTTCTACCCTAGTTGGTCAAATGCCTTCTTTTTTTGACAAACTTTTGCTCTTTTTGTCTTTATCTTGGAGAAAAAAAATTAAAATATTCCACATTAAAATGCGGAAACTATCTACCAAAGTTAATAAGGATCTGAGCTGTGATAGATTTAAAGATTTAATATCCATTTTTGCGTGATTCTTTCAGTGCTAGGTTTGATGATTTTCAAGATGATAAAAAAAATGCAGATCTTTTTAGGAATCCTTTTTTAATTTCTTTGCAAAATGTTAATTGATACCGACCTGAAATCAAAGGTGAAATTATTGTATATAGAACTATACTACACCTAAAGCAAAATTAAGGAACTCTATTGATTATTGGAAATTTATACTAACAAGCAATTTTTCGAATTCACATGATTTGGCTGTCAGATATTGTTGTAGATTTGAATCAACATAAGTTTGTGAAAAATTGTTTTTTATTATGAACATAACAAAATCAAAATATCGTTCAAAATTAACTGAACAGATTAACAATGAAATTTAAGTTTGCGCTTTGGTCTCGTTTATTATATTATTTTTAAATTTCCACTACTTAGACGGGCTTTAAAAATGTTCTCTTTGGTAAAAGTTACATAACAAGCCTATAAGTAACATTTTTTCATTTTTTCACTTGTTTGAAAAGTTGGAAGTGGCATGTTTAATTATTTTTTATCTGAAAAAGGCACTCTTCTTAAAAAGGGTGGCCACCCCTGATATAAGGTGTTCCACAATTCGACCAACAAATTCAAAGTGATGATTAAAGGCACCAAGATGATGAAAACTCTATTGAAATGGGTTTGCAATCCTCATTGAGGATGAAAATCACAGAAAACGCATGCAGTCGACGTCACACTGAAGTGACAAGAGTACAAAACGAACTATAAAAAATTTATTTGATTCATTAATACAAAGGTTATTGAAAGTGGGAACCACTGACGTCATTGCACAGTCTACAATGAAGTTAAAACGATTCCCGGATGCACTCAAGGATGCCAGGTGTCCTTTCGATGTCTGCCACATCAACGACAATCCATGCTGTGAGATTCTCCGGTGTGTCCAAAGGCGTCGTATAAGCGAATGACTTAAAGTGAGCCCACACACTCACACAAAAATACACAGATTGAAACCCAGTGAATGCGGTGGCCATGCAACGGATACCACGCGTCTAATCAACCTCCTTTGGTATGCTACACGTGCTTACCACCTCAATAGAGTTAATTTACGTCACCCGTATTAGCCTAGTTACTTATAACCGGTTAACATGATTAACTTACTAGTTAAATTATTTGATTATCTCTGGTGAGAATGAAAAATGAAAATCATGAAATCAGGGACTAACATTCCAACGGTCCTCACAGTAGAATTGACTTTCACCTTTCTCTCTCTCTCTCTCTCGTTTCGCGTGTGCATGCATTTTTCGTGATTTCCCCCCTCTCAACGTAGTTTGCGACCCCCTGTTATGTGATAAGTTTTTATTCTCTTGGTGCCTTTTATCACCTCTCTGAATTTATCTGTCGGATTTTAAAACATCTTGCATATAAAGTTTCTCTGTCGATAACATTTATATTAAAGTCATGCAAATTTTTTAAAAAATTGTATATTTTTATTAATGGCAGAATCGAGATACATAGATTACAATGTGTAAATACTGTATTATTGTATTATAGTTTGTGACAGTTCTATCGGCGATCTTTTTACTAATAGTCCTCTTGGGGAATTTTTGGTATTTAAAAATTGTTTTTATTATAAATCTACCTCCCGAAGAAGAAAACGCAAGCGTACAAATTAAGACTACTATATAAAGTCCAGGCTTTCAGGTTAGAAAGAGAGGGTTAGGATAGACTGCTCTAGCGGAGCAGTAATTAATCAATTTGATGTTAAGCGAAGAAGATATTTAGTAATTGATAACTGTTATACGGTAGTTGACGATTGGTCACTGGATTTAATCTAGATTAGGTAGCTATAAGAAGTCAGAGCTATTGAATTGACGAAAATGTCTAAATATTTAAAATCTCTTCATATCTAACGTACTTCGTTATATTTTATAATTAGATGCATCTTTTTACTTTGGTTGATTTAATTTGTGTTGTGGTTTGTGCTGTGAATAAACTGTGGGATTTTGAATATGGCTAGTCTTCCTTCCAATTCTTCCACACCTGTAGGCGCAGAGGCGAGGCCTTTACAAGTTGTATTCATTTTGTTGATAATATGTAATACATAAGACACTGATAAAGGTATCCATGAATTAAGAAATAATTTCACTTTACAACTTAACAGCAAGAAATTAAAAAGTATATCGAAACAACTGAAGCCTATAAAAAGCAGTGGATTTATTTCGTTATTTTTCTCTAGTTATGTTTGTTGATTTGTAAGGGAATTGCTGAGTGTCGCCATGTTGGACGTGTGACCATGATTGCGAACTCTTTTCCGGTATTATTTCTGTCGAGTTGAAAATTCGAGTTCTGATATCAGTAAGGACCAGCTGTTTAAAGAGGCTTATGGATTTTAAACCTGCCGAGGCTAAAAATCTTCACATTGGTTTAATATGTATATTTAGAGAGTGAGATGTCAGCTCAGGTCGTACCACAGTACAAATTATGGATTTCGTCGCCAATAGCCCTGATTGCTTTAAAATGTGATGCTCATAAACAATCTATCAATGTGGGATTACTGACTCATACATAAAAGAGCTTTCAGGGTTTCTTGCTTTTTTAAGGTACCCGACTGCGTTCGGAACCGTGATTTTAAAAAAGCGCATAAATGGATAATTTTCATGATATTTAGTGTCACTCAGATTAGAATACATGCATAAAATTGTTTTAAGGACATTTTGACAAAAAAAATATTTAAATTTAATATTTTGGCAAAAAATTAACTTAGAATAATCTTTTTTCTAAATGTTCTCCTTTTGTAAAAATTGGGTTCTACAATAATAATATTTTGCCTGTATATACTCAGATATCTCTACAGAGGTTCAACTAGAATTTTTGAAAAATTCACATTATTTTCAGTTACCACCAATTAAAATCATTGTTGGCGTTTTTTTCCTTAATATTGCACCCCTCTGTTGTCGTAAAATATGAATAAACCCACTTCTAAGTTATATATTTCAAAAATTCTAGTTGAGCCTCTGTAGAAAGGTCTGAGCTATATACAGGCAAAATATTATTATAATAGAACCGTTTTTCACAAAAGGAGAGCATTTGGAAAAAAGATCATTCTAAGTTAATTTTTTTGCCAAAATATTGTATTTAAATAATTTTTTTTTTATCAAAATGTCCTTAAAACAATTTTATGCATATATTCTAATCTGAGTGACACTAAATATCATGAAAATTATCCATTTATGCGCTTTTGCAAAATCACGGTTCCGAATGTAGTCGGATACCTTAAACTAAAAATACTCTTATGTATCTTCGTATTACAATTCATTGCTACATACTTGCAGCATGATAAATTAGAAATTTGAAACTTATATTAACTTTTAGTGGGTACCTTACAAAAACTATTCTATTTAATCAAAAATATTTTTTTTAAATAGTTTATAGAATTTATTTGCTTCAAACATTTTTTGGAGAAATCTTACTAATTGCAATTTGTTTTAATAAAAAAACAATATCAATGAATTTTTGTCATATTTGATGTATGAAGAACAGAATGTTCGAAAAGGTGTCACTGAAAGATAAACTGCAGAACGGGAGTGTTACACTTGCGGCCCGCAACACTCATTTTGTGGCACGGCCAATATATCGGCACACAATAATATGTAATAAATTAAGAAACCAACGCAAATAAAAATAAGACATGCAGAATTTATTAAACCTTTTTTAAAGTTATATTTCTTTCATTTTACTTTTACTAAACAAAATGCGTACATTTATTTAGAATATATTTATTAACATTTTTTTTAAAAATTAAAAACATGCAGTCCTCAACTGGAGGTGGGGGCCTCTCGAACTCTTTTATATTCCTCTCTCGAATCTCAATCAGGAGAATGTAAAATTTTAAGAGGATCTTTTCAAGTGTATTAATCCTTTTTCGTATATTTTAAAATCAAAAATTTCATATAACCATATGTACTACTAAATACTATAAAAAGCGCTTAATTTGCAATGGGACCAGGTTTCAAATTAATTGTTATCATGCATATCTTCATAATGTATAATTTTATAGATAAGGAGGTCTTTAGGAATAATGTTTGGTTTTAAGGTTGTCCACTCATTCCACTAGAAGCATAACAGAATTCAATGACTATTAGCTATGTTTAATTCTATTTTTTTTCTTCAGACGATCCACCTCCCGAATATAATCGCATTCCCGATCCTCCTCAGCACCAATGTGCCATTTGTGGAGCCACCGACAGTAGTCCCTGGAGGCGAGGTGACGCCGGACAGTTTATCTGCAATACTTGCGGAATTTACAAGAATGGTGTTTCGTCGAGGGCATCTGCTATAAGGCCAACAAGAAGGCTGGTAAGAAACTTAATTAAAAAGTGTGTAAGCAGATTATAGTTAATTTCTTAAAAAAATATCGATAGTATTATCATCCATGTGGTCGAATTATTTTCCATTATAAATCGATCTTACAGAGCAGAATACCATCTTGACATTGAGTACGGTATATTGGAATGCATACCTTATTTTTCTTGAGGAATAATTGTATTCAGATTTGTTGTTTCACATACATTCATATTTGATATTGTCTTTATTGCAGAATTTGTAAAATTTTTAAAATTTTTTTTCATCGTTCAGAATACTTATATGGTATGCCAAAAGACACTGTGCACTTTCATGAGGAAATTATATACAGGCTAGAGCTGTTAATTCGTAATAGATTTCGTAAGAATATTTCAGCTATGTGCGTTATTTTACCAATATATTTTTGAGTATCTCTTTTTACTGATTTGAGTAATTCAAGGGAAATGAGAAAGATATAAGGAACACAAGGAGGAATATATTCTCTAGGTTCAAAGATTCTGTTTTAAAAGATATTTGCTATTTTAAAGGATTATTATTTTATTAGGATTATCTATATTTTAAAGGATATAATTTTTAACTAAAAAATCCTTAAGAATCTGAATATTTTTCCTTGTTTTTTACAAACTAATATTAAGATACATATATTTTTGACTTTTGATGTTATCTCACGTTAGAGTTTTGTAGAAAATTTGAGTGAGGCGTCGGCTAGGTGTCATCCTGGTCACTTAACTATGGATGAAAATTACGAGGTATATCGCCAATAATTCTACTTTTTCAGAGGACGATGTTAATAAAATTATTAATAAATAAAGCAATCAAAAAGAAAATTAAAGTACATATAAAAGTTAGATATAATATACTAAGGTTTCCGACAAAGAGGGCTAAGTTTAAATTTGGAATATAAAGGCTGTTTTCGGCTAATGTTAAAGAATAGGACCCAAATTCGGACTATTTTTTCTGTTATAAAAGTACTCAGACATCAATATTATATTCTGACTTCACCATCCAGTAGAGAATCACATATTTTATTATACGACCCATTTTTATCCGAGTTGAAATTTTTTTTTCTTTTATAAAATGTCTTTCGCATTTTTTCTCCTATACCATAATTCTAAATGAGATATCCCTTTACATGTTAAAAAGAAAAATGAATTATTTATGAAATATTTTCAAATTTAAAAAACACTACATTTTAAACAAATTCATGAGTTACAATGGTACAGATTTTTATAAAAATTGAGGCATTTTTTCTGTCCGAAAATGTGCTCTGCATTAAGTTCACACTCTTGTGCATACAGCGAAAACAGCCTTATGAAAGTAAAAGTGAGTTTGTTGAAAAATTCCAGATTAAAGAGAGTCTGATAAATGAATGAAAAAACCCCTAACTTTATATAGTTTTTAATTCCCTAAAAATACTATAATCCCTAAAAATATAAATTATATTATCATAATACAAAATTATCTACCAAAAAAAAGTATTGATATTTAGAAATATCTCTTTCTTGAGCAGTCCGCATATTATAATGGGTTATTCAAAAAGTCCAGCGGTAGTGAAAACTATGCCAAATTTTACTGAAAGCCTGAATAAACTTGTTACATTTCCTTGAGCTAAATGCTCTATATTTATTAAAATGAAATTGACTGTATTTAAATCTTTATGCGTCAGCTTTTGAAAGTAATTTTTATCCTTTATTTATCGCTTCTCGTGCGTAAACGTGTCATTCTTCATTTCAGCTCCTCCTACTTTGAGATAACGATGAAAATGAATCAATTTTTAAAGAAACTCCTCATTCCTTATCGCTTATTTTTCCTTTTATGAGATTTCTCAATTGCTAGGTATTGTGAGTGGATATTTAAAGTGGTACAAACCACGATGATCTGCACACACTCATGCTATGTGCAGCGTATTGCTTTTTAAAAACATTTAAATAAAAGATTCAGGATGTGCTTTTATTATCTACCACTTTAACCTTGAACACGTTTTCAGCTATTGCAACATTTGCGGGTCCTCTCTTTTTCGGATATTTTTTAATTTTACTTTTTTCTTTTTTTTTTTACGATTTTGAGCTTTACACTTTAGTTATGTTTACACTGTGATACGTTTGCTCAGTTCTTCCAAGTGATGCTCTTGAAAGTTTGGGATAGTAAATCAAAATAAGTTATGATCAGCCAATGCGTGCACAGCTATTTTATGCTTATTCTTTGAAAGTGTTCCTTAGGAGAAAATTAATTTTCATTGATCTGAAAAGTAAAACATGCTTAAGATCAGAAATTAAGACTCAGATTTTTTAAAAAGAAAACAGAAATTTTCAAGCTGTAGCAGTCTAAAGGATTTCAGCATATATGCATCCGTCGGAATATTTGCTTATTATTACTATTCGTAATATTAATCTCGGAAAATTCCATCTTTTTTAAGCCTAATTTATCATTTTTTCTTAAGGTAACCGACTACGTTCGGAACCGTGATTTTGCAAAAGCGTATAAAAGGATAATATTTATGATATTTAGTGTCACTTAGATTAGAAAATGTATATAAAATTGTTTCAAGAATAGTATTACAATAAAAAATTATTTGACAGAAAAATGACCATAGAATGACCAATTTTCAAAATACTCTCCTTTTGTGAAAAATGCTTCTATTATAATAATATTTTGAGTGTATATATCTCAGACCTCTCTACAGAGGCTCAACTAGAACTTTTGAAATATATAAGTTAGAAGTGGGTTTATCTCCATATTTTACGACAACTGAGGGGAGCAATTTTAAGAAAACGCCGATAATTACTTAAAATGGTTGTAACTCTGAAAATAATGTGAATTTTTCTAAAATCACATAGCTGAGTACAGAGAGGTGTGAGCAATATTCTGGCATTGTATTATTATAATAGAAGCATTTTTCACAAAAGGAGAACATTTTGAAGAAAAGGTTATTCTAAGTTAATTTTTTGCCGAAATATTGTATTTAAATAATTTTTTTTGACAAAATGTCCTTAAAACAATTTCATACATGTATTCTAATCTAAGTGACACTAAATATCATGAAAGTTATACATTTATGCGTCTGTTTAAAATCACGGTTCGGGATGTAGTCGGATACCTTAAAAAAACAAGTTATGCTCAAAATATGTATAAATTTTGATTTTCTATTTCAATCCTTCATCAAGATTAATAAAATATGTTTTTCAAAACACTAAAATGTATTTTGTCTTCTGATAAAAAGGCTTTTCCATTATATTTCAAAGCCCGTTCAATGCCCATTTCAATAGGTGGTAACTCTGAAAATAATGTGAATTTTTCAAAAATCCTAGTTCAGACTCTCTGGAGAAGTTTTTACTTTATATAAGCGAAATATTATTATTTTAGAAGCATTTTTTATAAAAGGAGAACATTTTAAAAAAGATTATTCTAAGTTAATTTGTTGCCAAAATATTGTTTTTAAATATATTTTTGTCAAAATATCCTTAAAACTATTTTATACATGTATTCTAATCTAAGTCACACTAAATATCACGAAAATTATCCATTTATGCGCTTTTTTAAAATCACGGCTCCTAACGTAGTCGGATACTCTAAGTCGAATTCATTTTTCTTTTGTTAAATTTAACTCGACTCAAATAGTTTTCAGTTTCTTTTTTTAGAGAATTTAGGCATTTTGCAAATGAGTAATATAAGCTTTAAAGTTAATTGAATTTTTTTAATTAACTTATTTCTTTGCACTAACGTCCGTTGATTACAGAAGTATTTGTGGTAAAATTTTAAAAGTTAAATAAAAAGTAACTCAGTGTATATTATTACTTCTTGGTAAGAAATGAAGAACTAAAAACTATTTTTCAGGTACTTCCAGTGTTTTAAACTTCATGTGTGTGAACTTCTTTTTTAAAAAATAATTTTTTCTAAGAGGGAGAGAATTATACTAATAAGAATTCTTACAGCCACATAAATTATTTTAATAGAAACATCAAAGGACAATTTTAAAGGGGGAAAAAAAGAAAAAAACACTGATATATCTTAGAGAACTCAGACAACAATATCACTCAAGCTTATTTAGCAATTCATTCACAAAAAATGGTTTTACATTGTTTTAATGCTTAATGACTTTATGTTATATGATTAGAATGAACAATTTTTAACCTAGTAATATAGTTACTTACTAGTTCTTATAATCATAACATAAAGAGAACTGAACTTAACACACACACACACACGCATTTCAAGTTCTACTTATATATGCATTAAGGTGGTTTGATTGATTGATTGAATATTAACGTCGCACTATTCAGCTACACGAGGGCTTTTGGCGACGGACCACGTAATTTTGAACCATGGTCAAGTGACGTGGACGACACCTGAGCTGGCACCCCCCTCTCCTAACTACCACACCACACCAACGGGAGGACGTTTCAGCTCTCGACAGATTTAACGTGCATCGCTGCCCTACACGGTGGGTCTTTTAGTGGTACTGGGCTCGAACCCGTGACAAGGCAAGCCACGGTCCGATACCTATACCACTCGGCTACCGCGGCCGTATGCATTAAGGTGGATAACGGCGATATGGAGGGAAAAAAATTATAATAAATCTCAAAACCTATACGTATACCAAAGCGATATTCTTTGACATAGAGATTAGGAGAGAAATGATTAAAAAATAATAATTTAAGTGTAATATTGCTATAAAAGGGTTGAAATTTCAGAAAAAAAAAGAAGAAACAGACTTAATTTTAGCTTGTTGGTTTCAGATTCCAAATAGAATTATTTTTCTACAAAATAAATCACCAAAAGTGATGATTATTGATAAGTGAGTACTGAGTGGAATGAATAGTACAGTGTACATCGCACAACCTTTCATACTTCCCCACACCGTCATATCATTCCGGTATAAGCTTCCCCCCTCTCCCTCTTTATTGTATACTGTAATTTTGACAGAATTTTTCTTTCAAAAATTTAATATTTAAGAAGCTGTTAAATGTACTTGACAATTTTTCTTTCTTTTAGCTATTTCGTAGCTCTTTTCTCATCGCAATCAGTGTTAAAAAATACTAAAATTCCTATTTTTCCTTAACAAAAATTACTTTGGCTTTTTACCATAAAAAAGCCCAAGTACCTTAACTCATTCCCCTTGTGGCAGTACTTAAGGTACCCGACTACGTTCGGAACCGTGGTTTTCAAAAGCGCATAAATAGATAATTTTCATGATATTTAGTGTCACTTAGATTAGAATATATGCATAAAACTGTTTTAAAGGACATTTTGACAAAAAAAAATTATTTAAATACAATATCTTGGCAAAAAATTAATTTAAAATAATCTTTTTTCCAAATGTTCTCCCTTTGTGAAAAATGCTTCTATTAGAATAATATTTTGCCTGTATATAGCTCAGACCTCTGTTCAGAAGCTCAACTAGAATTTTTGAAGTATATAACTTTGAAGTGGGTTTATTTTCATATTTTACGACAACAGAGGGGAGAAATTTTAAGAAAAAAAAACGTGAATAATTATTTCAATTGATGGTTACTCTTAAAATAATGTGAATTTTTCAAGAATTCTAGTTGAGCCTCTGTAGAGAGGTCTGATCTATATACAGGCAAAATATTATTATAATAGAAGCATTTTTCACAAAAAGAGAACATTTTGAAAAAAGATTATTCTAAGTTAATTTTTTGCCAAAATATTATATTTAAATAAAATTTTGTTGTCAAAATGTCCTTAAAAATTTTTATGCATGTATTCTAATCTGAGTGACACCAAATATCATGAAAATTATCCAATTATGAACTTTTTTAAAATCACGGTTCCGAACGTAGAGTCGGATACCTTAACATAAAAATTAACTCTTTTATTTTTTTTCCGTCATCTATATACCGGATAATATCTTTTCCGCATAGGTAGAGTGTGAAATTCTGAAGGAAGAAAAACTCGATCACAGCCCTAGTATGCATTAAAGAAAACAATAGAAATATTTATGTCAAGCATTTTGAAATATTAATCTTAATTCATTTTTTAAATTTATATTGTTTTATATGTTCTATATTTTAAGTTTACAGACATAAAATTGATCAAATTAAAATTCAACTTTTGTATTTATAATTCTCTCTCTCTCTCTCTCATTTATAATGAACTAGATATAATTCCCACTTTATATTTAATATATAAGATTAATATTATATCGTTTTTAAAGTAGCTCATGATTAATTATATATTATTTCTCCCATTTAGACCACCAGTCGTCGTGTAGGAATGACATGCTCCAATTGTTCAACTACAGATACCACTTTGTGGAGGAGAAATACCCAAGGAGAGCCAGTATGCAACGCATGCGGCTTATATTATAAACTACATCAGGTATATGCTTCATTAAAAGAATAGAGAGTGCTTGAATTTTTTTTTGAGATTAGCGTGTTTAGAGAAATGTATTTTATACGTAAAAAAATGCATGCATTTTTTTCAACCATTTTGGAATTAGAATTAGTTTAGTAATTATACATGCTATATAATTTCAAACAATTAACTTGGATTTTTTTTTACGATTTGATGTTTTTTCCGCTTAGCATAGCTTCTCATACCCATGACCCGGACATGAATAATATATTTGTAGAGTATCAGTTACGTGTAAAGTGTTCTAAAAGTTCCTATACTCATAAATTGATAAATCATTGACAGGTTTTTTTTTTTGAAAAATGTTTAAATTTTATAGTCTGCTTATTATTTTTATCTTTTCTTTAATTTTTATCGTTTGGGTTTCCTTGCGCCCATGCTGTGCGATAATAAATTATCACGCCTTTTTACTTTTTCAAAAATCAGTTTATCACGCTTTCAGAGAACTGAGTTGCTTGTGGCTTATTTTGAATGTAAATCATATAAAACATGTAGAGAATTGAGTGTAAGAAACCCAACAAATGATACTGTAATTGTCTCCTAAATCTGCCACACGTTTATCACAACGAATGAGCTCATCTTTCTGGTCAACACAAGAAACTAAGAGTTTTGAATCTTCTTATTTATCGTGGAAAAATGCTACAGGAAGTACTGGAGAACTAGAAGTGGCTTTTTATTTTTGCAGATGGTTCCGGACAACAACATGAAAATTTTGGATGAAAATTTTTTGTCCTAGTAGCCATGATTTCAGTTAAATATACGTAATCAGTAAATATTTCGGAAATGGATGATGAAAAGTCTCCCTCCATAAATTTAAAAACCTTTGCATTGTCAAAAAATTTAGTGTGTGGTATGCCGTATAATGGAAATGGGTTGCTGGAATATTTTTCTATTCAACTGTTGATGTTACTTCCTATAGATAATTCGATCAACAATTTGTTGTATTATAAAAAATGAATGAACAAGGCTCTTGGTTCTAACAATACAGTACAACATGCCACACGAGTTATGAAACTATGGACTGTTTTCAAGAATTTTTGGCGGTAGTTTCTTCTCAAGAAATCTTTGGCTACTTCATTTTCTTCCCCTAAGCATTCATGTGGGGATATTTAAAGAGAGAGAGAGAGAGAGAGAGAGAGAGAGAACACAACTTACGAAGATAATCTCAAAAAAACAGGTGATCTTAAAAATTATAAATACTCAAAGGATGCAAGAACTCGCTCTAGCATTTTGAAACGCGGTTTTTTCAAGATATATGCTTACGTGCTCAGTTTTGCCTCCAAAAAATTGCACGACATTTTGAAGAAGTGGGAGTTTTGTAAGTAAGTTAAAAAAATTTTTTTCTTCGAATACAGATGTGCTTTTCACCATCTACATAAAAATAATTTCTATAATTTTGTTGCTTATGTTTTATAAATTCATGAATAAAATCAGTATGGAAACTTCTAGGATACCCGGTACTTAAAAATACTAGTCCTATGTTCAATATGCTACTGACATGATGTTTTCATCTCTATTTTTAGAACAGTCAATGTGTGAGTTATGTTAATTTAGACCAGTGCTTCTCAAACTTTCAATACTTGAGATCCAATTTTTAGTCATAATTTTCTTTGCGCCCCCTCCTACACCATCCAAACAATAACAATGTATTGAGTTCAATAATAATGTACTTTGACGTAAAGCTACAATACGAATTTAATTACAAACCGTACAAATTATCAAGATACGTATTAAATTTTGTATATACAGTCAATCCTCCTATAACGCGGTACTCTCAGAACGCGGTTTCTATATAACGCGGAGCTGAAATTGCGACAGCCATCCTATAACGCGGTACTCTTACAGCACGGTTTCCGTTTAACAACGTCCCATCAATTCTTTCCGATAGGTATAACGTATATTAGTGTTAGTTGTTTTTTTTTCGCGGGATCTCTGCTCAGCAAAAGTAACACATTGTTCCAAGTTTTGAGTAATGAACGCTTAAGAAATAGTGTAAATAATTTACATCTCGAAGTGTAATACATTAATGTTACTTTCTGTTAAAATCTTGCCACCACCTCTCCCTTCGAAATCTAGTTTTATTATGAAATAAAAAAAAGTAGTGATGACACTGATCGAGGAATAAATTAAAAGCGGAGCGCGCACTGAGGCATGGCGTAGACAAAACAAAATCAGTAATGCCGGTGGAGTTTATCTCGTCTTTTGTATTTATTGGTCTCCATATAACGCGGTACGAATGATGTGATTTGTACTAATTCTGAGTTTCTTATAGCGTGGTTTCCATACAACGTAGTAGACGGTTTCCATAGAACGCGCTACGAATTAGCCTGGTTTGTACGGTTAAATCCGAGTTTTTCTTATAGCGCGGTACGCACTAACCGCGTTATAGGAGGGTTGACTGTAATTTTATATATGACAAGCCCATGGTGTCATTGGTAATTGTTAAACTTGTTCTTAACTTGCATTGTTAAATTAATTATCAAACACAGTGCGCAGTACGGATACATTTATAAATATATGATATCAGAGTAAATGCATATTTTGTTTTTTATTATGTCAGAATGTATTTTGTTTTGCTTCCTTTTACTAAATTAATAATATTTTTAAATAAAGTTTTATTTTCAACTTTTCGATGTGCTCGCGCCCCCCTTGTTGTGTTATCACGACCCCTAGGGGGGAGAGTCCCACAGTTTGAGAAACGCTGATTTAGACTTATTTTAAAAAAGGAGGAAGCTTTGTATTTCTCCAAAAGAGAAAAACTAAATTTTTGAATTACAGAACATTTTAGTTTGTACTGAATTAAAGACATAACATGACCCAAGATTTGTGTGCTATCTTAACAAATCATTGAGGTAATTCAATTTGTGTTTATTTTTGTTTATAATAATATTAAAGAAAAATTTATTTCTTGCTTGATATCTCTCAAGAAATGATTGTTTTCTTAGAGAAAACAATTCTTTCTTCAAGAAGTTAGAAAGTAAATTTGCAAAATAGAAGAATTTTAAAATAATAAAAAGAAGTTTATTTAACACACACAGCATGCTCAAAGCACAAGATAAAATATATTTTGTTCTTGCGATGGATTTTATTTACTTTTATTAGAAATTACTTCAAATTATTTTAAAATATGTAATCCTTGCAAATTAAAAAAAATTATTTCTATTAGACGTGGATTTTAATAAAAAAAGTATGCTGTATTTCTACCATTAAAATACGAGCAGAGAAACATTAATTAATTTACTGAAAGTGAGAAAGATTAAATGAAGAAAAATGAAGAAAAAGAAGTATCGAAATTCATTTTGTCAGGAGAATCTTGCTATTAATAAAGAGGGCTTTCTTATTTTGAATCTTTTCAATGTTTTGAATTTTGAAACTATCATAAAATACATTTACCTTGTCTACACGCAAAGTGCTTATGTATGTAATGAACTATACTATAACCTTGGAATTATTTGCATATATCTTTGACAGTTTTTTAAAACTTAATGATGTTAACTCTTATAAGATTAAAAATAAAACAAATCAGAAATCTCCATGAAATATACAGGGTGTTACCGAATTCTACCGACAAATTCAGAGGAGTGATAGTAGCATGGGGACGAGAAATCACCATAGAACAAGGGGTTCCATGTTTTGTTTTGATTTATCATCACCATTCTGCCTACTATTACTCCTCTAAATTTGTTGGTCGAATTTGGCAACACCCTGTATATTTCTCAGTTCAGTCTAAAGTTATATATTACTTTGGTAAGTAACTTAGTTGAATCTATCCAATTATTAATACGTAGTAGTGTGATAAGTTTAATTTCATATTTGCTTCTTTACCTATATAGTTTGCAACATATATTGTGTGAAAATTTTTGATATTATGTACGCATAAAAGAGCGTATGTTTTTACATTCATAAACTGAAAAATATGTGCAATATTTATATTCTGTTGCTTATATTTTCTGTTATCTGATACAATTTCATTTTTAGGTGAATAGGCCTATTTCGATGAGGAAGGACTCCATACAGACTAGAAAAAGAAAACCTAAGAGTAATGGATCTGCAGGCAAGGGAAAATCATCAAATGTCAGTGCCAGCAATGGTAGGACCGGTACTGAAAGTTTGATTTTATAATAACTTTATTTTAGATAGCATAAGAAATAGTAAATTTATTTATTGCTCCATTTAAACTTTTTCTGAAAATAATATTTTGCTACAGGTTTTCTTAAAAATCATATGATCGAACTATAGTATGAGGATATTTTAGGGTTATTTTGCGTGTATATGATACTTTTAGAACAAATAAGCTCTTACCTTGGGTGAAGTAAAAATTTATTTGTATACTGAGAATAGAAATTTATTCTAAATTAAAAAACCGTCTATCAATTAAATTAAGTTGCTGATAACATCATATTAAAATTTTTTTCATAAAGGTACCATGATAAAATTTTAATCAGTAGTCCTCCTTGCTATTTGTATATTTTTTCATGAAAAATATGAGTCGTTAATCCGTAATTTATAAACATCGTACTTCTCTTCAGTTAGGAATTAACATGATGTAGAGTAAGTAGCTCTACACCAGCTGTAAAAAAACATTCAAGCAAAATTCAATATTAGGTATGTAGGGGTATACCCACAACTGAAAAACGGGGCAAGGGGTCCATAAGTTCAAAAAGTTTGGGGAAATCTGATTTAGTTTATGACGTGTTGGATATGCCTGCCATCATTGGCGAGGATGTGGTGCAGACGAACAACGAAATTCTGCATGACCCGCTGAAGTGTCGGAATATCGATGCTGTCAATGAACTTCTGAATGGATGTTTTCAGCTCAGCAATGGATTTGGGGTTATTGATGTACACCTTGTTTTTAAAAAAGCCACACAAAAAGGAGTCGCAGGTGTTCAAATCCGGAAAATATGGCGACCAATTCAGGTCCATGCCAGTGGCCTCTAGGTACCCCAAGGCTAGAATGCGTGCCCCAAAGTGCACCCCCAGGGCATCAAACACTCTTCTGCTTCGATGGGGTCGAGCTCCGTCTTGCATTTTGTCAAAATCAGTGGCAATTTGGATAATAGGGACGAAATCATTTTCCAAATGCTTCATACACCGTTCAGTATTCGTCGTGCCGTCAACGAATATCTCATCGATTATTCCATGACTAAATATTGCACACCACACAGTTACCCATTGAGGGTGGAGAAACTTATTCACGAAATGCTTATTTTCAGTCCCCCAAATACGCCAATTTTGCTTATTGACGAGCCTATCCGAATGAAAGTGAGCTTCGTAGCATAGCCCATCAAAGTCCTGTTAGTTAATTCTGTAGACAATAGTGTTGGCGAAACATAACCGCGGCTCCATAACCCTAGGGTTTAGTAGCTGATGGATTTGAATTTCTTGTGGGAAGAAATGAAGGTCTTCAACAACAATTTGTCGCAGTGTCTCCCGGTTGGTACCCTCCTGTTATGTGGCTGGTCTGATCAATTTCCTGGGGCCGGTTTGAAACACAGCACGTGTCTTCTTGATATTTTCAGGAGTTTTACCACTTTTTTGACAATCGACGTTGTCAACACTGTCATCACGAACACTACCCGTTCTCCCGAACTTGCGAATCAAATTCTTGTTTCTCAGCTCACTTGGGCCGGTTGTCTTCAGATTAAACTCGGTCGCAAACGTGATTTGAGCCACAGTTGGGTTGTTATTGCTCGCTTAGTATGCCTTCACAAGCATTATACGCTAATACATGCTATACCGTAGCATTTTCACTAGGGAATGGCTGACAAAATCAAAAGTTGAGTGGACATGCGCATACTAATTCCCATCATGCCCTGTGGCCAACCGTGCATTACTTTACCTCAAACTGTTCAGAAGTTATCACGATTTTATTTCCTGTAGTTCAATAATTGTCACCCTGTATATACATGTTATTTACATCTAAGTCTTAGCGTTAAGTTTCCTATAGTGCTAAAAAACATTTTTATAGCCCTCATCTGTCATCTGATGATTTTAAAAGAACTAGACTTGGATTTTTAAAACGGAATATACAGTCGCATTTCCATTTTACGAATTTCTATATTTTTTGAACTTTTTCTTGGAACCAAGAACCTTTTACGATTTTCTTCGTAAAATAACATCCAAATAACGAATTGCATTTTCTATTTAACGAACTTTTTCTCTTGTGATTTGATATTTTTCCTTCCTATTATTAAAATATTTCTGGACCTTCTTATAATGAAATGATAAAATAATTTGAAACAATTCGACGTAGATTAAAGAGTGAAGAAGAAAATACGCCTGAAGGGCTTTTTGGGGCATTGCAAAAATGCGAGATATATTATGAGAAAAAGCGTTTTTTTTTTAAACAAAAACTCAAAGTTACTTGACTTTACCAGCAATTAAATTTAAGGACTGGTTGTAAAAAAAAGGCTTGAGAAAATATTTTTGTTTAAATTACTTGAAAGCACAAAATTAGAAAATGTCACTAAAATTCATTAATTTTAATATAAAATTTCTTTTGATGAGTAAGATACATGAAAATAGATATTAATTTACAATTTGTGGATAAATATTTTTTTAATAATATATAATGTTTATGAATACAAAATTTGTTTTATGTGGTTTATAAAGAATATTGAAAGATCAATTTCTATTTAATGAATTTTCCACATATCGAGCTTTTTTAGGAATTCAGCGACTTTGTTAAATCCGACTGTACTTATTTTTTACACCCCGTAACCCAAACCTTTGGTAGTAGATTTACGTGAAACTCGTTCACAGTAGATCTCTTTTGAATAAAAGATACGTGCTTACTAAATTTCGTTTATAGGTCAAATAGTTCAATAGTGAGAGTTTTTGCTTATTAACCCCCTTTCAATCCTTCCCCCTCCCTCGAGGGAGTCGATTTTCCCCCAAAAATCCATTCATTTTTATACATTGACAAATCAAAAGGAGATCGCCAAATGCAGCAACTGTTTCATAAGCATGAGCGGGAATGGTTTTCCACTATCGGCAACATATCACGGTATTTGGCGACTTTACAGAAACACACGGGCCTTTCCGTAAGCAATTGGGTTTTAGAAAAAAATCATTAAAAATAAATTTGAATTTTTTTTTGCTGTCGAAAACATGCTTACTGCTTCTTTGAAACATCAATGAAGCTTTCTTCAAAATTTTTGAACGATAGGTCCAATTTTGTGGATTTGTATGAGTCCCAAACAAATATATATAAACATTCAAATTTATTTATAAGATATCTGAGACCTTTTTAAATTTTGTATACTAACAGTGGTTTCTAAGCTTACTGTTCCTACGAAACTCTTCTTTTTTTTACCAAATAACAAGTGGAATTATTCTACTTCAATGTATAATAGAGAAAATAAAATTATAACTTTAACTTTGATGTCCTCTGTAGAGAGAGAGAGAGAGAGCAAACGTTGACGTAAAAATAAAGTATAAACAAAACATTGTGATCTATGAAGTAGTATTTATATATTCAAATTATAACTTTTTTTCACTAAATTCTAGTAACATATTTTTCCCCTATGAAATGGTTATCTTAATACAATGCAAAGGTTAATATTACTTTATATTCTAAACTAAGAAAAAAAATTTTACACTCTTTTCACATATCGGAATCATGCACAAAACAAAACTGAACTGTTGTTTAGATATACAACTCTTTAATACTGCCATGTTTAGAAAAAGTTATTGCATGTAGTGGTGAGATTTCGTTCCTTTCTAAACCTGTAAAATCGGTCGCACCTACGATCAACCCGATTTCCGCCGTGCGATGCTTGTCATTACTTGTACTTTATATACCTATCTAAAAATAATGCTTCTAAAATTTTTAATTTTTATCCTACATTTTTTTAACTTGTAAAAATCCTTATTAATTTATTTTAACTTTAATAATAATGGAAATGGATTGTGAATAGTTTGTATTATAATAAAACTTTCCAAGAACCCCTTACGATGTCCACGCACCCCCAAGTTCATTTGAATTTTTCACGGGCTCCCACAGGAATCACACCCCCCTCCCCTAAAAAAAAGGGGTCCGTAGGAATCCCCTTGGGAACCTATGGTCTAAAGGAGGGGTCTACAGACTTTCAAAAGAGAAGAGACAAGTAGTCAGTAAAAAATGAGCCCCCTGGGGAGAAGGGAAAGGGGTTCTGTTGCGATTGAGATCAAGACTGACGAGAGCCAATCAGTATTTTTTATGTCAGTCAAATAAAGCCTTACACGTACAGTGATATTTTCAATTCCTTAAAAAACTAGGAGCTACGTGGAGTATATTTATTTAGTTATTTGGCTCAATGCAAAAGTAAACAATGACAAAATATCTTACTACAGTCTTAGATAAACTTTAAAGTTTCCTAAAAAATTTCCATATCAAAACAACTTAAGTCCAATACTTTGTAATTTATTTACACTAATAATTAAAATTGACTTTAGATGCACTTGCACATAAAGTTTGGGAAGCTTATTTGCCGAATGCTTAACCTATAAAATATTCGTATAAAATGATATTGCTTTTCCTTCTATTATTTTGATTGATTCTCAAAAAACTTTATGAATGGAAAATAATGCAATACAGAAGTAACTATTTCAAACCAGTCTAACATTAAATGTACGAGCAAAAATACAGGTAAATTTTTTCAGCAGAAGCAATAAAGGAAAAAGAGAAAGGAAAACAATGACTCTTAGTAGATATAATTATTTTTTAATAATAAATAGAGACAGAAGTCTAAAGGGCCTCAATCATCTATGCATTAGAACCACATACGGCTCGCGAGCCGCGGTTTGCAGACCCCCTGGTTTAAGGCTGTTTTCGCCATATACACAAGAGCGTGTACTTAACGCGGAGCACATTTTCAAACAGAAAAAAATGCTTCTATTTTTATAAAAATTTGTGACATTGTAACTCATGCATTTGTTTATAATATAATGTTTTCAAAATTTCAAAATATTTTATAAATAATTAGTTTTTACTTTTAACATATGAAGGGACATCTATTTTAGCATTACGGTACAGGAGAAAAAATGCGAAGCACATTTTATAAAAGAAAAAATGTGTCAACTCGAATAAAAATGAGTAGTATCATAGAATAAGTTATTCTATACAGGGTAGTGAAGCCAGAATGTAATATTAATGTTTGAGTACTTTTATATCTGGAAAAATATTCCGAATTTGGGTGCTATTCTTTAACGTTAACCGAAAACAGCTTTTAAGGCTGTCTTCTTTAAAAGTACGAAAGCTTGAACTAACCTCGAATCACATTTTCAGACAGAAAAAATGTCTCAGTTTTTATGGAAATTATTTACAATATTATAACCCATACCTCTGTTAACTATATAGTGTTTTTAAAAATTCTAAAATATTTCATGAATACTTTCTTTTTTTGTTATAATACGTGAAGGCATAGCCCATTTAACATTACGTTATAGGAGAAAAAGCGCGAAACACATTTTATACCAGAAAAAATGAATAAACTCGGTTAAAAACGGGAAGTACAATAAAAAATTATGCTCTCTAAAGGATAGCGAAGCCAGAATATCATATTAATGTTCCATTTCTTTTATATCTGAAAAAAATGTTCCAAATTCTGGTCCTATTCTTTAACATTAATCGAAGCCAGCCTTAAGGTATTGTACCACTGATCTGAGTTCAAGTGAATATAACCATGTTTGTATATTGTCTGTTTTACGTTGTTTGCATTCAGTTCATGTCTTTCTTTTATTATTCCCAGGTTCCTCCAGTAAATCTCCCATCACTCCTTCGTCCAGCGCCTCGTCTTATCTTCCCCAGCTGGGCATGGATGGGGAGCTGGCCGAGCCTCAGCACCACAGGCTGGTCCACTCGCCCCTCTTGCCTTCGTCATCCGCCTTATCTCAGCAGCTGCCGCATTTCCCACCCCTCGACTCTCCCCAAAGCAGCGACATCATGATAGAAAATGGAATCGTTCTGGAAGCAAATCCTAGCGTTATCAGCCTGGCCCCGAACAACAAACAGCCCTGATAACCCGTGGGTCAAGCGCGTGATACCTGCCGCAATACCCACAGTTTCCAGTTTCCGCCGCCTGCTCGGAAATTTCCAGACTTTTGCCAAAGCATGAATTCTGTGGAATGAAATTTTTGCACAATTTGAACTGTTATCGTTAAGACTATTTTCCTAAATTGCTATTGGACGATTCATTGTTCTTGTGAAAATTTCGCAGCGAATGAAACCTCTTTGAAGGCATTTAGATCGCCTATTCTATGCGAATTTTTGAATTGTCCTCGGCAGATGCGTCTTGAGAACGGTCTTTCAGAATCAGAATCATATTGCTGTATTGTTATTTTTGATGTATTCAGTATTTTTGCAAAATGAAGTTAAGAAAACTGCTATTTTGATGAAAATTTCTCTAAAATAGAGTTTTGATGTAACAGATGTTACATTTTAAGAATAATTAAGTGTAAAAAGTATCTGTTTTTTTAATGTTAATCGCTCAATATGTTTTCTGTAATTCACTAAAAATCCAAAGATTTTAAAATAATGGACATATTAATAAATATAAACCTCTAGTCAATTCGCCTTAAAAATATTATGTTACAGAACTAATAGTCTTTCAAAATTTTTGTTGAATAATTTAGTACTTTTATATGAGCTTTGAGTAGTTTTAGGAAAATTCTTACCAAATAAAAATGAACACCTTTTTATATTAATCTTGTGAATTACAGTTTTTGGAATTATCGGTTTGTTTTATTTTTGATTTTTTACAGTCATTATTTTTAGACGGGTTTAGTAATTAATAAAACGTAATTTCTCAAATAAAATAGTATTAATACTATTCATATTTTTCCGATGTATATACTAATTTGTGTGAACAAATTTAGATATATTCTTTACCTGTTTTCAAAAAAATTTGCTTTTTACTAACTCCAAAGCTGGTGCAATTAAATTATTTTTAAAAAACATAAATATTTTCTTACAATTCTTTTTTAAATTAATGGTCAACAATTTTTTAAAAAAAGAACAGAAAAGATTATTTTAAAAACAAGGCGTTTGCATATCGCACAACTTACAAAAACTACTGTAATATAAATTTGAAGCACAAATTTCATACTTGCAAAGTAAATTTTCAATTGTGTTTTTGTAAGTAGAAATAATATCTGAAGAGAGAAAAACGATTAAGAAAGACAAGTCAAATAATACTTAAATTTACATATTGTAAAAAAATATTTCCTTCAGATTGGGTTATTTCCATTAAACATTTTTATTTTATTTTTATATTATACTCCTTTTTATTTCATGATTTTTATATATATAAAAAGCCTTTCAAGAGAAGAATTTAAAATATTAACGGAATTTTTAAATCTGTTGCATTTTTAATAATTAATAATTAATAAATGTTAATTATTAATTGAAAATGTATTTGAAATCTTCTTTCCCGTTATTAAAGCAACTTTTTAATACAAAATATTTCAGTAACTATATAAGTATATAAATTAATTTATCCTATTATATATCTTTCTAAATAAATATTGTTCCTTCAATAAGAAGTTTTATTGTTTGTTCTGTAAGTCTAATATTGTTTATTATATTTTGCACTAAAAGGAGTATTGAAAAACCTTGTATATATTTTATATAGTAATTGTGTATAGACCTTGTTATATGATCGACTACGTCACCAACCGGAGTAAACCATTCCCCAAATAAGTTGAAAATGCCAAAAATTAATCTAGTCGGAGTTATCGTGAGACTAGATAATGCGTATCATTTTATTTAAAAATAAATAGATGGAATAAAAGAGCTATGATCGTGTAGCAAAATGTATTTTGTATTTAAATGCTCTCTATAAAAGACTGCTGTATAATTTTATATATTCTGGATCTGTAAAATTTCTGTAATCTATTTTTTGGCACTATACAGTTTTATGTAAATATTTAATTATACTTGTTATAAAATGATTGTATTTTAAATAAAATAAATGTTTTAAAGTGTCTCACAATCTATTTATTAAATAGAAATTCTCTAAGTTATTTTATTGCCGAAAACTTCTCACAAAAATTATTATACCAAAATATTTTACTTTTTCGTTAATAAATTTATGTTAATTAAGACATTTAATGAAAGATTAAAACAATGTTAATTATAAACAATATGTATATGGTGAATTAACTGCATGTTAACTAATTTTAGTAAAAAAAGTAAAATTGTTAATTCTATTTCCATTCAAGCATTATAACAAATTAATTAAGAAATAAAAAATGCCATTTAAATGCTATTTTTTCTTTCTTTGAAAAAAAATGTTGAGTAAACATACGCAAATAAGTTTTTATTTACCGAAGATTTTTTTTTTAAAACGTATTATTACTTATAAGTAAAGTTTAAACTTATCAATACATTTTTTTAAGAAATGTGTCTTCATTTGTTTATTTTTTTTACTTGATCTTATATAAAAAATTACCACGTATATAAGCTTTTCAAGAATCCATTTTGAAATAAAATCAATTCTTGTCAGTTGATTATTAAACTAAAATTCAATTATTTTTAAATTACTTTTCTGCTCCAATATCTGTAGGAGGGCATCTGAGATTATTATTTATAAAATACCCTTGTGTGAACAAAAATTAATGGAAGATGTTTTTAATTCAGTGAACTTGAATTTTTCTAATTAGTTGTTATAATGATATGTTTGTTACAGAATTTTAATAAATATATCAAAATATGATTGAATTTATTTCAATACTTGTGCAGGTATGGAAATTAAGATACTAAATTGAAAGATATATACAGTTATAAAGATATATAAATTTTGATCCATCCGTGCGACGGGGGCCGATCATCTGCGCCCAGGGCCCGAAATGAGCTTAAACCGGCACTGGTGTTAAATTAGTTGGATTATTGCAAGTATTATATTCTTCGAAGAAATTCTAAGAAAAATAATAATAATAATTTTATTATGAATTTAACATTCCTAAAGTAGCGTGATTTCTAAGAGAGAAGTAAAATAAAGGGAGTTTTTTTTAGAGGTATAGAACTTTAAATTGCATTAAAACAACGATTGATTATTCGATTGACATGAATTTTTTTTATTTGAAAGATAATCTTGTGGCATTACATTTTAAATAGGATTTCTGGCATAGGACAGCCACGGCTGGCTCGGATGTAGTCCAATCTGGACGTCCAATTTTCGATAACTTTTTCCAATATTTGTGGCCGTATATCGGCAATAACACAGCGAATGTTGTCTTCCAAATGGTCAAGCGTTTGTGGCTTATCCGCATAGACCAATGACTTTACATAACCCCACAGAAAATAGTCTAGCGGTGTTAAATCACAAGATCTTGGAGGCCAATTCACAGGTCCAAAATGTGAAATTAGGCGGTTACCAAACGTGTCTTTCAATAAATCGATTGTGACACGAGCTGTCTGACATGTTGCGCCGTCTTGTTGGAACCACAGCTCCTGGACATCATGATTGTTCAATTCAGGAATGAAAAAGTTAGTAATCATGGCTCTATACCGATCACCATTGACTGTAACGTTGTGACCTTCATCGTTTTTGAAGAAGGATCCCACCAGCCCATAAAGCGCACCAAACAGTCAGTTTTTCTGGATGTAACGGTGTTTCGACATACACTTGTGGATTAGCTTCACTCCAAATGCGGCAGTTTTGTTTGTTGACGTAGCCATTCAACCAGAAGTGCGCTTCATCACTTAACAAAATTCGCTTATGAAAATCGGGAACAACGGCAATCTCGTTTTGGGCCCATTCGACGAATCTACGCCTTGCTTGATGATCGTTTTGATGAATTGCCAAACCAAACTGAGAATAAATCACTTGACAGCTGTTAAATAGGTCACCATCTTGGAAAGTAATGCCAACTTAAACTTCTATACCTGGAAAAAAAACACTCTTTAATAAAAATTAAAAAAGAAAAGCTTGAAGGAAAGTAATGTCTTAAAAAATATATTAAAAGAAAATATATTTCATGTACACTCATTCACACTCACATAATGCATGAAAGTGTTGTATTTACACACATTTATTTTATAAATTTTGTTAAAAGTACATATGCATATTTCATGTACATTTATTGAGATAAAGTGTTCCTACTTTGAAAAGTGTTTTCGGTATTTTTCTAAACCAAATAATTAATTACCAAAACATCTGTTAAAATTTTTCATAATATTCATATTTATTTACAGAACTTTGGCGCAGAGAAAAATAAAAATGTAGTTTTGAATTTGAAGTTTAAATTTGAATTTTAGTCTTAATTTTAGCATTTTATAAAATTACTTGCGACGAATATTTATGTATTAGTCAACTGAAAGTATTAAAATATTTAAATACAAGTTTCAAATATATGTATACTAAGAAAATTACTTATTTTTTAATCAGTTTCGGTATAGCTTAACGAAACAATTTTAAAAAGATAATAAATATTTAAGAATTCGGAAAAATTTATTATTAATCTCTTAGTTACAGTTTGATATAACAGATGGCGCTTCATCTAATGTTACAATAGATTGTTCCGAAGCTAACAGGTTTTGCAACGCGCGAATTCCATTACCTTAATTAAGAAACATTAGTACATAGTATTTTGCCACCCATTGAGAATGTTATTAGAGCTACAACAAAGAGGAAAGAGCTCCAAAACAATTGATGATAAGATATTAATGAAAACGACAAATTAAAATCGTAATTTTTAAGGTGCCTGACTAGTTGCGGGAACAATTTTTTGAAATAATGCTGAAAGTACATTTTTAAACTTATTTCTTGTTTGATTATAAATGAAAACTTATAAAAATAACAAAGAAAAAAAATTTACAGTATATTTTTGTAAGAAATAGGACAATTTTAGGTTAAAATTAGGCATTTTTTTGCACATCGCGGTAAACACTGTAAAATAAATTCTAATGCATAAGATAAAAAAAAAATAGCCCTTTGAATTTTATTCAGAAAGCCTTTTCCTATACTTTGCTCTATCATCTTTGAATAATTCAATTTATCACAAAATTAGAGGTCAAAAAGTGCTCAAAATGAAAATTTTGCACTTATCACAAAGAAAAACAATCATAAAAAAGGTAAATATATTGTTTTTTCTTATTCTCTAGTGCACAACATGCATACTATAATAATAAACATTGATGCTAAATTTCATGCAATTATCTCAAGGACTTTTTGAGATGTCATGTTTGCCATGCGATAAAATATGGAAAAATCTGTTTCGGAGAAAAACGCATTTAAAGATTTAAAATCTAAATCTTAAGAAATTATACAGCTAAAACAACCAAAAATCTTTATATATCAAAAGAATAAACCTTTTATAAGCCCATATAAGTATTATATATTTGTTTCAAATTTTTAAAAAAATTTTGTTGCCAATTTTATAGAGTCAAAAAGCTTTTCTTAACGTCTAAATGTATAGTTTTTCTTAAATACAAATTAAAGTTATAAAAAGCACACTAGAAAAACTTTAGTACGTTAAAAAATAATATTTTTTAGATGGAAAAATAGGTATATATTTCCACTAAGTATCTTAGAGCTTAAGTAATATGTAATATAAAATATATATATATATTAATGTGTGTCATTTTGTCAGTAAATGTTCTCAAAAATTTCTTTTAAAAAACATTGCTTATCACAAAGGTTATACGAAATTATAATGAAAAGCATTTAAAGAGAACAGTTTTCAAAACCTCCATATGAATACACTGACTTTTTCTCATCCCACAGGAGTTAAAATGTTTTCCAGATCAAATTTTACAAATCTATGTTCAAGATCTTATAGGAAGGAAAATATCTGCATTTCTCTAATTATATATATATATAATGATATAATGATAATAAACCTGTATATCACACAAATTAAAAGGAATTAACGTTAATAATGCACTTAAGTGAAATGTTTAAAGTTCAATAATTGTATGTTAAGTAAAATACTCTATAAAATGTTACTGAAAAAGGGTTTCTGATTAAATTTCGAAACATTTATGAATATATAGATTTCAACTTTTTGTCACCAGCTGACTAAGTATGATTGGGATTAGCTCTGTGTCAATATTCTCATTACTGTTAGCACCGATGATGAAGAAAATTCCCCCTTAGTTTCCCAGACCTTGCTTTAGACATAATTAATTAATATTTTGTCTTTAAGAACAGAGTTTTCTATCAAATATATAAAAAAAGAGTTAAATATGAAACAAAATATCGAGAAGCAAGGGCACAAGAAAATCGAAAAGTGACAAAAATTTTACGAATTTATTTGCCAAATTTCACTTAAAACTAATAAATTATTTTTTAAAAAATATCACCATGTCCCGTCATTATCTTACCTAAGTTAGTATTTTTTTTTAAATAAATTCGATAAACACCAAAAAAGTGTGAAAAAAAGTATTAAAATGCAAACACTTCCGGTTCGTTTTTGCTGCTCTCTCTTGACATAAAAACTGTTATAACTTCGTAAATAATTGAAGTACAAACAAAAGTAAGGTATTTTAAGAAAGCAGAAAATTCAACTATATAAAATTTTAAGTAAAAAAAAAAGTTCGTCAGTTTCATCAAAATTGACTTTTTTGCACTAGTCAGGCACCTTAAGTCATATAAATATATTTGGCACAATACCTAGAAATGTCACTGAATTCGAATTTATCCAATTAGTGTTAGATTTTTTTTAAAAAAAACTATCCGTTGCACTCTCTTTAATTTTCTTAAAATTTTTTGCTTAGTATTCAGAAAATACCTAATACGACATATGGTAGATAAGTGTATTGATTGATTGATTGAAAGGTTGAAGGGGATATAGAGCAACACAGGATATGATCCTTCAGAAAAAAAGACAAGACAAGAGAAATCACAATAGATTATAGTAAATATTAAAAATTTATTTCCCTTTAAAAAAACTCTGAAAGTTGATTTATTATTCATTGCTGTTTCCAAAACATCTCTAAATGTGATAGTGGAATGTGGATCAATACGAAGAGTAGACCAGAGATTATTACGATGCCTAGTATATCTAATACAATTTAATATAATGTGGTCCAAATCATTTATACAATTACATGTAATACACATTGCATTATCCTGTAAATTAAATCTATGTAGAGAAGGCCTGGAGTAATAATCATTTTACTGAAGATTCGAAGGCTTAAGATTTTTTCTTTTCGATTCTTTGTCCACTTTGAAATGATATCAATGGTCGGAATATTTCCCAATTTTTCAAAATATTTGCTTGAGTAAAATGTTTCATTGATTTTTTTAATTCTATTTCGATATACACTGCTCAAAACAATTAAAGGATATTGTAAGTTTTATATAAAATAAAGATATAAGCGAAATTTTTTTTGCCGAAAATGGAAGAAGAGAATCACAAATGCAAATTTTTGTGATTTTCAAACTGTGGAGTATGCTAATTTTGAGTTCGACGTCAAAAACGTCGCTTCAGCGGCAGCGAATGAAATGTGACTTTCAACTGAAATGAAGACAATGATGATCGGCATTCAGTGACTGCTTTGTTTCGATGAGTACGATGTCTCAGCGAAGTCATTTAACTGATTCAGAAGCTTGGAGAGTTGTTGGCAGGTTAGAAGGGGGCCAAACTCAAGCCGAAGTAGTGCAAGCCATTGGAGTGTCACAAAGTGTGATTTCCAGGATCTGGAACCGTTTTTTGGAGACTGGAAGTGCAGGCCGAAGACCAGGACAAGGTCGTAGATGGGCAACAACGCCCAATGAAGATCGTTATTTAGTGTTAACGGCTCGGAGAGACCGAAATATAAACGCTACTCTTCTCCAACAACACCTTCGGCCGGCTACTGGCACCACGGTTTCAACTCAGTCTGTCCGAAACCGGCTCCACGGTGTAGGTCTGTATGCTTGCCGACCGATGGTATGTGTTAGACTAACATCAAGGCATCGTCGTGACCGCAGAAATGGGCAACAGAGCATGTGAACTGGAGGAGAAATGAATGGAGCAATGTTCTTTTTTCTGACGAGTCCCGTTTTTCTGTTCATCCGGATAATAGGCGTATTTTCATCTGGAGGGACCGTGGCAGTAGGAATAATCCTGCGTTCATGCACGAAAGTGTCAGATTTGGCGGTGGGGGAGTGTTGGTGTATGGTGGCATCTCCATTGACGGGTGCACAGATCTCTACATCATTCGAGATGGACCTCTAACTGCTCGCCGATATAGGGATGAGATCCTCAGACCTATATTATAGTCCCTTACGCTGCAGCAATCGGAGATGACTTCATTTTAATGGACGATAACTGCAGGCCACATCGTGCTAACCTGGTGGAGGATTTCCTTTTCGAGGAAGGAATTGTACGAATGGAATGATCAGCGTGTTCTCCAGACATGAATCCAATAGAGCACGTTTGGGACGCTCTAGGAGTTGCTGTCCGCCAAATACCCCCACAAACTCTCCAAGAACTGGAAAGAGCTCTTCTGGAAGAGTGGTACAGAATACCCCAACTCGTGATTAATAGCCTCATTGACTTCATGCCTCAAAGGTGCTCAACGTTGCTGGCCGTCCGTGGAAACCATACCCCCTACTGAAAATGATTTCCTTTGAAGAAAACACCTTTTCTTATTCTTTTTTTTCTCATATGCACAAATTGTGTTTTTTCCCTTTTGTACACAAATGCGCAATAAAATGCATTTTTTTCTGCCAAACATGTGTAATTTATTCTCATATAACCTACTACGTCTGTCGACCATGTATCAATCAGCTAAAAAGTTTCCTAGCCACAAGATCCACCTAAAACCGCAATATCATTTAATTATTTTGAGCAGAATATATTTTTATGAATGTCTTCTGAAGCAATCCAGTCAATGTAAACATTGGACTCCGTGATTGATCTTGCGAGATTATCCGCCTGCTAATTCCAAACTATTTTCGAGTGTCCCGGAATCCAAAGCAGAATTAACTGATTAACGTAGTTAGATAGCATGTAAATTTTGTTAGCAAGTCTATGAATTACCTTATGGGATTTGATCGAGAAATTTTGAAGTGCAGAAAGAACAGAAAGACTATCCGACAAAACAAGTAAATTTACATTAAATTCCATTAGATCATCTAAAGCTGGACAAATGGCCAAAGTTTCTGCAGTAAAAATGGAGTTATAATGGTTGATTCAGTAAGCAAATGAAGATTTTTTTTGATATACCTGCTATCGAAGTAATTTGGTGATTTTTTTAAGCATCAGTAGCTATAATGAAAAACTTTTGAAATTCCCGTTCGACCGTTTCATCAAATAAAACGCTTATTGCAGGAATCGGTAGATTTTTATCTTGAAATTTAAACCTATTGATATAAATTTTACATGAAAGGTCTAAAAAGGTTATTAATCTGGGAATTGAAATAATTTGATCACCACCAACATTTAACTCATGCAGCACACTAATGATATAATTTTTATCTTCTTCCAAAACATTAAGATTCATTGCCTCTGGGCTATTGTAATAAAGAGGAGAAAAATCACTACTGGAGATTTAATTAATAAAGAACTTGTTTGCCAATCTTCTAATTTTATCTGACAAAATTTCTTGACCAGCCAACTTTAGTAGCACAAAATATTTGGGGTTCATTGAAGGAGACCTAATGCTATTCGGAGGCCTTTTGTTTGGATAACATTAAAAGGTTTTAATTGATTTTCAGACCATTTATTTATTATGTGACAAATATAATAAAAACACTGCATATGCTATTATTGACTAAATTAATGAGATCTCTTGATCTCGGCCCATAGTGTTTATATACCATACCCTTTAGTGATGAGGAATGTGTGCTTATTTAATTATCAGTATGTTACAGCGACACTGAAATAGTACAGTCGATTATATAATAACTTGACTTTTTTTTCCAGGATGAAAAATGACCGCGGTAGCTTAGTGGTCAAGGTATCGTATCGTGGCTAGCTTGCCATAAGTTTGAGTCCAGTACCACTAAAGACCCGCCATGTAGGGGGAGCGATGCATGTTAAATCTGTCGAGAGCTCAAACGTCCTCCCGTAGATGTGGTGGGGTAGTTAGGAGAGGAGAGCCAGCTCGGGGGTCGTCCTCGTCACTTGACCATGATTCAAAATTACGAGATCCGTCGCCCAAAACCCTCGTGTAGCTGAACAGTGAGGCGTTAATATTCCCTCACTCTCTCCTCCAGGATGAAAACTAAATGTCAATTTTGGTCTCACATACACATTCAATGTGGAGAATTTTTTGATTGTGTTTATTAAGTCTCCCTCTGAAATAACAAGAAAGATATCGCGATGGACTCATAATTTTTAATACCGGTGAAGTGACGAAGATGACACTCGAACTGGCACTCACTTCCATGTCATTCAAACGCGTACGTTTCATCTCATTGATGATTTCTCAGTGGGATGAAATGTAACGTTAGTCTGCTTTTATCAAAATGGTAACAAAAATCAAGTTTATTTTCGCTAGGACTTAATATAAATTCGAGGAACTTGATATAAATTGACCTCCTAATTTTCACTAATTTATTTCCATTGGGAGTGTTTTTAAAAAGTTCTGTGAATTTGTTGTAAATACAGTCGGACCTCTATATAGCGCAAATCCCGAAAAAAAGTTCGTTATATGATAAATTCATTATATAGAGGTTCATCTTTCGATTTTCTTGGTAAACAACATAAAACACACAAATATTTTAAATTCATAAACACTATATATTAAAAAAAGGAATTATTCACACCTTTTTGTAAATTAATGTATGTTTATTTTTTATACCTTATCCATCAAAAAGAAAGAAAAAAGAAAAACAGCAAGGAAAGTTTCTTGACATCTTTATTCACTTCCTGAAGAATTAAATTTTTTCTTTGATGTACAACCTCTCACATTTTGACATTTTCGAGCTACAAGAAACGAAGTTACCAGTGCAACTGATGACGGGAGACTAGTTTAAGGATACGGGAGATAATTCCACAGAGTGTAAGAGGATGTCGGAAGATTTTTCCGGTGAACCGACCAATGGGGATTAAGTGTTGCACTTCTTGGATGAAACGCCCAGAATTATATTGCTCTCGATGAGCTAGGAACATAATAAAACCAGTTCAAGATTTATGACCACCATAAAGTGCATTAAAAGAGAGAATAACTTGCAATGTCCAGAAATATTTTAAAAATAGAGAGAAAAGAATTGAATTACAAGAGAAAAAGTTCGTTATATAGAAAATACACTTCGCTATTGGGAGGTTATTTTACGAAGAAAATCATGAAATGTTCTTCGTTCCAGGAAAAAATTCACCGTATAGAAAAATTCGCATTATAGAGGTTCGTAATATGGAGGTTCGACTGTATTTGTATAATCCATCATAACCTCAAAGTCAACACCCTCTCCCCATCTTTTCTTTGTAATTTGGGATAATACTTATTTCTGTGATGCTTTGTGGTACACGGGGATTTTATAACTGTTTTCAATAAAAAAAATTAAGCCGGAAAAAAAATTGATATTTAACAATTAAAAAATTAACAACACATTTTAATTCACTGCTTTCATGATGTTATAATACTTGTTATTAATCCTATTGCCGAGTGAGCGATATTAACGTCGCAGTACAAAACAACACGAAAGGTATTGGCGACGTCTCCTCATAATTGTGAATCTCTCTCAAGTGACGAGGACGACACCTAAGCTGGCATTCTTCTCCAAACTACTGCACCTCACCAACGGGAGGACTTCGAGCTACGATAGATTTAACATGTGTTAACCCTTCTACACAGCCATTTTGCAGTGGCACTAGCACTAGAGTACGAGCTCATGATATGCCACCCTTGTAACTACAACCGCTAGGCTACCGCGGTCACATCCCGTTTCCGAAATATTTTTCTTAATGTATTAATTTTTACTGGGATATTTACGTATCTTTAAATTTAAAATGTAAGTACCGTAAAATCCGGTATATAACGAGCACCAGTTTTAACAAAAAATAAGATCGAAAAAATGCTAAATGAAATGAATGTAATAATGATATCTTCAGCAATAAAAAATGATGTGAGCATAAAAAAAAAATCAGTATTCTACATATATCGAAATACTGTTTATTTAAAAGAAAAGACACAATTTATTTAAAGGTTGTTGTTCTAGAAACAGTGGCGTAACGTACACCTCTACAAGCCCCGCATTGTGGCGGGAGGGGGGGATTGCCAGGATTCAAAGGGGCCCCAAACCTAACTGACACCACAAGTACGTATTTAATTAATTTATAAAACAGTAAAGGCCCCAAACCTGACTTTGCAGGGAGCCCTAATATTCTCCGTTACGCTAATGTCTAGTATACTATTTTTTCAAAAACTTGGGATCGTACTTCCAATAAATGACTTAAAAACATAAGAGTATTGCACAGGAAAATTTCAGGTTTCTCCGTAAAAAAGAGGGTGCGAATATACTTAAGGGTTATACGGCGAATATACTTAAAAACTAAAAAATGCAGCTTGAAAGTATAGGTGCGGGCTTCACGCCAGATTTTACGGTAAATGTATTTGTAGATCTACTTTTAATAATAATTTTTTTAATAATGTTTTGGCTGTCCATTTTTACACCATTATTAAGAATTTATTAAGAAGAGCTATTACTTTTTTTTCTCATGAATCATTCACTATTTGATGACAAGAATTGTAATAAAACGTAATACAAAAAATATATTTTCTTCTGCTTTTTTATTTACAGCAAAAGTGATTTTAGTCTTACTATTACAGTTATCAAATTGTTTAATTATTATAGATAATTTTTTGAGTTAAATTATAAGGTTTAGATGCTTTTAAAAGACACTATTTAATAATATAATCTTAATCACATATCGCACACACATTAAAGATTAAGAAACTCTACTTAATATTCTTTGTCCATTTCATAACTAATATGAAAAATTATGTGAATGTAATAATTTTCTATTCTCTATTACATTTTAAAAACGATAACATGTAGAAAAAAAGATGCCCCTTCCCACATATATATACATCGAAATTATAAGATTTTTCTAAATAGAGTTTGAGAACAATGCTTTTAGCAATATTGTTGCAATATCATACCTTAGGAATACCAAAAAAAAAAAAAGCTTTTCATAGCTTAAGTTATATAATCTCCTTGATGAAAACTAAATTATATATGGATTGGGTCCTAATTTCTCAATATAAGACTGTAAATGATCAAAATTCAAACTCAAAATTTTTGCATTTTTCAGTTTATATAGTTGAGCTCTATTTAACAGATTAAAATGTAAGTAATGTATTGTAGAAACGGTATTCATTTTGTGAATTGTAGTTGTGACAAAAAAAAAATCTTGATATTATTACATTATCGTTTATTTAATTTTGACATCAGGAGATTTATTTTGAGTGTGCTGTATGCTCAAGTGCGAAAATACAAGAGAAGGTATAAAGTTTTCTTGATTTAAATACTCAAGGAAAAACAAGAAAAGCACAAAATAAAAAAAATATAGCCACGTGTTCAAGTGAAGGGAATTTCGAACTATTTTTAGAATTTACGTCAGGAAAAGTTTCTACACTTCTTAGTAAGGTACGAGTAAGCTATTATAATATTATTTTCCTCAGAAACGCGAATAAATCTATCAAAAATTCAAGGCCTGATCCTTTTATATATATAACTAGAAATTACTAATAAATCTGCCAAAATATATGTTCTAATCCCTTGATGCGAGATGAAATAAGACGCGTTTCGAAATAGGGTATTCGTAATTATAGTTAAGATATTATAAATAAATGAGATTCAAATTTTAAGTAAATAATAATTTAAGTTATTAAATATGTTATATGTATAGAGTTTAGATCAGTAATTCAAAAAGTGGTCTATATAGACCCCCAGGAGTCTATGACAACTTGCAAGGGGTCCACGCTAGCGAAGAAATAATTTGGGGGTCCATGAGGTGTAAATGGGGTACTATGATTGTGACTCTCATTAAACCAGATTGTGACTTTAATCTTAAAAAATTTTTAATCTCGTGGAAATCAGATTTTACTAATTTAACTGATTTATTTACTAAATTTAGTGAGGTTAATTTGTGGTTACTAGGTGACAGTATAAAGTTTACTATGACACAAATACCGTTTTACCATTTTTTTTCCAGAATTAAGCTAAAGAGGTATAATACTGGCCATCGCGATTTTTTTCAATTTGTCACAGACAATCTGTCAGGACATTTCAAGCTAAGTACAATATTTAAATGCCCTTTACTCAAATTTTGAAACTAGGTTTGATATTGCTTTTTATTATAGTAATACCACAGTAGACAATGAAATCATATAGTCACATTGAAGAAAAATATGTCATATTACAACAGGGACTGATCAGAATAGGCTCTAATGAGGATCTTAAAATAAAATTTAGCATTGGATGTCATCGATTTTGGCTTTAAAAAGATATAGCTGTTATTTATCAGAAATTATCGAATATCATGAAAAAGTTTTCAATTGCTTTTCCTAGTGAGAGGGAGCTTCAGTGAGTTTGCCAATCTCAAAAACAAAAACAAAACAAAACAAAAGAGAAAGAAAACAGGACACTTACTAACAAAGGAGATTTGGGGTTACACCTGATTAGTTTCATATTAAATGTTGAAAATTTGTTATTAAAAGAACCAGATTCATCCCTCTTCTTTAAAGCATTTGTTCGGTGTTTAGTTGTTTTATTTGTTAATTTAATTCATTAAGGTATCCGACTACGTTCGGAATCGTGATTTTTCAAAAGCGTATACATGGATATGATATTTAGTATCACCTAGATTAGAAAATGTACATAAAAATGTTTTACGAATACTATTACAATAAAATATTATTTAAGTACAATATTTTGACAAAAAATGAACCCATTTTCAAAATATTCTCCTTTCGTGAAAAAGGCTCCTATTATAATAATATTTTGTCTGTATATAGCTCAGACCTCTGTACAGAGGACCGACTAGAATTTTTGAAATATATAACTCAGAAGTAGATTTACCTTGTTTTACGACAAAACAGAGGGAAGAAATTTTAAGAAAAAACGTCGATAATTATTTCAATTGGTTATAACTCTGAAAATAATGTGAATTTTTCGAAACTCATAGCTGAGCCTCTGTACAGAGGTCTGAGCTATATACAGGCAAAATATTATTATAATAGAAGCATTTTTCACACAAGGAGAACATTTTGAAAAAAGGTTACTCTAAGTTAATTTTTTACGGAAAAATTGTATTTAAATAATTTTTTTTGTCAAAATGTGTCCTTTAAACAATTTTATACATGTATTCTAATCTAAGTGACAATAAATATTACGAAAATTATCCATTTATGCTCCTTTTTAAAATCACGGTTCCGAAAGCAGTCGGATATCTTAACATGCGCTTTTTAAATTTTAGACGATATACTTCACTAATGTTAGAAATTTAATTCTTTTAAAGTAAGTAGTAGTACACCAGAGCTGTCAAAAAGACAGTTGATAAATTTGTAAAAATTCAAAAAGTTTAGGAACCTCTGGTTTAGATTATTTGGTTGCATTATATAACTATTCATAAAAATAATCAAATTAGTAAGAAATTTGCAGCGAATAACTCGCTAAGAATTTAGGAAATGACTGTTTCCAGGTGGGTGAAAAAAACTGTAGCGGTATCATCTACATAAGCCAGTAACAACCTCCGGACTAAAGTGATCATTTTGGTCTAGCGGTATGTTGCGTGCTTACGGATCTAAAGGGTTCTGTCCTGCGGATAAGCCCACCACTTCTTTGGAGACCCTAGCTGAATTAAGAAAAGACAACCTTCTGATCTGTCGTGGCACCATCTACCAGCAAAAAGAGCAACCAAAAAGTTGTCAGATTCCCTTGACGCAGCAGCAAACTCGTCGGACTCACTTGACGTAGGAAAGTCATCAGACTTCACTTGACGCAATTCCTCCAATAGACACCAACAACTCACACTCTCGCCATAACAACTATATCGCTCGTTCACCTATCTACCGACTCACTGGGGAGGAGTGTGTAGCAGTATCATCTACATAAGCCGGTGACAACCTCCGGATTAAGGGGATCATCTCGGCCTAGCAGTATGCTATGTGCTTACGGAATCGAAGGTCCCGGGTTCTGTCCTCCGGATAAGCGCGCCACTTCAAAACTAAAAGATGCCATCGCTTTTTATATTTTCGTTTGTATTCAATACGACAACATGACGAACTATGCAGGGTCACAAAAAAGAAAAGAATTGATTTAACAGATAAATATTACCATTAAGCATACATAAACTTTTCAACCAAATATAAAGAAAACTATAGTTAGAAATGGAAGGTGTCAGCGACCCATATTCTGGAATCTTTCCCATCTGTACGAGTATACGTATTTTGAATTTTCATTTGTTAATAATGAAGCTTATCAAAGGGATATTTAAATAATATGCGTTAATGTAAATAAAATGTCTCATAGATAAAATATGCTGCATTGTTTTATCAGCTAGAGTTTTGTGTACGTGTTACCCACTAAAAAGAAAACATTTGCGTACTTTTGTAAGAGATGATATATAATTTAGAGGATTTTGTGTTTCTCGGACAACAGTGGATGTTTTTTAATAAGTAAAAGCTCTATTTAAAACGTTTTATTTTTAAAATACTTGTAAGAAGTTTCAATATGTATATAAATTTTATTATAACGTTTTCTGCATTATGATATCAAGTGAATAAAAATTGTTCTCCACATGTATTTAATAAAGATGGAAGAATTTATTTTCATGTTTTAATCACAATTTATTTTTCTATATATTTATACTATTTACATATCTATACATAAACATCTATATCTATATTCTATCTACTAACTCTATCTATATCAATATCTAGATCTGTCTATTTATATATATTTCTAAATATCTATATGAGATTTCTAAATGAAACCTATTTTTTAGTCTTGTAAAATATTTCTGCTAAGGAAATACCTTAAAATTCGTACTTAGCTTTAAGCTCGGGTTTTTTTTCTCGCGAACTATACCAAAAAATTAATAATGAAAAAAAAACATACGGAATTTTCTAACCATTCAACAAGGATTTCTAAAACTATAGAAGCAGCAGAAGTGAGCCAATATCCAAAATAAATTTATTTTACTTTGAAAAAAATAATTAAAACATTTGGTTGAAAAGTAGAGATAAACATCATGCCCCCAGCGTTCTTTGAGGTATCCGACTACGTCCGAAACCGTGATTTTGCAAAAGCACATAAATGGATAATTTTCATGATATTTAGTGTCACTTAGATTAGAATATATGCATAAAATTTTTTTAAGGACATTTTGACAAAAAAATTTTATTTAAATATAATATTTTGGCAAAAAATTAACTTAGAATAATTTGTTTTCCAAATGCTCTCCATCTGTGAAAAATGCTTCTATTATAATAATATTTTGCCTGTATATAGCTCAGACCTCTCTACAGAGGCCCAACTAAAATTTTTGAAATATATAACTTAGAAGTGGGTTTATTCATATTTTACGACAACAGAGGGGAGCAATTTTAAGAAAAAAAACGCCAATAATGATTTCAATTGGTGGTAACTCTGAAAATGTGAATTTTTCAAAAATCCTAGCTCAGACTCTCTGGAGAAGTCTTTACTTTATGTAAGCGAAATATTATTATTTTAGAAGCATTTTTCACAAAAAGAGAACATTTGGAAAAAAGATTATTCTAAGTTAATTTTTTGCCAAAATATATTTAAATAATTTTTTTTATCAAAATATTCTTAAATCAATTTATGCATGTATTCTAATCTGAATGACACTAAATGTCATGACAATTATCCATTTATGCGCTTTTTTAAAATCACGGTTCCGAAAGTAGTCGGATACTTTAAATGAATATTCAGGGTGACTCGCTACCAGACTGACAAACTTACAGGGTGTATAGGGGGTACAGAGACAAATCGGGACCACTTACTAATGCAGGGTAGAAAATACCGTAGTTGTGAGCTATGGTGCAAGAAGCAGAGAAAATAACAGAAACAGCAGCTTATTAACAGGAACCTTTTATTAAAAGGTTATACTACAACAAGTGTTCGTCATCAGAAGACATCTGGCAGGCTTGGCAGTGGCGCTAAATGGAATTCCTTACGTTCTCAAAGATTTCTGGCATGTCACATATCCTCCCTGCAACTACAGATATTTGAGCAATGCGAGCAATTCGAGTAATGTCTCCAACTGAAAGAACTGACATCTCGTACACCAAACTCTTCATGTGACCAGAACAGAGTCACGTAACCTGTAACCTTTTCGCACTTGCTAACGTCATGTGATGTGTAACACGCGTGTTCGGATTAACGTTTCTGGTACAACCACCGAGTGGCTATTCCAATAGCTCCGCACACGATCAGCAAGTTGACCAGTTCTTCATTTAAATACGAGTTCATCCTACTACCTCCGGAAACGGATCGCAAAGGACAACTTCCAGCAGGATCTGTTTTCACGAAACCTTCCGTTCAGCGCCATCTACCTCAAGACTGCCCAGAGAAATTTTCCAAAACGTAAGGAATTTCACGCAGCGCCGCTGTCAGGCCTGCCAGACAACTTCAGGTGGTAATTTCGAACACATGTTGCGGTACAACCTTTAAACAAAATGTTTTCTGTCCTTTTAATGTTTTGCTGTTTCTGTTCTTTTTCTTTCAACCATAGCTCACAACTACGGCATTTGCGACCCTGCATTCTTACGCGATTCTGAGTCGTCTCTGTATTCTTTACAAACTCTGTAAGCTTTCATGTGGGGCAGAGAATCACCCTGTATGATTCATACTAACTGCAAAATCAGGAAAATAACGGAATTAATGTTGTTTTTATAATAAGAAAAATATTTTTAAAACAAAATTCAATGTTATCTATTCTAAATCAGGCATCATTGTTTTTTTAATACTTAATATGTATAGAGGCTAATCAATACTTTGCACAAGTGTTACTTGCATATTAAAATTAAAAACAATAACACACTATGCGTATCTCTATTTACAGTCATGCAGCAAATTAATATAATAAACTTCGTTGAAAAATGATTCCCAACGTTAGATTTAGTTTTATAATAATGGTTTTCATAACGAGCAAAACAACTTTCGCTGCTATCGCATACTTGTATATCTCACTTACAGCTACCATGTAAATATACTAATTATAAAGTTATTAGTGAGGTCATTACTGGCCTTCAATATACGCTTATCATAATATATTGACATAAAATAATACACAGGAATAGATAATTTTATATCTTCATTTGCTTAAAAAAACGATTCAGAATACAATGGATGATGACATCTTTTATAATTCATCTTCATAACAATTTTGATTTAAAAAATGCGCTTAGTAGGAAGACCATTAAATATCTATATACACATACTGATATTATCACAAATACTGATAACTTTTTATTACTATACAGTAAGAAATTACATTCCCCCCGACAAAGTATTATTTAGTTTGATTTATATAAAGCAGGATTTGCCAATGGTCTGAGTACTGGTCATAACAACATGTAGATGTATTTAATGATAGCCAATATGATCATATACGGTTGGGATAAAAAATTACGATAATTCTGAATAATAAGCTCCTCCGATTGAATAGAAATTTTTGAAAATAATTTGCAGATAATTTTGAAAATATCCCAGGTGAATTTAAAAAACAAAACACTTAGAAGAAAGTTAGAATAAACATTTTTTTATCTAAATTTTATTATGCGGAAGGTTAATTGATTGATTCTTAATTATTGTTACAATTCGAGTGAGTAAGTGTTTATTACTGTCGTAGTAAAAAGCAACACGAGAGATAATGGCAACGGGGAAAGAAATCTAGCCGACACCTGACAATAACTGAACGATAATTTTCACACCATATCAAGCGTCGCACTGCAAAGTAACATGATTTATATCAGTGCTTCTCAAACTTTCAATATTTGCGACCCAGTACTCAATCATAATTTTCATCGCTCTCCTTTCTCCATACAATAAAAATGTATTGAATTCAATAATACTATACTTTTACGCTAAGGCTACATTATATATGTATACAAGTTTTAACCTTTTAAGTCTAGTAACTCTATGAACTAGTTGTTCCAAGCCTATATAAATGTCTCACTCAGCCAAAGCTTTAATTGCCCCGGACGTATATATACGTCCTTTTGAAATACGATCTTTTCTGCGCACTGCCATCCATAAAATTATTCTGAAGACTTTAGAATGCATTAAAAGGATCGTGACAGTGCTTGCGAAGGATTTACTTATTTATTCCTTTTCTCCCCCCATACATCACATATGCGTGTCTATGTGGAAAACAATGGCATTGAGGAGTGAATCGCATAACTTTTAATCGGCAGTTAAGGAATAATTATAAACCGTACAAATTATCAAGATAAATGTTAGTTTTTGTTTCTCATTTTATATGTGACAAGCCCATGGGGTCACTGGTAGTTATTAAACCTGTTCTTAACTTACAATTGTTAAATCAATTATCAAATACATTGTGCATTAATACATTTATAAGTGTAATAATTAATAAGTCATAAGTGTAATAAGTTAAAATTACTGGTGGCGATTGGTATCCGCCTATATGGTGCCGCACTAAAGAAGATACCAGCTTTAGGGGAATGTAATAGGTCTGCAATGGTTAAACACCAATCTGCAACCCATTAGAAGTAAAAAAAAGTGAAATATCAGTGTAAATGTGCATATTTTATTGTGTCAGAATATATTTAGTTTGCTTATTTTCAGTAAATTAATAATTTTTTTAAATAATCTTTTGTTTTTTCGACTTTTCAACATATTCGCGCCCCTTCTAGAGTCATCACGCCCCCCAGGAAGGCGCACCTCACAGTTTGAGAAACGCAGACTTATATTTAAGATGTCCTTGTAATTTTGAGGCACGATCAAGAAGTGATGAGAACAACACATGAGTCGACCCCTTGATATTTCCACACCAAACGAAATCGAGGATTGTGAACCTCGAAAGATTGAAAGTGTACCTGTCGCTGGGAAATGAAGAAATTGGAGATTTGATCAAATCCGTAAGGGATAGGATCAATTCAAGGAAGATGTTAAAATAAAAACACTTTGGGTCATTTCCCTGAAGAAAGTGTACAAGTGATTTGATCAAATCCCTGAATTGTTTTAGTGAAAAGAAGAAATGGACGTCAGAGAACTCTCGTAGCTCTATTTTAGCTTATTACCCCATTTCCCGTTTAACTTCTCTCTCCTCTCCTCTGGCCGTGCCGGTAAGTTCCTTAACATTATACGAGGAAGGTTGCGTGCCTTTTTATCATTGTTTTCTACATTTCAAGTATCTTTTAAACACCTACCTACCTAAAAATGAGTTCAGATGTAGAAAAAAATATGACCAAATTTGTATCTGAACAATTTATCGAAAGAACATTTTAATGAAACTATCAGGACGTTTTTGAAAATGAAAAACATTTGTGGACTCGCAAAAAGACAGAAGAAGTTGTAATAATCATTGAATAATTAAACGTAATACCACACTTCTTAAACTACAACGGACACTTAAGGTATCTGACTACGTTTGGAACCGTGACTTTAAAAAAGCGCATAAATGGATAATTTTCATGATATTTAGAGTCACTTAGATTATAATACATGTATAAAATTGTTTTAAGGATATTTTGACAAAAAATTTATTTAAATACAATATTTCGGCAAAAAATTAACATAGAACAGTGGCACACACAAGGGGGTTATCCTAGGGGTCCGTACACCCCCATAGTCCTTGATTTTATTTTCGATTGGTTATAATCCTATATACATATTACGTAAAATTTAATTATGTATTTGTTATTAATAATTAATTTTATTAACTAATGCTAATTATTTATTAAATAATTTATTTTGTATTGTTCCCCCCGCCTGAAAATTGACAAAATCAAAAGAATGTGTTGGGTATTGGAGTATGATACTAAAATGGTGGACTTTCGACCCTGGATCCCTTCCTTGAAAAATTATTGTGTGCGCTACTGACTTACAATAAACTTTTCAAAATGTTCTCCTTTTGTCAAAAATGCTTCTATTATAATAATATTTGCCTGTACATAGCTCAGACCACTGTATAGAGGCTCAACTATGATTTTTGAAAAATTCACATTATTTTCAGAGTTACAACCCATTGAAATAATTATCGGCGTATTTTTCTAAAAATTTCTTCCCTTTGCTGTCGTAAAACACGGATAAAAACTCATTTCTAAGTTATATATTTCAAAATTTGTAGTTGAGCCTCTGTACAGAGATCTGAGCTACATACAGGCAAAATAGTATTATAATAGAAACATTTTTCGCAAAAGGAGAATATTATGAATATTGGTCATTCTATGCTCATTTTTTGTCAAAATATTGTACTTAATTTTTTTTGTAATTCTATTCTTAAAGCAATTTTATATACATTTTCTAATCTAAGTGACACTAAATATCATAAATACTATCAATTTATACGCTTTTGCAAAATCACGGTTCCGAACGTAGTCGGATACCTTAAACAGTACTATTGTGGGGAAAAAACGATGTTATATGGAAGTAGGTACTAAAAAAGTTGATTTTGAAGAGAATGTTCGAATCCGATACAGTTGTAAAAATAGTATGAACGTAAAATCTTATCACATATTTCGGGAAACACATCAGTCAATCTGCCGCGGATGAAGAGATAAAAAGCTGTACAGATTAAACACGAAATACCTACTTCAGTTGTACAGGAGCTTTTAAAACTGTGTAAAGTATGTCAGTAAAAAAAACAACACAACTTCTGAACTAAGGAATTGTTGTTTATCTACTTGTATTTAGCGACTTCAATCAACATGGCCAAATTAAATTATGTGACGTACGGTCAACTCCAGATACAAATTACAGATGTGTATTAAACTACCAGGACCATGAGACGAAATATTAAATATAGTCGGACCTCTATATAACGAAGTAGCTAAATGCCGGAAAAAAGTTCGTTATATGGAAAATTCGTTATATAGAGGTTCATCTTTTAATATACTTTATAAACCACATAAACAAATTTTAAATTCATAAACACTATAAATTAAAAGACTAATTATTCACACTTTTTTAAAATTAATATATGTTTATTTTATATATCTTACCCATCAAAAAAGATAGAAAGAAAGAAAAACTGCAAGGAAAACAATAAAAAGAATGTCGAAGAATTCACTGTATTTTCAATATTAAGAAAATAATTTTGTACTAAAATTAATAAATTTAAGAGCATTTTATAATTTAAAGTATACAAGTGATATTAAACATGCATTATTTTATAATTAGAACATAGGGAGACGGGTCAACTCCACTGAGGGTGAAAGAGGATATCGAATTGCGATGTTTCTAGTGAACTGGGTAATGGGGGTTAAAGGTTCCACTTCTTGGATGAAACGTCCAGAATTCTATTGCTGTCGGTGAGTTAGGATCTAATAAAACCAGTTCAAGATTTATGATCACCATAAAATGTGTTAAAGAGAGAATAACTTGGAATTTTTTTCGGAAATACTTTAAAAAAAGGGAGAAAAAAATTGAATCACAGATGAAAAAATTTGTTATATAGAAAACGCACTTCTCTATAGAAAGGTTATTTTACGAAGAAAACCGTGAAATGCTCAAGGTTCCAGGAAAAAGTTCGCTATATAGAAAAATTCGCAATATAGAGGTTCGACTTTATTTCCATTAACAAAGTTTTTTTAGAATCAAGAAAAAAGTTAATCTTAGTTCTAAAGCGAGACAAATCAGAATTATTGATAAAAATGCTGTCGTGGGAATATTCAATGTTCGAAGTGTATTTGCCTCTACACGGATTCAGGCTCTATATCTTTTTTAAGGCGAGCACGTAATGAGTCTTGAGTAACTATATGAATTTTATTTCGTCCACTGGGGGGTTCAGCACTCCTTTGTCGCAGTTCGGTTACATTTTCGATTGGCTTAAAAGAAGTTAGAAAGGGGAGATACTAAGAACATTTAATTCATTAAAGTATTACAAAAATGTTTTTCGTTTTATTACTAAATTTATTGCTTGATTTGAACGACACACTTTTAAAATTGGTTTGTTTTTAAATGAATTCATTTTGTAAAAACAAATTGCCATTAATTGTTATGGATATAAAAGTATCAATGTTGTACCATTTTGGAATGTTAACTAAATGGGTCATCTTTTCAATTACCTTGCTTAGGGTAGTATGCAATGTATTTTCTTTTTATTCAGGGTCAAAGTTAGGTAACATCATTTTCTGAAACCCCGAATAAAACTGCGTTAATTTTAACTAAACCAGCAAAGAATTTTGATCGATTTCATCCTGTTGTTAATAACACGGCTATGTAAGATGAAGTTAGTAAAAAAATCAATTCAAAATTGTGAAATGTGTGGTCCCAGTACCTAATTATGAGATGAGATTGTAAATTTTCTGCATTTTCTAAAATATTCTAGTCATTACTTAAACAAGTAATACGGATATTTTTAATTTTGTTTTTATCACAACTGATATGATTCCCGCCTAACTTTCACCAGGGCTCTCTTAACGTTGAACTTTAGGTACCCTGTATAAAAATCAAAAGAGATTCTTTTGACTATTAAATATCTCTCAAATACCAATTAAATATCTCTTATAAAGGACTGTCATAGTTTTCACAAGCGTGTACGACAATGAAGTGCTAGGGTAACTTTCCTTGAAGGAATAGACACAGACGTAACTTTTGAAGGCAGCCACAGCCAAAAACTTAAAATAGAGACATTTATATAAATAATCGACACCTCTAATTTGCTACATTGCAGTAAGAAACACGAGAAGCTATTTGAACTGTTCGTTATTTTTTTAAAAATATTTTTAATTTTAGTAAAAATCATATTAAAATATCAAGCGAGAAAATAGTGAAATTTTAGGATAAAGATTCGGGAAGAGGGACTAAATTTGGAATGTTATTGTTGCAAGTCGTATCTGATTATTAATGGAGAAAAACTGAAGAAAAAGCAAAGAGAAAAAAATGGAGACAAATAAAAATTAGCGAAAAATGTAATTTTATAGATGCAGTACAGTTGTTAGATGAGGGGACTGGGATCAATACACTCTAAATGTTTACGTATAATGAAAGATAAATCACAGTGTTTCCAAATATTGAAATAGTAATGAAGATTTTCTTGTTTATAGGGATTACTAACAGGAGTAATGTATGTTTTCATTTTCCTATTACCCAAACTGGTCAAAAATTATTTTTGAGTAATCAAAACCTATTTTTGCATAGAGACGCAGAGTTTCAAGAAACGTCCCCGATTAATAATAATGAAGTAATTGTAGAAAAGAAAGTTGTAAAATTGTTACGTGTATATACAGAAGAGAATAAAAGGCTTGCTGGTCGGGCCTATTTTAAAAAATAAGGGCCCAGGGACTCTAGGAATCGTTAGAAGTCCCTGATCGTAAGGTGCTTGTAAATGCTGTACTCCATAATAGTAAACTAAATAAACCAGAGAAATAAAATAAAAGAGCAAGGAATAAACTTTTAGGAAAAGAAAATGAATGGTTGAGAATATGTGTAAAAAACATTGTTACGAATTTTGAGTAAATACTGTAAATAATTTGTATTTGGATGCGTAATACATTTATATAACTCTATGTTATATTTATTGTAATATACGCAAGCAACAACGTCCCTTGCATTATAATGGCGATTCATTGGGAACTTGGCAAAATCTTGGCGCTAGAAATTGGTGGAGAAATCCATAATTTTACAATCTATGACATAAGCGGATCTTTCTCGAAGTATCCACTCAGTCTATAAATGGAGCGATATTTGCCGAAACGAGTCAGTCTTATTTCAACCAGCGATTAGTGAGGGTTGTTTTGGCTAGCGATTAGTAAACTTGCCTTGACCTTGATAACTGAGTAGCTCGGCTGTGCTTGTGAATTATCTTTTACATGCGTGTATTTCAGACACTGATAATTGTGTCTGAGTGCTGTTGAAGGTGTGAAGACCTTCTGAGACTTATTTTGTGAATATTGCTGCGGCATCCTGTATTTCAAGGATTGGATTTTCGGCAATAAACTAACATCACTCGTAAATAATTGACTTGTTCTTTGTGACTGATTTGCGTAAAATCCTCGAGCTCCAATCAACGTAACAATATCTTCATTCTGTAAGAACCTTCCTCGAAAAATATTTGCTGGGAGAAACAGTATAATTAACTTAGTTTTAACGAGAGACATTTAATATTAAAGAGTCTTCAAGCAAATTAGATTCATAAATTTTTTTGACTCATATAAATATAAATTTATAGAAATAGAAGCAAAGGGGGATAATATATGTTCAGTTTAAAATATGAACAAAGCAATTTTTTCTATATTTTCTTTCTTTTTTGTACTTTAAAAAATTTTTCCATTTTAAATTTTTTGAAGTTAAAATCAGATAAATTTGATGAATAATACAGAAGCCATTGCCTCTCTCTCTCTCTGCGCAACTTTTTTAAGATTCAAAAAATTCATTCATTTAATCTATTTTTGCGTTGTATGATCAAAAACCCCCACTGCTTAACATATTCAAAAAAAATCCATCAAACTTTTAATCCTTACAAATTAAATTACATTCTAACAGTTTCCTGAAATTTCTATAAGTAAGAGAATACTTATTGAAACATGATCTCTATCTGGCCCTTTGAAAAATAAATGGGCAGGATACGTTATCAGAAAACATTTTCTCATTATCTAAAATCTTAGTTTTACAATATATGATTTATTTAAATGACGCTAGGACTTTTTTATTCACTACGCCATAGGGAACTGGATTTACTATGCTTTGATTTAGAAAATATATTATGCATTTCAACCAATTGCCGAATGGAATTACAAAATCTTATGTCTCTTTCTCTATTTAAATATTAGATATTCAAATAAACATCCATATTTTAATAATGAGAGGAAAATTATTCTGTTTACATTAACTTCAGAGGCTTCTGTGTATCCGTGTTAATTTTACACTCTTGCACTTTTTTCATTCAATGGGCTTCACATTTGATGGAGAAAAATGCATATGTGTGTATGGCTTCTTAAATGAATTATCGCTGTTTATATATATTGTCCTTAGTCATTCAAAATACTTAAAAAGGCTCATTTTAACGAGATCATATTTTTGCAAAGATACTTTCATTAGATAAATATTCCTAAAGAGATTCAGCATTTTACATAATCTACAGTTGCAAATGAAGGCAATTTTTCCCTAAATCATGTAGAAATATTTTGATAAAAATGGTCGAACTCGGATTTGGAACAAGAATTTTTTTTTTACTGTAGTGAATGCAATTGACAAATTATAAAAACAAATTCATCAATCAATCAATGATCATGGGAAAATTAATTGTTAAATATGCACGATGTGTGAAGTGTAATCGAAAAATCATTTCCAAATACTTTTAAAACTTAATTTCACATTGTTACTTCACATACCAAAATTGTGAGAAACATATTCTAAAATGTTTGTTCTTGTAGGAAATTCATAAGTATTTTTCAACTGCACTGATGTATTTTACGTGGGAAAAAATGATGATGGCAAATAATTCGGTTTATATTCCTTTACAATATGGATAAGTGGTACCAGTAACTGCAATCGCAATCTCATGGCCAGCATTATTTCTCTCTGTCAAGTTCTATTGCAGGAAATTTTATTCATAAAATACAATTACAAGAGAAAGAAAATCAATATATTGGTCCAGATGTAAAATTATCTGGTTGGGCATTGATTTGGGGATGGGCGTATGTCTTGCAACTATATTTCTTACCATACTCATTCCAATTGGTGAATAAGATCGGTAAGACTCAGAGACGGTTGGAGCCCAAACGTTTTCTTTTGAGGAAAGATATATCAATTGCGCCGGACAGAGAAGTGTCAAAGAAGCATGGAGATGAACAGTAGAAAATTGTGTCAGGCACGGACTGACATTATTCTGAAGATATATAAGCCCAGAGGACCGTGAAAGGAAGGGAAACATTATGGGGTGTAGAATCTTGTTGCCGTACACCGTGCTGTAGGGATGTAAGTAATGACCACCAAAAGAAGGTCGAATATCAAACGAAATGATCTTCCTTATCATATCTCCTGGTTATTGGACTATGTGGCGGAAGACAGGCAAGCATTTCCGGTGGTCCTGGACATCTCAAGACATGCATTCGCTGGTTACTAGGGCTAAAATGAAAGCGGGACTCACCGTTAAAAGCAATTCTACTTCAGTCTATGAAATTCCTGTTCAAATGTGCTTGGCACTATTACAAACACACCTAGTGGTGTGCAAGGGTGAGAGACAATCGCCACAATGGCATCCGTGACCGCAATCCCCGTAAGTCACCCATAGATTGCATAGAGGTCCCCTCTACCAACTGAGTTGCTTTTAGATCATTAACAATGACGCATCAGGGGCTTAAGCTCCGTTTGAACATACACTCTACCTTCGCATTCTGTTCTGTACTAGCAATGTTTCTACATTCTTGTCAAGATGGTCGAATGGTAGCAAATGTTGAGCGATCCTTAGATTTGATCACTCTGCTTCCTTTATTCCTTTAGTCTGTAAATTGACATGTGCTCGTATTGTTCACAAATCCATCTGCGAGGCATTGCTACAGTTCTCGTGGTTGGAAGGAAATTATGCTTCAGCATTGGAATGTCCTGTTTTATACACCATTGGTTTCTTCGTTACAATTTCTTGTAGCTTCAGGCAGTCAGTTATTAGCCTCGAAAAGTTATTAATTTGCATATATTATCTTAGTGTATATGCATGTGCAATTTTATTCCGTTTAGATAATTCTTTCTTGGGGCGTCACTTTTTATGTTATAGAGTATATATACACTGATTAAAAATAGAATTATATTTTACAACCAGCGATATGCTTGAGAATGATTGTTTAACTAATGTTTGGCCAATCATTCCCGTGTCCTACAGCAGCGGTTGATAAACTTTTGATCTCACTGACCAGTAAATTCATAATTTAAAACCCGTGGACCATTAATAGGATTTTTAAGTGGTAAATTATTGTTATGAATCGAATTATATTTCAATGCATCTTAAAACATAACTTAACATGATGAGTAAGTATATTCTACATTTTTCTGGGCACCAGCGAAATTTTCTCACGGACCATTAGTAGTCCGTGGACCACCACTTTGGCGACCTCTGTCCTACAGCTTTAACCAGTATTAATTATAAATTCATGCATACATAATTTTTCAGTAAGTTCATTCTCTTCCAGTGGTTATTTTTCTTACTTCAACATATCTATTGTTATCAACAGTGTACAACATTTGTGACGAATCTGTAAGGAACCTTTCCACTAATATTCTTAGGCGTCTTTTTGGGGATTATAAATTCGCGCATATTTCCAATCAACTCCGAAAAGCGAACGGGATATGCAAAGTAGATAAGGTATTTAAGTAGAGCGTTGTAAGCTAGCAGAGATGAAGGCTATTGAGCCAGCTGCAGTTGCCTCAAGTTTGGAGGATTCAATTGGATTGCGATATTGAAGAGTTACGGTTAGTAATCTAAGAAGGCATCTTGTGAAGATACCTAAGTATTGTCAGGTGATATAATATAGTTTATTATCGCTTGAAACAATCGCTAGTTTAATAAAATTAGTTTAAGTTAACGAAAGCAAATAATTTGAGTTACGTGTATTTCTCGGACCTCCTATTTCGGTAGACCTTATTTGATCTTACGCGTAATTATTGATTAATTTCATAATTCGTAATTTAATTTAATATTGAAGGTAAGTCCCTTTTGTTTGACGTAACATAGAAATATTATATGTTATTAGAGTTTCTGTTATTCAGTTATTACTATGCAAATGGCTCTTAGTGATTCTTTGCCTCAAACTAATCTTGGTGTCCAGGGTGGAACCCAGGGGGGCTTCCACACATTCTTATGCAGATCTCTTTTGAATTGACAAGAATTTTCTTAATATCTTCAATCATTCTCCTTCCAATATCTTGTAAAAGAGATATGACAAATTTGGAGAGTATGTAAAATGCTTGTTCGGTTCCACTTAGTCAATAGCATTACATTAGAAATAATTAAGATAAAGTATTTCCACGTAATATACATGCTTATTGACCAGAATAAAATGCATTATTATTATAAGAGCGCTTTTTGACCTGTTAACATATAAAATTGTTATTAAGCCTCGGCATATCGAATTATAGAAGCAATTTCATGCCCATCTATCAGAAACATCCTCCATTATATTATCAAGTGGTTTTTTACTATCTGCGAAATCTTTATTTTTTGTGAACAGGCCGTTTAAGCGATTACTTATGATTTATACCCAATTACTAATGACTATTTTGAGCATTTATGATAGGTTTCGGTCATTTTATTTACTCAAGTTAATATTTGCGTTTTGAGGCTTTCATTTTTTATTATTTGGGTAACATTAGATTTTATTCTTAAGACTGTGATTAATGAAGCAAATGTCGTTTATGAAACGTCAGTGACTGCTGAGTGTTATCGTCTGAAATCAAATATCTGATCTTCGTGTCCAAGGTCATCCGCTTTGACAGTTTGAAATTTGATACCCATCAATCACGCGAAATCATCCAACCAGACAACCGCAAAGGAGGGGCGAATTTTTTTTTTATCGCATTAACGCCCATCGATTTTGTCCCGGCAACGCCTGCCGTTTGAAACAACACTGTTAAATGACCAAACGGTCTTTTTTGGCATGCCCTAACGAAAAAACATTTAGAACTGGTAATCATAAGAAGATTGTTCAGAAAAAAAAAGAGGTAAGTGTGTCAATTATTAAAATTTCAAATATCTTTAAGAAAGTGAAAATTCCTTTAAATGTCTAAAAAAATTAATAAAAAAAAAGAAAAACATTTCTTGTGTGTGTATTATGTAAAGAAGAAAAAAATAGTTAAAAACTTCTTTTACGAGGCTCATAATTGAGATATGGATGGAAGACCCCTAACATTTTTAAAACTATATAATGTCAATATATATTTTTTAATGTATATTTAGTTTCAAAATACCTCAGATTCCTCGTCTGTTAAGAAGGGTTTTGATTCACATTTATGATAGTAAATTGGAGAAACAATTTGTAATAAACTAATAATTGCAAAAATTAAGAGTGGAAAATTTTTTCTACATCCGTTTAATGTGATAAAATAATTGGAAAGAAATTGCAACGCATTATATGAATTAAATTAAAAAATCTTCGCTTAATCTTAAGCTAAGCTGCCTATCACTATCCCGTTAAAATTGAAGAATAAATTAAGCAACACTTTAATTAATTGGTTTTTTTTGAAAAGCATGATTAAAATGTCATTTTCAAATAAAATCCATTTTAAAACTGGTGTTTTGAAAATGAAAACGAAAAATAACAGAGCGTATTAAAAAATCATAATACTCTCTTGCTAATTTCATATACATTTAGGCATTTAAAAGTGTAATCTATGTTGTAACGTTTGTTAATTTTTGAAACAATGTCATACATAAACAATGGAAAGAGATCAGAATTGAATTAGCATGTGTAATGTTAATTAGCATAGAATATTAAATAAATAAATAATTGATATTAATTATTTGTAAGTTCTTCATAAAGAGAATATCTTGACGGAGAAGCAAATTTTACTGTTAAAATATCAAAGGGCGAGTGAATTAGTAAAACTCATAAGGAAGATACAGAGATCATATAATATACACTTATTATAAATACTTCTCAAAAAGTACCAATAGATAATGAATTTTGAAAGAAAATAAAACATTTTATTAAGTAATATACTACACACAGTGAACAGAACTTCCAAAAAATAAAATTGCGATGTCTTTAAGGAGTAACCAGCTGAAAAAAGGAAGATAATGAAATAGGTTCGATTTGAGAATTCAATTGTTGTTTGCTTAAGACTTATGATTTTAACTAACTAACGTCGTGTTAGTGTTAATGCACTAAATAGTCAAAGTTAGTTAATGTTTTAATCAAGAGAATACTTACTCCTAATGTTTTATTCGGCTATTTTTACTGTAAATCGTTCTAAAATCCATAAACACGACACATTAGGATTTTTTAAGCGAATTTTTCTTTCTCTTCTCTTTGCTAATAATTCAGAAAGATTATTTTATTTAATAAATATATTTAAGACAAATAAATAAATAATAGAATCTGTTTATCGGGGAGTAATTGCGATAAAAGTAAAGGGTATTATTCGTAAATTAAAGAGAGGACACTCCAGACGAATAACCCGATTTTTTTTTTATTTCAGAAATCAATACGTGTAAATGTTACAAGATACTTTAACTAAATTATCTTCTGAATTAATTTCAGGCAGATGCTGTTTGTTTAAAGCAAATAAGAGTGATAAAAATGAAACCGAAATAGATCTTAGATTAGAATCAATTATGATGCAACACATGATTATTTCTTCAAATATTAATATTTCTTACCTATTTCGTATGTTTAAAGCATCGCGTCGATTAGGCGTCAAACTTTTTGAATGCCAAATAGGTAAATTTAAATACTGGTGTTATAATTTTGCATTAAATTTGTTTGGTAAGTTCATATCTACGATAACATTCATCATTTATAAGATGATTGGTTTTTTTCAATGGAATTCTCCTTTAATTAAAAAGAAATGTAATAATTTAATATGTTTAATTATTTTTAGGGAAAAGTAAAACATTTTAAACGATTTAAGCTATTGAATAAACCTCTTGTGTTATTTTAGCCCCAAAAGTAATACAAAAGAAGGGGGTGGGGGGAAAGAACAACGAACAATTTTAAGAAAACTGGTTTAATAGAAAAAATTTCTATTAGTTGAAATCATTCGAGTAATACTGCTTTTCCGTCAAGTAATGTGAATTTCGTGTTAAAAGATTTGATGAGTTTCAATTGCTCTTCTCTTTATTTGCATTCAACTAACAAAAAGCAAAGAGTATTACTGTTATTATTATTATTTAAATGCTTTCTTGCAAATCAAATTTAATTTCCCAGATCCCATAATTCAAAATTATAATATTTTTTTCTTTTGCTAAATAAAAAAAATCATGCATGGAATTGTGATGATTTATTTGAAAATTTCACGATTGGTAAGACATTTAGAGTGTTTTTTAGAAGAAAAAAAATTACGTTGCAAATTTACTATTATCTTTTTTTACTGTTTAATAAACCAATTAAAAAGGTGTTAAATTTTTTATCTCATGTTTAAGCCCGAATTGAAATCTTTCAAGTATTTTTCTCAAAATTAGAACTGACAATTCGCAATTTAAATATGCATGATAAATAAATTTTTTTAATAATTCTAAAATCATGAATTTTTTTAAAGTAATGCTATGTATGATGTGAACTCCTGAATTTCAAAAAAAAAATCGAATTGAAATTAGATATTTTAGTATTTTTTTGTTTCATATTTCTATAAAGACATATTTAATAACTTATGCTTCTCTAAAATGGCTACTCTTCACAACTGGTGTTTCAAAAAGTTACTTTGGTTTCTGGCAACAAGAGCTTCAAGGTTTGTGATACACAACTTCCTTTTAAAAATTTCCTTTATTTACTTTTAAGTTCAATTGTAAAGAAAAAAATTGTAATCTTTCAGGTGGATCAAAATGACTCTTTGCATAACTAAAAAATTTCTATCTCAAAAATTAAAGCGACTAATTGCACAATTTGTTCAATTTCATTTTAAGATAAATTTAAAGAATATCTATGGTCCTAAGGAGTGTTTCATATAATTTTATTTATTAACAATTTACATGTAAATTTTATAACTCACACAATACCAACTTATACCTTATATACACAAAACAAACTCACACTTATACAAATACATCATACATTCAATCGCTAAAACTGGAAATTGTTTTATAATAACATTCTTATTGTCATTAAAATGTATTTTTTAGCATTTAATTTTAAATTAAAATTTTTTAAGTATTTAATTTTAAATTCGCGAATAAATGTATCATAATTCTATGATTTCTTTATTTTTTATAATGTTAAATATATGACCATAAATTATACATGTATGCTGAGAACTACATGAAAAAAGAAAATCTATTAAAAATGTTTCTGTTTGGTTATATTTAGTTTTATAGTGAGTTAAAATCTTTTTCTTTGATTCTCCAAATTACAATTCTCATGATAACGTTCAATTTGAAAACTTTAAACTTTATTCCACATTTCTAACAAAACACAAAAACGTGCAATTATAAAAAATTATTTTTAATGCATGTTAAATTTCATATTTTTGTAACAGCATGTAAAATTCAAATTTATTGACAGATGCGAGCTGTAATTTCCTTTAATGCTGCACTGTTAAATACTACATATTTATTAACATGGTAAGTAGGTATGACTTTTATTGTCTTCATCATACGAGCTATCCGCTTCCAAATTTCAGTGAAAACCTAGTAACTGCATTAGTCTCTTACTACATATTTATTGAAAACTAAAAGATTTATAATTTATTTAAGATCGATAATCTTTTAAATTATTTATATCTAAAAATATCAATCCTTAAAAATTCCTTTTTATCCATTATAAAAAGATTTATGGTATTTTTACGCGAAAGAGGGAAACTCAATTTTGTATGTGACAACAATTAAATGAGGAATGATTGCCCTGTAAATATTCTAAAAATGAGTCTTTTAGCATTCCAAAGCAGATTCTAAAAAAACAATTCAAGATCATCATTTGTTAATGACAAAAATACAAATATTTTCAGAGGTTTTCAGGGTGGAGGGAGGGAGGGAGGGAGGCATTTGAACAAGCATTTCTATCCAAAATCATTCATCCGAATTTGTTGCTAAAAAGCAATTTCAAAAACAGGTTTAGAACTAAAAATAATCGTTCAAGCCACTGAACCTAGATATAATAAATTTCTTTCTCTTTTAAAATTTTTTCGTACAGACAAATATTAAAAAAGTACTATGTAAAATCTAAAAACTATATGTGAAGAAAGAAAAGGGATCTCAATTCAATATCCACACCCTCTGTATAGTTTAGTGATGCATTGAACGGGCTTTGAAATATAATGGAAAAGCCTTTTTATCAGAAGGCAAAATACATTTTAGTGTTTTGAAAAACGTACTTTTTATAAATCTTGATGAAGGATTGAAATAGAAAATCTTAATTTATACATATTTTGAACATAACTAGTTTCTTTAAGGTATCCGACTACATTCCGAACCGTGATCTTAAACAGACGTATAAATGGATACTTTTCATGATATTTAGTGTCACTTAGATTAGAATACATGTATGAAATTGTTTTAAGGACATTTTGTCAAAAAAAAATTATTTAAACACAATATTTCGGCAAACAATTAACTTAGAATAACCTTTTCTTCAAAATGCTCTCCTTTTGTGAAAAGTGCTTCTATTATAATAATATAATGCCAGAATATTGCTCACACCTCTGTATAGAGACTCAGCTATGATTTTAAAAAAATTCACATTATTTTCAGAGTTACAACCATTTTAAGTAATTATCGGCGTTTTCTTAAAATTTCTCCCCTCTGTTGTCGTAAAATATGGATAAATCCACTTCTAAGTTATATATTTCAAAAATTCTTGTTGAGCCTCTGTACAGAGGTCTGAGCTATATACAGGCAAAATATAGAAGCATTTTTCACAAAAGGAGAATATTTTGAAATTGGGTCATTTTATGTTCATTTTTTGTCAAAATATTATACTTAAGTAATTTTTTATTGTAATACTATTCTTATAAAATAATTTTATATACATTTTCTAATCTAAGTGACACTAAATATCATAAATGTTATCCATTTATCCATAAATGTTATCCATTTTACTTTTGCAAAATTACGGTTCCGAACGTAGTCGGATACCTTAAGCAAGAGTAAGATTGACATATATGCTAAATGGATATCAGATAAATTTAATTTTTGTGAATTATTTTAGGTTATTTTAAATTCTGGAAGTTCTAACAACCCGTGAGATAATTTGTTGTCACACATCTTTATGCGTAATTTAATTGTTACGACTCGTTAGGTATCATTTATTTCAATGAACTTTCGAATTCGAAAAAAGTAATAAATAATTATTTATGAACTATTATAAGGAAATAATATTTTCTTATGTTATTCTGACAGAAATGGTATCTCTCTTGAGACATTCAAATAAGATAAAAAAAAAAGAATCAGTTAAAATGTTAGATGCTATTCAATGAAATGTATTTAATTAGAACTTTCGTGTTAGTTTAAAAAAAAAAGTGTTTGCTTGTCTGTTACAACATATTAGTTATTCTTAAATGAAATGTAAAATAAGTTTAAAAAAACAGGATGGATTATTAAAATGCATTATGAAAAACTAAAAGTAACAAAAATAAGTGTGAAACAATAACTTTAGCTGATGTGTACCAAAGAATCAACTATTAATTACCAAATTTTCAATAAAAATTGTATTCATACTTGTAGTAGGTAATAAATTAAGAAAACAAATGCTCGCATATAATAATAATAATATCAGTAATGTGCAGTAGCACACACAGGAATTTTCCAAGGGGGGGATCCAGGGTTGAAAGTCCACCATTCTTGTATTACGCTCCTTTTGATTTTGTCGATTTTCAGGAACAAAAAACAGTTAAAAACTAATTATTGAATAAATAATTAGCATTAATTAATAAAATTAATCATTAATAACAAATACTTAATTAAATTTTACGTACTATATACTTAGAACTATAATCAATCGGAAGAAACATCAAGGGCTTAGGGTAGGGGGGTCCGACCCCCAGGACCCCCTTTGTGTGCGCCACTGGTTACATGATAAATCAAAGACCATTTTCAGTTTTTTAATAAAATTGTTAAGCTTTCTAGCTTTATGAAGTAATAAGGGAAAACATGAATGAATCTGTGTGAAATAATTGATGCTACGGTAATGATTCCTAAATAAATATAAAAAAATGTAAGTTGAAATACATAGATAAAAAATGCATTTTTCTTAAAATTTTTAAAATTATTCTATTTTTATGTTACTTTTTGAACTTTAGGTATAAAATATTGTTATGTATTATTTCCTATTATAATTTTTTTGTATCTTTTTTCCCTTTTTTGCTCTTTTTTTACAGCTTTAAAAAATTAATTACATCTTCAAAAAGTTGAAAAAAATTATTTGAAATGTCAAAAGTAAACAAATAACTTCTGAATAAATCAATTCTCTAAAATATCAAAAACTCTATGCTTTTATATATTTGAATAAATATCATTTCCTTGTATAAAAATCACATGTATATTATTAGAAAGTTTTTTAAACAAATCCAGTTTAAAAATGGAGAAAATAAACAATTACAAATGTATGACTATTTAAAAACATTGTTACTAAAATTTTTCAATAAAATTTCAACTGCATAATAATTATTTTCGTAATTCTTATTAAGATATATGAAATAATGCATTAATCATTTTGAATATAAAACCGCTAAATCCAGGTCGTAAATTAATTTAATATTCCCGGTTCGTTCAATAAACATAAAAATAAATACATTATCTTTCATTTCAATTGTTTGAAACTTTTCTGACCATTCATTGTTTCGTATCTACGAAGCAAAAGTTTTCGCTTGAATACTCTTTGTATCTGATCATTTCAATTTTTTGTTGATCGCTCATCAGTTTACCTTTTATGTTGCGTATTAAAAACAGATAGGTCAAGTACTCTATTCTAAGTCATCTTTCCAATATAAATAAAGTAATTTGGGAATATGGGAATACAATCGAAAAAGCAGTACAGCTTTATTTAAATGACCACTATTCAATCATCCTTTACTACATGAGGCGGGGGGTATTACACATTTTATTTATATAAATAATCTTTAAATAAATTTAGGGAGACATGGCACGATTTTAAAAAAAGAATCTTTGATTTAATGGTTTTTACAAATGCTTTGGTGGTTTAGCTATAATATTGTTTTTGTTTGAAAGCTTTGTACTTGTATATGTAGAACAGGAGTTTTGATCAAAAATACTCCCTCATCCTAAAAAAAGTAAACAGCTTATTTTTTTTAAACTTAAAACTTCATGAAGGAATACTAAAATGCTTCTGCTTCTACAGTTATTCATTAGTACACACATGAAATTTGATTTACAAGTATGTCAAATTATATACAACAGCGTTTCTCAAACAGTGGGGCGCCCCCCTTGAGGGGCACGATAACCCTACGTGGGGGGTGCAAGCATATGGAAAATTTGAAAATAAAAGTTTAGTTAAAAATATCATTAATTTACTGAAAGGAAGCAAAACAAAATAAATTCTGACATACTAAAAAATAAAATACACACACATTTACACTGATATAATACACTTATAAATATATCAGTACTACACATTGTATTTGACAACTAATTTAAAAATACTAAGTTAAGAAAAAGTTTAGCAATTACTAGAGACCCCATGGGCTTGTCATATATAAAATTACATACAAAATTTGATATTTATATTGATATTTTGACCGAATAATAATTAAAGACTTATTGAGGTTTTTTGTCAAAGTACATTATTATTGACTTCAATACATTTTTATTGTATGGAGGGGGCGCGATGAAAATTATGACTGAAAATTGGGTCGCAAATATTTAAAGTTTGAGAAGCACTGATGTACAACAAAATTAATACGGGTTTTGTGATAATATACTTGAAATTATTAAAGTACTTAAAAGTATACTTAAAGTAAGTCAATACTTATTGAAAGTTCCTTGAAAAATATATAAGTCCTAAATTAAGCTATTTTTTAAAATTAAGCTTTGATTTGATTCAAAAATGTGTACCAATTTTCGGTACATATATTTATAGCTGTAGTTAAAAATATCAATACATTTGGCTTAATAGAAAAAGTCTTAGTACTTGAAACAAAGAACAAACAACTAATGATTTTTTCCGAGATACATCAGTTTAAATTTTTATTGGGTATTAATATATATACTAGCAATAATTGAAATGATCGAAACATTTAGCTCAATAAAAAAAGCATTTGTATTTTAAATGAAGAACAATACTTAATTTGTTTTTGTTCCGAGATAAATCAGTTTCATTTGCTATTGGGATACGAATATCAACGAACATAACATTATCATAATTCTGGATTTTTTTAAACTTAGAGCTCTCAAAATGTCTAAGATAAAAAATATATATATATAAAATAATTTACGTTAAAAAGAATTTGATTTGATTTGGTCGGATTCTTTTGTACTTTCTTTTGTCCACGGAATCGTAATATGTCACCTTAAGAGATAATTTAGTCGATAATTAAGCAGTTCTTACTTTCATTTACGCAAAAACTTTTTTCAATTAATGAAAATTAATATCTTAATGGTTAAAACTAATTTATTTTTGAAATGATTTAAACTATATAAGCATTCTGTGAGCATAGTTCGTAAACTCAAGAAATTGTCTGTTACACTACTAACAAAACGTGATGTGTACTTTTACACACACACACAGCTGTACTTAAAATAATAATAACTTAAAACATACTGCTTAAATTTACAAAAAAGTAATCCACAGTAATTAAATACTAATTTTTTTGTCAAATGGCTCTTATTTTGAGCTAGTCAAAAAATGCATGATTTACTATTCAATCATACCATTTACCATTCACTGATTAAACATCAATCTCAGTTTAGTATCTTTTGAACGGAGATAAATTTAAGAGTTTACAATCTACGTTCAAAGAATTTTAATAATGAACGTTTTTGTGTGCTGTGTGTAAGAAACTACTAATATAAAGCATTTTAATAACTCCTAAATTAACGCTTAATACTTTGGAAAATATAAGTTAGGTTTATTTTTATTTTGAGCGTAGAATTGACTATAAGAGATAACATAAATCCTTTTGTTTTCATTTATTCTGTGGCATTACAAGGCTATATATTCTTATATACTTTGATTTTGGGGACAAACTAACGGAATCCTCGAAATTCAAATTTTACTTAAAAGCCATAATATCTTACAATTGTACCTATATTACATGACAAAAAGAATCAAGTATGAATTTTTGATTATACTAATAATTCCTTTCAAAACTTCTTGTTCAAAAAATAATTAGAGAGCTTTTTTTTAAGGTAATTACGATGTTAAATTCAATTTTTCCCCTCCTTGTTAATAATGTTTGTTTTACTTTTAAATGTGAATATAGCTTTTAAAAAAAAACACTATATATAATATTTTGAGTAAGAAATTTCAATTTAAGTAACTTTGGAAATAAAAGGGAGAGATATATTATATAGATATATTTGCTTTAAGCGAATTTTACGTATTATATTAAGATATTCTAGTAATTTTTCTTAATGAATTTCATGAAAATTGAAAAAAATAACGTGTATATTCCGAGTTTAACATCCCTTAAAAAATGTTAAATCGCTTGATAAACATGTAAAAATAGAAGAAAATACCTTCACTCGATGTATAACTTCTGTATATTTTAAAAAAAACTCAATATTTATTGAAAATTAACAACTTAGAATATATTTTTTTCTTTTTGGTAAAACTTTTATGGTTGTTTTTTTATACACGTAAATCTTCAACCATTAAACTGAGCTTTCATACTTCAATATATTTAACTTTTATTTCATGTGCTTTTAACCTTGAAAGTAAATTTTGTTGGTTAAACTTTTCAGTATTCTAAATCTCCCTTCACGACTATTTAGTTAACAAGTAGTTTCTACTAAGGAATACGTTATTTAACAACAGCATACATTTCTTATGTAAGGTACATTAGAAATGTAATTTAAATTTTAATGTTCTTTCGAAAATGCTCTTAATTTTCAAAACCTAATTTTATTCCCTAAACATTTTTGATTTAAATTTCTTGAAGTCCTTTCCGTTCTTCGATTTAACTACAAAATATAAAAAAGTATCATAGATGTATCAATGATAATGTCATTTTGTATAATTAATCTCCATATTAATTCAAAGTATAATTTATATGCAGATACACCGTATATTAATTGCTGTTATTTTTCAATATGCATACATAGGACATTAACTTTCATTCAAGTCGAAATGTAAATAAGCATAGTTAATTAAAGATGTTATTGATAACGTTAATTTAAAGATTTCATAATCTTAAGTATAATAATGGCTACTACAAGAGGGGGAATTTTTTTATTGTTATTTTGTCTCGAAATGTAATTATACAAAAAAAAATACATTTCAAAACAATCGTCAGTAATTCTTTAATATTTCTAAAAGCGTTCAGTCTCAGAAAAATTGTCACAATTTTTTTGAATCAGTATTTTGCATTTATTTGTAGAATATAAATATCTATTTACCTCTGCAGATATAATAAAATGTACAATCATATGGATGTCAATCATATCCGTACTGTCTTTTCATAAGTGACTTACAAATTCAAAATGAAATGCATCAAAAACTGCTATAAACCAAAAACACTTGGTGGCCAAGTAGAAATTTTGAAAACATATTCTTTTAAGGCAAATTAAAGGAGTGTTGCTTCGCTATTTTATCAGCCGAAAGTAATCTTCTTGCCTACAGTCGTTGAATTCTAATAGTAACCAAAATGAATAATTGAAGTTCAATTCTTACAAAACACAAACTTAACATTGACACTTAATTTACTTAGCACAAATGGTTAACTTAATATTGAGCATTGTGAAATGCGGTGTCTTTAATTAAAGAACTGTTTCGTTTAAAGAAGGTTGGAAAAGTTCTTTACATAAAAAATAAACTTACAGCACCTTCTGGTGGTTTCAATTACAGAATATTCTTAACACAGATGCTTAGAAATTAATTATTTAAGAAAACAAGCAATTATAATGCTTCTCATTTGGAACCGCGGATAACAGTAAAAAGAAAAGACTACGCTTCAGTTCGAATAGCAGTTTAATGAAGAAAAATATCACGTTAAGAAAAATCGAATTTATTTCAGAAAATTAAATGTAAACAGCTATTTTTTCCCCCTTCAAAACATGCCTTATTTTTCAGATTTTTCATTTCGGTTCTAAATTATAGCATTTTTCCTCACTGTGAACAACATCATTCAATTATTACTTAAATATGTTTTATGTAATTTTACTTCTGAAAAAATTATCAGCCAAACGTTTTTTTTTAATTCTAAATGCTGTAGAATGATACAAGTTTGTCGTAAACAAGAAACTTTTTTATTATTACATTCATTAAAAATAACAGGGAGTTAAAATGCAAACAGATATACCAAATGTTTCAGATTTATTTTAATGTTCCAGAAATTAACAAAAGCTTATCATCTCTTACGTTCCATTTCGTTATTTTGTCCCTTTTCTTATGCCGTTATTCATATCATACAATCACTGACATTTAATTTCATAAAAGAGCTATATGCTAATACCAGTCTTCGGTTCCAACTTAATTTTTAAACGCTACATTTGTAAGAAAATATACTTTTGTAAAGATTTCAAAGAAAATCATTTTGTTTTTTCGTTTTCGACAACGAAAACTTAAAAGTGGATACAATGAATCAATATGATAACTTTAACTTTTCATCCAGGAGCTGGCCTTGCACTTGATACTAACGTTAATGGTCACGTGGGGCGACTCAGTCATCCCAAGTATTTTTTATAATCATTTTTATTGTACACGATAAAATTGTAATTTCCGTGAATAATTTGACTAACATAAATTATACTTACCTACTTTTGAAGACTTTTCAATTTTTATTTGATAATTTGAGAAAAATTATCAATCTAACTGAAATTTAAAGTAGCTTCAAATGGGCGTGACTTTGATAAAGGACACAAATCAGAGACACTTTTACTAAAATCACAGGAATATTATTTGCAGGCAAAACTGTTGCATTTTGTTCAAGTTATGGTAGTTTTATTGTCCTTGATTATCGACAATAGCATGTTAAACTTTTCTTGCTTGTGTCTTTTTTGACAGGTCGAAGTGTGTCTTGTGCTACTCTTATGGCTTTATATTTTTCTTGATGGAGCTCTTTAGGTAGAATTTAAAAAAATGTTCTTTCAACTCAAATGTTTCATGTTCTTATTTTTTCTCAAATTTACTTTCGTTATCGTGATTAAAATACGCATCTTTTTAGCAGGTTATTCCATTGGTTGATCATTTTCAACTTCCTTCAATAGGGATCACAGATGCCCATCACTTTTTTTATATTCTGCTCATTTACATTTATAAACCATTCTAAGTAGTATAACACAGCACTGAAAACCACTAAGTTGCTCGTAGCGGGAAAATGTAACATGTTCATAAAAAATATTTTGAAGCAAAAGTGGTCGCGTGAGGAACTCAGTCAAACCAAGTACCTTTAGATTGTAAAAAAACGTTTGCCACTCCCAAAAAAGAAGGTGATATATGACAAATACATTTTAGTTCCCATGAAGACTGTCATATGGGAGGATACTACCAAAGTCATTGGTAACAAATAAACAGTTTTCCCAGAATTAAGGATTTCGTGAGCCTGGGGTGACTGTCAACGCGCGCCCGCTCCCGGGTTAATTAAAAATTCTTAAAACAATTAACAATTTAGATAGTGCAAAAAAAACCACACACATACATATATATATATATATATATATATATATATATATATATATATATAAGTAATTTTTTATTTTTTTTCTAGATAATTTGACGTAATTTTTCCATTTTTTAAAAATTAGCTGAAGAACAAAATCTTATTAATGCAATATACCTTATTTATTGTCATTTTATACCAAAAGATATTTTAAATAAAAGCAATTCATTTATACAGCGAATATCGTCTATTCATACGCAAATAGTTACGCGCATGAAAATTATTCTGAATAAATACTGCCCGCCTTACGGAGTAAAATAGACGATTAAATTCTGATCTATTTTCAGTATGTATGATATCAAGAATAATATAAAAATATAAATTGTAAAAAAGGGGAAGCAATAATTGAGTAAATTATGTATGTATTTGCATCTTGAATAAATTTCATATTCGCAAAACTTACCGTAAAATCCACCGTATAACCTATACTTTCAAGCTACAATTCTTACTTTTTTAGGTATATTCGCCGTATAACGAGAACCCCCTCTTTTATGAAGAAACTTGAAGTGCATGTGCATAATACTCTCATGTTTTGAAGTCATTTATTCGTGGTATTATCCCAAGCATTAGGAAAAATAGTATACTTCTAGAACATAGGTTCTCACAACGTGGGCGATAACACCCCCCTTGTGTTCGTTTAAGGCTTTCAGGGGGCACAGTAAATGACACAGATTAAGTTAGAGGGTTTTGAGAAGGTATGAAAAGGCATGGGCAGATTAACCAAATATAGTCTAAAAAAGTACGGTGATTATATACTAATAAAAGTAAACTTTAATACTAGTTACCTTATGTTGTGATTGTATGCATTTAAAATTGTATATTCGTGGTAATAGCTGTTTCAGATTTGCAAGTAAAAAAAATTGGGGTCTCTTTAGAAAAACACTAAATTAAAAAAATAAATATATTCTATTAGTAAAAGAACATTTTTTCAAAATTTCATTCATGTTTTCATCATGTATTATGTACGCTCTTAATTCTTTGGAGTGGAGGGGGCGGTATTGAAATATTCAATAGAAAAGGGGGTGCCAGTTCGAAAAAAGTTGGAAACCTATGTTCGAGAACTACGACCCTTTAAATTCATAAGGAGAGTCATTAATTTTAAATAAAAAGTATTTCTATATACGTAAAAGTCTAACTTTTTTTTGTTCTCAGCTTTTTATTTTTATTTTTAAAGCTGTAATTTTTGTACCCAGCATATAAAGCGCATCCTTAAATTTCAATTTTATTTTTTGTGATAAAAGTGCGCATTATACGCCGTATTTTACGGTATTTCTAAACAGAAAAAATAAATGCTTTTTATTGTATTTTATTGTTCTTATGTACAAAAGAATGAAATATAGTTTAAATGTGCTTTTAAAAATCAATTCAAAATTAAACATATAGATAGAGTTAACATGTAGTTAATAATCGACGGTGATTGATTGGTTAATTCTTTACTGCCACCTTTCGAAGTTACGCTACAGCTATTACCGAGGAACCTCACAAAAAACAGTGAAGTATTTTTTTACTTAAGAATAATTGTTACTTCTTTATTTTTATTTTTTACTTTTACGAAATAAGTCCTTCTACATAATAGAGATGCCAAAATAAGGTTCTTAATTCATTCATTTAACAATATATAAAGCTCTAAGAAATCTCACTTTCAAATAATCGCTAACAAGGTTGAAGTTCATTTTTATATTATTTCGATGTGTAAAAAAATTAATGAGTCTGGAGCTATTTTTTTTCTTTCCAAAAACATGTGAAATAACAATTTAGAAAGACTTATTTTAATATGATTAACTCACACAAATCTGAAAAGGAAAGAGAGAGAGAAAAGAGAGATGCTGAAACAAAATGTTTTCAGTGATTGATGAATAATATTAAAGAAAAAAATCAGATTCACACTCACACGCACGCACAATGAAGAAATGATGGAAAAAAATGTTGGATTGTTCATAATAGCATAAAACGTTTCTTTCTGTAAAGAACAACAACAAAAAAACATTTACGCATAGATTTTTAAAAACCATTACTAATATTTTTATGTTAATTGCATTGAAAAAATAAAAATAATTCTGACCATGCTCTAGTATATAATCTAAATTACAATGCCGTACAGTATCGCTAAATTTGTTATTAATTGCTCCGGATAATTTGATTTATTCTCCTTAAATCATAGCATTTTTACTATAAAATTATGTACTCGAAATATTTCGATGTTATTTTATTCAATTATCTGTAAAATTTATTCAGCAACCATATATATATACATCACTCCTAGTAAATAAACAAGATAAAGAGTTGGGCATTACACTGTATTTTTGTTTTCATTTCCTCTGATATAGATATCCATATCACATTTTGCTCTTACTTACTCCGGATATCTTTCTACTTTTTGAAATAAAAATTATCTCATTGAAATTTTAACGCCAGTTCGTAATATTTTTATTGCAAGCCCCTGACGAATTCGCAGCGAGATGAAATCGATCCTAAATGCGTTTCAATCAGCTCTCCCAATCATTCCTCGTCGCATCGGTCGACAAAGCAGCATCGCTAAAATACTTTAAGCCATGATTAAAGAATGTTTCCAGTCTTTTAAGTCCTCTTCTAATCGCTACCATTCGATCGCTTTGCAAGAGGAAAGCTCAGTAGTCTCCTCTATAAGAAAGAGAGATAAAATATCGAAACCTTCCATTCTTTGGCACCAAACAAAGGCAGACAATCGCTGGAAGCCGTACTGGTCTGATAAAAGCTACCCTGATGATATCTCATACTTCACCACTATCATTCAAGAGCTAGGTGTTATCAGATTAAAATGGCTTTGCCATGTCTCTTACCATCGTAACATGTATCACTGCAGGTCGTTACTTGTTTAACCAGCGTTCCATCCCTCAAATCTTTGGATTCCATTTATAGTATATTCCATAATCCATTCTACTATTATTATCACTAATACGACCACGAGCTTCGGTTGAACGGACCAGCAATTTAAAAGTTATTACCACGAATAAATAGTACGGGGAAATCAATCGGATAGTATTTCTGCGTACCTCTGTTTGAAGGAGCTACCTATTAGGAGTTGTTTGAATATCAGATTTGTAAAGAAAGATTTGCATCAAAAATCTGAAACCAGAGGTAGACGAAAATCAATTTGTTTCGGTCTTTAAAGATGCCGAAGACTCTCGATAACGTCGAGACAGTATCCGGAAATTGATTAACTTTCTCAAGAGGATGGAAAATTGTTTAAGCAGTACAGAACCACTCTTCATCTTATTGAAATCGAATATTAAAATTTATAGAGGATGCCGCCACAACTGATGTGTTCTAGAGATAGTCATCTCTAATAGTAGTCAAGTGAAATGATACTCGGCATCCTGTTTGTCAGTTTTTTGAAAGATAGGCGAAGGTGATTGAAATAATGATTGAATAGCTAGTAAAAAATAAGCACGGAATCCCTACACTTTGTGTTTTTAACTTGAAAGTAGTTAAACAAGGACGATTAAAACATCCTGACACCTTGATTAATCCTGATTTAAATAGACTGTTCCTAATGATACAAGTACGATTGTTCTTTAGATTTCTAGAGTTTTATATTTCTCTACACTTAGCCAAAAAAAGAAAACATTAAAATATTCATGCTTAAAAATCTCTTTTATATATATGTATATACTATACTATACTATAGTACTTATATATATATATATATATATATATATAGTATACTATACTATACTACTTATATATATATATATATATATATATATATATATATATATATATATATAAAGAGTATTTTTTCCAGATATAGAAGTTTAAGTTGGCATTACTTTCCAAGATGGCGACCGATTTAACAGCTGTCAAGTGATTTATTCTCAGTTTGGTTTGGCAATTCATCAAAACGATCATCAAGCAAGGCGTAGATTCGTCGAATGGGCCCAAAACGAGATTGCCTTTGTTCCCGATTTTCATAAGCGAATTTTGTTTAGCGATGAAGCGCACTTCTGGATGAATGGTTACGTCAACAAACAAAACTGCCGCATTTGGAGTGAAACTAATCCACGAGTGTATGTCGAAACACCGTTACATCCAGAAAAACTGACTGTTTGGTGCGCTTTATGGGCTGGTGGAATCCTTCTTCAAAAACGATGAAAGCCACAACGTTACAGTCAATGGTGATCGGTATAGAGCCATGATTACTAACTTTTTCATTAATGAATTGAACAATCATGATGTCCAGGAGCTGTGGTTCCAACAAGACGGCGCAAGATGTCACACAGCTCGTGCCACAATCGATTTATTGAAAGACACGTTTGGTGACCGCCTAAATTCACATTTTGGACCTGTGAATTGGCCTCCAAGATCTTGTGATTTAAAACCGCTAGACTATTTTCTGTGAGTCTATGTAAAGTCATTGGTCTATGCGGATAAGCCACAAACGCTTGACTATTTGGAAGACAACATTCGCCGTGTTATTGCCGATATACGGCCACAAATGTTGGAAAAAGTCATCGAAAATTGGACGTCCAGATTGGACCACATCCGAGCCAGCCGTGGCAGTCCTATGCCAGAAATCATATTTAAAATGTAATGCCACACAATTATCTTTCGAATAAAAAAAAATTCATGTCAATCGAATAATACATCGTTGTTTTATTGCAATTTAAAGTTTTATACCTCTAAAAAACCCTTATATTATATATATATATATATATATATATATATATATATATATATATATATATATATATATATATATATATATATATATATATATACACTGGTGTGCAAAAATTAAGGACGAGACGGTTTTTTCAATATAACTTTGTACAAAAGCTTTCCAAATCAACACATTTAATACCGTAAGATCCCCAATACGTAAGGACATGTGTAATGTAAGCAACACTTATTAAAAGAGAAATCAGAGGGATAAAAAGAAGCTGTATTGAAAAAGTAGCATGGAGCGCAATGCAACTGAAGGCCGAAACATTCCTGTGATGGGTGTCCAGCAAGAAATATCCGGTCTTTAGTAGGGGATATGATCTCCCCTGACTGCTAGGCAGGTTTCACAGCGTCTGCCCATGCTGAGAATGAGGGTGTCAATGAGTTGTTGAGGCATTGCTGCCCATTCGTCTTGCAGTGTCAATCGAAGCTCCCGAATCGTTACTGGTGGTAAGGTACGAGCTGCCAAGCGTCTGCCTAGAAAATCCCATACATGCTCGATGGGTTTGAGATCCGGAGATCGTGCCGGCCAATCCATACGTTCAATATCCTGACTCTCTAAGAGCTGTTCGGCAGCTACTGTGCGTGGTGCATTGTCGTCCATGAAAAGGAACTGCAGACACATAGCGCCTCTAAAAAGACGCACATATGGAAGAAGAATCTCGTTACAATAACGGGTCCCGTTGACTGAACCTGCGTCGAAGATGTGAAGGTCTGTACGACTACCAAGCATGATGTCTCCCCAAACGAGAACACCGTGACCTCCATACCTGTCCCTTTCAATGATGTTCGAGGGATGATTGCGGCAACCCCGCTCTCTCCAGATGATTATGCGATGAGAATCGCTACTCAAACTGAATCTGCTCTCATCTGTAAAGAGTACTCATCCCCATTCATTGTCTCTCCAATTCCGGTGTTCCCGGCACCACAGAGAACGCTTTCTCCGATGGGCAGGCATTAAAGGTACTCACCGTACAGGGCGTCGTGCAAACAAACCACCACTTGCAGTCTTCTGGCCACGGCAAAATGCAATATCGGTCGTCCAGTCGCCTGTGTCTTGTGTCTAGTGATTTCTCCCTCTGTCGGCCACCTGTTTCTTCTGGCCTGTAAGACAATGTACCGGTCATATGCGGGTGTGGTTCCTCGTGGACGACCACTACTGAACCCCCGGATAGCTGTTCCTGTAGTTTGAAATTGTCTCCAAAGTCGTGAAACGATGCTGTGAGCAATTCCGAACTCTGCAGCCGCACTTGTCACACTGCGGCCTTCCTCCAACTTCCCAATGATTCGACCTCGGGTAAAAGCATCCAGATGTTATCTAACAGATTGATTATTCGCCATTTCTCGTTGAGGCAGCAACTCGGTGTGGTTTTAACTGCTATACGGCGTGTAATCTCTTTGCCAGAAATACTGATCTTACACCGACAACATGTTTTATACTACTCAGACACTCCCCCATTACGTCTACCTGCATATCTGCGCATGTGCTACCGTTCATCACCTTTCTTAATCTCCTGATTGGTCTTTCTGTCCGCTCTGCCTCTTCGTACAGCTGATATTCTAATTTTTCGACTTCGTCCTTAATTTTTGCACACCAGTGTATATATATATATATATATATATATATATATATATATATATATATATATATATATATATATATATATATATATATATATATATATATATGACAGGCCCCAGGCCTGCTGGTAAAATGAGGAGGGCATCATCTTCACAATATTCCTTTATTACGCTTCCATCATATATAATCCAACATGGCGGACCTTTTGCCGCGCAACCGGGTGGTACAAAAACAACCTCTCAGCGAGGAGACACCAGCCAAACCTTTTCTAGTATGCGTTCGCCTTCGTCAGCGCTCGTTGCACCTTTTAACAGGCTTATTTACCCACAAATCCTTACGCGATGGTAAAGAGTTCGCTCTATTTTCATTTATTACTTCCTTAATTTTGAATCTAAATTTTTCAAACCTGACATATATATATACGTCTACCTGCATATCTGCGCATGTGCTGCCGTACATCACCTTACTTAATCTCCTGATTGGTCTTTCTGTCCGCTCTGCCTCTTCGTTCAGCTGATATGCTAATTTTTCAACTTCGTCCTTAATTTTTTCACACCAGTGTATATACATATATATACATATACATATATATACATATATATATATACATATATATATACATATATATATACATATATATATATACATATATATATACATATATATATATGCATATATATACACACATAATATATATATAATATATATATATATATATGTGTATATATATGTGTATATATATATATGTGTATATATATGCATATAACGGCTAGTATATATATATATATATATACTAGCCGTTATATCCTCCCGCTTCACTGGGTATTTCACGATGTTGTATAGATATATACTGTTTACATATATATAAATTATTGATATCTAGCATTAAGAATTCGATTGTATTCAAAAATATATTTATAGCTGCAACTCTTGCCTCTTGATAGAAAAAGGACATAAATTATAATATCTAATTTCTATTTATATATAAAATAGAAGTAGAAAGATTTTTTGCGCTCACTTAACCTAATAATCAAGTGGATTTCTGCCAAAGCAACATTCAGTGGATCTCTACTCCATAAAATAAACATGCCTGCTAATTTCCAAGTCTGAATTTAACAGAGCAAAAATGGAATTTTTATCATCAATACCTCGTTGTGAGCATTTTTAGTGGATTCCAATTCAACAAAAAAAACATTCAAACCAAATTTTAGTATTATAGTCCTAGCAGTTTGAAAACGGGAATTTTGTCTATTAATACGCCCCAATAACTCCCCCCCGCTTCCTCCTCGATTTGATTTCCGTAAATTCCATTCTTAATGGAATTTTATTCAACTAAAGAAACGTGCTCAACAAATTTCAAGTAAATGGATTAAATTCAAAAACAGGAATTTTTCTGTTACACTCCTTCCCCCTATCAACCCCACTCCTTTGGGGGTCCGTTTTCACAAAACTCTTTGTAAAGGGAACTCTACTCCATGCACGAAACATGCCTTCTAATTTTCAAGCAGGTGGGTCTAGTAGTTGAAGAGCGGAAATATATATCTATTACGCCCCTTAATCCTCCTCAGTGACCCTTGGGGATCAATTTTTCCCAAACCTGTTTTGTAGCGAATCTCTACACCATAAAAAGAATCCACTTACCAAATTTCAAGACTGTACGTCTAATAGTTTAAAAATGGAAATAATTATCTATAACGCCCCTTAAGCCCCCGCAACGCCACTTAGGAAGCGTTTTTCACAAAACCCATCTTATAGCGGATCTCTACTCAATAAATGGAACCATCTTACTCTATTTCAAGATTTTACGTCTAGTAGTTTAAGGAAGGTGACAATTGCCTATAACGCCTCTTAATTCTCCACAACGCCACTTGATGGTCGAATTTCACAAAACCCATTTTGTAGTGGATCTCTACTCTATGAAAGGAATCCACTTACCAAATTTGAAGACTGTACGTCTAACAGTTTAAAAATGAAAATAATTATCTATAGCGCCCCTTAAGCCCCTGCAACGCCACTTAGGAAGCAATTTTCACAAAAGCCATCTTATAGCGGAACTCTACTCTATGACAGGAATTCGATTACCAAATTTCAAGACTGTAGTCTAATAGTTTAAAAATGGAAATAATTAATCATAATGCCCCTTAAGCACCCTCAACGCCCCTTGAATGTCGATTTTCGTAAAAATCATTTTGTAGGGAATCTCTACTTTATGAAAGGGAATCTGTGTGCCAAATTTCAAGACTGCACATCTAATAGTTTAATCATGGATCTAATTATCTATACCGCCCCTTCGGGTTCGATCTTTGCAAAATCCATTCTTAGCTGATGTCTACTCCATGAAATGAACCTGCCTACCAAATTTCAAGTCTGTAGGTTTAATAGTTCCGGAGATATCGTGATTAAGGAAGGTGAATCGCTTTTCTCCTTTTTTATATATAGATATATATATATATATATAGTCAAAATTCTCTACAAAAGAGAGAGGAATATACAATAAGCAAAACTGAAAAAAAATTGAAATTGCAAGATAACAAGACATTGAAGGATACATGAGAAATTAAAAATATGATAGAGTTTGATATATATAGTATTAGAGTAGATCGCCGAGGCATATATATATATATATATATATATATATATATATATATATATATATATATATATATATTCTATGTTAGAATTAGCTGCTAAATTTGATGATAACTACAACACAGGCTTAATTAAATCGTTTATGTTTGGCTTGAATAAAACTGAAATTAAAACTATGACAGATATTTTAAGCAGATATAAATTTCGAGATTCTCATGGTATGCATATGATTCGAGACCTTAATAACTATTTAGTACAAAAAATGAATATTAAATTAGATGCAAGTGAAAATTACTCTATAGAATATTGTACATTATTATTTATGAATAAATCCTTTAACAAAATTAATTTTTCAAGTATATTTCAAAAATATCAATCCTTTTTTCCTATTAAAATATTATTATTAAAAAGGCTTTCAAATACAACAAGAAATTTGGTAGATTTATATTTAATTATAATCAAATCTCGGAGCTCCTAAGTTCTGATTCATGTAGATGCAATCTATATCGAGACTATATTGATGATTATCATCAGCATGTTGTCACAGGAGACCTTAGCATCGTGAAAGTTGATTTGTTAAGAAATTTTATGGAAAAAGGTACCGGTTTAGACTGATGATCACAAAAAATAAATCTAACGTTATGAAACAAATCATAAAAGATTTAGATAAATTCTACCTTAAAATGGCAATTAAATACGGAATGCCGATTGAAGCATTCAATCAATTTAGATCTTATATAGCAACAGAAATTCGGGAATTAGATTTTACTGTTGAAAATGAAATTATGTATAAAGATCTTAAATCATCAATAGTAAATATCCAAAATGACTTCGTTATTACATATGTTGATAAGGTCTCTGCTAATTATGCCATAATTTGTAAATATTTTTACAGTAAAAATATTAAGTAACCACATTTTAAAAATAATAATTCATTTCAAAAATCAATTCACAATAATAGAGAAGATGATAATCGTCTTTTAGCTTTGAACAAAAGACTGAATATTCATCTAAATAATATTAAATATCAAGTATTTTTTTAACACCAAAATTTCATAAAAGCCCTATAAAATTCCGTAGTATCACTAATGGATACAATACTTATATCACGAAGTCTGGGAAGATCTTGCAATCTCTTCTTCAAAATCTAATTGATTATTTACAAAACACGGCAATTATTAAAAATAGCTTAGAGATTGCTAGAGTTACTAAGGATATGTTGATTTTTTCTATGCATGGTTTTGATTTCGAGGACCTTTTTAATTCTATAGATATTGACGATATGATTAAGGTTCTTCAGTTAATTTATGATAAATATGAATTATATACTTCAATGAAAAAAGAAAAAATTTGATATTCTTGTTAACCTTGTTTTAAAAGAACATTTCATTACATTTGATCATAATCTTTATAAACAGATCAAAGGATTACCTCAGGGTGGCCCAGCTAGTAATTGTTTAGCAAACCTATATTTACATTTTTTTGAAATAGATCATGTTGTAAATGATTCTTACTTAATTTATCGTTATATAGATGATATAATAATTTTTGGTAAAAATAGTGAATACAAACCAAATATTACGTTCTACCCTGATTATCTCAAGCTCCTTAAAACTAACTTCAACTCTGATAGGGTGGAATTCTTGGATTTAGACTTGCATCTTATTAACAATAATGTAGTCAGTAACATTTTTGACAAAAAGAGATTCGTTTGTTCCATATAATTAAAATTCCCGTATGAAACAGTAATTTTCATATATCAATTTACAGAAATATCATTTTGAATTTTTATTTAGAAATGATAACTTAACTACCCACAAAATAGATAAATACAATAATATAAAAAAAATTTTCAATGTTGTTTGATCATGAATACCCTTTTAATTTCTTGAGATCTTATATTCATCATAAATACATTAACCGTCTTGCTACTTCGAATTCCAAATCCACCACACAACAATAGGTTTTCAGAGTCAGCATGTTAGTGGTCTTGCTGTGAAGATTATATCATAACACTCATATCACAGTTAACATTTTTTCCACACACATCTTAAACATCTTACACATTGTTGACAACCAACCAAATTAAATCCTAGCAAATTTACATTTTGACAATCAACCAATTCAAATTTTACCATATTTGATTGTCGTCATTTTATACTTGTCTTTGCTGGCTGGTTTAAAAATCAGCTCAAAAGATGTGTTTATGTTTTTCGAATTTTTTAACTTGGTGAAAAATTGACTTTCATTAATGGCAAGATGCTTGTTTCTCTTCGTAAAAGCTTTGTGAGTAAAGAAATTTTGTTAAATTATTTTTTGAAAGATACTTTTCTTATGTAATTGTTCTAGTATATTTTTCTATTTTTCTTACATAATTATTTTGTGATTTTGTGATTTTTCTGCATTAAGAGTTTGAGAGTTTGTTACATAATAGTAGTGATTGGTTTTATCATGCTCTCTGAGTTATACTTTCTCTGAAGTTTTGTTTATTTTATTTTATTTGGTTTTCCTACCGAGTTGCAAAGGGAAGGTTGGCGCCTTCAAACTAGTTTAACCCCACTTATTCGGTCCTAAGTCCGAAATTGCTTTCTGACTCGCTAGGTTCTTCTTTTTGTTGTTCTTTTATTTCTCTATAATTTTGTTCTTCATGTTCAGCTTTTTATATTTTTATTACGCTATTTCTTGTTATGTTCTTTATCTATTATTTCTTGTTTTTGTTAAATAATACATATTTCTTTATATATATATTTTATATATATATATATATATATATATCATCAATTAGAGCCTACCTTTGCGGAAAAGACGTTCCCTGATATGGAGATAAGGGGAGAAATAATTTTTAAAAAATTTTAAAACATTTTTAACATACGCAAACATGTGCATTAAACATATGCACAAAAGGGTTAAGTTTTCGAAAAAAAATGGGTAAAGACTGAATTTAGTTAAATGACTTAAAATAATAATATTTTTATAGTATAAGTAACCAAAAGGGATGATTACTGATAGTGAGCACAAAATTGTACAACGTACGCATTGCAACATCTCATAACCCAGATCTCTCTCGAAACATCACCAAATCAGTCTAATCCAAGCTATTTTCCTTCTTCCACTTGACCGAGTACTAGAATTTCTACAGTAATTTTTTAAAATTTAATTCTGTAAAGAAGTTGTTAAATGTATTTGATGCTTTTTCTCGTAACTATTAAGTATCATCTCATCGCAATAAATATTAAAAGTAATAAAATACCCGTTTCTCTTGAATAAAAATTACTACGACTTTTTACCATTTAAAAACTCAAATGCGTAAAATTTATTTTTCTTGCAGCAGTACTTTCCATACAAATTTATTTTATTTCCCCCTTCATTTATATACTCTCTTTTCAGAAATACAGAACTCTTCTTTTCCGCATAAATAGGTTTTGAAATTCTGAAAAAGTTTTCTCTACTACCTTAATGTGTGTGTGTGTGTCTCTGTGGAACCTGTATCCGTTTTTAAATTCAATTTTAGCTTCTTTATTTTATAATTTTCTCAAATTTCTGATAGCTTACTTCTGAAATTCACAAGCAATGCACACAACTTCAAAATTCATACAGGCCGCGGTAGCCGAGTGGTTTAGGTATCGGATCGTGGTTTGCCTTGTCAGGAGTTCGAGCCCAGTACCACTAAAGACCCTTCCGTGTAGGACAACGATGCACGTTAAATCTGTCGAGAGTTGAAACGTCCTCCCGTTGGTGTGGTGTGATAGTTAAGAGAGGGGGTGCCAGTTCAGTTGTCGTCCACGTCACTTGGCCATGGTTTAAAATTACGTGGTCCGTCGCCAAAAGTCCTCGTGCAGCTGAACAGTGCAACGTTAATTTTCAATCAAAATTCCATTTTTTGGTGTACATTAATTCTGTAAATATTCGATATAAAACAAGGATTGGCAAGACAATGTGCAATTTAATGCTTGAGAAGAAATGAAAATGGAAAGATATTCTAAAAGAGCCGATATAAGCTTAGTCCTCATTGCAATGCAAGACTTATTACGCCATGCTTCGAAGTGTGTGTGCATGTACATATACACACACACACAAAATTCTTAACCATTTGAAAAAAAGGGGCGAACTCTCTTGAAATTTCTTTTGTAAGTATAAGATAAATTCTTTTACGATATATGGAACGTTCTACGTAGCATGTAGAGTGTACTTATAAAAAGCCAACATTTAGGGGGTTTGTGCTCCACAATTATAAAATAAAAAATAGTGTGAAAAGTTTAAAATTGAAAATAAAAATAAAATAATTTTATTTTCACATTCTGTTAAGTACACTCACTTCCAAAAGTTAAGCTCGAAAATGTAAAATGCAAAAAATCAACAAATACTGCTTTGATTGACACAAAATTTAGCAGTAAAATAGCTTATATGCAGCAGTAAAGTGCAGTAGTATTTAGCAGTAAAGTACATAAAACAAAATCAATAATTATGTACAGAAATGAAAAGAATATTAAATTTGTGTAAGTTATCAGATAATGTCATACTGGATACTTAAACAGAAATATGTATAAAGGGAAAATAAACAGCATAAAATGAAAAAAAGGACATTAATAGAGTATGTGATCTTATCTGTATGCAAAGTTTACACCTTCTGACCATGCTTTCAATTAGGTGGTAAACCACCGCAGAATTAAGCAATCGCCATTTTTCTTGAAGAGCAGTTTCCAGCTCAATAAGAGTGACTGGAGGGGGAAAACGTGAAGATACAGCACGGCCGAGAGTATCCCAAAGATTTTCAATGAGATTAAGGTCGGGGGAATATGCTGGCCACGCCATATGCGCAATGCCTTCACTCACCAGGTAGTCATCGACGATGTCAGCTCTATGGGGACGTGCGTTATCGTCCATTAAAACAAAAGTAGGACCTACTGCTGCAGCGTACAATTTCATAATGGGTTCTAGGACATCATCTCGATACCGGACAGCCGTCACAGAACTCCGTTTAAAGATGTACAGGTTGGTGTTGTATCCTAATGAAATCCCTGCCCACACCATAGTGCTTCCGCCTCGGAATGCGTGATGTTTGGTGATGTTTTGGGGCTGATTGCGTGTTCCTTGTTTACGCCATATCCTTATACGCTTGTCATCTGGCTCCAAAGCAAATCTTGACTCATCAGTAAACATGACATTGCCCCAGTGTGACACAGTCCTATTGCCATTTCCCGGCACCACTTTAATCGTGCCCCTCTTGATTAGACGGATAGAGGAAAACAAACTCGAGATACCCGGGCATACAGTTCATTCATATGTAATCCTCGGCATACAGTAGCTGCAGATATAGCCTTACCAATAGACGCTGTAATCATAGATGTCCCACGTATGGAGGTCGCTCTGCGATTCCGCTTGGCCACAATAGCAATATATCGATCTTCCGCGAGGGTTGTAACCCTTGGGACGGACTACGCCTACGGACATCGGACAACTGTCTGTGTGGTTTGGAACTGTTTCCATTAACGTGAAGTTACAGAATGATGAACGCTGAAGAAAAGAGCAACATCTGTGTTCGACTGTCCTGCTTCAATGCGCCCCACTGCACGCCAGTGCTCAAAATGTTCCATTCGTTTTCTGAAAGTCATAGAAACACGTATGTTTTGAAAACAAATTGTACGAATGTTTTAAACACCTTTTATCAGCACTTACAACCAACTTCTGTAACCCTTCATAAAGCTGGCTTCTTATAAGACTGCCGTTTTTGCATACTTATTGATATAAAAGCACGATTGGCTGTTACCTAACATATTTGCATACTTCCATCTACTTCTACAGCGAATTGCATCCTCTTCAATTCTGATTGGCTTCCGGAAATTAGCATTTTCCTCTCCGTGTTTACTTTTGGAAGTGAGTGTATTATGCTTAGTTATATGAAATAAAAAAAAATTGCTGTTTTTGGAATATTTTTTGGTAAAAAAAATTGACCACTCAAGGGGTTAAAAGTTGTTGGTTAAGAAGGAAATCTAGATTAGGATTATAAGAAATTCATGCGTTTGAGATTATTGCAATAGGAAATGTTTTATTTAAATCTTAAAAAAAAAACACTAAAGTAATATTTTAAAATAATCTTGGGAATCTAGATTACATGTAAGATATGCGTAAATGTATACGTGGAATCGGATTATTCCTTCTTAGGCATATGAACTAAACTTATAAACTACATAAATTCTACTAAATAGAAACAATATCTTCAATTCTATTTTTACAATAATACTAAATAGCCTTATTCACGACAACAATGTATGTGTTGCATTTTTTGTAGAAATGTTAACAATATTTAGTATTATAACAATAGTATTTGGTGCACTTACTGGTGCACATAGTAACAATTTTAAATAATTATTTTTAACTGTAATATGTGTTGCTATATTTGTTATCAATTGATAATAATTACTTTGTGAAAAAAGCAATAGAATTAAAAGAAGCATTTTTTTATTGTTGCACAAAAAATTCGTTTTTTATATATTGAAATAAATTATAACAATATACACAAAATATAACAGTTTGTAATTATAACAATTCGAGTAAATTTTAATAGAATTAGAAATATCCAGATTTTTAATAAAAGGTTGGGATGAAGAAATGTTTTACAGATTTTTGCATGATTCATAAGGGTTGTAAAATATGTTAAGAGGAAACTATTTTTGAAAAAAGTTCTCTTTAAATCGGTTAATATAAAGGAATAATAAGGGTGAAACGGAAAGCTTAACAGAAATGAGGGCTTTTTCCAAAAAAAGAGAGTTTCGAAACGAGAATGGTTTTGAGTGAGTGAGTGTTTATTAACGTCACGCTGTAAAGCTACACGAAAGATATTAGTGATGATCCTCGTGATTTGAACCATGATCAAAGGGACAAAGATAACAACTGATCTGACACTCTACTCTCCTAACTTCCACACCACGCCAAAGTGGGAATTTTCAGTCTAGGCAGATTTAATAAGCTTCAGGCTTTCTACACGGCGTGTCTTCAATAGCACTAGAGCTCTAACACACACACACATAACAATCGGCCACGAGTTCATGACCATAATCACTAAGCTACCGCGGCCACCGAGAAGGGTTTTGAAACCCTGTAGATTGATTGATTGATTCTTAACATCACGTTTTGAAGATGTGCAAAATCTATTTACGATAGACTCCGTAAGTTTGAATCATGGTTAACTGACGAGGTTGCCACTTGAGCTGACCTCCAATTGTTAAAATTTCTCTTACACACCAACGTGAGGACTGTGAGCCTCGACAGATTTAAAGCACATCAGCCTCTCTACGCGGTGAATCTTTAATGGTTCCACTCCCATGAAGAACTTTTCAAATGCAGAATTGTTTCAGGAAAGGATAAAACGATCAGAAATCATTGCTCGTAAACAAAATCAGACCCTGCCCGTAAAATATGGTACCTGGTAGTATTATTTAAGTAAAGGAAACTATTCAGATTGTTGCAGTGTAATGGATTACCATTCCTACATCAGTAGGGAGATTCCATCCCTAAATCAATAAGCAATAAGAGACCCATCTCTGACAATGAATACAGGGATGTTATTATCCCAAGGTTTTGCTTTGCTCAAATTGATGTTTATTCTCTCATGCTTTTACAAAATTTATGCTCCATTGGTAAAAGGGATCTAAAGATGGACTCTTTCGTGAACAAAGCATTTTTCTGTTATGGCTTTTTTCAAAAGAAAAGCTTTACATCCACTTTCATCGTTTTGCACAATGACTTGCAACAATACTTGAACAGTTCAACCTGATAGTAATGGTTTGAGTCCAAAATGTTGCGCTATTTGCCCTCCGAATATATTGTTGTAGTGGTATTCATGTATAATTTTTTAGGCTAGTACAATTTTCACTTTGCCTTTTTTCACGCTTTACATTTGGTTACCTTCTACAACCCATCCTTCTGGTTAAGTTATGCTAAATAAGGAATTTCGACATTGGCCTTTTTTTCCCTCCAATCCTTTTCGGCATGAAATAATACGGGTAGATTTCAACTTCTTACCTATACTGAAAAAACATAGTTTTTCTTTGCACAGACAAAAATTTGCATAGTTTTTAGTTTTAAATGGTATAGCTTTTTGTATTTTAGCTATCTCTTTGATATTATGTTTTCTAATAAAAGGTTGTTGTGGTTTCTTATGCCGCGTGATAGACAGTAACATCAGATCAAGGCCCACGAAATTCATCGTGGCAAGGGGCTAGTAGTACGCCTGTTATAAGCCGTGGCTTTGAGCACCATACAGATGATAGTACGATTTTTTGGCTAGGTCCAACCCAATTTTAAGGGAGAACACCCTAGTGGTAGTCAGAGGCCTCCCACCTCTTTTCCCCTTCCACCAGCCTCACAAGAGGACTTGCGGCTCGACGGCTATTTAGAGTACCGCAAAGGCACTATACATTTGCAAACATCCATGCCTTCCCCGGGATTCAAATCCAGGCCCTACGGCACAGCAGTCAGCGTCACTAACCAATATACCGGATAACCGTCAAAAAAAGTTGAGATTGGTTAAGTTTTAAAAAAACTCCGTAGAAAAATAAAATTTGAAATTAATAATTTGTGTGTGTGTTTTTTTAATGTTATCATCATCAACTGTCAAGGAGAAGAATGAAATGACAAAGAAATATATCATTCACGCCTTTCTTAGGAATGCGTGTTGTATAGCCATTTTTTTTAAAAAAAATATGTTCCAGTTCTAATAATTTCTTCTATATCGCGACTAAGTTTGTATAAAAATCAATTAAAATATGTACAAATGTATGCTGTTTATAAGATTGATGAACTAAATGCAAAGATTGGTTTTATTTAAATTACTATTAAATCATCAATAAAAGCAGATTTTAATTAATATTCTCCTCCAATTTTATTACCAAAAAAACTTGTTTCCTCGTTAATTTGACATATAAAAATTAACAACGGATATTGATATCTTTCCAGTATCTGGTATCAGATCTTCTTAGTTATTTATGTTGGATACAGAAACAGCTGCTCGTAATTTCTTATACTAAAAAAGATGAGAAAAGTGATAGTATTTTTTGTTCATGCGAGTGAAATGAATAATTTATGAGAACTTCATTTTTTCTTGAATATTTGTTATTTAACACATTAGTTTTCCCTTTCCCCCTCCTTTAAATACTCTTCGCTACATTTATTTATACATTTTATCATTTTTACTTTGAAAAAGAAATTCACATATCATACTTTCACAGAATAAACCTTTTTTTAAAAAAGTTAAAATTCGAACTTTCCCCCTACAAGTGCCAACAAGGTAGAATCTTTGTCACTTTTATGTAATGTTACAATTGGTCATTAAAAAGATTCTAAAATACAATTAATTGAAATAAATGAATTCTAAAACGAATTTTTTCTCAATGATTTTAATTCATACTCACTTGAATAAATAATTTTAAGAAAACTGATTTATAGATAAATTTATTAATTACAAGGAATCCATTCGAAATACATGTAAAACAAGATAAAAGAAAATAATACAATTTTTTAAAACGATTTTTTTTTGTTTGACTTTTTGTCATGGTATTTAAAGCATGTAAATAGTTTTCTTAGTTTTCTTTTTTTCTTAATACATCTTTCTACTTGACATTTTTAAGGGAATAATCGTAATTTTTATTTCTTATATTGTAATCAAATACATTTTAAACAATTATATTTTCAGTTTTTTCAAAGAAACGTATTCGAAAAGAAAAATAATTAAATTTTTAATCTCTTAAGCACTGTATTCTTTGAAATATGCTTGAACACAGCCCCCAATTTTTGAAAAAACAATTTGTAATTTGCATATATATAAATATCAAATACAAAAGCCAAAGGCAGAAGTGACAATAAAAATATGCACAAGTGAAGCTTATGATGGACAAAAAGCTTTCTTCTCAATCCAAAGACCCCCAGCTCATTAAAACCACAGGAACTTTTAAAAAAGTGGTATCCGGTTGCTGATAAAACATTGCGTCACACGTATTGATTTATCTATCGATCCACAGACACAAATATATATAATATTTAGGTGATATTTTCTAATTCTTAGCTCTTTAGAAAAGTAAAAAGTGTAAGCTAAGTTTAAAAGTTTTAATTCAAGTAATTGCAAGTTTAAAAAAAATTAAGTATTATGTATCTGTTTTATTTTAGTATGTCCCCTTAAAATTTAGGTCAGATAGAAATTAAGTATTATTACTGTACTTAAATTTAATCATGAAGTTTTAAATCTGCTTCATATAGATGCTAAACTGATTATTATACATTTACGTTTGCTGAAAATATTAGAAACGTACTAGAACAACACATAACCCTATATTGTACGCATGATAAAAACTATGCGTTTTGCATAATTCTCACATTTAAACATCGATACAATTAAAGATTTGAATTTGAGAAATTCTTGTATAATTCTTAGATTTAAGTATCAATAGCATTAAATATAGATGTTGGCTTATACTGAAAGCTAGATAAAATTAATTATTTCTTGATAAATGTGAAATAAATTAATTTTAATTAAATCATAACTTCTAATACTTTTTGATAAGATAGAATATTCACCGGGATTTTACATTTTTCGATGACAAATATTGCATGAACAATCAAAAGTAATACGCTAAAATTTTTATTGCATTACATTTTTGTTGCTCGCCTAAATCACACAATTTGCGATTAATAGATTCAAAAGATCTAATGAGACTGGAAATATAAAACGAATTATAGAATAAATATAAAATTGCTGGGTGATGTAATTGGTATATCGCTGGCCTTGTACACCTAAGGTTGCGGGTCCTATCCCGGCCCAAGTCGGTGGATTTTCCTGATGCAGAAAATCAACTGCGTCAATTGCTTATACAACATGTTAAAGGTCCCTAGAGTGCCTTTTTAGCTTGAGCACTCTCGGCAAAATTAAATTCCTAGTACACAATTTCGCATCATGAGAACTCAAGTGTTTCCCTTTCTAGAGGTAACTCGGTGTCAAGACAGCATTGAAGGGATCGGTTTTCCACCTATATGGATCCACACTAAAAAGTGATTCCAACTCCCGGGGCTTGCAATGGTAAATACCAACTCGCAGCCCCATTAGAAATAATATATTGATACGAATTTCGTGTAAATAGTGTAAATAATTTGTACTTGAGTGTTTAATGCATTTATATTACTCTATGTTATATTTATTTTATGTTAAAATTGTATTATTCACAAGCAATACCGACCCTTACGTTATAATGAAGCTTCAATGAGAACTTGGCGAAATCTTGGCAGTAGAGCCAAGTTGGCATCATTTTTGGCAACCAAGATGGCGGCGACCTTAGTGACTTTGGCGATCATTTTGGCGTCATTGGCGACCATGTTGGCGAGCGGAACCCTCTGGAAATCTTCTAGAAAGTTGTAGATCTCTGCACTAGTGTCACGTTCAATGACACGAGCGGTTATATTTCTAGAAGTTTCTGTCGTGCCTATAAAAAGATGCTCGCCTGTACGGCGATGAGTCTTGATTAAGCCATCGAGTAGTGATGATTGTTTTGACTAGCGATTAGCTCGGCTGTGCTTGTGAATAATCTTTACGTACGAGTATTTTTTATACACTTGTGATTGTGTTTGATTGCTGTTGAAGGTGTGAAGACCTTCGGATATTTACCCTACGAATATTGCTGCTGAATCGTGTATTTAAAGGATTGGATTTTCGATAATAAATTCACATCGCTCTTAAAGAACTATTTATTTTCTTTGTGATTGTTTTTGCATAAAATCCTAGAACCCGGATCTACGTAACGATGTATATCTTTATATATAAAAATCTTCTGTGCGCGTGTATGTGACTAAACTCCTTCTAAACGATTTTGATGAAATTTTTGTGTGGGTTCCAGTGGATTCGAGAATGGTTTAGATTCACAATTCGGTCCGATATAGCAATTAGTTGAAAATATATTAATCAAAACCAGTTTTAATAAACAGTTTTTGGCGTCAACTTTTATTTGTCTGCATTGTTGTAACACTGTTATTGTTACAACAATGACAAAAAATGGCGTCGAAAATCAGTTTTCAGCCAAAATGGAATTTCATGACGTAGCACTATTGACTGTATTAATTAACTTTCTATAAAAATAAATGCTTTTAACATGTGATTAACTTGAAATACATTACTAAAATCTCAAATTCTACAACGTTTTAAATTTTTCTAATTTAAATTCCTAAAAAAAAGATAAAACTATTTTTCATGCAGATTGGCTCATTTTTTAAACCTTTTCTAACGCTGCCAAGTTCATTTGAAACAAAATATTGTAAAACTTCAAAAAATTTGTGGAATTTCGTAATTAAAAAAATTCTGCTTTCTTTATACATAAAATATTTTTAAAGAAGATGTATTTTCTCCATCTTAGAGAGCCGTAAAAATACAACGAAAAAAAATGAAAAAACCGCCAAATGCCAGTAATAGTTAATTATGGGAAAGCTACCTCAGAACACACGAGTTTGAGCGCTTATATCGCGTATGCGGAAAAACAACTTAAGGAAAGTACGTAAGCAGATAAAAGATTTTTCTGTCAGATAAAGCTGTTTTCTTTTTGAATATTTTTTCTTTTATAATGACTGTAAATAATGAATTTTCCAAATCCAATTTATTGTTTGAATTTTAAGAAAGTATTTATTGTTTCATGTAAAAATTAATTAATACAATCTTAGATTTAATACTATATCGCAACTGATAGTTTTCTTTTAGATAAATAATTTACTGAAAAACCTTAAAATATATGAAAATTCTGTTATGTTTTTAATAAATAGTACTGTTTCCTTTCAAATCTTTTTTTATACAAGGAATGCAAACAAATTTTTAGGCTTCCCCCATAGTTCTTTTTTTAGTTATATATTTTTAATCGAAAAATCAAACTTCCGGAAAAAAGCAGTCATTTCATAGCTAACGATAGACATTTTTTGATTCATTATTTAACGAAAATTGTTATAAATTGATAATTTTTTTGCAAGAATTAAAGTTATATTGCATTTTGTGATTTATTACTAAATTATTTATTTAATAATAAATTCGTACATTGTTTTCTTGAGAACAGAGCTGGATTAGCTTTGTAAATATTTAATCAAAAATAGAAATTTGAAAAAAAAAGATCTTATCCCTCTGTGAAAAAGGGGGTTTTATACTTGAAAAAAACCATACAACGCTGGGCTGAACGGACGAAGAAGAAATATGTGACAAAGAGAAGAAGTGGAAGAAATTTTTGAAAACGAGATTTATAAATGACATAAATGTAGCAATGACTCACATCGCTCGGTAACACACACAGAAATACACTGGTGTCCAGAGAGAAAGGGAAAATTTAAATGGGGATAAAATTGTACCCACGGAAAAAGCCTTTGCAATGCCGAGCTAAGTGGCGAGAAAACAAACCCAACCGACAGGACAAAGATGTGGAAGAAACTTCGAAAAAGAGTACTTTAATGACGTTAATATAGAAATCATAGAAGTGTTGACACTGAAAGGGAAGGGGAATCTTCCGAGGCTTAAAGCTATACACTTGAAGAACCCATGCAACGCTGGGCCATCCAGCTAGTATAATGTATTTTTTGTTACAAACGACAGCAAAAAATCTTTGTGATTAAAATACAGTTACAAAGCAATAAAAATTAATGGATACAATGCTTTCAAACCTTTCCGAAATAATATTTTCCCATTAGGAAAATAAATAATGTTTTTCGAAATCCTCATTAAAATATATATCAGCTCATACTATCTATTATTTTTCCATTCAAATCAAATCAACTGAAAAACTCCTGTTATATAATTTAAATTTGTGTCTCGAAAATGACGCCAAAATATAATTCGTATGTTCAGGAGAAAAAAATTCCTGAGTCAGAGACTTAATGCAATTTTGTTTTTTTGTGTTGGAATTCCTTCAAAATGGAGGTGAGAGGTTGCTTTCCTACTTGTATACGAAATGATAATAATATAGGGTGTTTTTTTAGAGGTATAGAACTTTAAATTGCAATAAAACAACGATGTATAATTCGATTGACATGAATTTTTTTTTTACTCGAAAGATAATCTTGTGGCATTACATTTTAAATATGATTTCTGGCATAGGACTGCCACGGCTGGCTCGGATGTAGTCCAATCTGGACGTCCAATTTTCGATGACTTTTTCCAACATTTGTGGCCGTATGTCGGCAATAACACGGCGAATGTTGTCTTCCAAATGGTCAAGCGTTTGTGGCTTATCCGCATAGACCAATGACTTTACATAGCCCCACAGAAAATAGTCTAGTGGTGTTAAATCACAAGATCTTGGAGGTCAAATCACAGGTCCAAAACGTGAAATTAGGCGGTCACCAAACGTGTCTTTCAATAAATCGATTGTGGCACGAGCTGTGTGACATGTTGCGCCGTCTTGTTGGAACCACAGCTCCTGGACATTATGATTGTTCAATTCAGGAATGAAAAAGTTAGTAATCATGGCTCTATACCGATCACCATTGACTGTAACGTTGTGGCCTTCATCGTTTTTGAAGAGGGATCCCACCAGCCCATAAAGCGCACCAAACAGTCAGTTTTTCTGGATGTAACGGTGTTTCGACATACACTTGTGGATTAGCTTCACTCCAAATGCGGCAGTTTTGTTTGTTGACGTAGCCATTCAACCAGAAGAGCGCTTCATCGCTAAACAAAATTCGCTTATGAAAATCGGGAACAACGGCAATCTCGTTTTGGGCCCATTCGACGAATCTACGCCTTGCTTGATCATATTTAAAATGTAATGCCACAAGATTATCTTTCGAATAAAAAAAAATTCATGTCAATCGAATAATACATCGTTGTTTTATTGCAATTTAAAGTTCTATACCTCTAAAAAACACCCTTTACTTAAGGAAAAAAGGAGGATATCATTTCTCAGTTCAGAGTATTTGCTTCTTATGTAGCCTCCTCTCCTTGACTTAGCAAGTTATTCACAAGAAAATTAGAATTTTCATTCATTATGCTTGCCATGAAATGAACAACTTTTAAAATAAATGTGGTTTGTTGTTTAAAATCTTCATTGAAGTTTAATTTAAAGCTTAGTCTTGTTTACAATTGATAGTTGCATCAACTTTCAATCCAGAATTTATGATTCATCTTTTCAGCGTCTAATAATAATTAGTTTTTAGGTGACAGAAAGTATAATGACTGTAAAATTAATATAATTATATAAAGTAAATATTATAATGTATATTTTATCCTTCTTTGAAAACTTACATCATGGAAAATCTCCACTGAATTCAATTTGATACTCAGATATATTTTTCTTTTTTTGCTGGGTTTGTAAAAAGGGGAGAATGGGCTGTATATAGCAAATTCTCTAGTTTTTAATTCGTCTGATTTTTTTTTATTGTGGGAATTCCTAGATCAGGGATGGCGAACCAGTGGCACGACACAATACTTTTGGCACGCCAGTGATCAAAATGGTTTGCATTTTATTTCAAAATAACAAAGTTCACTATGAATTATTACGAACAAACGTGAGCACACTCGTTTGTTATTGTCTTAGTTACGTTGAAGACTACAATTGCTTATGATGTAAAATTTGCCTATGCCTAATATAGTCAATTTCATTCACAGAACTGTATTTTAAAGTTTATCTGTGTTATATTTATGTTTTTAAACTGTTATTCAACATGGTAAAGATCAAAACACGCAACATAGTAAGTGTAACAGAGAATTTCAAATTTAGTGGATCGAGAAATATGGCATTATATATCTATACATATAAATAAAAAGGAAGTGTCTATTTGTAATTTGAAATTCACAGCTTTTTACTTAATGCATTTAAAAGTATATACGGTACTTATATGAAAAAAAATCAATTTTTAAAATTTTTGTCTGTCTGTCAGTCTGTTTGTTCCGGCTAATCTCTGAAACTGCTGGACCAATTTTGACGAAACTTTCACTGGCAGATAGCTAATGTTATAAGAAATAACTCAGGATACTTTTATTGTATAAAAAGAAATTAGGTCTCCGCGAAAACAAATTAAAACCAATGAAATGGTAAACAATATTCGTTTCTAATAGGGATTGTTTATTTCAATAGGGATTATTTTTATTCAATAGGGATTGTTTTATTTTGCGAGCCTTCTGTCTCAACGTTTCTAGCAGTGATATCAAACTTTTTTGTTTGATAAAGTTACTGAGACTCGCGATATTTCCCGTTCATGTCCCATCCTAATGATTTTAACAGTCTTCACTTACCCCTTGCTTGTGGCTTCGTTTCATCCTACCCAGTACTCACCCCATCGACAGTGTCAAAGATCACGAGTACCTCTCCCTCCCTGCTTGCAGATTCGTTTCACCCTACTGTTACTAGGACCTGTTTTGAACTGTTGCATCATTCCAATGATTTCATTCTCTCTCAAAACCACTCAGCAACATCAATTTTTCTATAACTTAGACAGCATTTAAACTTAAATAGGAAGTTTTGGGGTTTTACGTCAGTTGACTTCTGACAAGGCTCCGCATTTAAATAGAGTTGCCAATTTCATACCTCTATTGTTTATTTCATTGCCAAACACTTCACAAAGCAGTCACAATAAATGATTGTCTTGCAAGAGTGATTATACAAGTGTGATTGTGCGGTGGGGGTGGCGATCACAGAGCCAACAGGTTGTTTTATTTAGTTAAGTGCGTAGGTAGTTGTTTCTAAAATAAATATTTTTAATTACGTTTTAGGTGAAAAAGTGCACTTACACCCTTAAATTAAGTAAGTTTATTCAAAACTGTAAATAACTTCATTTATCCTGCATAATATATACACAATATAATAATATTTAATTGAATAATATTTATAGTGCATAATATTTATATTGAAATCAAAGAATAACAGTTTCTCGAGTCAAAAAGTATTTTTATTTTTCTACCGTTCCGTTCTTAATTCAATGCATAATATTTATATTGAAATCAAAGAATAACAGTTTCTCGAGTCACAAAGTATTTTTATTTTTCTACCGTTCCGTTCTTAATTCAATTTGTTTCGTTACATTTTCACTGTTTTCTAACAATTAGAAATAAATGTTAAACGTCGTTAGGTTTTCTTTCATGGAAATAGTTCAGTTGTTTATTTACTTTGAAATCGATAAATTCTTATAGGTTATTTTATTTAGTTAAGTACGTAGGTAGTTGTTTCTAAAATAAATATTTTTAATTACGTTTTAGGTGAAAAAGTGCACTTACACCCTTTAGCTATACCTAAAAGAAAATCAAATCCTTTTAATATAAATAAATAAATTGAATTTTCACCCGTGCGAAGAACGGGTATACCCTTTAGTATATATATATATATATATATATATATATATATATATATATATATATTAGTAAAGGCGAGAAAGAGCGGTATGTGTTTCATGTTCTGGAATAGTGGTATGCAGAACATATATCGTCTGTAAAACGGTATTTTGAAACAAATCACAAACACTCTTCTGATAAAAAGTGAACCACAGCAAAAACGATTAATTGCTTAGAAACCGTTTGGCAGATGACTCCAATTCAGTATGTATTCTACAAAAAGTAACATCTTACAATCCTAATGTAAGTTATTTGTCATCCAATTTGTAACAACAGAAGTCACTAATGTTACTTAAATTTGAATTGCACGTATAATTAAAACATTTATAACTATAGAGTGCAAAATGTATTTTTTCGTAGTAAAAAGAGTTTTGTGTTGTTAGTACTTAGTTTTTTATTATTGTCCCAATAATTACAAGTTAAAATTATTTGACGGCACGTCTATACCACATTAAACATTTCTTTAGAAAAAATGGCACGTTTATCTATAAAGGTTCACCACCCCTGTTCTAGATCATTTCATTACTTATGTAAACTAGATCATTTGTGGATACACGCAGTACGGCTACACTTTCAAGAATAAGGGCTGAGTTCGAATCCCGGGGAGGCTGTGGATGTTTATAAATGTCTAGTGCCTGCACGGCTGGGGGGGCACTCTAAGTATTCGTAAAGCCGTAAATCCTCTCGTGTGGTTGGTGGAAGGGGAGGAGAGGGGAAGGCTCCCTAACTATCCCCCAGGGTATTCTCCCTCAAATTTGGTGGAGGAAGCCAAATCGTACTGTCACCTGCACTGTGCTTAAAGCTACAGCTAACGACAGGCGTAAAAACTAGCCCCTTGCCACGATGAATTTCCTGGTCCTCGATCTGGCACTACTTATCAGGTAGCTTTAGCAACAACATGGTACACATGTGGAACGTCAATTTTTACTCGCTTGGTATTATAATGCAAATCCCATGGTAGCAAAATGTATTGAAACTTCTTACAAATACGAAAAATCTTCAAATTTTTCAAATGAAAAAATTGATCAAATATTTTTAAAATGAAACTCGTCAAAAGAAATTTCATTTATTTATTTATTTATTTTTATTTAATACTAAATGTATCAAAGTGGTCAGATGACTGCTTTTGAGACTTTAATCATAATTGTTAAATTCCTAGTTTTCATTTTTTTAAAAATAATATATAGCTACTTAATTTTTTAACATCTATTTCTTTACATTCGTTCTTTCTGATAATCAAATGTGCTATCCACTTATCTTCCGCGAGTGGTTTTTTGACAGCAGAAAAATGTAGGAAATGTTACAAATATATCTACATTGAAATATCAAACTGCTAAGTTTTCCAAGAGAATGTCATTCGATTGTGCTTTGAATATGTTTAATGGTGGGTACAGAGCGCCGGCCGGTGGTAACCCATAAGGCAAGATAGCAATCATTACAAATATTTGCGATATGTGGCCAGTTCCATTTACAATAATAATAGGATATAAACTTTAGGCAATAAATAAATAAAAATAGTTTAATAATATTTTTTTTGTATTTTATTATCAGTTAATTATTCAAACGCAATTCAAAAATTTACCTCTAAAATGTCAATTCAAAATAAATTGTTGGAAGAAATATATATATATATATATATATATATATATATATATATATATATATATATATATAAATAATTTAAGTGAACAATATGCTCTGGAATAGATGAAAAAGAAAATTTTTAGAATAAGAATACATGACCTATTGGACATTAATTCTAAGCAATTTGGAAATTTAACATGGGTAATGGGGAAGAGAGAATTGAGAATACACGTAGGGGACAAAAAAGAAGGAGATTAGTCTCTAATTCCAAAGATGAATGTGAGGAAAAAGAGAACGATTTGAATATTGAAACCAATTGATGGAACTGTTAAAAAAAAAAAAAAAAAATTCAAGAAGGTTCTAAACCTGGTAGCTCCCTACTTCGTAATATTTTTAGAGAAATGTTAGGATCAACAGTATATACAAAACGTAATACAAAGTAAAGAATGCATTTTCGATAAAATGTTAAAACTACGACAACGAATATAAATTTTACTTTAATTTTAATAACAATATCTATGTAAATTACTGTAGTAAAATATAATTTTACAATTTCTATTCTTTTTTTATGAAAAAAAGTATATGCCTAAAAACCAAGATAAATAAATAAAAGTTTTCTAATTGGTACATGTCAATCATTTCGGGCTTTATTGCCTAAAATAAATTCTGCATTATTTATAATCAATCGGAAAAGAATACGACGCTTATTCGAAAAGCAGTCATTTGACCACCATTGATAGAAATAGGTAATATAAAATTTTGGTAGGTTTAGTGTTAAATTAGTTAGAGTACTGAAACCAAGCTTAGTCAAATAGGATGAATAAGATGCACTAAAAATTGAGCACTCTTTCCTACAAGCTAAAGTAGGGGCATGGTATTAATTTTTGTGGGTTCTATGAATCCCTCTTCTAAATTTGGTGACTCTGCTATAGTTGCTTTTGCGAACGAATCTGAAATAATACTCAGTATATTCATGTTTAAGATATCCTAGAATCGCTCCGCAAAATCAGGATAAAGAGCATCCAGTGTTGGCAGCAAGTAAATCTTCCTGTTTTGCAGAAGCTACTGATAATGTGGGAACGTGTCTTTATTCTCATCTGCCTAAGGTTTCGTTTGAAAAGTTTTCGCACAAAAGCAGCTATGGTAAGTTTTGTTTCTATCGAATTTGCCTCATCATCTTATAATTTTAAACTGACTCCATTGAACTTTTTAAAAATCTTTGTGAAAAAAATGATGTTATTTTTTGAAATAATCAGGTTTTCTCGCAGTCTGTCGCCTCTGTTTTCGAGGAAGTCCACTAAAAAATCAAATAGATCAAAAAGGCGATTAAGACAAATAACTTTTCAGAGGCAGCAAAATTTTGTGTAGCAGGAGATTGTAATCGTCATTATATTTACCGCAAAGTTAGCCAAATAATTTGTCATGCAATGAATTGCTACTAACTTTATATAGCCTGATTTATATAATAACGTAATGGAGCAACGTGTACAGATGCTCATTAAAATTTTTTGCAATCAAATGCTGACGATGAATAACACATTGCACAACGAACATATAGGGTACTGCTTGTTTAATGGTCGCTAGGAAACCCTTCTGACGCCCCATTGTTGCTGGAGCACCATCAGGTGGTGATGACATAATATCATAAATCGAAATTTCTTTCACTTGAAAAAATTTATTCTTTGAAATAAATATTGATTCTCCCTTTGTATTGATTTCCAAATTTTTAGCGAATAATTCTTGACAATTCTTTTCTGCTTTTATAAATCGAGCATATGATAAAAGTATGGTTCATTATTTTTTTAGAGTTGATTCATCAAGTTTAGCGGGAAACTTGCAAGTTTTTAAATAATGGCATAATGGTAAATTGACATCTTTAGGTATTTCCTTTATTCTTTTTTGTAGTGAAATCTTACTCAGGGAATTTATTTTTCAGGATATCTGATGGTTTTTTTATGATGAAGAATAGTTTTTATTCCTTCTTTGACAACCGATAAGACTAATTCCTCATTAAATGTAGGTAACTTTTCCTTTTTTTTGTGATTAACAACGAAATATATGAGGCTCGTAGTCCGTTATCTTTTTGTTTAAAAGATGAAACAGAATGGTTTATATATAGGTGACTGTTTGAAATATTTGCTTTCCAGTCTACTACTTTCCAAACTACGTTAAATCATTTTTTGATTAGCATGCATTTTATTCAAATACTCTAGTAGCCTGAAAGGTTTCATGACTTCATTTGAAATACACTTTTTGGGAAATTAAACATATATGTAATGTGATTTGCTTATAGTAGAGGGCTCAAATCTACAATTTTTATTTTAAATGTCTTATATCGTGCAATCCGCATTCCTTAGATTCAAATCGTGTATCAATGTCGTATACAAGGGTGGGATTTAGGGATTCAGACCTCTTTCCTAGACTAACAAATTTTTTAAATTTTTTGCATAAAGATTACGTTTCTGGGCTTTCATCTACACCTTTTAAAATATTGCCCCTGCCATGAAAGTGGTCTGTGAACACCACTGCATTGTAAAACACAAAACTTACCATGGTTTAAATAAATCAGATTTAAAAGCAGTTATAAAAATAGTAGCTACAATGATTTCTCTTACTAATCGTTTACAAGCAGGAATTATTTGTGTTGCGAATGTACATAAAACTGAAAGATAACCTGATGAAACCTGACTGTTGTGTGAATTAATTGGATATCTCTTAGTAAAGACAAGTTTTTGGAAATATGCTGGCGGCTTTTTACTAAAGATTGGAAAGATGATGGAGATGTTTTTCTATTCCATCCAAAATCCTGTCGCTAGCTGGGAGAACTGGGGCTAAAAGAGAATTAAATAGTTAAGAGATTATTGTAGTGTGGACATCACCAATCGCTGTTTTATCGCTCAAGGCAATGTCACGTGTTTCTGTTTTGGCTGAAGCAATTCCCTGTTAAATATACACAACCTGTGCATAATTTAATCCTGAATTTTCGAACAGTACTCTAGGATTATTACTGTGTTTGGTGTGGGAATTTAGAGCCTAGCTTTATACTTGATACGCGTGTCTTCGGAAATGCATAATCTTACAAACAGGAATATCATGATTACTTATTGAAATAAATTTTATTCAGCTTGATGCTTTTGAAATAAAAATATTGAAAAGAACTCTGGAGGATTATCTTTTATCAAAAGCTATAACAATTACATACATATAATTAATGTAATTCAGTGTTGAATATGATTGGAAGAACACGTAAGTGGCGTATTATATGATTTTTATTAAAATAAATTAAGTAGCCAGGAACAGATAAAGTTAGTTGTACTGTGTTACTCAGAGTCGGTGCTTTTTTAGTTAAATGCTAGTTCAAACGACCTTAAATTTTAGGAATTCTTCAGAAAAAACGAGTTGTGGTGATCATGTGTATGTGTGGGAAGCAGAAAAAGGCAATTCTTGCCTTATTTAAATTTTCTATGCTTTAATTGGTGCAATATAAAAATAAAACATTCCTAGAGCTATCCTTGCATTGTATAAACATGATTTCGAAAGGGCATCAACTTGTACATATGTTAACAAGTTTACTATCACCTTCCATACTTTTGTCAAACACGTTTGTTTGTAGTAAATTGTGTCCTTATTTATCAACATTCAAAGAGAGACGCATTACCTAGATTACTAAACTGAACCTATACATACATATACCTGGTAATAATATTCTTTTTGGGGTTTATTTATGTGCTAGCAATAACAAAAAGATTTAGACATCTACATAAAATATTTATTCAAGAAAACTTTTGGTATATTTTCAGAGTATTTTATTATATTCATTCCCTAAGTAGGTCGTTACGTGCCACAACCACCCCTATTGATTGTCTGATCTCGCTACCACCCCCTTTAAAGAATCCCGAGCCCTCTGAGGGTGGTACTGCTCCCGTTGGGAAAAGATGCCCTAAGCCCTTGTGAGGGTGAGCTCCATCTGGGTAATAAGTAAAGTAAAACATCAACGATGAACTCATTATCATGACCAATCAGCTACTGGGACAACTAAGCATCCAGAACAGTGGAGCATACAAGGGGGGGGGATAGGTTCCCGAGTTCAGAGCTTTTCCCATAGCCATTGAATATTTTTTGGATTGATTATGATCCTATACGTATAGTACTTAAAATTTAATTTCGTATTTGTGACTAATATTTAATTTTATTAATTAATGCTAATTATTTATTCAATCATTCATTTTTTATTGTTTTTTGTTCCCGAATATCGACAAAATCAAAATAATAGGTTTGATGCTCTATTGTGGTATGATATGAGAAGAGTGGACTTTCAACCTGGACCCCGACCTCTTGAAAAATTCCTGTATGTGCCACTAGTCCGAGAGATTCGTTTTTATAGAAATGGTAACTAAAACAGCTTTCAAATTTGAAAAAAAGGAAGAAAGAAAGAGAAATAGCTATTAATTAAACACGAGCTTTGGGATACGCAATGCGGCAAGTTATATACTTTTAAAGCAATTTTATTGACAATGGACTCAATTCATGTGACGTCATAGTCACACGATAATGATAATCACGTGTTTTTAGCCAAACAGTTCAAAATCTCATGTGACGTCAAAGTCACATGATAAAAGCAATCATGTGTTTCCAGCTAATCAGTTCATGCGCTTCGTTGTTGTCAGTTTTGATCTTTTCAGAAACTATCTCTTAAAAATACAAATTTATCAAAACAATAATACACATAGGTAAACAAAATGTATTTCATTTATATAAAATAAGATTTTTTTTTTAATTTAAAAATATTTTGCAGAAATTTATTTTTTATAACATTTGAACATTTTTACCCAATTATAAAAGTTGAACATTTTTACCCAATTATAAAAGTTGAACATTTTTACCCAATTATAAAAGTTGAAATTTTACCCAAGTTTTACAAATAGAACAACAAGTACAATTAGTTTGATGTCTGTTTTGAATTCAACGGAGAACACGTGTTTGTCTTTATCATGTGACCTTTAAGAGCCCATTGAGATATTATCATTGCATCATATGTTATTTTTTTAAATGATTATTTTCCCATGGTTATATTATCACAGATATCTTCGCAGTTAGATCTTACGTCTCTTAGAGCCCGTCGCGTACCGTACTGTTTCATATTAAATGTATAGAAGTTAAAAAAATTAAGGTATCCGACAACGTTCGGAACCGTGATTTTGCAAACGCGTATAAGTGGATAATATTTATATTTAATGTCACTTAGATTACAAAATGTATATAAAATTATTTTAAGGAGAGTATTATAGTAAAAAATTATTTAAGTACAATATTTTGACAAAAAAAGAACATAGAATGACCCATTTTTAAAATATTCTCCTTTTGTGAAAAAGGCTTCTATTATAATAATATTTTGCCTGTATATAGCTCAGACTTCTGTACAGAGGCTCAACTAGAACTTTTGAAATATATAACCTAGAAATGGGTTTATCCATGTTTTACGACAACAGAGGGAAGAAATTTTAAGAAAAAAACGCCAATAATTAATTCAATTGGTTGTAACTCTGAAAATAATGTGAATTTAAAAAAAAAATAGTTCGAACTCACTGGAAAAGTCTTTACTTAAAGTAAGCAAAATATTATTATTTTATATACAGAAGCATCTCTTATAAAAGGAAAACATTTTGAAAAAAGATTATTCTAAGTTAATTTTTTTGCCAAAATATTGTATTTAAATAAATATTTTGGTCAAAATGTCCTTAAGACAATTTTATACATATATTCTAATCTAAGAGACATTAAATATCACGAAAATTATCCATTTATATGCTTTTTTAAAATCATGGTTCCGAACGTAGTTGGATACCTTAAGCCATCAATCTAAACATGGCTCAATAATTAGGTTCAGAAATTTTTTTTTCCCTCGAAGTAAAAGAATGAGAATACATGTGTACATGGGATTTATTAATGACACAACTGGCATTTTTTTAAACATCAATATATTTTAGTTAAATCGGTTCATTGTGTGATTCCTTCTGAGTGCTTCCAAGTTATGAAAAAGAGATTAATCAACGATAATTCTGTTACTTTCTAGTGGCGAGTTTCAGATATTTTAAGCACAAATGTAAATTTTCAACATAGAAGAAATAAAAAAAAAAGAATAAGAAGAATCTAGTGGCAAGGTATTTTGGGGATTTCATTAATTGACCATTAGTGGATACATTGAAAAGAGGAAATTCGAACTACTATTTTATATATTTGAAGAAACCAACATATTTATAAGCACATAAGCCCGGCAACATCCATATACTAATGTTTCATAAAAATTGCTTATTTTTATTGTTATATACAGTTAATTTATATTTAACTCCGAATTATATATATATTAAGTAATGTATCATAGAAATGGTATCATAATAAAATGATTGATTAAAAATAAACCACTGATTTTAATGTAACTCTTAAAACAAAGTAATATTATTTTTAATGTGTGTTCTAGATCTCACAATTAATCTTAAAAAATAATCCTCTGTTTTCTTTGAATTAATAGCTTCCTCTTGTCGAGCTAAATAAAAGACTAATTCTTGTTAATATTTTTAATTCTTTTGATTTGCTATAATTGAAACACTATATGAGGGACTCTGATTATCTGTACATCAAAAAATCGACACAATTTTTATGATTTGGTAACCTAATTACTTTTTCTCTCTCTTTGCTTAATATTTCTTATATTACATAACGAATTTATAGTTTATCACCACTTTTGAGAACAGCTTGCTATATGATATATTACACTTCTGGAATTGTAAAGATTTTCGAACAGAATCGCTACTTTGTAAGCCGGCCTCATAAAAATTATCTGATGTTGTTAATAAGGTGTTAGCATGGTTTGCATATTCTATAAATATAGCTTCTAAGAATAGTATTAATATCTTGGGATAAATTTTTCCAGCTTAGCTTAGCTGTCTTAGAATTCTTGTCATTCTACACCATGGTTTCGTAATTTTTTTGGAGCATTGCTAAAATAACTTTGATAAATATTTCCAATTATTCACGAGTCTAGTTTGTGAAATTATTTTTATATTTAATTTCTGCGGGCATATTTTTCTGAAATTTCTATTATTAAATTCAAATGAGTTAAGTTTTTCGAATCGTTATATAAACAAGCTTGTAATTTTTTTCTTTGGTCAAATTCCCCCTTTAAACTCCCAATTTAATAATGAATATAGTATGTAATATTTCCCTGAGACTACCTTTTTCATAACTTTTATAACAGAATTTTTTTTCTTTGAAATTATGTATGAAAACTTTTAAGATAATTGATTTGATTTTTATTGCATTTTAAAATTACTCAAGATTTAAGAAAATTTCCAAGAACCTGGATAAATTCCGAGTAATAAGAAAATTTGCTCTCCGTATTACCGCGATCCACTCTAATGCATACACTCAACTATCTTTTCATTGAATTTTTTTAAGTTACTGATTTTTATTATTTATATTTTATCCTAATTTATTGCTAGGACACTGGCGTAGCTAGTTCTGAGTGGGTCATGTATCAAAATTCCTTCGAGGCCTCTTTTAAGATATGAAAGTCTTGTGTATTAGTGAAACTGTAGTCACACATGTTAATGCCCCTGTAGCTTAGGAGCCCCGTATCATTGATACGGCGGTAGCTACACCCCTGAGCTAGGAACAAATGACAGAAAAAATAGTCATCATTTTGCTGAAGGTAATACAATAAAATTTGCAATTGTATTCAATTTTCTTACTGCTGATCTATCACATGACTCCATTTACCAATCAAAATACGAGTATTCTTGCTCCTTAGATAGTATTTTTTTTGTTAAATACTAAATAAAAGCATATCAACATAAACTACATTTTCTTACTGAAATCAAATTAGTAAACGGATTTGAGACTTTTAAATACGAGTTTTAGTTTTTACTGATTAATATGGTTATCAACATTTTTCTGTAATCCTGCAGTTAATTGAAAATAAATCGTACTTCATCACACAATACTTTGGCTGTTTGTATGCATTTGCCCATTAGCGATACTTTTATGTACTAGTTGCATTTTCAATCCATTTTACTATTTGAAACTGTCAATTCAAATTAATGTTAATAAATTTAAAAGCTAATTCCTTGTAATAAATACTGAAATTCTTTCCTACTGCTGAATAATTACGCACACACGTATAAATATGAAGTATAATTCATTAATTCCAATTATAGACAGTTTAAACCCATCTTATTTCACTCATTAAAGTATGAATGCATTTTGATACCATCATTTCATTAATTGCTGACTATTTCGATTTATTTCTTGCTTTCTATTTTCGCACAAATGATGGGAAAGTTTATTTATTTTTATTTTATCCAAGCGAATTACATGTTGCAATAGGAAGGCAACGAAATGCAAGCTTTCTCCAGCGTTTGATTTCCATAAATGACAAGCGCAGCCGAAAGAACAGTAAATCTTGCCCGGGAAACCAGTCGGCATCTTTTCGTGATCGGCATACACAGAGCCTCGATTAGATTTCGCTTAAACAATTTTTCTTTCCCCACAAAAGAGCGGAAATGGAGCTTCTGATGCCGGGACTAAGTGATTAATAGGAACCGGAGGTCAGTTTTGGAACCCAATATCTTGGGCTAGCCGTGCATTAAAACGTTTAAGATATCAGTAAAAGCAATAACAGCTCTGCCCTTCGATTTGATGCGATTAACAACTTTAAATTCTGTTAAAAAAATAACAATGCTCACTTTATCTCAACAGTCACAAATCAGTTTTCTATTTGAAATTTTGTTTTATCAAAAAACATGACGTCAAGATGGTAACGTTAAATAATTGCAAATTTTTCTAGTACTTTTTTTGGCAAAAGTACTACTGAAACACCTGAAGGAAAAAGTGAATGAACCATTACTACGCTTTTACATTATTAAAATAAATTGTCAGGATTTAAAATTTTTCTATTATTATTATTTTAGTGTTCATATTTTTCCATAGTTTATTCTCATTTTTTTTTATCTTTTCATAACGTAAACTATTTTTTCTTTATACTTACCTTTTTGTTCTTTAACAATAGTAAATTAACGCAATTTTTTTTTATCAAAGACAGTTTTAATAATTATAGTGTGTGCGAAAAGTATGGTTACATTTTCAAAAACGAATTAAAAATAAGAAAAGTTTTTGCTTACAAATTATTATGTTCTACAAAGTAAAAATCAATGTTTCTGTTTAATAAAAGGCAAACTAAATTGTGCAACATCCACGTTTTGCTGTATTCTCCTTTTAAAATAGCTTCACCAGAAGAACAGACGCAAGTTGTAGCATGATTTGTCTAATTTAAATATGCAATACATGTAAAGCGTAAACCTCCTTCAAGAAACACAACTTACAAAAATTATTTGGCTCAAATAAGAAAACTCTATTTTATTTGGGTATTACGTTTCACAAAGTTATAAAAAGAAACTTATTTATAACATATATATTCCTTGAAGAATATTCATGGGAAACAAAATTCTTATGTAAATTTAAACAGATATCCAGAATCACTATGGCTGTAGAGTAATACTTGTTATAAAGTAAGAAAAGCTCTTCGAAGTAAACAAATTCCTGTAGATAAACTTTGAGCTCTTTTTGTTTTAAAAATACGTGACTTTATAATGATTTATCTGAAAGAAAAAGAAAATTATTGTAAGCAAAAGAATAAAACAGAAGAGTATTATGAAGTTAGGAGTTTTTCCGTAATTCTGATTCAAGGAATGATTTAGTTTATAGGAATGATTTTATTTTAATATTAAGAAAACCTTAAAATATAACAAAATGAGTAAGCATATTTAAAATAGCAACGAGGTTTTCTGGGCAGGGGAGGAGGGTTTCTATTGTCATCATTTAATTATCTTTTAGATATAGACTCGAAATCTTCATTTGCTTAAGCATTCGCTAAAAAAACAATTCAGTTATTTATTTGTTTCATCTATCTTAAAAACGATCTTTCACTTCCGCTGTCCAATTTTCATCTCGAAGGCAATAAAAAAAAACCACCTTAATCTTTTCAATGTTATCCAAAATTTGAAAGACCTTGAAAATCAATCGAAAATTGTAACAAGAAAATTTGGTATAAGTATCTACAAGAAATAGCAAATAAAATATCCAAAATCAACAATGTTCTCTCACAAGGATATTTGTAATAATCGTGGAACCGATTCATTTTCTAAACATCTGCTTCTTTCAACAACTCTCTCTGCCATCTGAGACAGGTTTCTTAGCCCGGATCGTGCCCGGAATATTAATGTTTCATCAAGGAGGACACGTCCGTCTTGGGCTATTACAATTAAGTCAATTGATGTATCATCATTAAAGCTACATTAGAAAAAGAGGCTGAAGAAACCGCAATTACCTTGTCAAAGATGTTATGTGATAAATTTTTAGTGGGACCCCTCTTAAAAACCAACCGAGCCTTTAAGAATTACTACAATCCTCACTTTATTATTTTATTTCATGATTATTATTATTTCACTTTTTTCGCTCTGAGGTCCCGGCAGTGGATTCCGATTCTTAAACGGTGCACGTGGTGGACATCACATGATCCATCATTGCAGTCACAGTCGTCGGGGAATCGAAATGAAATTACACAAATCGTTCGAAGATGAAAAGGAAAAGGAGATAGTGAACTGCTAAACATGTACCAATTGAATGTTTATCAGAAGAGACCTCTTTTAATATTAAGTGGTTGTCAATATGAAGAGATATAACAGAAATAAAAAATTGTATATTTCGTTTCGTTTTAATTTGTTATCACAATCGTGTTGGCAGATTTCCCGCCTTTTTATCGTTCCAAGCGCCTTTAGATGCTGGCGAATAATGTTCTTTAAATTGATTACCGTATTATGCTGTTCTTGTTGAAACAAGATTAAGACTTGATAAGAACATCACCGCCAGGCAATTTGATTTATTGAATTGATCGCCTTACATAAATTTGTGCTTCATTACAATTGAAAAATGATTTCAAGTCCTTAAATATTGATTGTTCCAATTTGGAAACAAGAAAAATATAAGAAAAATATCCTGCGAATTGAAACGAGGAAGGAAAATAGACATTTTATCCCAATTACTGATAATTGCTATACTAATTTTTATAAATTAAATTATTTTAAAAAGTACTTTTTTTCGATTAGAATTTATTTAATATGATCAAAAAAGTGCAGCAGACGAATTCAGTTAAATTTGTTTATCATGTCCAAACAATTATATACTATTACTGCTTATTATATATTAATAAACAATAAGAAGAAAAGATTCATGGAATTTTTCCAACATTAAAAACACATATATGAAACAATTCTCTTACATTTTTCTTTTGAATGACTGTATTTAATTCATAATGGACTTGAACTCTCCAATACCTTGCGTGACAGTAAATTTTTAGTTTACCCACCTAACGGGAGATGTATTGTTAACCGAAACTTTATCTCATAAAAACTGCCACATTCGCGTTTTTAAAACAAGATGATGCAATATTGCATCCTCCTTGTATTCAGACCGATCACAAAAATCTTTACCGGAAGTCTTGTGATTCTAAAACCTTCCAGTTGATGAAATTATAATAAGCCTAGATCTCCGGAGAAATAGAAGCGTGTTTTTGTGTATCGCTACAATGCCCGTTTGTCGTCTGTATGAAGCGCTTCGTCGTTGTTTGTGTTTTATGTGTTTCAATTAACTAAATAAATGTGCAACTAAAATTAAAAGAAGTCTCCTCTATCTTCCAACGATTACAACATATTTAATAGAGTTCATCAGCAAAAGAAATTTAATTTCAATGAAAAATCTTCTCTCTCTCTCTCTCCACTCATGCATATATAAACATATAACGTTCTTCTTTTGTTAATCTTATTAATTTTTTTTACTACTTTTTGTTGTCTTTCTTAAACACATTGATTAGCAGAGAAATATTTTTTAAAGTCACACACACACACAAAATAAAATGTTTATTTCCTAACTATAATTTTACCTTTTTAATGAATTTAAGACAAAATTACGCTGGTAAATTTTGTAAAGGGAGGGAAGAGAGTGAGATACCGGTTTTTTAAATGTTACTTTTGGTGATAAAGTATTAGGTTGAAAAGTATTTAAATGCCAGAAAAAATCAACACTTCCTTTTTCTTTCTCCTCGTGAATTCCATCTCCTGTGTCCTTGGAGATGAAGATTTTCTCTTTTACTTAAAAAGCTTAAGTACTTTGAAAGTAAAAATGTTATAAATACTTTTTATTCTTGAAAATCTCATTTTGAATTTTAAACAGCTTGAGAATCATAAATTATGACTTAAGAAAAAAAACACAGGTTAGAGAGCAGCTTTAAAGAGTTTTAATTATTATTTTAATATTTGGTATTATAATTTCCATTTCGAAGCAAGGAACTATTTGTTTATAAAATAATTTGTATTCCTACTTGTTAAATTATTTTATTTTTTGTAATATTTTTGAATAATTAAATTTTTTGAGCAAAGGTACAAATTAGTAATAGCATTTAAGATAACTCTTTATAAATTGCTTCTCAAAAATGATGTTTATTCATTCTTATTTATTTTTAATAACTCATCCTAGATTTTAGTGATAAAATTCTTGAAATTCGCTTTTCGTTTGATTTTTTTTTATTGTGTATGATTTGTTGTTCTATTCTAACATTTTTCTTCTTCCAGTAAATTCCTCTTCAATTATGAAGGTTGGTTTATGCTAATAAATGAAATAACATAAACTAAACTTCAAAGTCTAGTTTCATACATAAAATTCCTATTCGAAGATTTTGATATCAGAGATTAAACAAGATATAAATATGATTGAGTTCCTGTTGTATGGTTAGAAAATGTTATTATACCTTATTTTCTTAATAACGCATCAAATTTGATGTAAATATTCCGGTTTGTATTAAGAATATATATTCTTACTTAGTATCGCCTCTATTTTTGTGTGTGTGTGACTATAACTTTTATTTTCTTAATATCTTATGTACTTGTCTTAATACAGAGTTTAACTTTTTTTATACATCTTATTTTGTAACACAGTTTGTAAAATGTTATCTAGCCGTTGTCTACATTTATCACGTGTATTAGTATATGATCTACATTTACTACCATTGTGGGTCACTACCACATTTATTACAATATATGATCTACATTCTGTTATATTCCAATAATAATAAAATTTAAGCTGTGCGTGAAGTTTAGACTTTAAGTAACTGGATATATTGTTTAGAGAATTCCAAGGGAAAGTCAGGTTTATAAAAGACCAAGTAATAACTAAATTATAACTAAATAGCAGATATAATAATTTAGACAAACAATTACAATAGCAACAAAACAGATTACACCGATTGCAATTAAATAATTGCGAAACTAAAATCAATCGTATTCTAAGTCATCGTGCTGCAAGTTAAATTGGCTCTCAAGCTACAATGAGATAGTGTTCCTTAAGTAGTAATTCACAATATAAATCTCACTAGTTGATTGCGTCAAAGAACATGTTACAAGAAAATATAGCTCGTTTTATAAGTTTATGTGTAAGAATTGATCAATAGAAGAGAATAAAATAAGAATCACAAAATAGTGTAACTAAAATTAAGACTGAATTTTACAACTGAGGCATACATAAGACTAAGTTTGAGTTGCAGTTATGTTACTGAACTTCTGAATATATTTAATTCTGCGTCCAACATTCTTTGAGAAATCTTGCTAAATATTTTATGTGTTTAACTTATATTAATTAATACAACAATTTATGTGTTTAACTTATATTAATTAACACAACATTGGTTAAATATTTTTTTTCCTTAAAGGATATTCTCGGGTACATCAAATAAAAGCGGATTTTAATATGATAGACAAAAGGCTGCGAAAAAAAAAACTTCCCAAAATTGTAAAAAAAAAAAAATTTAGCCATTATGGTGAGATCAAATTGAAATGAATTAAATACACATTTTGAGCATTTTCTTAAAAACCCATCAGAGTTCCATGTATTTCAGAGATATTTGTTACAGAAAATGTTATTTCAATATTTCGAAAAAAAATTTTTTTATCAAATTTCTTTTAAAAAAATTGGTTTGTCTTAACAGCCCTGAACAGGTAAATAGAAACTTGAAAGTTATTATATCGCTTAATATCTAGGCATCACAAAAATATTTATGCATCACTTGATGAAATAGGTAGCCTCTAAAACGTACAAGGCTGACTCTAATCTATCTTTGGTAATCAGAGAAATCGATTGTTCTGTGGTATTTTGTCTATTTTTGTATGTAATTTTGTTCATTTAAACATATGATGTATTCCAGAATGTCTTCTAAGGCTTAAGGGCACAGAAAAATGTAGAAATGTGTTTTATTTATTCCCTTTTAAAGCTTTTTTTTAAATTTTATGAAATTACAAAAATCAATAAAATTCCTTGATAGCACACTAAATAGCCAGAAAAACTGGTGCATCTTTCTAATATCAAGTAAGGCCTTCATGAGCACACATAAGTGCCCCAACCCCTTAAGGCGTAAGCTCAACTTATGCCTGAATGTATTCTGGAGACAATTAATACTGAATCCTGAAAGTCAGGCTATAATTTCGTTGGAGTGCGAGGTGGTGATCTCTACTGAGCATAGCGTTACATGGAATTCAAGATACGTTAAATAATGAGGTTTGGGAGGACCAATAGAAATAAAATCAGAAGTGCGTTTCATGAGCCATTAGGTAGTAGTTTTTGACATGTAGATGCCTGACTGTTCTCGTGGAGTTGTCCACGTTCACGGATGCATAATTGACATGAATGAAAGTTTGCCATCGGGCAGTATGCTTACGTACCTGTCACCATTCCGAATTGTCTCTAGACGTATCAGGAGTCCCATATCACATAAACTTTCCTCGTACAGTACCATCACAAAAGTTTTATTAGAATGAACAGCCCCTTGTTCACGAATTCATAAGTTGTCTCCATATCCGTACACGTCCATCCACCAAAATAATTGGAAATAAGACTCGACAAAACACAGGAGATGTGTTTTCATTCATTAGCAGTCAAATGGAGGTGTTATCGGACCCAGGCAAAGTGTAAAGCATTATTCTGTGCAGTCACATCAACGATTCTTTGGTTCCAAAAGTCCACATCAATGATAGTTTTTTGAACAGTTCTCAAGTTGTCATTGAAGTCTTATCATTTGAGGAAGTATTGTATGTATTAAGGATTTAAGGATTTTTGGCAGTCATCGATGGTCCCGTTCCCCTTCATTGTTTTTTTCTAAACGCACGGATATTGGATATTTTATGTTTTACTGCATATCAGATGTTCACGGTATGCTTGTAAATAGTCGTAAGTGTAAAGCCAGATTCTTGGAAATGCTGTGACTCATTCTTCGAATGAGGTCGATAGCACCTTCAAAGTCATTTAAATCTCGATGATCTGCTATTGTAGCAGCAAGAACTGCTTTAACACCTTTGTCAGATATTTCTTGTAATATATAGGTGCTGCCAATCGCAGTGTTATGCTGATTTGTTTTATGCCTCCATTATTTTCCTATGAACGCCTGTACCAGTTTTTCTGGCTCTTCGGTATATTTTTAAGATCTTTTGTAATCGGGTAAAATATTGTATTATATTTTTGTGCAACTAGAGAAAGTAATTTTTATCCAAAAGGGCTTGAAGACGAATATTAAAAACTGCCGACAGTTCCAAAATCAATCCCATTTAAACCCTTTCGTCCTATAAAAAATTTCAAATCTTGATTGTTCATAGTATACCGATTGGTATGAAAGTGATTATTGCCCTTTAGTTAATAATGAGCTTTCAAAATAGACCTCGTGATATACAAAGGCTAAATAATGGTGAGCTCGATCTTCATCCAATAAGATGCGTTAAATGAAATAAGGGTGTTGTTCTATTGTATCAGTTAGTAAGTATTGTCAAATGAAACTGAACATCAAAGTCAACAAGTACTGTGAATATTATAAGAGGATGAGATATCATTCCAAATGTTGTTTTCTTCATCTAGTCGTAGTTAAAAATTACAAGATTTATCCTGTATAAATGTGCATCAGATTTTTAAAATTATTTTAATATCACTCCTTCAATATGATTTTGTCATTATTTTCATTCGAGTGAATAATGGCTTCTGTTATTTCAATTCTAGCATATCTTCAAATAGAAATTCATTTTAACCATTTAATAAAACGTTTTCAAAAGGAAAAATAAGTAAAATTTAAAATTCAATTAAGTTAAACAAAGAATTTTAGAATTTTTTTTCTTCCAGCATTTTTGTAGCTATTAAGATATCCGACTACCCTAAAATCATGATTTTTTTAAAAAATAATAAATTTTTTTTATGATTTTTTTATAGACCATTTTATTAGCTTCATAAGAATACCAAGGGTTTTATTTTCCATTCACTAGAACAAAAATCACAGTTGTTTTAGTAAAAGCAGATGCCCTAACTTTACATAAGATGTCAAACTTTAAAATGCGTTTTACTCGAAATGTATTTTTTCCGAAACACTCAAACGGGGACAGCGATTTCTCAAAAAGTTTTTAAAATAATTTGCTGAAATTTTATGTCTACGTTCTGTATAACAGAAGAAGTATTTTAACGTTCAAATGTATCAGTCATTGTTTTATTACAAAATTTACAGTTCTTTATGTGAATGCAAACACTGTTTTTTTCAAGCAATTTCATATAACAGCTAAGATAAAGTGCTCTAGTTTTTGTAAAAATTAAAATATCTCTTATCCTGAAAGTCACTTCAAAAAGAAATAGCAAAGTAATACTTCAAAATCGAAAAATTGAGAATTTGTTCATTTGCTATTTGTACAGAGCGGGCCCCGTTTATGCAATATTTTGTCAATTTTTACCCATTTTTTTCCATTTTAGTAGGAGTAATTTTTTTTCAATTCTTAATTTTATTCTTTTTTTCTTAAAATGGACTAAATAAATCTAAAAACCACAAAAAATCTCCATATTTCCATTATTTTAAAAAAAAAAGTTGTCGCAAGTAGTCGGATACCTTAAATAGACCAAAAAAGTGTTTTGCTAAAAATTGGTAGCTGTTGTACTCCATGAACCTAGACCCACCCCAGCCTACCTAGATTACAAGGGGTGTCACGTGTGAAACGAGTTTCCATGATAATGCTTGATAATTCGACCTTCTTCCAATCATCTGTGGTGAATACGGCAAATAACAGTGATTACCACATCTTTAAAACTGAAGTGGATTTACGAGCCCAGGAACAGTTTTCTGCAGTTGTTGTAATTAAATCAGCCATTTTCGGGGTCTTTTTCTTCCTTGTAGAATCAGCGGGTATCATGTCGCTTGATAATCGAACTCCCAAGAATAAATTTGACTTGTAATCAAAATTCTTGGATGAGATGTCCGCTGTATGAAGCTCATTGGGCTGAATGAAGTATATAGGATAATTATATGTGGTTCCAGAAAGTCAAGAAATTAATTTTGATATAATTTCCTATTTGGTTTTACTTTACCTGACTTTCTCTCTTTTTGTGTATTACATTTTTTAATAATATTCTTTAACATGCTTCAAAATTTTAACTCATAAGTGGATTTAGTTTAAATTATTTACAGTATTCGATGAACCAATTGTTTAATCGCTAACTTATTGTTTTTAAAACTAGAAGGATACACACACATGTTGAGAAATAAGGTGCAAAATGAACAGCGCGGAAACCATCTTTAAAGACATCATTTCGTATAATTTTGCAATGCACATAGTTTAAGAATGGGGCAGGATTTTCTTCTTAAAAAAATTCACACACATAAAAAAGTAAATACTTTTCTAAAGATTTTCTTTCCAGGTAAAGATATACATATACGTTACTTATATTTTTTATCAGAAACATAAAAATAATTTTTCTCCTGAAGAAAGTTCAAGTCATCTCTTGGATAAGAAAATATAGCTCAGAATATAAAACAGAGAAAAATGAGCCGAAGATTTGTATTACTTAGATTGAGTTGTTTCTACAAAAAAAGACTTATAAGCATGTTGTTATTTTTTAAAAATAAAATCTTTACTTCATGTTGGGAAAAATTCTTGTATACATCTTCAATATAGATGTATGGGGTTTTTAAAGTTAAGTAAATTTTTAAAAATTTACATTTTATGAAGAAACATAAGTGAGGTGAAATTTCACATTTAATTAAATATTTCAGTAATTGACTCTCATTAAACCAGATCGGGACATTAATCTGTATAAAAAAAATTTATCTAGTGGAAACCAGATTTTACCAATTTAAATGATCTATTTACTAAATTTAGTAAGGTTAGTTTGTCGTTACTAGATGACAGTATAAATTTTATTAAGTTCAGCATTTATTTCCTGAATTTAATTATAGAAGTGTAATATTGGACGTCGCGACTTCTCTCAACTTGTCACAAATAATCTTTCAGGAAATTTTAACTTTCATTCAATATTTAAATGCCCTTTATTCAGATTTTTAAACTAGGTTTGAGATTGCTATTTTTATAGTAAAACCACAGTAGACAATGAATTCATATAGTCCCATTGAAGAAAAATAAGTCATATTACTATGGGAATTGATCAGAATAGGCTCTAACAATCTTAAAATAAAGTTTAGAAATATATGTCAGCAATTTTGGCTTTAAAAAAACATTCCTATTATTTGTCGCCTATTATGGAATATTGTGCGAAAGTTTTTAATTGCTTTTCCTAGTGAGAGGGAGTTTCAGTGAGTGCGCCAATCTCAAAAACAAAAGAAGAAGATGGGGACTGGACACTTACTAACAAAGGACATTTATGGTTAAACCCGACTAGATTGATATTAAATTTTGAAAATTTCATCCCTCTCATTAAAAACATGTTATGTAGTTCAGTTATTTTATGTAACAGTTTTATGCATTAAATTAATTAATTTTATTTTAATTTAATTCATTAACATGTGTTTCTTAAGTTTTAAACGCTTTACTTCACTACATTTAAAAACTTAACTCTTTTAAAATAAGTAGTAGTACCAGCTGTGTCAAAAAGACATTTAAGTTGATAAATTTACAGAAATTCAATATTAGTTAAGCAGGGGTCTACCTGAAACCGAAGAATATGACAAGGGGTCAATGAGACAAAAAGTTTGGGAACATCTGTGTTAAAGAAAAGGAATCTAGCACATATATGTAAATGTGTCATTAAAATATTGAGAAATACGGATACAAATACAAAATTTTCTGTGTCCATATGCAACAGAAGCAGAGTGTATTTTTATTTTATAACTCTTCACCTTGTGTGTTTGTAGAATCGTTGCAATCCCCTCCCAACTTCGAATATAAAAATAATAGTTGATTACTTACATTTTAAAACAGGAAACTTATTAAAGGAAAATTAGAGTATGAAATCATTGATGTGAGTAATCATTATTAAGTGCATTATTTTACACCAAGTAACATTGAAAATTGTATTTAATTGCTATAGAAAAATTTTATTTATATGCATGAATCCTGTCACGGAATTATCAAATGACTGGAATTCACAATTCCTTTATTCCTCAGTTTCTCCTTAAAAAGTATTCTCTAAATGCTGTATTACTAAGTATTTAAAAAAATGCTTGGTATTTGCCAGCTTAAAATATATTTATTTTCCGAGAGGTTTGTTTTATTGATCTATAAACTTTAATTTTTTTCTCTGATCCAAACGCAAGACATTTTTTTCGTTTAAATTTTTAAAATTTATATAAGATTTTAATAGAAATTTTCACAATTTACATAGAGTTATTAGAATATTCATTATCGACGTTTATTTATTATTTTCAATACGTGCCTATAATGTGGAGCTAAGTTTCTCTGTAATTAAATATTTATTGCGTAAATTGTTATAAAGTACTAAGACCCTACTAAATACAGGATTTCCTTGATTTTTGACCGAATTTCCATCCAATTTCGGTAAGTCAAACTACTTGTAAATGAGATTAATACTTTTCAACCCTGTTTTTATACAAATAGTTTATAAAAATTACACAAAAATTAACACAAAAACTCTGCTCCTATTGTTATTGCTATGTGAATGCAGTTATCATTTATTTTTATTTATTTATTTTTATAATTATGTACTGAGGATTTCAATAAGGAAGATTCAACTGAAAATCTAGGATTGCCAAAGTCTCAGAGAAACAATACGAAAAACACAGTCAGCGAATTACTGCTCCCTTTATATAAGATAACACGTCAGAATATCATTGTTATAGATACCATAGCATATAAAGAATTATTTTCTTTCCAAAAAATATTTTTTAATTTTGTTTCAATTCAAATTGTGATTTACACAATAGTTTTAAGAAATTATTTAAACTTTTCGGAATTCTTTTTGAATTTCAAAAGTGCTGGATGAAAAACAACATACTTTTCAAGAAAAATTTCCAGTTATTTTATTCTAGTAATTTTATTACAATAAGGTATAAAAAATAATTATTTTACTTGGTTTTGAAAAATTATAAATTATTTTCGATATTTCTCTCATTTATTTTAAATATTAGATGAAAATTGAACAAACATATTTACATTTTGCATGTGTATGAAGATATAATAATTCTAATGGTTTTTTAGTTTCAAAATAATCGGGTTTTTAAAAATTTAAGGGGTGTTGAAAACCTCTCTCTCTTTCTATACTGACAATGTTAAATTGGCTGTTTTCGATGTACCTTTTCTCAAAATCTGTTTTATGTACATGATTGAAAATTTTCATACTATTAAAGTGCATCTCTCTTATTATATTAAAATGAGCTTTCAGCTAATTTTGAATTTTTTAAGAAATTATAAATTATTTTATCAAAAATTGCGAAATTTGACCCATTTTTTACTTAAAAAATTTGTAAAAATTAAATTTTTGAGTGTTTTAAAAAAAGCTCACATTTAGTATATATTAGACATCATTATAAATAATTCATAAAAAATGTACATACCTGTGAACAGTAGTTTCTCAGAAAAGGTACATCGCAAATTAAAATTTACATTTTGAGATAAATTGATTTTAATGCATACAGTGAGACTTATAATTGGCTGGGAAATAAAAAAAATGAAAGGCTCAATTTAAAATAAAAGACACATGTTTTGGTTTATATTAGTCGTTACACTATTAAGCAAAAACGAAGTAATTTGTTTACAATTTTCGCCATTAAAATAGGCGTGGCCCAAATTCAACGATTATTTAAAAATACTTTTTAAGGGCTTCTAAATACCCTAAAGGTTCAAATAAGGTATCTTTAGAAAGGTTAAAATCTATACAATTTGAAAATGTAAAAATTTCAAATTGTCAAAAAAATAAGATTTTAGCTTTCCAACACCCCTTAATGAAACAAATTTTGAGGTAGTTATATTTAAATTTTAAGTACTATATCCAACATTAGAAAGTATTCAATAAACTGCTTAAAGGAAAAAATTCTGTTCTTAATAACTTTGTAACAACCAAAAATTCGTTTAAACGTCCACGTTTCTGTTAAATAAATGCTTATTTCTTGTTTTCGTTTTTTTTTTTTTTCAAAAGAACTTACAGTCTCCATTTTTCCAACTGTCTGGAGGAGGGGGAGGTATAAGAGTTATTTTGGTAACACAAAAATATAAATTAATAATAAATTTCACAAAAAAATGCTATTGTTTATGTAGATACCAGTAGATCAACACTGAATGCATTTTACATAAACCCTTGGAAAAAAAGTCTTTCGGAAAGAAGTACATTGCTTTTGAATGAAAAATACATCTGCTTTAATTGACTCGGATTGATAAATAGCTTAAGCATAACTAATAAACTAGTTTGGAAGCTCGTTTTACATTTAATTTTGATACATTGATATGATTTCTATACAAAGTGTCGGTTAAAAAGCAAGAAAATTAAAATAATTGATGCTGAAAAAAAAATTCTTATAGATGAATATTTAAAGCCAGAAAGAGAACAACTTCTATTGATTAATGGTTATTCACAAATATAGGATTTAATTTATTTAGTATTATGTTCCATTAATGGCTTTTTGGCTTTGTTTTCTTTTTCACAATGGATTTGCGCTTATCACGCGATTTACACATTTTTCAAATCTAGTTTCTTTCTCTGTAAATATTTTAGGTTTTCCTTTATACATGCATTACAAAGTAGAAAAGATAATTATTTAAGATATATATATATATATATATATATATAGCTTTTAATTTAGTTCATCGTAGTTATACACGCGTTTAAAAAAGTGTTTCATAATAGGCATATAATTTGTATTAATTTTATAACAAATATATTTAAAAAAATACATATGGTAACACAATTTTAAAAAGAAAAGTCTTTTTGAAGTGAAAAATCAGCTTAAAAAGTTCCACCAAGGAACGTATAACATTTTTTTCACACAGGATTTACAGTATTAATAGTCTCAACGGAAATATAAGTATTTCCTTTGCTCCAGAAACCTTAGAAGAGAGAGGTTCAATATTAACCGACTTAATTTTCTTTAAACAACAAAAAAGTCTTCATAGTGTATAAATATTTTACGATACTAGTACTGGAAGTTCTTACAAGTACAGAAATACTTTATTCTGAAACAAAAATGCATCAATATTACTTTCGATGAAATCTCAGGCTTCCTTTAAAGATTAACTTGAGCTATATATGATTGCTTTTTAAAGTTTAAAATGCATCTGAAAGAAATTTTTATCTTTCTTTTTATCTGATATATTTTTTAAAAAATCAGGGCCTTAAATAATCATTTTCATTAAAAGAATTAATGTTTATAAATACTTTATTCATGTTTTAAGTGTAACTTCATATTGTGTTTTAAATTTTCTTCCTTGGGGTTTATCCAAAATATCTCAGTAGAATGATTAGATGATCCTCAATCACAGATTTATTAAAAGGAATGTATTATGGATAAAACATTCATTGTGTTAAATCGTACTTGCTCATTATACTGTGATTTTTCTCCACTTTCTTTCTAAATTTCTTTTAATTCATAATTAATCATCTTTCCTGGATTGAACTTCTTTCTTTTTTGGAAATTTCCTGAAATTGTGTTCTAATGTGAGTATGATTTATTACATGAATTTGAATTTATATTGACTTGTGAATATAGTAAATTATATAATACAAGTATAATAAACTTTACAAAAAAAGGGAAAGAAAGATGGATCTTAGATTTATTCCATGCATATTTAGCTAATCTTTTTAGCTAAAATCTTAAAATGGAGTGATAACAACTTTTACTAAAGATTGGATAATATATTTTTTTCTTTTCTACTGTTACTTCTTATTATTTTCGTAATTAATTATGCTTGAAACAATTTCTCCACGAGAAAAAGATAGAATCAGAAAATATCTTAGACATTCAGGACCTTTAAACTTATACATTTCTAATTTGTGAATTTTAGGTTCACTGTGTTAATGCTTCTATATATATATATATATATATATATATATATATATATATATATATATATATATATATATATATACATGCCTACATGTTAATAATATTAATGTCTGTTGCAAGTTTTATATTTGTTTTACCAAAACTATACAAAATTGTTCAGGGTCGTCTTGAGGCTTGGGCCAACTGAGCCCAGGCCCAGGGCTTTGCCCTCGAAAGGGAGCCTCATTCGCTCTCGACTCTGTTTTAATAAGATCATGATCCGGAAAATTTTAATGTAGTTAAATATTATTCCCGTACATATTCTCCAAAAAACAGGGCATTTCACACTGCATGTAGTAAAACTATTAATATGTGATGACCGTTGTCCTTGTTAAGGCCTAGGCCTAATATTGTGAACAATGATTCCATTTATTTAGTCGAAATGCAACCTTTGGTTAAGCCGGTCTGTGCCTAGGTATTTGAGATTGTGAATGGGATTTGTTTCAAATTACCGTTTGAACGAGTATTTGACAATGCATGCTATATACTGTCTACTTTGAAGATCTTGGGAAGGGCTTACATTTGCATAGGGGCTCAGAGCCTCAAGATTTCTCTGGGGCCCAGCGCCTCAAAGCGTCTTAGGACGGCCCTAAAATTGTTGATAAAGGAGAAATTTTTGAAGTAATAATTTCTTTAGGCGCGTTTTGCAGAAGAGTGAACTTGAAGGCTGCGTTTTAAAAAGCCAAGCATTGTTACGCTCGGGTTTGTAACGCTCGTAACAATGGTAACAATACAACTGAATCATTTGGGTTTAATGAGTCATGTATCGGAAAAATTTGTGCTGCGAAATGTAGAACAGAAAATGGATAAATAATTCTAATGGTTACTATTTATATTACACCAAATCTAAGCGTAGAGAAAGTTATCGAATTCATTCACTAAAATTTAGTTGAATACACTGAAGCCGGATCAACTCTACTGAACAAATTGCGGGTTATATAAGTGGGAATGTATTTTTCAAAAGACAAATCAAAGCTTTTAGTAGATTTTTTCAAAAATCAAAATTCAATTTAGTTATGCCAAATGCTTCAAATGCAAGCACGATAAAGTGCGGAATAACGCTTGACGGAGTTTTTTTTGGATATTTAAATAATTTTGAATCTTAAGTATTTGTAACCTATTTCAGCTACCATAAACCTATTGTTTCCTTCTTAGAATGCAATTAATTCACAAATATGATTGTATATTTCACAAAAAAGATTACTTTACGAGTACAGACATATCAATAAATAATTTTATATGACAATACTAATATTCCCTTTTTTTTATTAATACTAATCTCTGAAATAACATTACAAAATTTAAAGTTATCACTTCTATCATGTGGTCATAAGCACGCACACTCTTTTTTTTATTTTTAGAAATGAATTTCACTATTTATATAAAACTATTTTGCATCTGTTTAATTCATTGAAAATGATGTAACAATAAAAATATTTTGCAAAAAATATAAGCAAAGAGAAACAAGGTTTTACACGTATAACTTATAGTAGAGACATTTTTATTTCTTCGTAAAATATAAATGTTACAAATTTTCTTATTTAGGAAAATGAAGTAAAGATTTGTTGAAATCATCTATCGACTTAAATTTGTTTCTTCCTTCCAATGATACAATAATCAGTTAATAGTCCAGGATAATCTTTTTCATCAATGCGATATATTAAAATATATTAACTAGTTAAGTTCAATAAGGAGTATAAAATATTTTTTGGGTACTTTTCTGTTTCGTCGGCGCAAGAGAAAAAGTCGCCAATAATGATACAACGAACGTCAAATGGAATATTCCCGCTGGTAACCTTTTATTGCCACATTTTTGAAACAAATCGTGGTCTTTTCTTAGCAGTAATGTCTTTTTCCTAATGCATCACAAATAGATTAAAAACCAATGAGAGCTAACATTTATAACACTTTTTTAGGTGTATATTGTGTGATGTCGCCAGTAAAGCCTACTTGACGAGATTTGCACCAGTGAAACGGAAAAGCCTTTTTTTTTCCCTATGTTTAAATTATAGTTTATAGGTTATTAAATTTGTTGAGAGAGAGAAAACCTTAGACCTTGTAATTATTCTTTTACGTCAGTTTGTATGCAAAATGCATATTCGAGTTTTACGTAATAGTTTTTGAGTTGCATAATTTTATAGAGCTTTGGATTCAATATTTTATAAATTTTTTCCCTTGAAAAGTTGTTTAAAGTAAATAAAAATGTAATGTATTTCATTGTCTAAGAAAATAACGTATTAAATAATAACATTCGTAAAAATGTCATTTTTAATACGAATATCTATAGAATTACTAATGTTTATAATAATGGATAGATAATGTTTAGATTCTTAGATAATGTTTACATTAATCCAAGAATTATTCACCTTACATATAAACTGAATTTTTAAAATTCATCATAAACGTTATTTGTGTGTTCAATAAATAGCCAGAAATCATGAGCTGAAGCATTGTTGCTTCGTGTCTTTCTATCGAGTTAATTACAGATTTTTCCATTATGCTACAATTAAGTTTGATAAATTGCTTGATTTCATTTAATTTATATCTATTTTTTATTATGTATTAATGCTCTTTTATTTCAATCATTTATAAACTTGAATTTTGACAGAGTAAATTAACATAGATGTATAATTAGCAAACTCGTAATTTTAAAGAGTGTAAGTCAATCACTACTTCACCTTAAGCTATCTTAAAACCATAATTCTTCCATAATTTTCTATTACAGGGAGGGAAAAAAAAGATAATCCGAAACAAAAAATATGATTCTACAGTGAGAGGATAAAAGAAGAATATAGTTGCAATAAAAAAGATTTATTATTCAACACTATTCAATATATAAAGTCAGTTTTGTTTCGAAATTGTATTCATACAATGTGTTTACATACTCAGTAGCTCAAATAAATAGTTTTATAAAAAATTCCTTTTTGTAATATATTTTTAAAATTCCTTGATTATGAAATTGGTTTATTATTTGTTGGGTTGTACGAAGTAATCTTATTGAATAGTTTCATCTTGTTCTGCTTAAGTGTCACGCAACACAATTTTATGTATACATAGAATTGTGTGTAATCCGTGCGGTTTTGATACATATTCTCGGGACTATTTGAGTGCGACGTTAATATTCACTCACTTATTCACTTGGAACTATTTGATCATTTATAAAGCATACCGATTAAAAAGATAAATGCTCTCTCTCTCTCTCTCTCTCTCTCTCTGTGTAACCTTCATCTTTCCTGTTCATAAAAGATTTTGCGTTAGAATATAAAGTATTTAAAGTACGTTACAATGTAAAGTAAAATATAAATGCATACATGAAACCAAGTTTAGTTAAAAAATATAATATATGATTTTATCGTATATACTTAACAAATACAAAACTCTCGCTTAAATTTTCTTGTTTAACTAAATAATGTAGAAATTGGCGGCAGTCAGGGGAATTAGATAAAATAATGCAATTATTAATAATAAAAATTGAAAAGCTGCAATGCATGTAAAGTACACTTAAATAGTTATGTAAAGGATGCAAGATCAAGATTAAAGTTGGCTAAGAGAAATATTTAAAGTTTTTATACAACAATTAAAAAGAAAATACAAATTTATGATTTATAAAAGTGTATTCGAGATTTTTTTTTATAAAAATTACTTAATTTAAGGTAAATTTAAAAACCATGTTATCTAAATTTTACATAGCGTTTATTTAGTTGAAGAAATGAACTATAAATAATATATAATCTAACCTTATATATAAGATTAAAACCAAATTATCTTAAAAGAAGGAACTCGATTTTGCCTTTCGGGTTTCTTTAATGAATGTTTACTCTCAGTTTCGGGAAAATATCATTTTAGAGATTTTTACATGAAACTTCTTTCCCAGAATTTAGTATAAATAAGATTAAATTTCATTTCATGTGAATTTCAATGATTTTTCCTCTGATTTATATGTCTTCATTTGCTATTAGAGGCAATTTCATATTCCAGTATCGCAGGATACGTGCCATTATTTCATAAAGAATTAGTTCTAGTTGTATTGTTTTCATTACTTTCTTCTAAGAAGTCTTTTGTTTTATCCCCCCAAAGTTTAATATATTGTTCTTGAACTCTAGAGCAACTCTTTAAATTACCAACTATCTTATCGATACGGTCTATGATTAATGAACAAAAAACGGATGTTTTGTCTTTACTTGTTCCTCTCTGGATTTGTTCTTTTTAAAAAAAAAGATGTTCATTCCGCGTAAGAAACGAAGTGATTTGATTTAGCTGAGCAACAATAACGGGATGAGTACTGATGGAAAATTCCAACAACTGAGTTCGATTATAAAGGTAAAAAATTTTTTTAAGAAAGAAGGTGAAGACACACAATACATACCCATTCAATATAAATTTTTATACTGTTAACACTTTACAGTTAACACTTTATGCAAGTTTACTAGGCCTTATTCTTACATTTTTACTAATTAGTATAAATTTTAATACTTTATACGTTTACTAGGCCTTATTCTTACATTTTTACTAATTAGTATAAATTTTTATGCTTTATACAAGTTTACTATAGGCCAAATTCTTATACTTTTACTAATTAGTATAAATCTTTATACTTTATACAAGTTTACCAGGTGAATTCTTATATTTTTACTAATTAGTATAAATCTTTATACTTGATACGTTTACTAGACAAATTTGAATAGACAGAGTCTGATTTTGTATGTTCTAATAGTAAATATTTTCTAATCAATGCACGACCAAGAATGCCCTCAAATTCAATGAAACAAACTGGAAAAAAATTGGAAATTTATAAATTTGTTCCCAACACTGAATGACTGAGGAAATTAGCTGCAAAATATTTTTAAAAATAAAAATGAATGCATCTCATTTTGATTAAAAAAAAGAATTTACAATCTCGTGGAGATACGGAAAATAAGTTTGGGTAGACTCCATTCGAAATGTTGCATAATATGCGAAATTTTACCGATACATTTCATATATCATTGAACTACAGTTAAAAAAAAACGTTTATATTTGAGTTAGTATCTTAAATCTTTTAAGTAAGGATATTTTAGACGACGAGATTTTAAGCGATTGGTTTAAACCCTATTAAATAGTTATCCAATTAAAGATCAAATTCGTGAAAAAATTCTGTTGCAAAGGAATCTCTCTAAAAAATAATCGGCTTAATCCTCTTATTCTGTAATATTGTTTTTATTTAAGATAGTTCAAGTAAAAGACAATGGAATAAAAACTTTGCAGAAAAATAGCAAAAAAAAAAAAGAAAAAAAAGAAGAATTGCTTTCTTTTTTATCCACAAAAAAATGACTTGAACTTTTGTTCTTAGAATTTCAACTGAGCCTCAAAGACACCCTATAATCTGATACGGGTATGCAAACATGTAGTATATGCTTCTGTGTTATTTCTGTAGGCCAAAAATAATTCAAATTTGATGCGTGTTATTTGTAGCTCATTTTTTTTCAGCTATGGTGCAAATGAATCAGTTTTTTTCAAAAACCTATATAATTTCTCAATTTATTTCTGAAGCTTAAGGTTAGATAGGTTTTTTTATCGATAACCTTGAAAACTTGTAATTTGTCATAAAATAAAGTTTCTAATTTACTGTACCGAAAATTATTATACAATGTTGTATTTTCTTATATTTGTTTTTCTGTTCTTCTCTAAGGTTTAAATTTCTTTTCATTCCTGTTCATTTTTAAAAAATTTTAAAAAGTGTAATAGTTATTGAAATGTCATTTAAGCATTTACGTTATCGCAAAAATAATTTTGTTATATCTTATTATAATATTAAGTAATCTTAAAACAGTTAATAGTACAAATGCAAAAATGCATGGAAGTAAGGTTTGATAACTCCGTTTATAAGTAGCGTCCCCAGGTGGCGGATAGGGGAACGCCTCCATTGGTTTCCAATGGGTGGTAGAAGGGAAATAAAATACCTTCCGTGGACCAACAGGTAGAAGTCCAACCTCCTGGAGGATATGGCACCTTTTTCCATGAATAGTGCAATATTGAGTGATTCAGATAATGTTACCGCGTTCGGGGTAGCCGACGCGCCACGGGTTGAAGTCCGGGCCCATGGCGAGAAGTATGCTACGAGGACCCTAAACATTTTGCAGTTGAATATTAATGGTACCCAGAGAAAGATTGAGGAACTCACTGAGATCCTCAACGTAAATAAGGTACATATTGCGTGTCTACAAGAGACCAAGCTTAACCCAAATCTGAAGCTAAAAATCAAAGGCTTTACTACTTTGCGAAAAGACAGAAAAGACCGGGCAGGTGGCGGCCTTGCTTTCCTTGTTAAATCAGCAGACATAAAATTTAGAGAAATCATAATGCCACCAACTACAGATTACGATGAGAACAGCACGGAAGTACAAGCAATCACTGTACTCCTACCGCAGCAGGAAGTAACAATCATTAATACCTACCATCCAGACAACTCTGACATCAACTTAGATCTCCTTAACACGCTTTTGGACATAAAATCGGACACAAAAATTCTTTTAGGAGACCTAAATGCCAAGAGCCCATCTTGGGGGTCCAGGACTCTAGACTTGAAAGGCTCACAGATTGAAGACCTGCTCTGTGACATCGATCTCTCCATACTAAATGACAAGAGAAGTACCTACCTCTCCAAAACCAACGGCACAACATCAGCCCTTGACATCACGGCCATTAACCACCAAACAGCAAGTCAAGCGACATGGAAGATTCTAAAAAGTGCTATTAGCGATCATTTCCCTATTATAACTTCGATAAATCAAAGAGTTGATGGCACCATCCAAAGCAAAAGATCCTGGAACTTTCGGAAAGCAAACTGGAGAAAATTCACCTCTGAACTTGAAATGCTCTGCTCCCTTTCTTCGCCACACACCCTCGACGAGAGACTACGGTCCTTTGCTTCGCATATTAATGCTGCTGCAAAACGTTCTATCCCTAGGGTCAAAAGAAGAAATGACTGGGTCCCGTTTTGGAAAGACACCAACATAGAGAACTTAATTAACGAACGTGACAAACTAAGTACAGAACTTCAGAAGAAAAATACTGAATCAAACAGAATAAGATTCACGAACCTTTGTCACGAAGTTGAAGAGGTTATTTCCTCCTGCAAGCGTAAAAAATGGACTGAATTCTGTGAAACTTTAGATCCCCAAAAAATATCTCAGCATTGGAAAGTCATCAAAACTCTTAATAATCAATCAACACACCAAAAAGCAGACATTCCTACTAATATCATATCATCCTCTGGAAGAGATGCAGCCACAAATAAGGAAACTGCTTCCCTGCTAGCAAAGCACTATGAAAACAAAAGCAAGTTAACTTTCAACGCAAATGACAGGAAACTGCTGCGTACCTACAGGAAAACCATCCAAGACTCAAAAAGATATAACCATAAAAATATCTTCACCATACCATTCTTAATGGAAGAGCTAGAAGCTGCCATTGCTAAAATGAATCCCGGCAAAGCCCCTGGCCCGGATGTTATTTTTGGCCGCATGGTCCAACACTTTGGAAATCTTGCAAAAAAAGATTACTTTTTTGAGCAAAATGTTAATATTTCTGTGCATTTTATGAATGTATGTAATGTCTAGATTTATATGCAGTACCATTGCATATAATTCTACCTTGGCTCCCATTTTAAGTTTCTCCAATTCCGCTCACATTAAAGAAAACATGTGTCAAACAATAAAATAGGATCTCTTTTTCCCTCAACCTTAATTTTTTTCAGATAAAAAAATCAAAATGGAAAAAAAAAATCACAGTTTAGTTTAATAAACGATGAAATTGAATGATTCATAGTTTATCAAAATGAAGTTTACTTATGGAGGATGATTAATTATATTATTTTTATGGATTAATAAAGAAAGAATTAAGAATTATTTTTAAAAATAATAATCATATTTTGATTTTAAAAAATTCGTTTATTTTTATAAAAGATACAAGAAAATTTTTTGCCAGATATACTTAAAGTCTAATTTATGAGATTTATACAAAATAGCTTTGATAACCTTTACTGTATATGAGTAATAATGCGAAATAGCTTTTAATGCTTTGATCAATTGTTCATTGAGGATATTTTATGTCCTTAATTCCGTTAGCGACTGATTAGAGATATTTTTTCAATAAGAAAAAAAATTACATTATAATTTCTATAAAGTTAAAGGATATTGAAATTAGCATGTGCCATGTTTATTTGAATAACCACGCAAATATATTTGAATCATAAAAATTTTCAAAAATTAACAAAATATCAATTATTGATAAAAAAAAAGAATTTCGAGAGAAATAAAAATTTATTTTTGAAAAAATATATATATATATATATATATATATGTATGTATGTATGCATGTATATTGTATGCAAAAAAATTACATTATTTCCTATTTATCGAAAAGGCATCTATATTATTCTATTTTTAATTTTTAGAAATGGACAAAATAAACATTACTTTTAATACAAAATTATGTTTTTTTTTCTTTTGTATTTGTGAACAGTGTTTTCATTGAATATTTATAATGTTAGTTCTTTGTAATTTAAATTACTCTGATTTGATTAATGATTTATGAAATAAAAATACAGATATCAGATAAACGATAGTTTCATTTGACTGATTATTTATTAATTACTTACTCGTAGAAGCAACATGAGCGATATTGAAACTAGTTCTGGATAAATGGAACCATAAATAATTTTTGAGTAAATATTTTTAAGAAAATTTTTTGTTTAGTTAATGTAAGCCCTGATTAACATAAAAATAGGTGAATATATTTCAAAATTGGTTTTGTACAGAAGTAATTTAAGTTATATTTGGGAAAGTACTGCGGGAGGTTAAAAAAAGAAATTTCAAATTGTACAGTTTGAAAGAACAAAGCTTTTTTAACTTTTTTCAACAGGATGTACGATATATTATGTTTAGAAATAGAAGAACAATTTATCAGTCATTACAAGGAAGATAGTTATTCTTTTGTCAATATGCCTATAATTTTTCCATTATTCAATTAATATGTAGTTTAATTATATGATGTTAACGCATTAAAGACAGCTCCAAGTTTGCGCTTTCAGAATTGTTCTAAGCTGAACTTATTTGAGGATAAAAAACACCATAAAACTCTGATTTTAAAAATTATATTTATTTTCATGAGAGTTACAAAATGTTGCATTTCCGCAACGCTAGATCAAAATGGTATAAAAAATTATTAGTTTGAAATATAAAGGTCTTTGAAATATTTTGCTTGTAGAAGAATATTACAATTTTCATGCATGGTAATTGTTTAAATTATGCAATACTTTTCCTCTTATTTTCACAGTTTTTAGTGATTATAAGGTTTGAATGGTTTTTTTAGCAACGTTCAAAATTACATTTTGGATAGCAGACGGTCTTCTAAGATGTGAGACAGTAGGTACACTTATATCTGTCTGCATTTCTTTATGTATTTTCATCAAAGAAATGGCGATAGAGATCATTGAAAATCTAATGAACTCATTTAAGAATCCACTATGCACCTGTACTTCCAGTCATCATCTATCTCGTAAAAATAGTCTAGAGCTTCTTCTAGTATTAGGTTGGGGAAAAAGAAATCCATTATTTTTGCATGAAATTCAAGACTTTATTTAAAATGTTCGGATTGTCCGATTTAGGTCAAATGTACACCGTTTTGTTGTATAATTTGTTGCCATTTTAAAGGTAGCTTCATATTGCCTCTCTCATAGAAGTCTGCCTTTATTGGCGAAAAACTCTAGTAGTTGATTTTCACAATATTCTCATGATTCCAATTTTTTATTACTCAGAAAGTTTTGCAATGCGAGAAAAAGATGGTAATCGCTTGGTGCCAGGTCCGGACTATATGGTGGATGCATTAAAACTTCCCAACCAAGCTCTCATGATTTCTGGCGAGTCACTACAGACGTGTGTGGCCTGGCGTTGTCCTGATAGAACACACTTCTTCTGTTGGCCAGTTCTGGCCGTTTCTAGTCAATCGCTGGTTTCAAATAGTCCAGTTGTTGACAGTAGAGATCTGATTTTAGTGTTTGGCCATACGGAAGCAACGCATAATAAATTATTCTTTTCCAGTCCCACCAAATACACAGTAGAACCTTCCTGGCTGTTAGTCCTGGTTTTGCCACCATTTGAGGTACTTCACCGAGCGTTGACCACGGTCGTTTTCGCACAATATTGTCGTATGTGGCCTATTTCTCATCCACAGTCACCATTCGCTTAAGAAATTGGTCGATTTCAATCCATTTGGCCGAGGCTTCGCAGATGGAAATTCTATCCATCATGTTTTTTTGGTGTGGCACCCAAACATCGAGCTTCTTTTTGAATCCAACTTTTCGCAAATGGTTTTAAACGGTTTTGTGGTTGATCTTTAGCTACTGGGTGATGCTACGACTACTAACATGCTGGTCAACTTCGATTATTTCTGTGATTTTATCGTTAACTTCGATGACGGACCTGCTTGTGTGAGGTGCATCTTTAACATCAAAAATGCCTGAGCGGAATGGACGAAACCAAAATTGCACGTAATTAGCTGTTATAGTATCGGCACCATAAACACCACGCACAATTTCAGCCGCCTGGCTGAATTTGAGCGTTTTTCAAAGAAAATGTATAAAATGTACCGAATTTTCTCTTTGTTGACTTCCATTTTTAACACCTTGTAACTCACAACTGAATGGACTAAACAAAAAAAGATAAAATAATTTTTTTGTGTGGACTCTCACTTTGACAACTAACATAAATTTGAAATTGTTTGCTTGATACTTCAGGAGATATGGACACTACAACCATCTACTGAAAAAAATAATGGATTTCTTTTCCCCCAACCTAATATTAAACATCATCTCTTTCCACGTTCAAACTTATCTGAAAAAAAACCTCGCAAACTTACAATATAAAACATATTGTAGCGCGGAAAAATCCCATAAAGCACTTATTAGACTAAAAATGTTGCGTTTTCCTTAATAATAGCCTTTTCCTTAAAAACATGAAAATAAAATCTTTTGATCTAGGTGTGAAAGTTTTGCTGATTGAAAACAAAATGAAAATTTTATTTTAACTAAAAAATAACCAGAATAATGTTTAAAAAAAGTTTAGAATTTAATGTTACATTCACAACCCGAGCCCTAAATGAGTTAAGTAATATTTAAAAGTTGAGAGCGTACGAGGATTCGAGTTCATTCATATTGAAATATTTAGCAGATTTTTTTAAATAATGAATATAAATTTAAACATTATAAAAATATGTAAATAATATGTCAAAAATGAGTCATTAAAATAATGAATTAATTTATTTTGAATATTTTAAAATCAGAAATCCTCTAGAAAAAGTAGTTTTTGACTAGTTTTAATTTTTTTTCTCTCATTAATTACTGTTTTTTGTAATTTTTTTTCATACAGAAAACCCAACTTTGTTTAATTCAGAATAATTTATTTATTCACAAAGTAAGACTGTTTCATCCTATATGTATTGCTATAATTTGGAGGAATGCAATTTTAGCAAAATAAATGTGTATATTTAATAAAAGATAAACAGATTGGTTTAACATTTCATTTCTATTATCCCATTTTACAAATCGATACATTATCATAACAGTATATAATTGCATTTTATGTAACCATTATTAATTTAAAAAAAAACCCAGATATATATTCAAATGTAACATGAATGTATCTTCTAATTTGTAGTAAAGGGTGTTTTTTTAGAGGTATAGAACTTTAAATTGCAATTAAACAACGATGTATTGTTCGATTGAAATGAATTTTTTTTATTCGAAAGATAATCTTGTGGCATTACATTTTAAATATGATTTCTGGCATAGGACTGCCACGGCTGGCTTGGATGTAGTCCAATGTGGACGTCACATTTTCGATGACTTTTTCCAACATTTGTGGCCGTATATCGGCAATAACACGGCGAATGTTGTCTTCCAAATGGTCAAGCGTTTGTGGCTTATCCGCATAGACCAATGACTTTACGTAGCCCCACAGAGGATACTCTAGCGGTGTTAAATCACAAGATCTTGGAGGCCAATTCACAGGTCCAAAACGTGAAATTAGGCGGTGACCAAACGTGTCTTTCAATAAATCGATTGTGGCACGAGCTGTGTGACATGTTGCACCGTCTTGTTGGAACCATAGCTCCTGGACATCATGATTGTTCAATTCAGGAATGAAAAAGTTAGTAATCATGGCTCTATACCGATCACCATTGACTGTAACGTTGTGGCCTTCATCGTTTTTGAAGAAGGATCCCACCAGCCCATAAAGCGCACCAAACAGTCAGTTTTTCTGGATGTAACGGTGTTTCGACATACACTTGTGGATTAGCTTCACTCCAAATGAGGCAGTTTTGTTTGTTGACGTAGCCATTCAACCAGAAGTGCGCTTCATCGCTTAACAAAATTCGCTTATGAAAATCGGGAACAACAGCAATCTCGTTTTGGGCCCATTCGACGAATCTACGCCTTGCTTGATGATCGTTTGATGAATTGCCAAACCAAACTGAGAATAAATCACTTGACAGCTGTTAAATCGGTCGCTATCTTGGAAAGTAATGCCAACTTAAACTTGTATACCTGGAAAAAAAACACTCTTTATAATCAAAATTGTTCGATATATTCATTTTTATTCACCCAAAAATACAAATTGCGGAGAGGTTAACATACGAAATATAAGGAATATAAATTTATTAGTGTCCTCTTCAGTGTTAAAAAAAGTAGTGTATGATATAATAACGTATAATGTATTGGTTTTCGAAGAGTATGTATCACACGAAGAGTATGTATATATAATAATAATATTTCAAAATGAAATCATAAATAATAAAAAACTATAAAATGAAACCTTTTTAAATCGGTTTATCCATATAGTAGTAAATTTTAGAAAAAAAGCAATATAACTATAAATTCAATTGAAAAGACTATGCATATTAGCTAACGCTCTTAGAAAGTTGAGAAATTGATGTAATTGACTAGAATAGAAATTAATAAAATACCTGACCTGCAAAAAATTGCGATGAAATTGACAGGAAATAATACATTCTTAATTAAGAAAAGAAATTCTGGATTTTTTTTTTTTTTTTTTTTTTTTTTTTTTTTTTTTTGTAATTCAGATTGTATTTTTCGTGAATAATTTTACTTAAAAAAAATTCGAACCAACTTTGGAATTTAAATTTCATTATTATGTAACAGTATGAGAAACACATCTGAGAAAAAAACGCTTTAAGAGAAAGAATATTTATTAAGGTATTTCTAGTGTAGCGCGTGTGATTTCGTTTATAATGGTATGAAAAATTTGAAATTAAATATATATTTTTTAATTAAATGTAACTTTTACGACTTTTCGAGAGTTATATCTTGCTTTAGATAAATTTTTCCTGATTTGAATATGTTTAAGTAGTATTAAGAAGTTGCGATGTTAATTTTTAAAGTTAATATGTCATTTAGAAAACGTTAAGCCTCGAAATTTGAGATATAATAAGGTAGATTTGATGTATCCCAACACCAATCGGTCTTGGAATCTTAAATGATGAAAAAAATTGTCTTAATGATCTAAATCATTTCAATGTTATCCTTATAGATAAAAAATGTTTCTTCTGTATTAGTTTTTGTAACTAAAACTGTGTAAAGAAAATCATTCAAAGATATGTAAAGCATATATAGCAAACATAATTACCACAATACGCATAAAAAGACAAAATTTCGTATCGACTTAAAAAACTTGTCATTTAATTAGACTAATTCGAATTTAAATTTTCCTTCATTTAAATACTTTCATTAATCATTATTAATCTTTTTCATAATTTGTAATAGAGTTAAGAAATTAATACATTACAATCAAAAAGTGTTTCACTAGTATACCTTCTGCGCTTTCATTACATTCTCCATGCATAAATTTTTTTAACAAAATTATCTGCTTAAACTACCTTGAAATGTAAGATTTTTTTTAATAAACTCTAAATCTGTTAAAAATGCAAATTTGAATTTTTGCTTGTGTATATATTTGAATCGATGCACTGCAAATAATGATATTTTAATGCTGTATTAAAATTTTAAAAAAATACATAAATGAGGAGATAACGCGTAATTATGTAGAAGGAAAATCAAATATTCAATTGGATACCTCTTCCTTTGCGATAGTTTCTGATAATATTTTAATATCATTCCTATTTTTGTAAGTATTGCAGAAGTTTCCTTTTAAAAATCCAATATATTTTGCTTTTTAATTTTTGAAAAAGACAGTTTAGTAATAAATAGCTAGACAAAACTATTTTTTATCCAATTCATAGATACATTTTCTGATCATAAACTTAACACAATTAAAATATATTATGCTCGTTTTAAATACCTGTAGAATTTTTTAGTTAAGGTATCCGACTACATTCGGAACCGTGATTTTAAAAAAGCGCAAAAATAGTTAATTTTCATGATATTTAGTGTCACTTAGATTAAAATACATGTATAAAATTGTTTAAAGGACTTTTTGACAAAAAAAATTATTTAAATACAATATTTCGGCAAAAAATTAACTTAGAATGACCCAATTTCAAAATATTCTCCTTTCGTGAAAAATGCTTCTATTATAATAATATTTTGCCTGTATATAGCTCAGACCTACCTCTGTACAGAGGCTTAACTATGATTTTTGAAAAATTCACACTATTTTCAGAGTTACAACCAATTAAAACAATTATCGGCATTTTTTTCTTAAAATTTATCCCCTCTTTTGTCGTAAAACATAGATAAACCCACTTCTAAGTTACATATTTCAAAAATTCTAGTGCAGCCTCTGTAGAGAACTCTGAGCTATATACAGGCAAAATATCATTATAATAGTAGTATTTTTCACAAAAAGAGACTTTTTTGAAAATGGGTCCTTCTATGTTCATTTTTTGTTAAAATATTGTACTTAAATAATTTTTTATTGTAATACTATTCTTAAAACAATTTTATATACATTTTCTAATCTAAGTGACACTAAATATCATAAATATTATCCATTTATACGCTTTTGCAAAATTACGGTTCCGAACGTAGTCGGATACCTTAAGCTATTTGTAATACAGCGCGGTAGAATAAATTTTTATGGTTTAGTAGTCGAGGAAGCTGATACATATATGAACTGCTAATGTAAAATTGCATGTTTTAATTTTTTTCCAAAGATTTTTATTCGCATTAAAGTAAAAATAAAAAATTTCTTTGCATTTACCTTTCCGAATCTTATCGGTTTGAAACTAAAAAATTGTACCAAACTGAGCGAAAATCCTTTCCGCCTTGAAAAAACTTGCTTCTTCACTGAAAAAAATGTTAATTTCCAGATACAAATCAATTTGTTAAGGTAGTTTGGTTGTGTCTCTTAGACTATATAATTTCGTATGAGCACCTGTGTTAAGACCAATTGTATCAGTAATATTAAAAGGGATATTTAACATTAAAGGCGTAAAGGTATAAAAAATTACAAATTTGAATTTGGGAATAGTACACAAGGAAATCTACTAATAACTGAAGAATATTATCTAACATTGCAATGCTCGTTATTCGTATATGTAATATAATTCGCGCATACAGCAACCGTACATACGAATTTATATACTTAAAAAAATGATTTTTTGAAAGGGTTACACATAGAGAGCGCTTTCTTCAAAGAGGTTTATAAGAGTGATAAAATTATGAAAAAGGACGAGGCAAAAATAATTTTAATATAAGAAAAGTACAAAATTCTGAATCAAAGAAATAATTTTAAAGCCAAAGGAAAAATAGAATGCACAATCTTAAGAAGTTAGGTAAATTCTTTTTTTACCTAAGAGCAAACTAACTATTTCTGTACAATATTTATTTCCATTAATTGCATCAACTCAACTCTCTCTCTCTCTCTCTCTATATATATATATATATAGTTTATAATAACAGTAATTCATTTCAAGTAAAATTAAGCCTCTCTTCGCATAGGGTATCCGACTACGTTCGGAACCGTGATTTTAAAAAGCGCATAAATGGATAATTTTCATGTTATTCAGTGTCACTTAGATTAGAAAATTTATATAAAATTGTTTTAAGGATAGTATTACAATAAAAAAATATTTAAGTACAATATTTTGACAAAAAATGAACATAGAATGACCCATTTTCAAAATATTCTCCTTTTGTGAAAAATGCTTCTATATTTTGCCTGTATATAGCTCAGACCTCTGTACAGAGGCTCAACAAGAATTTTTGAAATATATAACTTAGAAGTGGGTTTATCCATGTCTTACGACAACAGAGGGAAGAAATTTTAAGAAAAATACGGCGATAATTATTTCATTTGTTGGTAACTATGAAAATAATGTGAATTTTTCAAAAATCACAATTGAACCTGTGTAGAGAGGTCTGAGCTATATACAGGCAAAATATTATTATAATAGAAGCATTTTTCACAAAAGGAGAACATTTTGAAAAAAAGGTTATTCTAAGCTAATTTTTTGCCGAAATATTTTATTTCAATAATTCTTTTTTTGTCAAAATGTCCTTAAAACAATATTATACATGTATTCTAATCTAAGCGACACTAAATATCATGAAAATTATCCATTTATGCGCTTTTGCAAAATCACGGTTCCGAAAGTAGTCGGATACCTTAATGTTAAAGAATAGGACCCAAACCAGAATTTAGAATATTTTTTTCAGATATAAAAGAACTGAAACATTCGTATCATATTCTGGCTTCCCCATTCTATATAAAGTAGCAAATTTTATCATGCTCTTTATTTTTATATAAGTTGATCCATTTTTTTCTGGTATAAAATGTGTTTCACACTTTTTTCCTATACCGTAATGCTAAATGAGTAATTGTATTAAAATCGAAAAATAAAGTTATTTATGGAATATTTTGAAATTTTAAAAACTTTATATCATAAACAAATGTATGAAATATAATGTTGAAAGTTTTCATGAAAATTGAGACATTTTTCTGTCGTAAAATATGCTCCGCGATTAGTTCAGGCTCACGTACATTTTTGGTGAAGAGATTCTTAAGTTTGGAAGAATATTATATTAAAAAAAATCGCTTTCTTTCTTCGGTAATGTTTATAGCTTAGGTGACCTTTTTAAACTTATAAGACATTTGACTAATTATAAGAATTTTAAGGACTGTACTTTTATAGTTTTTCCTTCTCATACTTCCTTTTTTAAAGTAATTTGAATGTTTAAATTCGTTTAACATCTTGAAACAGGTTTAAAATTAACAAATGGTAATCACAGTCTTCCAAGGGTATGTAGATTAATTTTTTTATTAAAACTGGGTACACAAATAAATTTGTATATGATACAAATGTATATACACCTCTCCTCCTTCTTTGATTTAATCTGTAAAAATCGCTTTGCAATCTCTTGCAAAAGTAAGTTCAAAAATTGCTTTTCATTTAACTACATCTTTATTACAACTAACTTAAACTAACAAAAATATAAGGAATTATTTTCCTCTTAAAAGAAAAATATCAAACAAATAAATCTTCACACCATACTATCTGGCATTTTAAACTTTTTTCTTTGCTATTACTCCCCTTTAACAACTGACGAATAAGGACCACTCCATCTTACCTATTCATTGTAGTAGAAGAGCTACACGTCAGTTATCTCAGCAATGGGGAAGCTGAAACAATCATTCTATCAGCTCTTTAAATGATTGACATCTCCTGTTTGACACCGAGTCCCACCCACCAATCATCACGCTCCGCCTCCTGTTCCGCATAATGATTCCCACTCGCGTCACATCAGTTACCGCGTTTCACAAGCAGAATCGTAGCTACCTGGTAAAAGTTGCCGATTCACAGTGGCTTCTACTGCAACTGTGCAGGTAGTAGCTTTTACTGAGAGCGTCTCCATCAGAACAGATAAAACGAGGTAGGTCAAACAGTTCTTCATTACTCAACTTGCTAAACTGTTGCTTGCCGTTGGGTGTTTTCGCTATCGTTGCTTTTTATCGGGATCGTTTTCGTCTGCCTTTTTTTCCCTTTCTTCTTGCTTGTTTGTTGCTGTTGGGGTTGGGTGATATCGTTATCTTAATTGCTCACGACCCCTAGGAGTGTTATCTATAGGGGGTCCGCGCTAGGAGTCGAGCCTTGGTGTTTGGGGAAAAACCAATAAATTAAGATGGTGGTATATAAATTTATTTGCTGTTGTACTGGGTAAAAAAATAAAAGGCAAATTATCTTAGTTATAATAATACACACATTTTAGTTAAGGTTAAAAATTAAACTTTCAAGAGCTAATCAGTGAAAAAGCCTGATGCTTATTTACTGTAGGCTTTTTTGCTGTTTCATTAATCGGTTATAGGCATTTGCACACTGAAAGAGGGAGGTCAAGCCTTGTTGAGATTCTTGATCCAAAGTAATTAATAATCTTAGAATATGTAATGAGCTTAATGAGACGCATAATTATGGTGGAGGGAATTCCTCTATTTGTAAATACTAGACAGTTGCTATAATTATGACAAAGCTGTTCTGAAATATGAAAAAATAATGAATTATTCATTATTTTGATTAAAAATTTCCCATTCGCTTTAATGATTTTGTTTTAATGTTATTAATGTATGCAATTTTCACAAGAGTGGTTTTAATATATATTCAATTAAACTACTGCAATGTATTTATAGTTTACTTAAAAATATTTAAATATAGTTTTTTTTAAGTTGATTATGTAATATATATTTTAATAACAAATTAGAAAATATAAAGAACAAGAAATATAAACAACTGAACAAAATTAATGATTTTTCATGCAAAGTTAATAAAAGATATTAAAAATAAAAAAAAAAACCCTTTACGACTGCTTAATGTTTTAAAAGCATTACTTTCTTAATAAATCTCATAGAGTTAATCTTACAACTGTGATTAAAATTAGATATTTTTTCCAGTTAACGTGAAAAGTTACAAAGGGATATTTGGTAATGTATTGAAATAAAGAAAATTTTCAATAAATCATGAAGATTTATAAAATTTAGCCAGCTTCTCTGATTAACATTCTAATCTCAATGTATAATGATGATATTGCTCAGAAAATAGTTTATAGTCCATTATGTGTGATTTTGTTTTTGTTATGAAAGAACATTCTCATCACACATTTTTATAGCACAACAATAAAAACTTTAAAATTTCATTCAAAGATAAAGTATTAGTATCAACATTTTTGATAAATTTTTACTCATAACTTTACATTTCATGCTAATTTTGTTTACATAAATTTCTCGATACATATACTCACAAACTCTTCCGTTAAAATACACTTCACTCACTAATTCAAAGCTTTAACTTGTTCTTTACCTTCGTATGTGCATGACGAACTTTTATGTCTTTAAGTACTTCCCAGAAAACAGATAGAATTTTGTTCGTATTCTAACTCTGTATTAATTTTCGTAAACATGTTATTTTTCTGAAAATAACGCAATGATTTTAGTCGATGAGTAATTTTCTTTAAAAATTTTGCTTGAGCAATAGTGTGTAAGAAGCATTTAAATTTATATTTGAAAAAGATATTCAATAAGAATTCAGAATAAAAATTAATATTGCTGTATATATATTTTCTAAGGTCAATAAACTTGGCACTATTTTTTTTTTACTAAAATAGTATAGAATATTAATTTTGAATTAAACTATGTAATTATTTTTATTAATCAGTGATGCATATAAAACCAGATATTTTTTAAGCATTTTGGTTAATTGTGAGCAATACAAATTTATAAAACTGATTATTATAGTTGAAAAAATTGTTAAAAGGCCATAGTGTGAGGTGAGGATCACAAAAAATAACTAATTGCTTACTACCTATTTTCTTAAGAAAAAAAAACTATTTTGAGAATTAATAATAAAAATGAAAATAATGAATTTGAGACAATTCTCAAGTTAATAATATGAAGATTTTATCTAGCTTTGTAATTTATTTAATTAACTTTAAAAAGTGAAATGATTTTAAAATTAGAAACTAATAAAATGTTTAATGTTAATGTTTAATGTTAAATAAAATGTTTTGTATTTCAAAATGAAAACTGTGTATGATTTTTTTTTTTCATGTTGTAAAGAATAATTTTTAATGTCACTTTACCTTTACTTTTTTTTCCGAACATTCAAAAATGAAAAACATGCCACATCATTGTATATAATAAGTAAATGTAGTTATATACTTATTTACTACGCAACACAAATTTTTTTTAATTGTGTGATAGTTTGAATTTATGTAACGTACTTAAACTAAAAATTTATACTAGACAGAATGAAAAGAATATATATATGTGCGTGTGTGTGTGTGTTTGTGTGTGCATATATGTATGAATGTATATGTACATATATATATTTCCTATCAAGGTATTTTCCTAGCATTTAATAATTTTTGTATTTTCAAAGAAGTATAATAAATATATGTATACATTATCTCATCACACATACCACTTTGTATTTGTATTTAAAAATTATAATGGGCTTGGTTTTAAAATTAACTTCAATAGCAACTTTGATTTTAATTCTTTTTATTACATACTTGTTATTAAAATGTATACATGCAAATATTACCTTGAAATGTACATACATTCATAACAAGAAATAATTAATTCTTGTTATTCCAAGAAAGAAAATAATAATAATAATATCTTTAAACTAGGTTCACAGATTAAGGTCTTCTTATTAGATAGAATAATCGAATGATTTTATATCAAAATGATAATAATAGCAGTAAATTTGAGTAAATATTTACCAATAAGCAATTAAAAATTATAAACTTTAATGAAGTACTATTGAATGTAACACCTATATATTCTAAACGTAATATATCCTTCTTTCTCTCTCTCTCTCTGTATGTGTATATGTATATGTGTTTGTGGTTGTGTGTGTGCATGCACGTATATATATGTATGATGTCACGAGAAAGATAGATATTTTAAATATTGAAGTTTTCACACAGACATTTTTTGGATTGGGGTTTATAGCTTTCTTTCGTTTTCAAAAATGGGTTAAATCTATTATTTTTCTTATTTTTTGTTTGTTGTTCTCGCTCCTCTCTCTCTCTTTGGTCAATCATTTTTCTTAATAAAATTATATCTTTTTTTTAATTCTGGAAAGCTGGAATTCTTTAAGAGCTGTAAATTAAATTAAGTCAGAAAAGCTATTGATTAATCATTTATTGGCTTACTTTTTCCAACTAAAGCTAAAAATTGAAAACAATGTGTACTGAAATTATCACTTTATGACTATACACTCATAATTTAATGCTGATTTTTGGATGTCCATTTGTGAGAAATCTAAAAAAAAAATTTTATTATATGAATGTATTTATTCTGTTATGATCCTGCTATCCCAATAAGATCTTATTCCCCTTCCCCCTTTTACCAATGGGAATGAGAAAATTCTTATTTTTTATCTGTTTGTCTTATCCCTTTTCCTTAAAATTGTTTTTTACAGTCTCATTGTCCTGGGAAACTTTCTAATCGGCTTCAGAATATTTTCTATTTGCAAATTAACTTATAATCACTTTTTCACATTTTGTGTTAATTACCAGTTCCACTCTCCGTAACTTAGTTGTCCTTTTTTTCACTTCTATCTCCATCCCTGCTTTCTTTCTCCCCCTCTCTTTCATCAGCCCATGATTAAAAAACTATTAACGACTCAGAAAATTGAGGCTAAGTAGTTTAGATATGTATAAAGTTTGCTCATACACGAAAACCATTTAAATTGTACCATGCTTTTGATTTTCACATCTTCTATTTGAAGATAATTGCTAGTTTTATATTCCACTCTTATCGCTTCTTTCTGTTAATAAACGCAATATTTTAAGTGAAAAATATAATAATGTAACAGATTCGGCTTAATTTGCATCCTAATTTTGAAATTAATCTTGAAAAAATTTTCATTGGAGGAAATTCGAAGAACCCACATTTGAAACATCGTTAAATGTTACATTGATAGCAACTAATTACTATAATGAAGAGGAAATTAAAAATGTCTTCCCTAAATTAATGTAAATACTTTTAATGCTATTTCTCTTTTATCTGCTTAACGAATTTAAAACACGTAACACTGTTCCAACTGGACCTATATTTCAAGTTAGGGAAAAATACGAAAAGCCACATATAATGACTTTAATTAGTTTTTAATAGGGGAATCATAAAATTTACCATTGGGGGAACTGAGATGAATAGATGAGTAATAGATGAAGTTATTAAGGACTTAGAATGGTGGGAATCTAAAAATAAAATCTGTAATTTTATTTCACAGAGATTCTTTAGATTCAAAATCAACCAAAATTCAGATTTTAAAAAGGATCAAAATAAGGGAAATATTGTCAGTCAGATAATGTAAAAGTCTGTTAACAAAACAGTGTAAGAAAAATAAATACAAGGAAATCAAATTGTAAATTCACCCTTGGGTGGGGGGCGCAGTTTGTTAAACTAGAGGCTTATATATGTGAGGCATATATATATATATATATATATATATATATATATATATATTAGCACTTGTATAATTTCATTAATTAAATTAATACTCATGCATTAAACTAATACACTCTGTCGCAAAAAAATATATGCACCCAGAAGAAATTGAGCTACATTCATGAAATTTGGTATGCATGTAGTGCATATGAAAATAAACAAATGATTAAAAATTCAGAACAAAATATCATTTTATTAAGCGGTTACAGCTTGCAAAAGGTTAAAAATCAGTAAGTAGTAAAGCCACCTCTGGCAGCTATACAAGCCGAAATTCGGCGTAGCATCGATTCAATTAGATCACTTATGACCCCCTGTGGAAGATCCTGCCATAGTCTTTGCATCTGCGCAGTTAATTCTCCTGTATCTCGGGACGGCTGCAGTTGCCTTCCCAGCGCGTCCAGACATGCTCTATTGGCGAAAGATCTGGTGACCTGGCAGGCCATGGTAGGACGTCATATCCTTGAAGACATTGTTGGGAGAGTCGCGCAGTATGTGTACGAGCATTATCCTGTTGATAAATGGCACCTGGGCGACTTGATAGCATGGGTAGCACAATCGGCGTTAAAATATCGTCCACGTATCTGCGAGCTGTCAAAGTGCCTTGAAGGACCACTAAAGATGATCGTGTGTCCCAAGAAATTGCTCCCCACACTGTCACACCTTGTGAAATTGCTGTATGCCGCTCGACAATAAATGCCGGATCGGACCGCTGGCCGGTGCGCCTCCAGACACGTGTGCGGTGGTCATCATCACTGAGACTGAATCGGGATTCATCACTGAAGATGACACGTCTCCAGTCTGTCACACTCCAAGTTGCCCGAGGTCGGCAAAAATCCAGTCGGCACTGCCTATGATGTGGGGTCAGTGGTAAGCGTCATAGCGGACGTCGGCTCCTCATGCCAACTTCGGTCAGTCGTCTCCTTATGGTTTCTCTTGATGGCACTGGATGTCTGGAAGGAGGTAAGTGGCGTTGAATCGATGCTAGCGACGTTGTTGGTGCCGAAGTGGCCACTCTTCTGATTTCATGATCCTCGCGATCATTTGTGTTCCTGGGACGTCCTGACCCTCCGCGACGGTACACTCTACCTTCTGTGATCCACTGTTGCCAACACCGAGCAACTACCATATAGCTCCGACCGAGGTGGCGGCCGATACGTCTATTCGACCAACCTGCTTCTCTGAGGCCTATTATACGGCCCCTATCAAAGTCCGTCAGCTGCTCGTACTGCCGCCGGTTACGTCTTAGAGGCATCCTAAGTCTCAATATCGTCTATCAAAGTCATCAGATTCGTTTGGATAGCCGTACGGCGCTCGTACTCATTCTTTTAAACTCTCCCAGTTGCGCAACTAATATGCGCATAGCACACTTAGCCTTGTCTTATTGGCTTCGAAATTTTAATCATTTGCATATCTCTTACCAGACTACATTCTTGCCGAGTTTCGTGATTGTAGCTTGATTTCTTCTGGGTGCATATATTTTTTTGCGACAGAGTGTATTTCTTCTATTTAACTCTAATTATATTCTATTTACTCTATTTTATTTTAACGGGTTAAAATTTAAGCATATCGTTCAACCATGTAAATGGCCACAGAGACTGTATACATATTGTTTACCTTGTGAAAGTATAACTCACCTTGTGAACGTATAACTCTTTGTGTTTAAAGTTTCCGTCTAATAAAAGTAATAGTAGAACTAACTTCTTTTTTTTTTATGCACATTTATCTAAGCGAAATTTGATTTCTTATGCATTGTCCAATTTTTTTTTCTCTCTCAAATTCTGATTTGTTGAACATCCCATTTCTAAAATGTTATCATTTTAATTTTTGAAAACTCAGTTCATCAATACGGTATTTTAAAAGAAAAGTCTATAATGAAATGATTCTGGAATAAAATATTGTAAAGTAGAATAAAATATCTTAAAAAGCAGTTTTGGGGTTATTTATAAATGTTTAATATAGAAATTATTTGACAAACTGTGCTACTGTTTAAATTTAAAAACAAAAAGATGAAAGTAATTAAGTATTGTAGCTCAAATTTAAGAGCTATTATTACAGTTGTTATGATTAATACTACATTCTTCACCGTCAATTAAAAAGCGTTAAAATATACGTAATATTTTATTCTTACTGGCATCCTACTTAGCTTCCAAAAATAGTCTTCATTTTAAAATTTTATTTTATTTCCCGCAATTATTATATATTGTAAATACAGATGTTATAACAATTGACTTTTTCATGCGTGATTATACATTTTATAGAAAATGTTTATTTAATTATTAAAATAAAATTTAATTTTAAAAATCACAACACTTATTTTAGATAAAGTTGTATTTAGGGATCTGAATATGATTTATAAAAACTTAATCGCATTATAAAAATTATACTTTCTGAAAAAGTAGGACGAAATTGCATGGTCAAAATGTTAAAGACAAAAAATAAAGAAAACTAAAAATTGTATTAAAAAGTTTATTTAAAATATTTAAAAAATGAAACAATTTTTTTTTAAGAAATCAAACATACAATAAAATAAAATTCATATATCTGTATAAAAGCATTTTATTTAAATTAAATCAAACTTTTTAACAACAAATTAATCATGCTGTATTATATTGGATTGCCAAAAAAGAAAGAATAATATCAACATTATCAAAAAAGGCTCACAGTTTATACTTTTTCAAAAAACACTTAATTTTAAAGACATATGGAAATCAGAGACTAAATTATTTTATTTTATAATTGAATATATTTAACAATTTTTGACTAAATCACAGCCGTAAAATTCAAAAGCCATTTGAAATATAAAATCAAAAATCTCTATTTAACTCTAGAAATGTCACTGTCATCACTTATATCAATAAATTTTAGTTATTATAAAATCAGAAACATATCAATGATAATTGTTAAAATAATAATTTTTATTATTAGATATTTTTACCCTATTACATTTCCGCTCATATAATTTTTTTTTCCACCATATTGGAAAAACAGACATGTTGAAATTCTGAAGAGTCAAATTTTAAGCACGGGACTATTATTTTTAAGTTTTTAAAGAAGATCCCAAGAGGATATCTAAAACATTAAATGTTAGAAAACCTCAAAGATTTTCACATTGAATTTAATTTTTTTTAATTACCGAAATATTTTTTTTAATTGGTCAACTTAATTTTTAATAAAAGGGTCACCTTATACATATTTTTTTGTAGATTTATAAAAAATTATTATAATTTATTGAAATCACTCATCAGCAGTGGCGCACACAAGGGGAGGGGGTCCTGGGGGTCCGGACCCCCCCAAAGCCCTTGCTTTTTTTTTCGATTGATTATAATTCTAAGTAAATAGTACGTAAAATTTAATTAAGTATTTGTTATTAATTATTAATTTTACTAATTAATGCTAATTATTTATTCAAAAATTAGTTTTTTACTGTGTTTAGTTCCCGAAAAACAACAAAATCAAAAGGAGCTTGATACAAGAATGGTGAACTTTCGACCCCGGACGCCCCCTTGAAAAATTCCTGTGTGTGCCACTGCTCATCAGTTAAGACTATTTTAAATAAATATACTAAGCCCCTTATATATATATTATAAAGTATTTGCTTAAAATACAAGATAAATAATTGCATTTATATTGCACTTACTTGTTATTCAATAACGACAAATTGCTTAATATTATACTTCGGCAATTGTAATCACTGCACTTTTCAATATGTAAATTTCTGAATATAATCACAATATTGTTCAATCTTCTTCTTAATACGCCTGTGCAATAATTATAATTCTATGCAATATCTTTCATCAAGTCACATGGAACTATGATGCAAGAAATAGATCTTGTCATATCCCTTGTTCTTTCTTCAAGAACAACGTCTATTTTACACCTGTATGTCTAAAACTTTAAAAAATTTCCATTCTAAACACGTAAATAACGATTCTCTAGACTATAAACAACAAAAGAACGTTTCATTATTTATCTTAATGGCAGCAGTTTGAACATGCATATTGACAATATCTTCAGTCATTTTTCAAAATCCACTTTCAAAGCAGTTCACTTGTTCCTGTACGACAAAATTTCCACAGAGTCATTACCTATGTTGATGTGGAGAACGATAAGACGCCTCAAGCAACGCCGAAGCAGCATTGCACAGAGTTCAACAATGAGTTTCAATCAAACTTAATTGAGTTTTTCTGGAGGAAGGAGTCCAAATAAATGTATTCCAAACGACAGGTGATGCATCCATGAACACCCAATTAATGAGTCTTCGGCGAACTTTCCTTTCTTTTGGTTTGGTTTGTCTTAGTTTATTAGCGTAATTTGAATTTTCAGCTTCCTTCGATATCTGAAGTAGAGAGGACAGGGTACATGCGACCTTTTTGGATGCTTAACATGGCATTCTGAATTTATTCTAACTTTGAGAGGGAAAGGGAATTTTTTTTATATTCTTATACTTGTCTGACTAGTTTTCTCTTCTTTTTGTCGGGTTTCTTTGGTTCGATTTGAATACAATACGATTTTTTAGTGAATTTCTATAATAATTTGCTAACGGCTTAGTTTTTTATTTGGCTTATTTAATGTCCCAAGTAAATTTTGGAACATACTTTTCCAAAATTCCATTTCATTTTTGTTTCTTTTCTCAGATTTATTTGTTTACTTTTTTGTATATGTAAAAATAATAAGAACGTAAGTTTATTAATTAATAATATACTTATTAATATTGCTATAAGTATATATGCAATATAAAATATTTGCCTTTGTAAAATTTGAAAAAAGGTATTTTCAGTAAAAAGCTCTTTTCTATTGGTATACGTTCAAAGATGAGTGATTGAAATACCAGCAACCTTTGCTTTTCAAAATCACAATACAAAAACTCGGAGTGATTGTTGTTTGTTTATTTATTTAAGGCTGTTTTTGGTTAATGTTAAGGAATAGGAGCCAAATTCAGAACATTAGTTCAGATATAAAAGTACTCAAACATTAACTCTAGAAAGACCGAAATTTAGTATACGAGTATACCTATATTGCCCAAAAGTAGTCAAAATGACTGCATTGTGAAAAAATAACTAATGAGTAAGAAAGTTTGTTTAAAAAATTAATTTTTAATATTTTTTATATTATTTACAGTCATATAACAAGTTATCAGTAAATATTAACAATAAAAAAAAGTTACGTCACTTGGGAAAAAATGTATTCTAAAAATGTCTAAGAAGTTGAGTTTTTATATACGTAATTGTTTTTCTAATTGAAATCAAAAAGCAGTCATAATGACTTTCTTTGGGCAATCTAGTGTTAATATTATATATATATATTTTCTGGCTTCACTATTCTATAGAGAATAACTTATTTTATCATACTACTCATCTTTATCCGAGTTGACACATTTTTTTCTTTTATAAAATGTGTTCCGCATTTTTTCTCCTATACCATAATGCTAAATGAGCAATCCCTTTACATGTTAAAAGAAAAAACTAATTATTTATGAAATATTTTAAAATTTTAAAAACTCTATATTATGAACAAATGCATGAGTTACAATGTCACATATTTTTATAAAATTGAGACATTTTTTTTATGTCTGAAAATATGGGGACAGTGTTAAGTTTAATCTCTCGTACATATGGCGAAAACAGTCTTAAATTTATTCGTTTAATGATAAGTATTGATTTCCATTTTATAAGTAAGTAAAATGCTTTTTTGCTTGCAATTTCAATTTTCAAAGAAAAATCAATTTTTTTTTATTTATGAAGCTGTTTTAGTTACAGAATAAAACAAAATTCCCCCCCATATTATATTTTTCTCATCATGGAAATGAGTATACCTAGCAATTTCTTACGAAATATTCATGATACCTAGCTTTCATTCTAGATAAATTTAATTAACACATTTTAAAACGCTTAATTAAATCCTTTTTCTGATTTTTTCGGTATGATTTGCGAAATCGTGAAAGCTATATCCAGAAGCAAGAACAGAGTTTATGGTACCTTAAGAATAAATTCGTTTTTTTTCCCATTATATTAGTGTATTTTATTACATTTTTCATTCTTTAAGGAATTAGTGCTATATGAATGCTCACCGTTTTAAAATTTATTAAATTGTAAGAATTTATTTTAATATTCCTTAAAAAGTTTAGCTATTTTTGGATCTTTTCTTCTTAGGTTAATGACATATAACCTTCATGACAAGAAAAGTTTTTTGAAATCTTCTATATTTTGATTAAATAAATTCGGAGGGTTTTTAAATCAGTTCATTTATCAGCTTGAGAGATTTTTGAAAACTAATACTTATTTTAAATATTCTTCGTTGAAGTTGATTAAATTCAGTTATAATGCCATCTAGAAAATTAGTGAGGACTTAGTATAACAGAAATGAATTTCTTTTGCTTTCAAAGAATTTTTAAAAAGCCTCACCCCAGATTTAAAGTATCCTATAAGAGAAAAAGCTATTAATACTATAAGTAGTAATAAACAGCTTGAGAGTAATTCTAAATAAACATTTTACATACGAAAATCCTTAAAACTAACGTTGAACATTGAAATCACGTTATTACTTTTAATATTATAGATTATGTAAATAAAAAACCCCATTCTATGAATTAAAGAACTTTATGATCTTAAAAGAAACAATAATTTCGATAAAATTTTATTCAAATACATTTTAGACAAGGAACAAATGTTTTAATGGACATTTGTGCTATTTTTTGTAAAATATCAACTTTTTTCTATATCTCTTTTTTTTTCTTTAATAAATAAATTTAAATTTAATAAAATACATTATATAAAGTTGATTTTAAAAACTCAGCCTTTATTTTACCTTATGCCATTCATTACATGAAGAAAGATTAAAATGAGATTAAAATGTCCATTCGGTATAATTTTTTAGTAACTTGAATTTAAAAGGAAATTGGGGCTAAAAATAAATTATATGACCGTATAGGTTATTGTTTAAGTATTAAAAAATAACTTCAAGAAATAAACTTAAGCACAGTTATGAAAAGCAAATCAATGGTGCCGTCACGTAAAAATAATAGATGATGTTTTTATTAGTTAGGTTTAAAAACAATGCAACCAACATCTTGATATTTAAAATTATTGTTTCTAAGCATATTGTCACTCGTCTTTATTCTATTCTCGGGATTTATTGCATAGAATGGATTGACTGATTGCTTATTAGAGTTATTGATGACGGACCTCGTGATTTTGAATCTCTGCCAAATGACGAGGATAGCACCTGGACAGGCACCAGACATTCCAAACTTCCACACCACGACATACTTAATATGCATCAGCTCCTATACACGATGATTCTTCAATGGACAAAACTCGAACCCACGACTCGACAGAAATTACGTTAACCACGAGTTCTTGACCAGGACCCCTTAATTATCACGAACATTGTATTGAATGGGAGTAAAATAGAATATGAGAGACATATAGAAAAGAATAGTTCTCTTTTATTTTAATGTGAAATTTCTTATTGTATGTCTTTCTCTTAGTTGTCTTCACTTTTTATCTTACCATTTTAGTACCTTAATACTCTCTCTGCTAAATAAAAATGAAATAAACTATAAATATTTCCAGCACCGAAATGTTACAATATACCTCTAGTCTATTATATATGGGAGGTATACATATACAGTTAATAATTCTTTATTAGAAAGATAAAAATCAATGGAATACTTGAGATAAAGGAAAATAATAAAAAATGTGTTAGAATTTAAAAAATAGGGAAGCTACAGTATCATAAACATTGCTGACTTAGGGCAGTTCTTATATATAAAATAACATACATGAAAGAGGGGTAAACAAGTTTCTTGGCTAACCATTCTTCCCCCCTTTCAGTTTAAAATATTGAGCAAAATCCTATTGAAAATAATGGATGGAATTTCTAAATCCATTTTAAAGGGTATTTTACCAAAATATTGCATTCAAAAAGACATAACGAGCGCTAAATCTGTGTACAATAAAAAATTTATTGCCAAATTCTGGACCCAAATACAAATTCAAAACATGGAATTGGCTGAATAGTAGCACTTAGAAAAAGTATAAAATTATTAGTACTAAAATAATTATATAGAACGTGTATTAAAATTAAATACTACAGTTACTTGAGAAACTCTAGGAGTATTTTTGTATTTGTCTGTAAAATATTACTATGATTAAAATAAAACTAAAGAAATAAATAATCTTATAACTGTAATTTGAATATGTAGGTAAGTATATCTAACTTGGAAAAATGAATGTTCATGATAAAATCTATATTAATAAACTATTAATATTCAAAAGAATTGAATCCTTACGATTCAGAATTACTATACCCTAATAACTATTAATATATGTATATATACATAAATTATTATATATAATACACACACATACATATATTTATATATATAAAGCATACATTCATTCTTACCTCGAACATTCCCCCTCTTTATCTGTTACCACAACTTTTACCCGTTTTAATAAATGAAGATAAATGGTGTTAGTCTATTTTAAACTGATGAAAGTATTGAACAAATATTTACTTGAACTATTTTTGCTTAACTGTCCCTTGTTACAAAGGTACCGATATCAGAACTGTATTAGGTTTAAGCCAGGGATTCTAACATATTCTTGGGAATAAATGAAGGCTTTTTAGGGTATGTGAAGGGCTCAGGGGGGAAAAAACCAGATAGGATCTTCTGATTCGCTTAGAAATAAGAACCGCAAGATGAGAACGTCGAGATAAGACTGAACTCTCCCCACTTTTTTATAAGAAAAAGGGTAGAGATAATGAGTTTTTTGAATGTAAATGCAAGGGGAATTAGTTTTGGGTTCCTGAATAGAGACAGAAATACAATATTACCATAATTTGCACTTGTTTTTCTCATTACTAGCGAAGCGAACTTACTAAAAGATTCAAAATATAACGCGAAAGGATTAAAATAATAATTTCTAAATTATAAACTCAACAAGAAAAACAAAAATGTTCATTGTTAACTTTATATGAAACAATTACATAACTGGAATTGTTTAATGTGAACTGATAAAGGAAATCCAAACAGTTAATTTGTTCAAAAAAATTTAAAATTCCCGAGTACAATCAGTTTTTAGTATTTGTCTCAGACCATCATTAAATATTTATATATGTATAAATATTTATATAATATTTATATTTTTTAAAAAAAATTAACAATGGGCGTAATTATAGGCTTATGATTGAACTAATTTTTGAATGTGATTTGCATGTTATTTTGCAGAAGAATTGAAAATTAATAAAAAAAGATTTTATTGAATATATGAAAAAGCACATGAACATTTTCTTTTTATAGAATTTTAATTCACTTAAGTTCGAAATAATTGTTCATAATTCATCAGGCTACATATGACTTGAAGACTACTATTACATCAACGTTTTAAAGGATTCAACGTGCAAAAACCCGTTATACCAGGGGGGGTCTCAAACTGTGTGGCGAGCCCCCTAGGGTGGTAAGACAATCTTACATGAAAGGGCGCGATCACATCGAAAAGTCTAAAATAAAAGATAACTTTAAAAAATATTAATTTACTGAAAGGAAATAAAGTAAAATAAATACATTCTGATGTAATAAAAAATAAAATGCACGTTTACAATGATATAATATACTTACAAAAGTACAATGTATTGGATAATTAATTTATCAATACTAAATTAAGAACCAGTTTAATGAGTACTAGAGTAGAGAATGGTTATAGTATACGAAATACTCTTTTGTTTTCATTGCAGAAAAAATTCATCATCCACCCTTGCTCAAAACTCAAAGAATGATTTATTACTAAATTGCCTTTTGATTTCGACACCTGTCGTGAAATCTATGAACATTTCTTCTTCGGCAGTTGAGAGCCTTTCTGTATCAAGGTACTTGATATTCTTGGTATTACTTAAAAATTATTTTGCAATCGATTCCAATTTAAAAATTAGAAAGGAAAAGTAACATGATACGTATCCAGTTACTTAAAAATAACTTATTTAAAATATATATTACTTAAAAGTAACACATACAAATTTTAATATTTATCTTGATGAATGATAATTAAGGTATCCGACTACGTTCGGAACCGTGATTTTAAAAAAGCGTATAAATGGATAACATTTACGATATTTAGTGTCCATTAGATTAGAAAACGTAAATAAAATTGTTTTAGGAATAGTATTACAATAAAAAGTTATTTAAGTACAATATTTTGACAAAAAATTAACATATAATGACCCATTTTCAAAATATTCTCCTTTTGGGAAAAATGCTTCTTTTATAATATTTTGCCAGTATAGCTCAGTCCTCTCTACAGAGGCTCAACTAGTATTTTTGAAATATATAACTTAGAAGTGGGTTTATCCATATTTTACGACAAACAGAAGAGAGCAATTTTAAGAAAAAAAAACCGCCAATAATTATTTCAATTGGTGGTAACTCTGAAAATAATGTGAATTTTTCCAAAATCCTAGTTCAGACCCTCTGGAGAAGTCTTTACTTTACATAAGTGAAATATTATTATTTTAGAAGCATTTTTTTATAAAAGGAGAACATTTTGAAATATTCTAAGTTATTTTTTTTTTTAAATATTGTATTTAAATAATTTTTTTTGTCAAAATGTCCTTAAAACAATTTTGTACATGTATTCTAATCTAAGTGACACTAAATATGAAAATTATCCATTTATGAGCTTTTTTTAAAATCACGGTTCCAAACGTAGTCGGATACCTTAAGTTTGTTTTACAGATTTAGCGTCAAAGTACATTATCGTTACATGCAATACATTGTTGTTGATTAAGAGGGGGGCGTGACGAAAATTAGGATTGAAAATGGGGTCGCGCATGTTGAAAGTTTGAGAAGCACTGTGTTATACCACTAAATGGGAGCCACGTTTTTTCGGTTAATAGAACGATTTTGTAATTACTAGGTGATTGTTTCTTAAAGTCCCACTCTTAAGCAACACGAGGGCTATTAACTACGGACGTAATTTCGAACCTCGATCAAGCAACAAGTACGACACCTGAGCCGGCACTCCCTCTTAAGGCTACGACACCACTCCAAAGGGGAAGATTTTGAGTCTCGATAGATTAAACGTTTATCAGTTTTCTACACGGAAAGTCATAAAAATCACATTAGGCCATGAGTTCGTGACCACGGCCACTAGGCAATGGCGGCCTTCTTAATAATTGATGGATACTAAGCTGGAATTTTCTAATTCTAGACTGAGACACGTGTAGAAGGGCCTGGTGTACATTAAATTTATGAAGACTTAAGAGTCCTCATGCGTGGACTATGTGGACTGTGGAGTGGTAGAGAATAATGTGGTTACTCAAGTGTTCCATCTCCTCTTCTTATAGAGCTTCAGTGTTGGCTAATTTAAATATACTATTGAGTCGGGAAGAAATGAGTAACTGGAAAAATTCAATAGACAAATCCAATTAATAATTTTTTTGTGAAATCTCATCTTTTGTATTTATTATCAGAATATCCAAGATCATTTTTTCGTATCTGGTTACGATGAAAGTTTCTAACCACTGCTAATACTGTGTGTGCAAAGAGTTCACGTTGGTGTGTTTGCTCATAGTTTGTCAGACAATTTTTGGCATTCGAAAGAAAGATACTTGCTTTAGAGTAGTGGTCCCTTACCCTAGGATCGTGAACCGGTAACGGTTCATGTACCAAATAGTACCGACCCACCCAAAGAACATTAAATTATTCCCATTTTATTTACTGTGTCTTACTTCTCTCGGGTTTGTGGGAATTTCCATGGAAATCACTTTATATTCCATATTAAATTATTTTATATTCAGTTTTTGGTGTAACTGTATTTATTCTAAAGGCATATTTAGGCACAATTAATAAAAACGCAATACAGTTTAAAATATATATAATCAATTACCGCTTCTAGCGGTCACTTATATATTATTTTTACACTCAGGTATTTAATCTACTCCTCTAGACTTCCAATTAAACCTTTCACACTTAAATTCTCATTTTATCACACACGTAGTAATTTTTAATTCTTAATCTTTTTTATTTAATTCTCACACCTAATTTTATAATGATGCAGCAAAGGGCTAAGAGATATATAAGCTGAACCCATGTAACCACCCAGTTTTTCATGAAAGGAGTTTGAGCTTCCCTGCGGGAAGCAGGCACTCCAATAATCCATCAACTTATATATATAATCAACTTCTCCCCCTTTAGCGGGTCGAAGTAATGTTATTAAATGTTCACAGGTCCCTGTGGCAGTAAAAAGGTTGGGTAGCACTGCTTTACATAGAGCACTATATAGTGAAATCTGTAAGCAAAATATCGTTATCGTTAAGTACGAGGTGTCTGAAATAGAACTATCAAGCTGCCAGATTAGAGCCCGCATTTACTTCCAGTTTTGCTGCAAAAAGTCGGTAACATAATGTCACCGAGTCATGTATACAGCTTTAGGTACTACTTTTACACCATTTGGCCCTGTGGTTGTTTGGTATTGAAATTTCAAAAACAAGGACTATGACATTCAAGAAGCGAAGCACTCTGGCCGGCTTACTAACTTTGGGAGAAAACTTTAGTTACAACCCGATAATATTATCCCAGAGAATAATCCAAGTTGGAAAAAAAAAGATTCTTTAGTAATATTTGTGGAACATTGACTAATGTATTTTAACTATAAATGTTAAAAGAAAATGTATCGCTAAATATCTGAATGACAAAGGATTCAGAGGATTATTACAGTCCGAAGATTGTCGCGGTTTTTAAAGATAAAGTACAAGGAAGTTCAACTTTTATCTTAGAGACAGAGACTCGTAAGTTTGCTATTTCCTGCCGGGCTTCTAAGCATCTGATAGAATTGTTGTCGTTCTAAAACTCAGTTGGTGACATTTCTACAATCCAGAAGATAGAGATCTAAATACAGTAGTTGATTAATCGAAGCTTTAAAAGTAAATGATAAAATATGTCATTAATGAGTGTCCTGTTCCCTGATGCTTTATGGTTGATATGAAAAATGGAAATTTTAATTAGTTTTTAATTGGTGATAATAGAATTGTAATTATCCTATGGAAAAGTAGTGGAAATAATTGTTTATACGACAGGAAATGCTTTTTTTCTAATTTCTTTTATTAATCTGGAATTTTTAATTATTAAAAAATGAATTAAAACAATAAATTAAAAGAAATGCAATTAAGTTTAAATGAAAAGAAATTTTTAAAAAATGTTACTGTTATATTTAGAGAACACTTACTTACTACACCAAAATACTTCAATGAAATACCAACTTTCATATCAGAAAAATAATATTATAGTCCTTCTGAAATAATTTAAATATTTTTATCATTTTATTCACTTTTGGCTCATAAAAATGAAACAATGTATAATAACGAAAGAGTGAAACATAATATTAAAAAAATATTCTTTATACATATCATCTCATAATTATATCTAGTTCAAATCATTTGTAAGAGTGCAAATTTTTGCTTTTTTGTTTGCTTCGTTGATTTATTTTGAATTTATTTAACTATGACGAAAAGCACATAAATGTGTGCTAAATTACATAATCATAACAGCTGCAAATATTTATTTAGTTTCCCCTGTAACTTTAAAACAAAGTAAGATCATATCAAACGGCATTCTCACGATTTTCGACTGGTTACCTGAGGTGCATGAATTTTGAGGGTGGCAAAAGAAGCTTCTCAATTTGCCCCAAATGTAACATCAGTCCCTTTTCTCCTCAGCACATTCTGTAATGCCTGGGGTTTTCCTGTGAGGAGGCTGTTGTATCCCCCCCTGCTGTTCTTAGACTTTGTACAGATTTATAGACTCATGTGGATCTGGTCTAGTTTCACTAGACTAGATGGGGATTAGTCCCACCACCACCACTTTAAAACAAAGTTGCATTAAATATATAGGTTGAAACCTGTTTAGGATTTTAAAATATTATCTTAAAACTTTCCCTTACAAATTGTTTTATATTTTCTTGCAAAGAAAAATTTTTTGGGACAAACAGTTTTCACAATCCTTAAGGTAATCTGATTTTTAAGATAGCAATTTAATTCTGATTTTTAAGATAGCAATTTAATTGTAAAATGGAAAGAAAAAACCTATTCAACGAAATATTTAAGACTCACATGCCTAGAAGAAAATAATCTGAACGAAGCACAGTCCATAAGAAAATGAAAATGTAATCAATAATTCTCAAAGATGAGCTAAAATAATGCTATTCAAAAAGTACTAATGAAATGATTTAGTGAAAGAAACTGATGGAGAAACTGCATACATAATAAAGAAACTTAGGAAAATATCGTTACAATAATGCATGGACCCTCTTGATTGTAGAATTTAATAATAATTAAATACACATATGAAATATTTACACACACACATATATACGCACACAGTTATAACAATTAATTTATTTTATTGAAAAATACTAAATACTATTAAAAATGCACTTACAAGTGTTCAATAAAAAAAAGGTAAAAATGCATTACTGCATACAAAAAGGGGCTTTAAATAGATTTTGACATATTATTCGTATTTTTGGTGTTAGGTTAAATTTGAGACTGTCGATAAGAATTTGTATTAGTGTTAAATAAAAATAAAATCTATATACAGGATTTCAAAAAAAAAAAAAAAAGAAACATTTACATTAACATCATCATGTGTAATTTTTCTGATTTTTTAATTATATGATTATTCGGATTGCAAATTTTATATTATTTTTATGCAATTTGTTAGCGATTTTAAACCACAATTTTCAATTGCATTTTTTTCATTAAATGTGGTCAATCGAATTGTCGTAGTTAAGAACTTTAGCTATTAATGATATTAATATTCTCTTCAAAATATTTATGAAAACTTTTGATGTACAGATGAAGACTTTGAGTATGGATAAAAAAAAAACCCTAGAAAATTAAAAATATGTGTCAGAGTTCCTGACACTGGGATAAGGATATCATTGGATTTACGGGCTATTGTATAAAATGACAAAACAATTCTTTTACTGAAAAAATAACTCCCAAAATACAATTGATGAGCAATGAGATGACTTAAAGTGCAGTTATTCATCATAAAGTAAATAAATAAAAAAATAATTAATACTAAAAGTTAATTAATATCGGAATGGCAATAAGGTTAAAGTAGAAAAAAAACTGGTATAAAAAGCAAAAAATATTTATATAAAATGTATCCTTTTTTATATGTGTATAATATATCCTTGGGAATATTTATCATGGAAGCTTAATCCAGTTCAACGTAGGTCTACTTTTAAAAGTATCAGTTACAGAGGCGTAGGCTACCACCGGATCAGCCTTATCGATGATACGGGGCCCCCAAGCTACAGGGGCCCCAACACGTGTAACTCCAGTCCCACTAACAGGGCTCTTATATCTAAAAAAGGGCCCCGAAATAATTTTGATACAGGGCCCACACTCAGAACTAGCTCTCTACGCCTGTGATCAATTATTTTGATGCAAACTTAAATGTGTGTGTCCTTAAATTCTTTTATAATTAAAATTTACTAAAAACGCATCTCTGAGGATTGATTATTATTTTATCAAAAAGATTTTTTTGCATTTTTAAAATTCATTTTAATTAGAATAAAGAAAGCTATTTCCCGGCTTTGCTTGTTTCTCTTTTGATACTAAATAAAATTGGAAAAATCAGACAAACCTTTAATTAAATTGGTCAGTTCCGAAACTCAACAGATTTTTGATGACAAGACTGAGTTCAAAGTGGAAACAGTAACATTTTTTTTTGCCCTGCAGTAAAAAAACCTAAGTAAAAAGTTAAGATATAGCCTTAAATTTAATAAAATACTCTCACTGGCACTGAAATTTAATAACTGGTATTTAGTGTCTTCTTATTTTGGGGATTCATTAGACATAAGCTGTAACGAGAGACATGTTTAAAAACTAGCATAAATAGTTAAGTAGGCTTAATGATCCTTGTAATTTCAGGATGATTTATTGAGGGAAAAACCTTCAATTAATCGCATCATGGTTTGATCTTGTTTCATAGTAATGTTTGTAGATATTTTCTTTCACATAAATACCCCGTGATACTGCGTGAATAAATTAGCCACAGAGCTCAGTAATCACTAGTAGTTGCTATTTAAAAAAATATTTCCTGTTATTTAATGAAAAACCATCTGAACATTTAATTTGAAATTTTGCATGTCGAGGGGGAAGTATACCTAAAGAAAGAAATGAGAAGTATGTATTCGTGTGCTCATCTTTAGTTAAAAATTTAAGGAATAATTGGAAAAAAACAAAAAATAAGTACTTCTAATAATCAGAATTTATAATGCTTTATGCAGTTATGAGCCAAATCTACAAATTATGAAAGTTAATTTAATTATATAATTCTTTTAATATTCATTTATTTAAATCTACTGGGGATATAAACCATATAGCAACTTTTTCATTTTAAAATTTACATTTCTTGAATGTGAAAAGCCTAATAAATTAAAATCTTTTCTTTTCTTCCTAATGGGTTGCATATCTTCAACTTAGCTCTTGCAGACACGCCAAGTTCACAAATGAGAGAGCCGTTTTTCATGGGAGCGTCATCAAGTGGCGGCTCTCGTTGCCAAATTGTGACGCTCGAATTAATTTTTATTCAAGCTCTTGTCGGTTGCCAAGAATAGGCCATGATTTAATTTTGCCGAGAGTACCAGAGATACCACATAATCATATGACATGCACGCTTACAATTTTCGCATCCAGACAATCTATCATTTCCGGCCGGGATCGAACCCGTAACCTTGGGTTTATGAAGTGAGAGACCACGGTACCTTAAAGCCACCGAGCCGACGTAGAAAAGCTGATCAAAATCTGTATCGTCAAACAATTCAATAATTCATTTTTTAGAGGAACATCAAAATGATGTTTTGCAAAGCTATCTCTGTCATTGAACATCTATCTTTTTCTCCAACAGAATTAATTAAATTTGAAAGGTATAATCTTTTCTTTTTCCTTTTTTTACATTTGATTTGTGATTCTGCTTATCTTAATAACAAATTTATGGAAGATATTTTCCTTTTTGACAAAAAAACAGTTAAAATTCAAAATAATTCTAAAACTCATCTTAATCATGATTCTATTGTAAGGAACATTTCAAAAAACAGTTATTTATCATTTCTGAAGCGACGAGTCCAAAAAAAGTTTGCGAACACTGTTTTCCGTTCTGCATCTTAAAATTTTTAATTCTCATCTTAGACGTGAATGGAAATTATTAGGTCCTCAATACCGTAACTAATGGTGTTTTTTTCTATGCATTCAACCTCTTCTACTACACTGCTAAAGAAAAAGAAAAAATAAGAAAAAAAGAGAAACGGTTTAGCGTGATGAATATGTCATGATAATTTCCTGAACTTTTATTTATTTTAATATTCTGTCACAGTAAACATTAAAAAGTTGAAAAAGCACTGCTGATGATATGATAAATTTGAGATCATAGATATGCCAAGTGGTTAAACACTTTTTGAATGTTTAATATCGGCAATTTCATATCATATACATTGTTTAAGGGAGTATATTCAGCATATGGGAATTTGATTCGTTGTTTATGCAAAAAAAAAGAATACTTAATGAGACGGAAAATTTATGGATGTGCCAATGAATGTAGTGTAATAAATAATAAATAATTGCTGTATTATTGAGATGATATAGACAGGTTTCCTCTCTCTGTTAATACGTTCGATTGAAGGAGGAAGTAGCAAGAAAAATTTGATGCTTACAAGATATGGAAAATAATAATGACATTTATTCGTTAGTTATGAAAATATGTTTTTTTTAATCAAAATTAACACATCGACAAGAGAATCAACATCTTAAGAATTTCTTGTGCTGAATACCTCTAAGAAAACCCAATGTTCATGGGCTATTTTTATTGATCTATGGTCATTTGCTTATGACTGTGGTAGTCGAGTGGTCATGATCGCGTATTCGTGACCAGCGTTATTTTTGTAGAGTCGTGATTTCAAGACCCGATGCCACTAAAGAATTACAATGTAGATGGTTGATATACGTTAAATTGACTTAAAATCTACACGTTAGTGTTGTGTTGAAGTTTGGAGAATGGATGCCAGCTCAGGTGTTGTCCTTATCACGTGATCGAGTTTTAAAATTACGGCAGCATTTCTCGAACTGTGGGGCACGTCCCCTAGGGGGCGTGATAACTGTACGAGGGGGGGCACGAGCATAATGAAAAGTCGAAAACAAAAGATTATATTAGAAAATTATTGATTTATGGAAGGTAAACAAACAAAATACATTCTGACAAAGTAAAAAATAAAAACACATTTACACCGATATACACTTATAAACGAATCAGTACTGCACAATGTATTTTATAATTAATTTAACAATACTTAGTTAAAAACAAGTTTAATAATTACCAGTGACCCCATGGGCTTGTCATATAAAAGTTATATCCAAAAATTAATATTTATCTTGATAATTTGTACGGTTTATATTTAATCCCTCAACTGCCGATTAAAAGTTACACGATTCGCCCCCCTTGCCACCATTTTCCAAGTAGGTGCGCGTATGGGATGTATTGCGGAGGATGGGAAGAAAAGGAATAAATAAGAAAATCCTTTGAAATAAGTAAATCCTTCACAAACACTGTCAAGGTCCTTTTATTGCATTCCAAAACCTTCGGAATAATTTTATGGATAGCAGTGCACAGAAAAGATCGTACTTCGGAAAGACGTATATATACGTCCGGGCAATTATCACTTCGATTGATCGAGATGTTTATATACGTCGGTAGCACTTATGAGGTTAAAATAGTATTGTAGCTTTAGCGTGAAAGTATTGTATTATTGAATTCAGTACATTGTTATTGTATGGGGGGGGATAAAATCAAACTTATGATTGAATATTGGGTCGCAAATAATAAAAATTTGTGAAGCACTGAATTACGAGGTTTGTCACAAATATCCTCATGTAATATTGCAAAATACGAAGCTGATAAATAATCAATTCAGTTCAAGTTGTTTGCTCTAGCCCTGGTTGCAACAAAGAACCGTCGCATAGATCAATAACAGTTTGTTCCAATTTAACTTCAACTACGTTATAAATCTTCGCGCATGTGGTGTAGAAGCAAAGAAAATAAGAAAGCAGCTCAGGTGTTGCCCTTGTCATCTGCTGACGTGGTACAAAATTACCGTGTTTTATCTCCAAAAAATGTTGCAGGTGCTACTCTAGAGCAATAATAACGATATACGATCTTCATGCCAATAAGAATCTCTATCTGGTCAAACAAAGAAGTTTTAACAATAAGTCTAAATTTTTCAAATTCATCGTTTGAAAAAAAAATTATTTTGCACTCCCTTCTTTTGCACATATGAAAATATCCACAGAATTTTAATAAAGTTTGCATATGCTACATATAGTTATGCGATAAAAGTTAATTTAAGGACTTTTGCATTTACAAAAAAAGATAAACCTTTTAATAAACACGCATATAAAAAATTATTAAAAAAAAACATACTCATATATTTATTTCATATTTAACTTAAAAACATTTTAAAAGGAAAAATCAAGAAGACCACAGTTACAGTAATATATTCCTCGGATAAGTATTTTACAAGTATTTATGCTTCATATAATAAATTATTCTCCCTCCAAAAGTTTTTCTCTTTTCCTTTCGGACCACAGCTGTCCATTACTGCTCTAGAATGAATAAAGACCGTCTTCGCGTAATGTTAAAGAGCAGGACTCAAATTCGGAATATTTTTTCAGATATAAAAGTACTCCAACACTACCAAATTTTGGCTTTGCTACCCTACAGAAAGTCTCATATTTTGTCATACTGCTCCTTTTACCTGAGTAGATCCATTTTTACTGGTCTAAAATGTGTTCCGCAATTTTGCTCCTATACCGTAATGCTATAGGGCAGTGGTTTTCAAACCTTTTTAACTCACGGAACCCCTAGAACTAAAAAGTATTTTCATGGAACCCCATTCCATACACACACATACTTCGAAGAATATATCTCAAAATAATATTTAAAGTAGATCAACATGTTATGGGAACTTTATGTAAAATCAATTAGATAAAGTATCGAATTTATTGTTAAAAAAAATTTAATCTAATTTTTAAATATAATTTACTAATTAATAATAATAATTTGTGATCCAAGGGTCACCTATCCATGCATTGTATTTAGTAACTGAGACATGCGCTTGCTTCTTTTCACACAAAGTGTGGAAGTCTAGGTCTATCGAGATTAAATGCAATTGCATTACATATTCTGAGCTTAATTTGTTCTTATACTTTGCTTTTGCAGCCACTTACGTTGAGAAATATATTTCTCTTAAACACAATGCTTTGAATGGCATAAAAATGTTTATACCTGTGTGAGAAATCCCGTATATTTTGCATGAATTTGCAACCTACAGTTTTGAAAATGCTCTTGCTTAAATTTAGATTTTAACATCGAATATGTTTAAATGTCGATAAGTTGTTTCCTCTCTTTAATTATAAATCTTTTTTTCTACAAATGCAAAAAGGTACACATTCCATTAGAAAACTATTTTGTTTTGCAGGACATTGTGCTATTAACGAGCATAAAATCATCTCGTGGAACCTGAAATAATACATAATAGAATATTCCTCACCTGGTAGAAGTATATATATAAAGATAACACGCTTTAATATTCTTTTATTAAAATAAAAGTTTCAAAAGTGTTGCAAAATAAAGTTTTTATACATAAACAAAATCTTTATTTTTAATCAATGGATGAGTTTTAGGTACTTGTTACTATTAAAACTCCACAGAGAACGTGAATCTATTTTGCATACATATTTTTTTTCTCTCGATTTTTTATTGTAAATCGTGGAACCCTTAGGTTCCATGAAACACAGTTTGAAGACCACTACTATATTACGTTACTCCTTTATATATGTTGAAATAAAAAATATATATTTTTTGAATATTTTGAAATTCTAAAAATGCTATACTTTAAACAGATATATCTATTTCGACGTTGCAAATTTTAATGAAAATAGAGATATTTTTCTGTTTGGAAATGTGCTCCACGTTTAATTCAGGATCTCGCATTTTTGGTGAAGATAGCCTTAAATTCAAGCAAAACTAGAATTTCAAGTAATATAATACAAGAAAGGATTCGTAGGGCTATTATAACTGTATTGGTCTGATAAAAGCTTATAGATTGATGGATTAAGTGTTCAATTTTCATTTTTGAAAAAAAAATGATCTATTAAATAATATGTAAATTCAATTGGACCTCACAGTCATGGCATGACCCCAAAATGTGGAATATGAAATCCATTCAAATGTGACTTTCATCACTTGACCGTGTTTCAGATTTAATAAATTCGTAAACAATGACATGTTCAGATGTGTTGTTCCAGAACCACTTAATTCAACCAAATTTAGGAAGATTTAGCTAAAATGATCGAAATTCGAGTTATGGTGTAAGGCAGGGGTGTCGAACTCGAATCCCACAATGAACATATTTATGGCCCGATCAGTATTTCTCGGAACACAATGATATACCTGTAAATTAAAATATCAAAATTTCTCCCGAAATAGAAAAAATAGCAGCATAGAAGAGATGTCAAAGACGCACACATTAAATTTTTCTTGTTTTTTATTTATTAATTTATGTTTATTATAATGTATTATTCGAAATAAACTTACTTTTTTGCGAATATTGATTTTTTTGCGGTCCACATTAAGTTAAGTCTTATTTGTTTAGCCCAAGTCAACCTTTGAGTTTGACACCCTTGGTGTCAGATAAATATTTGTGATGTGATACTTGGGTGTCTTAGGAAGTGTTTAAAATTTATGATTGGAAATTTTGATACGAAAAAAAAATGAGTTTATAGATGGTAGTATCAATTTTATCTTATTGTCAAACACAAATTTAATGCGACTGATTCCCCTTCCCCTTTAAAATTTTTCTTTTCCTTGGAAACAATAAACGCTTGTGTGAAATTTTTTAAAAAATTGATGCAATCATATTTTATTATAAATATATTAGTTAAGCGATTGTAGAATTTAATAATAAAATTAATTTGTATTTATGCGCGTAAGAGGGCCGAAATGATAGTAATGGATGCAACTTTTTATTCTGTTTTTAACTTCAATTCGTATAAATAACAAAAGAATGTTTACTTATTCAGTTATTACAATTAATTACCAATTAAGGGCAGTAATCACTCTTGATCGGATTACGTGAACCAAATTTCCGTGAAAATTTGTTTCTATGGTATATATATATATATATATATATATATATATATGGGTTTTTATTTCTCTCTTTATTTTCCGAAACAAAATAGCAGTTTTTTCCCCTTTTGCTATTAACATATTAATCTTCTTGTTTGAAGGCCTTATTTTTATGTTTCCTGAGAAGCATAATTTTTTGAATAATGAAGGATTTTATCCAATTTGATTAAAATTTAATAGTTTTATTACACTTATTTGATTTAAAAATATGCATTAAATCATTTTTCTTCAAACTATTGAATCCCTTATTTAAATACAGTAAATATCTTGTAAAAAATATTTAATAGCCTCTAAAGACGAAATAGTACTTTTAAAATATACCTTTATGTTATTAAATTGTATTCACATTATTTAAAACATATATGAATTCTTCTTTGATATATAATACAGTAAGGTGTACAATTTTTTTAAAAAAGTGCTTGTACAGAGTATTAATAGTCAAACTTTGATAAACTTGTTTGGTATGAAATACCTTGGAAATAAAACAATTCCCATAATTATTAAGCATTCATTAAAACATCTCAGATAAATTTTTTAAAGGAAACTAATTACGATACGTTTTTTTACGTAAGAATGTTCTATAGAATATCAAAATCTAACTATACATTGAAATGTTTGTATTTGATTTGAAGAAAAATGTGGAAAATTGTTCCCATCTCTCCACTAAGAAATAAAATACAATAAATACAAACATCCCATAAAATTTTCAACGTGTTCTGCATATAATTTTAAAATTTTATTTTTTTGAATTTATATATTTTGTATCAAATTATTTCACTACTTCGGAATTTTTTTATTTTGATTTCTAATTACAGAATTAAATAATTTATTTTCAATGATCAATTATTAAATTATTAGATGCTTTGAACAGTGAGGTGTTTAAAGCTGTCTTCACTTAATGTTAAAGAATAGGACTTGGATTCGGGATATTTTTAAAGATATAAGAGAACTGAAATAATTATATTTATCATTCAGGGAGCAACACATTTCATCATATTCCTCATTTTTATCCCAGTTGATTTATTTTTTCTGGTGTAAAATGTGTTTCTCGCATTTTTTCTCCTATACCGTACGGCAGGAGTGGGCAGACTTTTCCAGGATGAGGGATACTTTAAATGCTTTAAAGTGTTGCAGTCCACCCAATGGCATAGGCGTGGCCATTCTGTATTGAAATTTTATGTTTTCTTTTTTTAGCACTTGTTTTCGACATTGAATCCCTGTTTTAAAGTATGAAAGATTACTTTTTTTTACTACAAAAACGTTAACACAAAATTGTCAAGTTGAATACCTGAACAACTATGAGTGACTACTAGGCCGTGGATGTATTCAATGCAGCTGACAGAGAACATACGTGAACCGATGAATCTGAAACCGACATTTGCATTTAGTTTGTTCACTGCCAAGTCCTACGACATCGCGAACATAACACTGAAACGAGAACCCAATCCTGTAGAAACGTGGGATGTAGGATGATGGTTCAATAACCAATCCCGCGCTATCATGGGAAGAGTTGATCATCAGAACCTTTCAGTTGGCGTTTGGGGAAAAATTCATTTATATGTCTATCATCGCAGTGATCGCTTCTTTCCCTACAGTAGCAGTGAACGTGTTAAGCGTCATCGCGCGCTTCCAATGAAGGTACAAGTGTCGTCTACGCATCCATCGAATCATTTGCTTAAGTAAAAACAGTCACATTAATTGAGAAAAGAAGATTCTCCAGTCTAGCTGGCTTGATGTTTCATATATATGTTCCTTTTAGCATTCGAATCTCAGGTTTTAGTAAAAGCGGTCACACCCCAAAATATTTTGATGGTCCACCGGTCGATCGCGATTGACTTAATGCATATCTGTGCGGTAAGGCTAAACGAGCTATCTCTTTACATGTTAAAATGAAAAAAAAATATTTTAAATCTTTTGAAAATTTAAAAACACTGCATTATAAACAAATATAGGAATTACGAAACTGTAGGTTTTCATGAAAATAGAGTCATTCTTTGTTTGAAAAATGTGCTCCAAATTTAGTTTAGGCTTTCGTACAGTTGGCGAAGACAGCATTTCATTTCGTTTTTTAGTAAATATTAGTGGAGGTGGAGGAGTTGATTCTGATTTATTGCTCAGCATTTTACAGCATTTCTTTGGTGATTGTCAAGTAAAAAAAATCAATCAATGCCACTGATTACTTATTACTAAAGAAAATGAACGAATGCACTCTTACTACGTCACTAAAGAAGTGAAAGAGAGAGAGAAAAAAAAATGAATAATCTATTAATACTAGAATCGTCGTACTGTGAATTCAACGCTGCAATTGGCGTTTACAAAAAGTTTTCAAATGTGCTTAAGCGCATTGTGGTTCACAATTGGATTAAAACGTTCTCAAAGGCAAAAACAGAATAAGGGCGCTACTGTATTCGAACTGATTTTTATCACCAGGAATACAGTTGAAATGCTTATTATTGAAACAATGGAAAAGTACAAGCATTGAATCCTAAAGGGGTCGATTGGTATGCAGTGTTGTATCCGAATCTGATAAGGTATCAGTTTCCGCTTTTTTATTTGTAAAAACAAGTTACAAAACAGTGAGGAGTTTATACAAATGTTTTTCTCTCTCTCTCTCTCTGTCCAGCGAACAGCTTAATTAAATCGACGGCTTAACGCCATAAACAAACTTTGCAAAAGCGTTTTTACTCGTTGTCTTCGTACAAAGTGTCATTTCTTTTCTTTTAAATATCTCAGCATAAATAGGATATTTTTGTTTCGGTTCCTTTTTTGTCATGGTTAAAACAAATAAGAATTTTTGATGTATTCTTGGCCCTTTTTTTTGTCTAGAGAATTGAAGAGGTCTTTGAAAAAGTTTAATTTCATACTTAATCCCTGCGTGAAACTTGAACTATGCTTAAAATCTACCAATTATTATGCAATTCAGTTAGGAATTAAATGATATAAAATTGAAACTAACATATGACATAAAAAGGTTGTGTTACATAGAATTTATTTTATTATTCAATTATAAAAGTTATTTTCGATACATATATTTTAAGTATATAAATCTTTAAACATTTTTTTTAAAAAAATCTTTCCAAAAACATTTACAGTATTACTTTTAAAAAATTGTCTCATTTTAATATCTTTTTATTTAATTTTTATACTCACTAGTATTGAATAGTAAGGAAGAGATAGGAAAAGCACTTCACAAATATACATGTATAGAAGAGAAATCTTCATCAAAAATAACTTTGAAATGTATTTTTAATCTGGAACTTTTTTCAATAACTTATTTTCAGCATTTTCTTCTTTTCATTCGTAAAATTATACTCAGATTGTACAAGTTTGAGAATGTAGTCATGTAAACATAATTTTAAATTCATAATATATAATACAAAAATACAAGAACCGTGAATGTTACCTGCATTTTTAAATTAATATTACAATCACACAGTTGTGATTAAAATTCGCTTTCATTATTATATGGAATGTGAGAAATTTTTAAAATGGGCATTCAAATTATAAATAAAGATTACAAAAATTGCTTCAGTAAAAAAAATAAAAGAAAAAAAAACAATTTTTGTTGCATATTTTGCACAAAATAAGTAATCAAAGAAGGAAAAATCACTTATAGCGCCCTTTATACACACACAATATTCATTTATCCTCCTTTATGACAAGATACATAACATATGATGCTAATCAAATAATAAAGCTGAAAATTTAAGAAAAAAAGACAAATTTAAAAAATGCTACTCATAATTTAAATACTAATTTAAGAATCTATGCTGTTCAAAAATGTCACGTTATTAGCCAGAAATGGACATCAATTCGAAATTCAAGTGTGAGGAATTCATATAAAATCGATTTAAAATGAATATTCGTATTTCGATCCTATTAAAGCAGCACAGAGAAAGATTTTATATACATTGAAATTCACACCTGAAACTAAATACAATGCGTAATTAACCCATAAGTAGTGATTAATAGTAAAAAATAGTAATTTAAAATAGAAAAAATAGTCCTGCCGGAAATAAAAAGATCGACTTCTTGCAAATGAATTCGATTTCAGAACTAAACCTTAAAAAAAAAGGATAAACTCTTAGGACATTTAACTCCTACCTTTTGAGTGGTTTTGATAAACGAAATCCAAAAAAAAAAGAAATCTGAAAAAGTCGTACATTGTTATCAGAGGTACTGCTGGATTAGTTACGCCTTCATATCATTAGTTCTGGTTTATGAATCAAAAAATAAAAATAAACCTTTTTTGATTGAAACAATAACAACAACAATAAAAACTTTTCATATTCTTTTTCAGCAAATGAATTTGAAGTTTAAAAAAACGAAAAGATTTGAAACCTTGTAAGCAAAAAAATCAATTCAAAATACGTTCAGTTTTAACCTTTTGAGCAGTTTTGATAAATGAAACCATAAACGAAGACTCAAAAAATTCGGGGGGGGGAGGAGTCGTATACAGCTGTTAGGTATGTTGTTTTCACTTTTTGGAAAAGAGATGCTGAAATTTTTTCTCCCCCCTCCTCCAAAAAAAAAGAGAAGAAAACATCCATGAATTTGTACTGACATGATAAATGAAAGGAACTGAACCTTTCAAACAAGAAATCAATTCAAATGACGCTCAATTTTAATCTTTTGAGCAATTTTGATAAATGAAACAAAAAAAAAAAAAAAAAAAAATTTGAAAAAGCCATATTAATATTATTATTATATATATATATATATATATATATATATATATATAATATAGTTATATATATATATAAAATATATATATATATATATATATATATATATATATATATATATATATATATATATATATATATATATATATATATATATAACACTCGGACATTTCTTTTTTTGAGAAAAAATGCTGTAAAACTTTCTCTCCCAAAAAAAACATCCGGTTCGTTCCAGTACTGTGATATCCGGGTGCCAATGTTCTGCTCTGTCACCCGGTTCCCTTTAAAACTCATGTCACAAGAGATGAAAAAAGCACTTGAGTGGTTGTTCAGAGACATGGAAAGGTCTTTGGGAATGGTGCACCGACTTAATAATGGATGCTTCACTTCTGTAAATCCGATTTTGATCGATAAAAATAAAACTATTTGTAATAATTTGAGATAGAGATTATGCAAATGTAACTATCATCGAGTCTCTTTCTTGTCATTTAAGAATTTTTTAAGCTTGAAAGAAAATGGGAAACTCACTTATGCGAATATCTGGAAAAATAAAATTTGCTTTATGATGGTACCGCAACATAAAAAGGTTTTTTTTTTCTGGACGTGTTTGTCATAGATTGTAATAAATTTTTTCTATGTGAGTGATTTCTTAAAAAAATTCTATTGATTTTGAAATTCTAAAACATGGTAAATTCAATCAATGAAATCAATTCTCCTTGCTTTTTTCTTGCAGTTTTTCAATCTCTTTCTTTTCTTTTCTCTTTTCATTAGTATGCTTTCGACTGAATTCATTCCCCCACCCCCCGCGATAAATCATTTTCCTTTTGATTGATTATTTATTCTAACAATATCTGATTTATCGTTAAGAGAAATGTTACAAATAATAATTTTGATAACTTAATTTACAATATAAATAAAGTTTTTATCATAGAGTTTGATGTAAATAAAAATGAATAAAAAGCTAAATAGTGCATATTTGGATCTCTAAGCATAAAGTTCCATACTCCCCAAAGGCAAATTTTTTACTACAAAAAAAAATCCCCGTTCTTCTCTTAGTAAATATGAAACTCCAATCGTGCGCACACGTAATTTATAAACTAAGAAATTCTAAACTAAATTAAACTAAATACAGTGGCACCAGCTCATGAGGGCCTAGGACTACTGGGCCCATCTCAGTATTCGTAACCTTGGGCACTGAGGTGCATTAGCAGATGTTCTAGTCAGGTAGTCAATCTGACGCGAAACCCCCAGTGATTAGTTCCCAAGCAACCTTGGTACTCATTTATCGAAAGACTGAGTCGTCCTCATCCGGCCCGGGATTTGAGCCCCTGACCTGTGGTGTGAAAATGCAATACGCTACCACTGAGCCACTATGCTTCAAGAAATTCAGAAGAACATTTATATGTTATCTCGAAACTCAATTAATAAAATGCATTTTGCGTTTTATACCCAATCATTCAAATAATTAAGTGATGCATTTTTAAGTATTTATTTTAAGAGTTGTTAATGTTTTCCAACAGCTAAAAAAAAATGTAGTGTACTTTATCAAAATACAATTTCCATACATTTTTTTTTTTATTTTCGCAATGATTTTAGAAATTTAACTCCTTAAGATCATTCAGATTTTTATCTATATTCTTTTTTTATTTATACATTTTTGTACTATTCTTTTGTCAGTATAACTATTAAAATCTTTAATAAATTGAACTTTAAAGAGTTTTCTAAAGTACTTAAATCGCCGAAGCCTTTTTTTATAAATAGATATACTCCCAAATATTTTAAACACAGATTTTTCTATTGACTGGACATTACATAGGTTTTCATACCAGAGCTTAAATGCCTTATGTTCTTAAATGCTTAGATTAAACAACACAATAAAAGAAAATTAATAGGGTCTTTATTTGAAATCGACTTTCTTTTTGAGAATATTGTATGAAAAATAATTAATTAATTATGCTTTTTATTATTAAGGTAATACAAAGTAATTTCAAACCTTTTATTTAATTTTCGAAAAATGTGATATTTTGAGACATAAATTAAATAATTATTGATTAAAATTATGTGAATTAATAAATATAATTGTTCCTATACCAGCATTTTATTTCTACGGTTTTGACAAGAAAAGCATTTCCCAATAAGGAAAAACAACAACAATAAAAAACAGTTACCTATAAATGTATAATTCAGTATTGAAAAAATAGCAGGGTATATCAATTTTTTATATTTTGTCTGTTAAATTACATGAGTATTCAAAAACAATCACGATGTTAATTTATATATAAAAAAACTTTCTAATAAAAATATTTAATGTAAGGGAAAATCGGATTTCCTTTAATAAAAAAAAATTTGCTTTTTTAAACATTTTGAGAAACAAGAAAGAATTTTTCAATTCTATTGGATACCATTAAAACTTTGAAGTATTCCATTCCCGAGTTTTAACAATTTTAAACAGTAAAATAGGAAAAAGAAAAGTAATATATTTAACATTCATCAATTCCTTGTAATTAAATTAATAATTAGCATATTTAAAAAATATCATATATATGACTTGAGTGTTATTAAATTTAGTTTAAAAAAGGAAATTCCAAGATTCTTGATTATAAATCTTAATGAATATTAAGAAAAATAGAATTATATTCTTAATTTATAGATAACTTTTGAATAACGAAATCAATTCCAATCCCCCCATCCGATTTTGACATGATCTGGACCATTAAGTCTTTCATCCACAGAGGCTGAACAGCTTAAATAATGGTTGTGCTTCCGAAAACATTAATTATTCATTACACTTGCGGGCAATTTTATTCTGCTTCCGTATTTCATACAAACACAAGGAACCGTCAACGCTTTTCATTTACATCTAGCTGACGAGGATTACCTACATGCGTTTTGAGATCGAAATCATATTTTGTTGTAAGAAGGTATATTTTTTTTAATTGAAATCAAGTCTTATTTGATGAAGCGTTGAGACGTAAAATGTCGTCTGGGCGAGCATGAATCGCATACTGACTACATACAGTATTCGCTTCTGCATTACGCTTCATTGCTTGAGCAAAGCAAACAGTTTCAGGCTTTGCCTCTCAGACAAAACGATGAATGCCCAGATAAGGGGCTAAAAGAGATGTGTGTTTCTGATGACAATGACATGTCTGTTACATCTGCTTCTGAGATGTACTTAGTACTTTCTAGATAATAACAAAGCGCAAAAATTTGGCCAATCAAATGGAATATCTGTTATTTTTTTGCGCCTTAAGTCTTTGATACCCTACAACTGAATAACATTAGGAGGAATGATGAAAATTCTTGTAGGTTTATGCACGGCCTTTTTTTTTATTGTTGTTGTTTTGTTTGATTATATAAAATAAGATGCTTCAAATATTTATTTGAGGCATTACAGGTTGATATTTTCTGTCGATAAATTTCCCCTTTCAGCCTCAGACATCTTAAGGTATCCGACTAGGTTGAAAAAGTGCTTTTTAGGTGTTCGATGTTTGGTGTTGTTTGGGTCATTAGGGAAAAAAGAAATTAATTATTGAGGAAGAAGGACTAATACATAAAACTAGAGAGTTTTTTAAGTTCTTTTTACAGCTTTTACTTTATCTAACTAATAAAAATATTTTTTTTAATTCGTTTTTTGAAGAATGAACTTTTCATGTTAATTTGTGCACGAGAAACGGGATATCTTCTAAATAATCTAACCAAATGCAATGGAATTTATAACATATATACTATGGTCCCTTCAGAGTGTAACAAACCTCAGGTTTTATGAGTGCTACATTTAATCACATTTTACAGCCTTTTTTAGCTTAGAACATGCATTAATTTTGACGAAAAACCATGATCATCAAATTTAAATGCTAATAAAATATTTATTTCTTAAACTATTTTTATCCCACGGTTTGTGACACTTCAGAGGGATCAAGAAGTATATCAATGACGCTAAAATTGCATAATGTGCAATTTATTTTTATTTACCACGCTTTTTTTAATTTAAAAAGTTTTGCTAATTTTTTCTAAAAATAATTTTTTTTCAAAAACAAAATGGTGATACATGTTAGTTATTTAATAGTTACGACTTTTTAAGCCTTTTTATGTTCTTTGAAACAATAAAATTATTCAAAAAATCAATTTTTGCAGAAATTAATCTCCGAACCTAGTCCGATATCTTAAGACTTCTTGAGGCTCTGGGCCCTATGACAGGACGCGAGCAATTTTTTTTTTATTTCGAGAGATATATTGTGGAAGCGGTGGATACCAAAGATCAATAAATATAATTTAAATAAAAATAATGGTAGTTTTATTTAGTTTACCTATAATGCTAATTTCATGTACATAGCTGCAAGCACATTCAATTTTAGAATCGTTTTAATGAGGAAAATGTACCTTATCATACTTTTCCACAGTATTTTTTTAAATCAGGAGGGAGATTGCCTGTTGAAATTTTCATCACAGCCTGAAAATTAATGTCAGCCAACTTTTGCATTTATATTTACTCTAGTTGATTTTCATGCAAGATCACAAATATATGTTAACCTCAAATATAGAGAACATTTTCTGCCTATTTGGTTTTCTTATGGATTGGTGGGTAACAAAAGAAGACTCTTCGCGGTCTATTATCTGGCTACCCCTGCCCTATGAAAAAGTAGCTCCCATCTCAACCATTTTAAGGTATCCGACTACGTTCGGAACCGTGATTTTAAAAAAGCGCATAAATGTATAATTTTCATGATATTTAGTGTCACTCAAATTAGAATACATGCATAAAAATGTTTTAAGGACATTTTGACAAAAAAAATTTATTTAATTATAATATTTTGGCAAAAAATTAACTTAGAATAATCTTTTTTTCCAAATGTTCTCCTTTTGTGAAAAATGCTTCTATTATAATAATATTTTGCCTGTATATAGCTCAGACCTCTCTACAGAGGCTCAACTAGAATTTTTGAAAAATTCACATTATTTTCAGAATTACCACCAATTGAAATAATTATTCGCGTTTCTTTCTTTAAATTGCTCCCCTCTGTTGTCGTAAAATATGAATAAATCCACTTCTAAGTTATATATTTCAAAAATTCTAGTTGAGCCTCTGAACAAAGGTCTGAGCTATATACAGGCGAAATATTATTCTAATGGAAGCATTTTTCACAAAAGGAGAACATTTGGAAAAAAGATTATTCTAAGTTAAATTTTTGCCAAAATATTGTATTTAAATAAAAAAAAATTTATCAAAATGTCCTTAAAACAATTTTATGCATATATTCTAATCTAAGTGACACTAAATATCATGCAAATTATCCATTTATGCGCTTTTGAAAATCACGGTTCCGAATGTAGTCGGATACCTTAAGTACAGTATATATTGTCAAATACTCGTACAAAAGGTAACCCGAAACAAGAATTGTGTTTGATTCGCCATCTCACAAATCTACTGTACTGATTACCGCTTTTCATCTAAATGAGTAATGAGATGGTTTATGGTGGTAGGTCTAGACACGAACACGATATAATGATGCCAATTTGATGATTTGATGATGATGATTTTTGCCAATATAATGATGCCTATTGCCAATTGACATATAGTTCGATTTTTTTTAAATTTTTTTCTTTTGTAGAATATGTTCAGAAATAATATTTGACGATTAAAATTATTCAGATTGTACAATCTTGTTGAGAACGAGAACTGCCTCCCACCCCCGTCCCCGACGACGAGATCATGGGCCTAGGACCAGTTAGTCCATGCCTAAAAAAACCCCTGCTTTCTACACTACGCTTTCACACTACACTACCAAGAAAGAATCTCTTTCTTGGATTTAACATAAAGAACCTTCCAATATTTGTTTTTATTAAAGACGGATCTTTAAAGAACTAAAGCCTCGAACTTTTAATTTTTCTTGAACTTTAATGACCACAAATTTTGGGATCGTATTTGTATTATTTATTTATCAGTAATGTATAATAATATTAAAAGGGAAATAAAATACTTCTATTCAAAAGTTTTTGATTGAAGTTGGATTGATGAAGTTCTTTTGGTGAATATAGTTATCATCTTGTAATAGTGTAATGTGTAGATTTAGTAATGAAGAAAATATAGTTACCTTTTGTGTTGTCATGTTTTCAATTAGTCTAAGTTAAAGAGTTCAGTCGACAGTAACATGTTACGAAATTTTGCTACATTAATTAGAAAAAGAAATACATTCGAATTCTTGTTAATACAATTGCCTGGTTAATTTACATTTTTTTTTAAAAAAATTAATTTAAAAAGTGTTTTAATTTTCTTAGAAAAAAAATCTAGTTTTGTATTTTTTTCAAAAAACTTGTTGAAAATGCAATTTTTTTTTTTTAAATTAATTTTTTTTACAAGAATTTAATATAATGGGGAATTTGAACATTGGTATATTTGTTACAATAGTGAAAGCTTTTGTTTTGCAAAAGAAAAAAAATAATAAATTATTTTGATTGATGGATTGATTGATTATAACACTTCACTCTGAGGCAACACACGAGAGATATATCAATAATTTAAATCCGCAAAAACTCGCTCAACAAGAGCTGACAGCTATATGAAAAAGGCCTGCAAGGTACGAAGGTCTCACTAATGTTTCTATATCTAAAACACTAATACGAAGTTGCATATCATTACGATAAACAAATTAAGGTGTGCGACTACGTTCCGAACCGTGATTTTAAAAAAGCGCATAAATGGATAATTTTCATGATATTTAGTGTCACTTAGATTAGAATACATGTATAAAATTATTTTAAGGACATTTTGATAAGAAAAATGATTTAAATACAATATTTCAGCAAAAAATTAACTTACAATAACCTTTATTCAAAATGTCTCCTTTTGTGAAAAAAGCTTCTATTATAATAATATTTTGCCTGTATATAGCTCAGACATCTGTACAGAGGCTCAACAATGATTTTTGAAAAATTCACATTTTTTCAGAGTTACAACCCATTGAAATAATTATCGGCGTTTTTTTCTTAAAATTTCTCCCCTCTGTTGTCGTAAAACGTGGATAAACCCACTTCTAAGTTATATATTTCAAAAATTCTAGTTGAGCCTCTGTATAGAGGGCTGAGCTATATACAGGCAAAATATTATTATACTAGAAGCATTTTTCACAAAAGGAGAATGCTTGGAAAATTGGTCGTTCTATGTTCATTTTTTGTCAAAATATTGTACTTAAATAATGTTTTTCTTAAAATACTCTATTCTTAAAAGAATTTTATATACATTTTCTTATCTAAGTGACACTAAATATAATAAATATTATCCATTTATACGCTTTTTCAAAAACGCGATTCCGAACGTAGTCGGATACCTTAACCATTCATTTTTGGCTTGGAGTTAGAACAGAGTGCCTTTGGACTTTGTTGATTTTTTTTTTTTAGATTTAATGGGGCACCAATGATTTCATTCTGGCATACTGTTTACTTTGGTAACCCAGATGAAATGATATGCGGACTTGTTCATGTGATGAAGACGGCACCTGAGCTTAAACCTCACTCTCCAAACTGCTTCATCACTCCAAAGTGAGGACATTGAGCTTCTATAGAATAAACGTGCATCATTTCCTCTTCACAGCAGGTCTTCAGTGGGATCACGAATCAGAATAGCGATTCGACAACGTCTGTCACGAGTTCGTAATCATGAAGTTCAAGTACAGTGCCGCCATCTGTACTTGAATGCTATTCTTTATTTAAAATAGGCAAATGCTTTTAAAATAAAAAATTTTTTAGTCTAAACATTTCATTGCCCTTGCTGAAAAGCAGTATTCAAATTTTGGCTTCGATGTTCATTACTTATATTCGTTGAAAACTTGTAAATCTTTTAAATTCTTCTTTTTGGAGTTTGATCTCAATAAGTTTTCGTAAAAAATAGAACTGAGAAAAGTATAAAACGCCTTCCTTTTTTAAAAAAGATGATTTTTAGAACACAAGGAGAAAATATCTATAGTACAATGAAGCATTTCTAAATTGATTTTGAATAATATTGATTGTTCCCCGGTTGCGAAAATGACATGCATTTTATAGAGAAGGATTTTATTAATGAATTTATTTGAGAATACTCAAAAGATATATATAGGAATTAATAAGCATTGTATACGGTTTGTGATCTCATTTCTTTCTAGATTAATATTTTATTGAGAAGTATCACGAAGAACAAGCTCCTTCTCAATCAGTTCTCTCATACGAGATTAAATTCTATTCTAAATTTCTGATTTCATATTCAAAAAATGAACAAAACCAGCAATATAGTCTGTAGTATTACATTTTTATTAGTTGAAAACATTACATTTTATAAGAAATTGCATGAGTACGAACACTTTTGTGGCCCACTGTATAAAATGTTAAGGCATGCAGGTATTCTGAAATTTGTACCATAAAACTTTGAAAGCAGAGTTATATTGCTATATAAGACTAATATTCTAATTTTCTATAAAAGACTGATATATTATGTATTCTAATTTTCTATGTAAGACTAATATATATTCTAATTTTCTATATAAGACTAATATATATGTTTTAATTTTCTATATAAGACTAATATATATTCTAATTTTCTATATAAGACTAATATATATTCTAATTTTCTCTACATAAGACTAATGTTCTAAATTTCTATATAAGACTAATATTTTAATTTTCTATATAAGACTAATATTCTAATTTTTACATAAGACTAACATTCTAGTTTTCTATATAATAGTAATATATATTCTAATTTCCTATATAAGACTAATATATATTCTAATTTCCCCTATATAGGAATAATATATTATAATTTTCTATATAAGACTAATATATATTCTAATTTTCTATATAAGACTAATATTATAATTTTTAAATAAGACTAATATTATAATTTTTACGTAAGAGTAATATTCTTATTTTTACATAAGACTAATATTCTAATTTTCTATATAAGACTGATATTCAATACGAAAACCTTTCCATAAGTGTTGATAATACACTCTGTCGCAAAAAAAAAATATATGCACCCAGAAGAAATTGAGCTACATTCACGAAATTTGGTATGCATGTAGTGTGTATGAAAATAAACAAATGATTAAAAATTCAGAACAAAATATCATTTTATTAAGCGGTTACAGCTTGCAAAAGGTTAAAAATCAGTAAGTAGTAAAGCCACCTCTGGCAGCTATACAAGCCGAAATTCGGCGTGGCATCGATTCAATTAGATCATTTATGACCCCCTGTGGAAGATCCTGCCATAGTCTTTGCATCTGCGCAGTTAATTCTCCTGTATCTCGGGACGGCTGCAGTTGCCTTCCCAGCGCGTACCAGACATGCTCTATTGGCGAAAGATCTGGTGACCTGGCAGGCCATGGTAGGACGTCATATCCTTGAAGACATTGTTGGGAGAGTCGCGCAGTATGTGGACGAGCATTATCCTGTTGATAAATGGCACCTGGGCGACTTGATAGCATGGGTAGTACAATCGGCGTTAAAATATCGTCCACGTATCTGCAAGCTGTCAAAGTACCTTGAAGAACCACTAAAGATTATCGTGTGTCCCAAGAAATTGCTCCCCACACTGTCACACCTTGTGAAATTGCTGTATGCCGCTCGACAATAAATGCCGGATCGGACCGCTGGCCGGTGCGCCTCCAGACACGTGTGCGGTGGTCATCAGCACTGAGACTGAATCGGGATTCATCACTGAAGATGACACGTCTCCAGTCTGTCACACTCCAAGTTGCCCGAGGTCGGCAAAAATCCAGTCGACACTGCCTATGATGTGGGGTCAGTGGTAAGCGTCTTAGCGGACGTCGGCTCCTCAAGCCAACTTCGGTCAGTCGTCTCCTTATGGTTTCTCTTGATGGCACTGGATGTCTGGAAGGAGTTAAGTGGCGTTGAATCGATGCTAGCGACGTTGTTGGTGCCGAAGTGGCCACTCTTCTGATTGCACGATCCTCGCGATCATTTGTGTTCCTGGGACGTCCTGATCCTCCGCGACGGTACACTCTACCTTCTGTGATCCACTGTTGCCAACACCGAGCAACTACCATATCGCTCCGACCGAGGTGGCGGCCGATACGTCTATTCGACCAACCTGCTTCTCTGAGGCCTATTATACGGCCCCTATCAAAGTCCGTCAGCTGCTCGTACTGCCGCCGGTTACGTCTTAGAGGCATCCTAAGTCTCAATATCGTCTATCAAAGTCATCAGATTCGTTTGATAGCCGTACGGCGCTCGTACTCATGCTTTTAAACTCTCCCAGTTGCGCAACTAATATGCGCATAGCACACTTAGCCTTGTCTCATTGGCTTCGAAATTTTAATCATTTGCATATCTCTTACCAGACTACATTCTTGCCGAGTTTCGTGATTGTAGCTTGATTTCTTCTGGGTGCATATATTTTTTTTGCGACAGAGTGTATTTGCCAACTTTAACTCATTAAGCAAAAAAAAAAAAAAAAAAATTAAACATTTTGTTAAGAATTCAAACATATATCATTAAACATTAAAAATCAAATCAGTTAATAAAAAGTTTTAAAAAAATCATGCTCCTAATTCACATAACACTACAACTAATTTTCCAAAAAAAAATTCATGTTTAAACGACATGGAAATATGAAAAACAAAACTACATTTCTTATGAAGATTATTTTTTAATGAATGTACCTGAGGTACAATGTAGTTTGTTTTTGTAAGTAACGTTCTATAAGACCATTTTTAAATAATTAAATAATCTTTTTTTTTCGATTACTCATTTCGCTTGAAGAATATTAAACAAAATCGAAAGCAATAAAAATTGAACGTTCATCATTAACTCCAAATGTAGTATTTATTTATAATGCCAAATCGAGTGCAAATTCAGCTCTAATGTGTAAGAAAAATAATCATAGATTGGAAACGTATTATTATAGGTTTAATTAAAAGGCCTTTTATATAGGGCAGATGTAAACTTGCGAACGAATCGTCTGTTTAAAATAACAGCCCCTCTTTAAGATCTCGTATCGTAACGTGACTCTATCGAAGTTAATGGCAGGTGGTCTGTAACATTAATCCCAATTAGTGGGAAATCGCAGATATTTGCATCTAAGGCGGACGAAATCAGCAATTAAAATCGGTTGTTATTCGAACATTTAAGTGGAAAAGCATTATGCATAATATGACGTCTCCCTGCTTTTTAAAGTCGTTGTACACAGACATTTGTTATTGTTGTTGCCATCATAGGAAAACAAGAATGTTATAAATTCTGCAATAAAATGAATGATATCGCCAAAATTGTATAAAATAATACTTTAAATGCATACTGTGGCTTTTTTGAAGTTATTCTTCTAGTTCTCTCTGACTTCTGTCGTTTCTATCCCCACACACTTCCCCCTTTTCTTTTATTAAAATGATATCAGAGAGATAATCTTGCTTTTGCATACAAAAAGCTTCATTATTTTTCAAGCTGCTTATTAATGTATTCATACAGAATACTTGCTTTTTGGAATTTTTTAGTTTTGTGCGAATATCGTTAAGGATTCACTTACAGGAAGTCGGTAACATTTTGTTTTATGGATGAACTTTAAAAGCATGCATAGCAATGATGAAAAGTATTGGTGGTGCATTTTATAAAAAAAAGGGGGGATTAATCACATTTCAAAAACCATTCTTTTTAACACAATTTCAGGCAAGATTTGTTTTTAAGTTTGAAAATTTATCTTCGAAAAACGTATTAGCAACTTTTTATTATTTAAAATTTTTATTCTATTATTTTCAGAAAGAAAACTTCAAAGTAATATTAGTATAAATAATAAATTCCGGCGTATAACGCGCAACTCTACTTCCAAACTGCAGGCTTGAAGCTTTAGGTATATTCACCGTATTACGAGCACTTACTTCTACGAACAAACCTGAAATTTACACGTGAAATGATCTTATCTTTTGAAGTCTATAAATAGTCTGTCAGTGGATTATTAAAGCATGGAATGAGTTAAACCTGGAAGAAAGAAAATCATTTTAAAAATATAGCAGTTCTAAGAATCTAGATGGAATGGAAAATGATTATCTGTTTATATGGATCAGAGTTACAAAAGTGATAATAAAATGAAATATAAGAAGATATAATGGAAAACGAATGTAACAATTTTTAATGCTATCTAAGAATAAAAGTTCTCATAAGGTATATCAATTCTTTTTTAAATAGGTAGTATTTAGATACATGTAGAAATCTTATTTTTTACGCTCATCGTTTCTTTATTTTTAAAGCTATATCCGAGGTATAACGCGCACTTGTAAATTTTAATCTTATTTTTTGTGTTAAAGTGCGCTATAAATTAATAGAGAATTTGTCCTAATATATTCTGCAACAAAGAGTAATATTCTTTTTAATTCAAAGTTTCTATAAATTCTATAATGAATGCAAGAAACTTTCATATGTAGTAGCGTATGCAATAAACATATTTTTTTTGCAGTGGTTTATTAACAAGTAATATAAAAAAAAATTAAGACAATTAATACATAGGTCAACAAAGAAAACTTTTATTTTATTCACTTTTTTCACTTATTTTTTTCACTTTTTTCACTTATTTTTTTCACTTTTTATAGTTACAATTGATATAGATATGTATATACGTATGACAGAATCACAATATTAAGTGACAAAATAGAAAGCGATTTCCCTTGCATTTTTCCATTTTTCTTTTTGTATATGCTGTTGGACTATTTTGTTTGTTTGTTACTATTTATTCAATAATTAAATTTAATTATTCTAATAAAATAGTATAGTAAAAAGTATATTAAAAAAAGAAATCACATTTTCAGAAATTAGGCCATGCCAGGTGGGATTCGAGCCCACGACCGTTGAATTAGGAGTCCAACGCGCTATCTAACGATTTTCCTTACTATATATGTTGTTGGGCTATTATTTTTGCTTACTATTTATTCATTTTTTAATTAAATTAATGAATTAATATTTGAAAAAACTGTATTAACATCAAGTGTCATCTACTACAAGTTTTAAAAAATGTATTTGAACTTGAATGTATGAATAGAAAGCATTTTATTGACGATTGAAAATTTGAACAAGATCTCTCTCTCTCTCTATATATATATATATGTAGATATAGGGAGAGAGTGAACTAATAGTAGGAATTGTAAAAGAAGTTTAAAAAATTATTTATTTTTATCAATTCCTTCTGACCGTCTCTTTTGTAAAACTGTCAGTTCACTGTCAAACAATTCAGATTTGCTCTTTTTAATCGATTCGAATTCAGTAAAATATTATGAATCTTAATTATGCACACAAAAACTAGGATACGAAAAGGTATTAGCTTTAAACTCAGCAGTGTGATTGCCGTAATACATATAATCAGGGTAGATCAGTCAAGTATAAATATCCATTTAATGGAAAAGCTATTTTCTTCTTTTGAATTATTTCCTATATCAAAAAATCTTTAGATTAATATAATTGGAAATGTGTTGAAATAAAAGAAATATAATCTTGAACTTAAAATGAAAAAAACAAACACATTTTATTAATTTAATTTTCAGTCATATCGAAATCATGCTTTTATTTAAGGCAATGTGATGGAAAAAATGTATCAAGCAAATTCATTATTATATCGAATAGAAAGCACAGATGAATTTATTGTTCAGTTTCTTACCTTTGGAAAATATAAAAATTACAAAAATTGCATCACCAGTTGCCTTCGAATTGTATTGAAGAGTGTCATTAATGACAACCAATGAACTTAAAAATACATTGAAGTCATTTAGTGTAAAATCGTCTCTAAAGAATATAGAAAAGCTGCCTTAAGTCAGAAATAAATCTATAAAAAAAATTGCATTCTATGAGTACGCGTTAAATTAGCAGGAAATAATAAAAGGAAAGATGATTTATTTTTAAAAATATTTTAGCGTCAGGATCTACTGCAAATTTAATCATAATTTAAGTATTTCCATTTAAGGCTTGGATGAATTACTAATTAATATAATTTTTATTCTATCATTAAGTTTGAATTTTGTGCGAGAGTGATTATTAACTGCACACTACAAAACAAAACGTGGGCTAATGGTGATTGACTTCGTATTTTTGAGCCACAGTCAAGTGACGAAAGCGACACCTGAGCTGGGATGCCCTCTCAGAACTTCTACACCATCGGGAGAACTTTGAGCCTCGACAGATTTAACACGTGTCAACTCCTCTACACGGCGGGTCTTCAGTGGCACGCTGAGGCTTGAAATCCTGACCCTCTGACCACGAGTTCGTCACTAGGCTACCTGTACAACACTGTGTTTGGATTTCCTCAAATGCTTAGATAGCGAAAACCGTAGTGGAATAATTAGATAAAATTCAAATAATAATTAATTACACCTACGTAAAACAAATAAGTATGTAATAAATATACAATAAATGTAAAACATATTTTACATATTTTTGTTCAAAATTTATCTGCATGCTTTCTAACGTGAAGAACTTTCCACCTTTTTGTTTTTTAAAAAGAAAAATTGAATGATCATTTTACAATATGAGAAGAAATATTTGAAAAAAACTCAAATATTAATTTAAATGAAATAAAAAACAACAATAAGTAAAGATATATATGAATATAACATCTTTAAATTTGAAAATTATTTGCAACACATTAAAAACAAGTAATATATATATATATATAAATTCAGTCAATTCCTACTTAGATCAACAAAGAAAATTTTTTATTTTAGCTACTTTTTATTAAATAGTTACAATTAATATAAATATGTATATACATATGACAGAATCACAAAATTAAGTGGTAATTAATTTTTATTAATTATCATTAAAGTATCGTATTGTCATCCAAGACAATCGTGTATATAAATTTCAGTTCAACTGAATGCTGTAAAACGTGAGAAAAAAAATCTTTAAAAGTTTTGACCCTAGTCGCTAAAAATGAAACCGACGTGGCTGTATCTGCAATTCTTTAAATAATTAGTTTTAGTCAATTAATTTTAATTAAATTATCGTATTTTTACCCAAAACAACAGTTGTTATAAAATTTCAGCTCAAATGAGAGCTTCAAAATGTGAGAAAAAAACCTTTTCAAGTTTTTGACACAAGTCGCTACAATGGTCGCTAAGTCACCAAAAAGGATGCCAACGGGGCTGTCTTTGTAATTTTTTGAATAATTAGTTTTAATCAATTAATTTTTATCAATTATGATTGAATTACTGTATTGTAATCCAAACTGATCATGTATATAAAATTCCAGCTCAATTAAGCGATTTAAAATGTATTTTATTAACGATTGAAAATTCCAACAAGATAAATAAATAAATATATAGAGAGTGTGAGCTAATAGTAGGAATTGAAAACGATCTTTTTTTAAGAAGAAAAACTTTTTTTAATTCATTTTTATATTGTAAATTTTTGCTAATCACTAAGATATAGAACCATGAACTAAGTAGTAATTACAATAAATAAATAAATAAAATAAAATAAAATTTCACATTATAAGTTAAAGGCCAATTAATATCTATGAATTCAGTACTTAGTTGATATTTGAAATAAAACAGTCTAAATTACACACACATATATAGTATATACATATATATATATATATATATATATATATATATATATATATATATATATATATATATTAGAAAGTATAAACACCAAAATGAAATCATTTTGTATTTCCACAACCAACTCCTAAACGATCAATAGTCAACAAACGCCTGCGAAATTCAATGAACGATCGCGGCGCTTTCGCCGTCACAATCAATTATTTCGTCGCCATGGTAACAGCCGAATCTTTTACTCTGCATGTCGAATGTGAATGGGTTCATGTTTTACTTGAGTAACTTTGAGTTACAGCGTAATTTTATCACATTTACATTCATAAACAGACTCAGAAAAAAGATGACATGAGAGAATCGGTTCCCTTAAATGGTGGGATAGGCTATGTAATTCATGTGATACGTGTCGTTTCCCAATGTTTTTAACAGTATGATAAGCTGACTTTCACAATGAAGAGAAAAAGAAGAGACAGAAAAAAGATTCGAGATAGAACAGAAGAAGTATATAGTTTCTAATTCAAGCGATTAGAATCTGTATTGAATGATATTTATTACAATCTTTCAGAGTTAATAGCCAATTAATGTCCTTCAGATTTCTTGATTTGCTTCATTTAATAAACAGTTTGACCCAAACTTGCATGACGGCACATCTGGACTCGGGAAATTAATCTACGTTTTTTTCTTTTTTAAGTCGAGACCGGTTCAAAAAGGCTTATATTAATTCAATATAAGTCGTCACATTAATTTAATATTATTTTTATACCATTAAAATCATTCCTTGTATTAGTTATTATTTCTTATAATAATTATGTGTGTGTTCCCCGTATTAATTTAATTTAAAATTTATGCTATTATTCTGTAATCTGCACTTACAATCTTAAATTTTAAAATTATTTCAATTGTATCCACAGGCATAGAGTTTTTTTGGAAATATGTATACAGTCTGGCCCCGATTTACCGAACCCCTATTTAACGAATTTCGTGATTTAACGATTTTTTCTTTTCTGCCGATGAAAGTGAATGCAAGAACCTCTATTTAACAAATGACAAACCTCGAATTAACATATAATTTCAACAGCCGAAGAAAGTTTGTATTAGAAAAAAAAATGGATTTCTTTTCAAATGGCATAATCCTTTTGACTGGAACAGAAAAATAGTTTTCTTGTAGCAGAAAATTTCGACAGCCTTTTGACTCAACAGGTGCAGATGAGTTATGAGTGTAACCCAGTAGTGCACACAGGAAATTTTCAAGGGGGTGGGGGGTGGGGAGTCCAGGGTCGAAAGTCCACCATTCTTGTATCATGCTCCTTTTGATTTTGTCGATTTTCGGGAACAAAAAAACAGTAAAAAACTAATTATTGAATAAATAATTAGCATTAATTAATAAAATTAATCATTAATAACAAATACTTAATTAAATTTTACGTACTATATACTCAGAATTATAATCACTTGGAAAAAAAATAAGGGCTTTGGGGGGTCCGGACCCCCAGGACACCCCATTGTGTGCGCCACAGGTATAACCTATCACATGATTTTTGAATAGGACAGGAAATTCCTTTCTGAAACTTGTATTGAGTATTTGTATTGAGAAACTTGTATTATTTGAAAACTGTGAAAACATACTTCAAGTGGCAGTGCGGATTTAAACTCATTTCGGGCCCTGGGTGCAGAAGATCTACAGGTGGATAGAATTTATTACCAAAAAATCTTGATTAAGTCCAGCTTATCCGGGCCCCTGGATAATGGATAAACCGGCACTGTCAGGTGGCAAGATGTAAATGATGCAGTATTTTCTGCGCTGCATAAAGTCGAAAAAGAATTATTTCGAGTCAGGAACCAAAAAGATCGTCAAACATCTATTAGTCATTTTTTAATAGAAATTTCCAATTAACTGTAGCGTAATAATTCGTTAATATAATAATATTTTTAGCTGTGTTGAATAAAAATCGAGAAATTTCTAACTGTGCATAAGTTGTGCTTATTATAGAATTTCCAAAATATAAGTGCAAAAAATTTGAATTTTTTTAGACTCCTATATTATCAATAACCCCGAAATAATGAATAAAATGTTCGGAATTAGTTAAATCAGGGTCCGACTGTAAGAGAGTGGATAAGAAGTTGTTTTTTTTTAAATTTCAAAGCCTATCTATGCGGGAAAGATGTTCTCTAGGATATATAAATAAGAAGGAAAATAGAATTAAAAAAAAAATTAATTTTCATATTAAATACTGCCAGATGGTGAAAGAAATTTAGGTATTCGAGCTTTTTTTACGGTAAAAGTAAAAGTGATTTTTGTCAAAGAAAAACAGGTATTTTAGTGCTGTTTAACATTTATTACAATGAGAAGACACGTACTAAATAATTACAAAAAAGAAAAAAAAACTTCTCGTACATTTAACAGCTTCTTTACAAAATTAACTTTTAAAAAATTCTACTGTGGTAGTTATAAGGGCATGGAAAAGCGGAAAACGAGAAAAAGCTCGGAACGGCCTGATTCGATAATGCTGGGTAAGAGAGCTAAGCTTATGAAGTGTTGCAATGTACATTGTACTATTCACTACTAAAATTAATTCCCCCAACTTTTCGATAATTTAGCCCCTTTGAGGCAATATTAAATTTTTAAATGATTTTTTTAAAATGATTTTCTTTTAATCTTCATACGGTTTATATATAAGCATCTTTTCCGCGTAGGTATAGTTTCTGATTCATATAATAATTTTTCTCCCAATATATAACCACTATCTACCCTGATACATATAGTTGCAACAAATTAATTTGCTAAAAAAATTTATAAAGAAGTTTCGTCTCTAAATGTATTAGATGTACGTATTTTTTAAAAGCGTACGTATTTTTTTTATTAATTATGCATTCCTTTGCATATAATTCATTTCAATAATTCGAAAATAATTAATGAAATGTAGTTAAAATTACGGAAAAATGTATTTGATTGCAAACTGTATAGTAAAGTTATTTTGTGAGTTCATCACAGTAGTTTTGTGAGTTCATCTACGCAAGGCCATCATTAAAGAAAATAACATATAAAAATAAATAAGAAATGTACTATTTTATGCTTGTTTCATTACTCAAACGGTAAAAAAAAAACAAATTTTGAGATTCTATTGTGTGTGTTTACAAAAGCAAATCATTTCTGTTTTACCTCAATCACAATGGGAAAAATAGGAAATAAAATACGTCAATAAATTATAAATAAAATAAAAACTACAATACCATGTAAATGATTTTAAATCTTTCCCCCTAAACACACACATGCAAAATATAAGCTGGCTAAAATGCGCTTAAATTCTCTATTTTAAATATCTTTTTTTGCATATTTTTTAATACATTTTTCCAACTCGCTAGAGTTAAGTTTTATTTTAAAGCATGCTTAACATGACATAAATTCCATTAAAATACCATTAAGAAAGATTTACTTTGGTAATCCCCCTTTAATTTTCAAAAAGCCGTAAAAGCTTTAACTGTGAATAATTCGTTCACCAACTTCAAAACTAAATCCTGCCATTGAAATCAATTTGCGTGAATTTGAAAAATTCTTTTTCGTTCCAATCGTTTCCTTGAGAAACCGATACTTCTAATTCAATCAGATTTTTATTTCTTCTTTTTCTTTTCTTGTTTCTGTTTTTTTCTCTCCCGAATCCGATTATTTTTAGGGTATTGACTGAGATTTTTAATATCCGCCATTTGATAGTAAGAAAGCATTACAAATAATCCTCCCATAAAGTCAGAAATGGTTTTACGATATGCATTCAAGATACCTACAAACTCTCATTAAGCAGATATGGTGGAATTTTTGAAATATCTTTTTCTTTTTAAAAAGTTTATCTAAAATTTATGTTGTCTAAACTCCCTTCCGTATCGTCCACGTAGGAAAACGACCTTTGAAAAAGACCCTCATTTCGGCAATTAATTTTATCAGAAAAAGTTTTATAACCGTTGTTTTTCAAGAAATCGGACGTTTTCTTTTAAAATCTCGCGGTTGCTGAAAACTGTCTTATCATGGAAGAATGCACCCAACAGAATCCGAGTGAACGAATCTTCTTGAGAAAGTGATAACGAAAGAAGCCCCGAGTTCAGGTTGACAGAAAAGAGCATCAAAAAATAAATACAGAGGAGCTATTTTATTTTTTCTTTGATTTTTTTGACCATTCCCTAGAAAGCCCGGGGGTCATATACAGCAAAGTCGGTTCACGTTTAGAGGCGATGCTATCTAAACCGAGACAGGATGGCATGTTCGTGCTTAGCATGGACGAGTGACCTCCGACTGTAGTTTTTATTTATTTTTATTTTGTTTTTTTGCTACTTTTTTCATTTTTCCTTCCTCCGATGTTTTCAGTTTTAATTTCGCCAGATGTGTTCATCGCGTTGTTTGGTTTTAGTTTGTTCTTTCAATCATAATGCAGCCGGCTTCAGGGTGCTTGGCTTCTTTTTGTAAAAATTCATATGGTGCTTTAAAATTACTTTTTCTATTCCTACTATTAGTTTGTGAACTAATAGCAGGAATTTAAAAATAATCTCCCTATGTATATCTACAGTCGAACGTCTATATTGCGAATTTTTCTATATAGCGAACTTTTTCCTAGAACCTTGAACATTTCACGATTATGTTCGTAAAATAACCTCTCTATAGCGAAGTGCATTTTCTATACAGCGAACTTTTCTTTTGTGGTTCAATTTTTGTTCTCCCTTTTTTTAAAGTATTTCTGAAAAAATTTCAAGTTATTCTCTCTTTAACACGTTTTATGGTAGTCATAAAGCTTTTGGACTGGTTTTATTAGATCCCAACTCCCCGAGAGAACTCAAGTGCTGGACGTTTCATCCAAGAAGTGCAATCTTTAACCCCTATTGTCCAGTTCACCAGAAATATCTTCGATATCCTCTTTCGTCCTCAATGGAGTTGTCCCGTGTCCCCGTGTTCTAATTATAAAATAATGTATGTTTAATATTACTTGTATGCTTTAAATTAGAAAATGTCTTTAAAATTCATTAATTTTAGTATAAAATTATTTTCTTAATATTGAAAATACACAGTGAATTCTTCGACATTCTTTTTTCTTGTTTTCCTTGCAGTTTTTCTTTCTTTCTTTCTTTTTTGATGGGTAAGATACATAAATTAAACATATACGAATTTTAAAAAAGGTGTGAATAATTACTTTTTTAATATATAGTGTTTATGATTTTAAAACTTGTTTTATGTGGTTTATAAAATATATTAAAAGATGAACCTCTATATAACGAACTTTTTTCGGGATTTAGCGACTCCGTTATATAAAGGTCCGACTGTATATATATCTTATTCAAATTTTCAATCATTAATAAAATATTTTCTATTCATCCATTCAAGTTCAAATACATTTTTTAAAACTTTTAGTGGATGACACTTGATGTTATTTTTTTTCAAGTATTAATTTATTAATTAAATTAAAAAATGAATAAATAGTAACAAACAAAAGTAATAGTCCAATAGCATATATAGAAGCGAAAATCGTTCAGCGAGCAATGGATAGCGCGTTAGACTTCTAATCCAAAGTCGTGGGTTTGAATTTCGCATAGGTTGGCCTACTTTCTGAGAATGTAAATTCTTTTTATTGTACTATTTTCCTAGAATAATTAAATTTGATTAATAAATAAATAGTAACAAAAACAAAAGAAAAGATAGTCCGACACCATATATAGAAAGTAAATAGGAAAATTGCAAGGAAAATCGCTTTTTATTTTGTCAGTTAATGTTTTGATTCTGTCATATGTATATACATATTTATATTAATTGTAACTAATTAATAAAACGTAACTAAAATAAAAATTTTCTTTGTTAACATTTCTTGTTATTCAAAACTATAATAAGAGTTAAATGCATATTCTTGAAAAAAAAAAAGTAAATAAATAATCACAAGAACTGAATAATACTTAAACTTTTTCTATAAAACTGTCCGTTGTGTCACAAGTCATTTAAATCTCTAATAAGACTTAAGATGCAACCAAAGCACATATCAGGTTTTATTTAAACCACTAGAAGTGTATTTTTTAATCATTTGTGTTATTAAAGCTCATTTGGAGTTTTGGAAGCTTCTAGAATATATTTAGGAGGTTAATTATATAAAAAAAGAGTACTTTACTATCACAAAAGTATGGATTGAAGGCTTTTACTACTTTATTTTAGAAAAAAATTTATTAACGCTTAATATAGTCCGAGGTTGACATATGTTTAGTTTTTAAATAAAAAATTAATCTAAAAAAATTATCTTCAATCTACCATGATAAGAATTACAACTGAGGAAGTGCTACATTTACAAAAACTAAAATACCTTGAAGAGAAGAGAAGAGAAGAGAAGAAGAAGAAGAAGAAGAGAAGAAAAGTCATAACTCTTCAATTAATTTATCACAAATGTCTCACATTACATTTGCTTGTGTATATTAACTTTTTTTCGGTGTTTCTCTGATTTTTAAAATTCATATTGATTTAAAATAAGGAAAAGTAATCGAAAAATCAAATTATTTTCTTTCTTCTCATATGAATAAATGCTATTAACATTAGACATGCGGCTGTGGTAGCCAAATAGATGGTAATCGGTTTTCTGTCTGGTCGTGTGTTCAAGTCCCGAGTGACACTGAGGACCAACCGTGTAGTAGAATTAATGCTCGTTAAATCTGCCATGACTAAAATTGCTCACTTTAGCCTGGTGTGGAAATTTGCAGAGTGTCGCTCCAGCTCAGGTGTTGTCTCTTTCATACACTGGACCAGGGGTGTCCAATCTAAATGACCTTGCGGACCACTTCGGAAAAACATTATAATTTTGCGGGCCGCACATAAAAATATGTACCTTTATATCAGATTTGGAAACAAAAAAGAAACATTTATTGAATGAAAATTTTAAACAGAATGAATTATTATTATTATTTTCATTATTTTTAATGCATACAGACATGGATAATAATGTTTATATAATATAATAATGCAATGATCAAATAATGTTTAAAATAATACAGTGTGTGCTGCCATTTTCTTGAAAATTACGGTGTTCTTTTTGAATTGATCTTGCGTTACTCATTGTTGAAATTTGATTTTGCTGTCATTCACAAACGATTAAGTATACGTTGCCCTTTATCTTAACCATCCTGCATATTTTTTTAAACTTTAAAAAACATCTCTGACTGCCTCTTGCCTTTTGGGCACTCCAAACAGAAAAGGAGAAATGAAAGTCGCACACACAGAAAATCATGTACCATCCATAGTAAAGGATATGCATAATGCAATTTGGAATTTATTAAAAAAGTAATTTATTATAGAAAAATTAAATGTAACTGTTTGATATAAAATATAAATCTATTTTAATCTAAAGGACATTTCTATTATCAAAAAGGATTTATTTTAAAACAAGAACAGGTAACAGGCAAATACATTGTAGATTTACATATATATATATATATATATATATATATATATATATATATATATATATATATATATATATATATATATATATATATATAAATTTCCCCCCAAATAAATTTCAAAATGAAAAAAACTTTAAAAACCTGATATTTAAAATTTAAAAAAAAAAGAATCGGTGGGCCGCAACTTACGTACTGGCGGGCCACATGCGGGTCGCGTGTTGGACACCCCTGCACTAGACCGAGATAGAAAACTATGTCTATCGGTAATAATACCCTTTTGATCTGGAAATAGAATGTTAATTAACAATCAATTAATATCAAGCTATCTAGGAAAGCCTACTTAAAGTGCTTTACTTGTTCTGATCAAGAAATTAACAGTCTTCAGGCCCGTTTAATGGAGGTAGATAAATTTACTCTGAGTGGTGCTGTAACTAAACGAGTTCACCACATTTTACTTTCATTTTATAGCAGTTATACTTAGGAACAGGGTTTTTTTTTTGTATACCTTCCTCTCTAATATTTCACGCCTTTATTTAAGCAATAACTGTTCTGAAGAATGAAAAAACAAATGCATTGAGTTCATAGCTTTTTTCCATACTAATGTGTTAAACATGTAATATTTAAAAAAAAATCATCTTTTAAAGTACTTTAGAAATGTTTTCAAAGCAAAGGTTAAACTTCCCAAAAAAAGCTTAAAGTTTTATTGTATATAATAATCTTGATAAAAAAAATGAAATACTTTATATTCAAATGTTTATTTATATTCATTGCATGGCCATTCAAAGTCTTAATATACTTTAAATAAAATGCAGTATTTAGATATACGACCAAAAGTCCTCCGAATAATTTTGCCAATGTACTATAAAAATACGTTATCATAAAAAAAAGAGAACATCATTGATTATTAAGCTGCATTATTAATTCAGAAAGTGAAATTTTTAAATATAATTCCTGCAATATTTTTAATTTTTCTCAATACCTTTTTAAGCTTATATCTAATTAATATTTTTTCACATTAAAATAAGAGCAGTAAAAACAGTTTTTTATACTGACATTTGTTAAAGCACACGTATGCGTGCATCTCATAATTATCCATACCTTTGTTAACAACAACAACAAAAAAAATGGCGTTATTCTATCTGTTTCATTTTATTAAAGCTTGTTATTAGGACAGCTTTTCAGTTAGCTATAAAGTACAGGAGCTAATCTTCCTGCTCAAACAACCACTGTTAATGAGGATTTCTAAAAATAGAATGCTTATAAAATACGTATATGAAACTATTTTTTGTAAGATATGACCCTAAGATTGATTTGTTCTTGCTATTTTAGCTGTATTACCTTCACTATGTTTAAAATGATGATTGTAACAATTTCATAGTATACAGCAATCAATATTTCGAAACATTTCAAGCTGAAGCTTATTAATCACATGTTATTTTTGCAGATAAGTAAAATATAACTACCTCTCTTTTGAACTTCCTTATGCTGAAATTTACGATTCATGGTTCTTAAAAGAACTTTACTTATTTGTTTTATCTATCATTAAACGATTCTTGCACAATACCCACTTTACACTTCCTCGCATTCCTCCATTACTTTTTTTTTATCAACAGCCGAATCCGCCAAATTTAAAGACGTTGCCAATTCAAAAGATGTCACCAAATATCGTTACATTGAGGAATTTGATGACGTCTATTGATTTGAATAAATTTGGTGATGATATGAGTAGGTACCCTTTTTTCCCCCTGAAATGAAAAAAAAAAATGTTACAAATAATAATTTTCACTTAATTTTAAAAAGTACATAAAGAAGCCATCAATCGCTGCCTAATGCTTTCTTCATGGCAAGTTTTATACTACTTAGTATTATTTTCTACAAACTAATTTATATTCACTCAAATTGACAACATTTGTTTCACTAACTTAAATAAGGGATTATTTTGACTTTTAAAGAGCTTGAGAAATGTATCACATCATTTTTTTGATATAACAATTATTATTCATCCTGTTTGGTTTGCATATTATGAAATGATCCTTTGTGTATTTATTTATATGTGGATCCTACTTATTTTCTGTACATTTCTCTCCCCATTTTTTTTATTTTTATTTTTATCTTATTATAATACAACATCATAAATGTATACAAGTGCAGAAATTACTCTTATATTAAAAAAAATTACTTATTGCCATTTATTACTTTACCTATCGTCACATGATCTTTTGTACATTTTAGTTGTCAACATTTTTATATGCCTTTAAACAGCTCTTTACTTTTGTGTTTTACGCGAACGAGAAAAGTACTTCGTAACAAAATACCTCTATTTATACATTTCTTTCAGAAATTATTATTTATAATAATGTGTGTATATTGAAAAGAATACTAACTTGACTTAGCTTTTACAATGAATAAATATTATTTGCTAAATATATCAATTTGATATAACATATAACGATATCCAGTGGCATGCACAGAATACTTTTTTGAAAGGGGTTTACATTTAAAAACAATTAAACGAAAGCGCTAAGACATAATCTTTATGCTAAGAATTAAAAATTTCTTGATATATGGGAGAGGTTTGAACCTTAAAATCCTACCTTCGTGTGCGCCACACACACATTATGTTAACGGAAAATATTCCCATTTAAAAAGTTATAATTGAATTATTAGTATCCCAAAACACGTTAACAAAATAAATCGGAATACACGGTAAGTTTTTACACATCTGAATTTATAATTAAAAAAAAATAAATATACTGTTCTTTGTTAGCAATACACCCACATGCACAATTAACAAAAACTATTTCCCATTTTCTCAAAGCCCCATTCAATAATAATATCATGCTTCTAGGTATCAATAACAAAGATGTGTATAAATCCACAATACTTGTTTTAAACACTTCGGCTATCAATAATTATTTCACAGCACCATGAATAAATACATCAAAAGTAATGCGATTTTCTCCCTATTTTAAACGATATATCAATGTAATGATGCCATCAGATACTGGCAAGTTTACAAGGATAAACAACAGAAAAATAAAACATCCGCACGAATCTGTCTGTTCAGCTACCTATAGAGAAAGACAATGTTTCTGCGAGCAAGTTTTGCTAATGACGAAGTTCCAGTGGCACGTTTCTCTGTTTTGCGGCAAACTCACGATATTCCTGCAGCCAAATTTCGTTCAAATCGAACAAACCGCCGGAAGGCACGCTAAGAGTTAAAACGTAATCAATCCTCAACGGTAGCAGCAGAAAATGCCTTCTTCGCCGAAGCCTGCATTCGTTATAAGCGTGACAGAGCAATTGCCGGTTTCACTTCTACATCGATGATTGGGACTATTTCGATGTAAATGAAGTATACGAGAAGAACTGGCTTGCGGAACTGATTGCGCGAATTTACTTTTCTTTTAATAGCGAGGATATGCAAGTTTAGCACAACGCTTCCTTATACCTGTAATGCTATGACTTGCCGAAATCGTTGTCGTTCCCAACGACCTCAGAGCGCGACAGTCACTGGGGGATATTGAAAGACCCCAATGATAAGATTCTGGTTTTCGGTTTAAAGGAAAGAGAAATGGTTTGGGAATAGTTGTGGCCGTTTGATAGAGATCCTGAGAAGATCAATTTAAGCAAAAAACTATCAAATTCTGTTGAAAATAAATAGCTTAGAGGCAGTTCACTCAAGCAAAGACTTGATGAGGCTTATTGATCATACTTAGACAAAGAAAATGAATTTTTTATCAGGTAAAATAAGGTTAGATATTCAAATTTGATGTGGTTTTGTAAAATGAAGAATGGTGAAACTAGAAAAAGATAAATAAAAGTGAAGGATAAAAATTCTTGTAAAATGAGATTATTGATGGGTTTGAGATATAAATGATGCTTGGCAAGTTTGCTTTTTTTAGTGTTAATTTACTAGCTGCGAAATGCTTTGCACATATTCACAATGTTATTACTATTGTTTTTATAGACATTTACTTCTCTCTCTCTTTATATATATATATATATATATATATATATATATATATATATATTTAATCTATTTAATCTGGCATAATAGATATTCTGAAGTAAAAAAAATAGTTATAACTTGATTCATTCGTCATTTAAAGACATTTTTATTTAAAAAAATAATGGTTTGAAACACAGTTTTCTGCGCAACTCTATTGTGTGTTATTGATTAGTTGTTTTTGAACATAATTTAAGTTTTTGAATTCTACTATTACTCTCTGGAATTAATGCGGGACACTATTTAAATATTAAATTAAAATTAGAATATTTCACTTTGTTGAGAGATGAAAGTGTGTGATTATGGTTTCTTATCAAATTAATGTAATTAACATGGAACAAATTTTTACTACAGGTAGCTTACCCAAACTGTTCTGAAAACACGTTACAGAAAATTAGTCATGAAATGAATTTTAACGATGCGAGTAAATGTAATTTTATCTCGCTGCAAATTTTTTATTCCCTAGAATATTAACTTTAAATAGTTTTGTGACGATTTGGGGGAGACTATAAATTGCCAAAACATGTCTAATGGCTTAAGTATAAGGTACTTTATTGAAAATCTCAAAGGACACCAGATAACAGAATTCTCTCTCGTGAGTTTCAAAAGACCAATTTTTTCCTTAGTTAGAGATTAAATTCAGTAGTTTTGTGTTTGTGTTAAAATCTGAGTTTTAAATTTAAAATCATTATCAAATGTACAATTTGTTCTTCGTCCCTTTCTATAATTTCGGCAAATCTGTCTGATAACTTTATCTTTTACAAAAAAAAAAATTTGAAGCTACAAACATTTTAAAAAAAAATTGTATCAATATTTGCTCTTATAACAATCTGTGTTCATTTAAAAAGGATTTAAAAACAATATATTTTTTTTAAAACTGAAAAGAAAATCAGCTTTCTATTTTGTTTTAAGAGCATTTATAATATCGACATCTGACAAAACTATTTTTACTATTTTACTTCTCAAATAGTATCCAATATAACCCTGTTTATTGGATGATTCAAAGATTTTTTAATACAGTTCACATGAAGCTATGATTCCTATATAGCGGAAGGGGAAGGAAATTTTTACGTAAATACCTAGCTTATAAATTCAAAGCTTTCTAATTGTTGGTAACAGCTCTCGTGTCGCTCTGAAGTGCAACGTTAATAAAAAGTCAAAACTCTCCAATACGTATCTTTACTACCGGCGTAGTTAGTTCTGACCGGACCCTGTATCCAAATTCCATCGGGGCTCTTTTTCCAATTCCTACTATTAGCTCACACTCTCTATTTATTTATTTATCTAGGTGGAATTTTCAATCATTGATAAAATATATTTTAAAGCACCCAATTGAGCTGAAATTTTATATACATGATCATTTTGGATTACAATACAGTAATTTAATTATAATTAATAAAAATTAATTGATTAAAACTAATTATTCAAAGAATTACAAATACAGCCACTTTGACATCATTTTTGGCGACTTAGCGACCATTGCGGCGACTTGTGTCAAAACTTGAAAAGGTTTTTTTCTCACATTTTGAAGCGCTCGTTTGAGCTGAAATTTTATATACACGATTGTTTTGGATGACAATGGGCTACTTTAATGATAATTAATAAAAATTAATTACCACTTAATGTTATGATTCTGTCATATGTATATACATATTTATATTAATTCTATCTATTTAATAAAAAGTATCTAAAATAAAATTTTTCTTTGATCTAAGTAGAAATTGACCTAAATTTTTTTTTATATTACTTGTTAGATATGAGAATCCTATTAGTGGACTGTAGTTACACAGGTTGGTGCCCCTGTAGCTTGAAGGCCCGTACCATTGATATGGCTGATACGGCAGTAGTTACGCCCCTGAACTTTATTATTTTCATGATTGAGTTATTCCGAAATTGGTGTGGTTGGAAGCTTAATGGTCATGGTCACGAACTTGTGGCCATCGTTCCGAGTCCTGATGCGATAGAAGACCGGCAGTGTAGAAGGTATTAGTGGATGGGATGAGATTTGTAGAAGGGCTGTTGTGGCTCAAAGCTTTCACGCTTAGAAAAGTAGGATTGCAGCTTAGGGGTCATCACGTCGATTGATCTGGCTCTAATAGCCCTTGGGTTGCTTAAAGTGTAATGTTAATAAACACTCACTCACTCCGAAAATGGTAGTGGACTGATTCAAAACCCTAATTCTAATCTTGTTCAATATATTATATGCAAAACTTTAATTTTTAAAGAATATAATTCATCAAAACACACAGTTTGTATACATAGTTCTAACATCTATCTGTTTCATTGGTATACTATTCTACATCTTAACTTAACTGTCTTGATTAAAGAAACGCTTTTGGCAACTACTGAAGATCTTTGATGCCTTCTCAGATGGAATGTCCCTTTCCTCTAATTATATGTATAACTCGTGTTTATGCAAAACACACATACACACTTCTGAAGAAATTGTATTAAAAAGTAATAATTTCTATGTAAATAGCTTGGGTTTTTGTTGTTCAAACTCACGGATTCGCTGGTTTAGAAGCTTTGTTTTGACTAGCGTATTCCGATTTCAATAAGAACATTTTACCCAACTGAAATTTCAATTGTCAAATTAACTTATCTGAATGGCAGATGAAAGACTAAGGTCAATCTGATGTTAGATTTATCGTTAAATTGGCACTAATCTGGAGGGTCTTTGAGAGTAATTTTTTGAAGAATGTTTAAGAAAAGCTTTAAGGGATCTAAACATCGTATAAGAACAAAAAGCGTACAAATTTCTCATCCTTGAATTTCATTGCGTTACATAATATTTTTAAATAAAAAAAAAAAAAAGTTGTACCACATACACACTTTTAACTGAAGTTTAATGAAGTTCACTGATTGTTCTTAAAACTAAACCTTGAGAGGAAACTGGGGAATAGCTTTTAAATTTCGCAAGATAATTTAGGAATTATGAATTTTTTTCGTGACATACATATTAATGTAAGTATCTTCTTTTCTTCCCCCTCTAAAAAGTGATAACAAAACATTAAATATTGTATTTCTGATTATTTAAAATTTTGAAAAAAAGAATGTAGCTTAAATTTATGTCGAGTCTTTGCTTTCCAAGTCCTGTGGTTGTTTTTTTTATAAGACCTGTCATGTAGAGGGTTTAACGCATTTTAAATTTGTTCGGGTCTTTGAGTCTTAATATAAACAGCTCGAGTAATCATTAAAGGAATTATGGTTATATCGTCTGTTCACAAGGCATAAACACAACTCTTATCGTTCTTCTCTTGTTTCTCCTCTGAACTATTTCTGAGAAAAGCATTGTATTCGAAAGGAAGGGACTAAATTTGAGGAAATGAACTTAGATTCGCAGATATAATCAGAATAGGTAAAATATAACATTATATTAGATGAAAAAAAAAGTATACTTTGCACTAATTATTAATAATCTTTAACTTAAAAAAGATACTGTAAATTTTATTTTGCTCAATCTTTTTCAATATAATAATAATAATAATAACATAAATAAGTTAAAGGCAAATGTGTGCAAAAGGAGTAAATCTTTAATGGCTTAGTTTCCTCTTATCATAATACTTATGAAATGATTTATGGTTATCATTTTTTTACAAATTAAATAAGTTTTATTCACTACTAAGGGCGGGGGAATTAAACCCCTGTTCCCCTAACGGCGGATGAGTGAGTGAGTGAATATTAACGTCGCACACTGTTCAGCTACACGAGGGCTTTTGGCGACGGACCACGTAATTTTTAACCATGGTCAAGTGACGTGGACGACACCTGAGCTGGAACCTCTTCTCCTAATTACCACACCACACCAACGGGAGGACGTTTGAGCTCTCGACAGATTTAACGTGCATCGCTGCCCTACACGGTGAGTCTTAAGTGGTACTGCGCTGGAACTTATGACATGCCTACCATGATCCGATACCTTGACCACTAGGCTACCGCAGCCCCCCACCTGACGGCGGACCAACCCCCGTTGTACAAATTATACAACTGCTCATAACTGTAAAACCGTAATTTACATGTATATTGGATGGTTTTATCTTTTTCAATCTATTGTTAGCACGAAAACAATAGGTTTTATGTCTTCACCTGCGCATTTTAATTTGTGCTTCATTTTAGTGCCTCTTCAAAAACAATATTCCTAATCCCCTATTTCTTCAAATTGCACTGAATTTTTATTCTGTCTTTGCTTCTGTGCCTTGACAGAGTCACATACACAATTCATACAACTACCCATAAGTCAATAACTAACATTATTAACTGTACTCAGTGACGCACTTCGGAATTTTTCAACGGGCAAGGGGGGTCCCGGGTCGAAAGTCCACCATTCTCGTATCCTGCTCCAATATGCCACCAAAGATATTCTTTTGATTTTGTCGATTTTTTTTGGGGAGGGGGGACAAAAAAGTAAAAAATTAATTATTGAATAAATAATTAGCATTAATAAATAAAATTAATTATTAATAATAAATAATTAAATTTTATGTATTATATACATATAATTATATAATCAATCGAAACAAATCAAGAGCTTTTGGGGGGGTGGACACGGGAGCCTCCTCCCCGTGTGTACGCCACTGACTGTACCTTATGTATAAATAAATTTATTATAGCATCTCACAAAAAAACTTTTTTTATATGTAGGAAGAAAATATTTATTTTATTACATACTATTCCACTATTACTTTATTTTACATCCATATTTTACTTATTTTGTTTTAAAAAAGCAACAACTCTTTTAGTTAATGTTAAAACTGCATTTGAAAAAAGATTTATTATGGAAATACTATTTTCCTAGCACAATAATAATAAATTACAGAAGAGAAATATTGAAGTCTAAAATGATACTCCAAGACTTCCAGAGAAGTACGTACAGTTTCATACGTTTCGGACTCAAATAAAGCTGTATTTTTTAAGAAATCATAGCAAAACTACTTAATTTACCATTTTAGGTATTCAATCATAGTATTTTCCGCAGAGTGATTTCACAATTAAATTTTGAAGAATACTCATTGAATTGAATCAGAAGGAAATAGAAATATATATCCTAAAAATAAAACTGCAAACCACATAAATGATTTTTTCGAGTCTCTGTATTACGATACCATTGGTCCCACCGGCTATACGTTTGTGCTGCTCACATAATTAGAACATTCTCAATCTGTCCACGATTCCTTCGATAACAAGAGGTATATCAGCATTTAAAAATAAGGATTGTTTGTTTGTTCTTTGGTCTTCAGATAAACATTTTTTTAATATTGATGATGTATTTCCTGAGAATAAGCATCTGCAATGAATCGATTCTTTGGACAATGATGTCACTGTACTCATCTACTTCCTTGATGACTGTTGATGCCTCGTGTCCCCAAATATTCTACTTCAAGATTTCCTCTATTCTATCTACGGATAGTTTCTGCTCGATATCTTTGCATGTATTGTTTATCGGTCCTTAATATTCCTCTAATGAATAGCGAATGATCTTTTATGAGGCATATAAGTTTTTTAGAGGTCATTAGAGGTCGAATTAATATATCCCAGTGTCCACAAATATGTTTGCATAAATTATGTCGAAAGACAATGTAAGTCTTCAATAGAGATCTACATGTAGCTTAAGTTTTATATCATTAATCTTTTTTGAGTCTCTGTATTCAAGTGAAATGGATACTTGTGTATTTTCAATGGAGGAATTCTAATTATACGCTTTTAGTGATGGGATGATATCTAAGCAGCTATTTATAAACTGCGTAGTGTATCCCTAAGGTATTTCTTGTTCTTTGAAACACTCAAATAAAAAATAAGAGAGCACAAAGATTAATTTTTTTTAAATATCTTATTTAAAAAAATGAAACTTTAAAAAAAATTTAACTGAAATACTAGAATGTTTTCATTTTTTGTCACTTCAAGTATTTATTTATCGATGATAAATATAGAAAAGGGAGGAGAAAAATCATTTTTAATGTTCTTAAGGTATATAAGATACTGACTAGGCTTGGAACCGTAATTTTGAAAAAAGCATATAAACGAATTTTTTTTTATATTTAGTGTTATTTTAGTTATAATATAAATCTAAAATTGCTTTAAGAATATTATGGCAAGATAAAATTATTTAAATAGAATTTTTTGGTAAAGAATGAAGAAAGAATTATATCTTTTCAAAACAATCTCCTTTTATGAAAAATATTTCTATAATAATAATATTTTGCTTATATATATAGCTGGAGCTTCTATACCGGAGTTAAACAATTTTTTAAAATATATAATTCAGAAGTGGATTTATTCATATTTATCATCCCAGGATAGAGAACTTTAAGCAAAAAACAACCATTACTACTTAAATTAATAATAACTGAAAATAACGTGAACTTTTCAAAAAATTTTGTTCAACCTCGGTGTAGAAGCCTTAGCTATATATAGGCAAACTATTATTCTTATAGAAGTATTTCTCATAAAAGATTTCGAAAACATACTTCAGTTTCTTTCTTCATTTCTTAACCAAAAAAAAAATCACGTTTAAATAATTATTACTAGCAATATTATTCCTAGAACTGTTTTATATGTATATTCTAATTGAACTGGAATTGAATATCAAAAAATTGTTCCTTTATACGCTTTTTCAAAATTGCAGTTCGAACGTAGTCAATCATATTAAGAACTTTTAGACTTAAAAATGTCAATGAGAAATCAATTACGTCTTATTAGGAAAAAATTGTAAGGTTAATAATGACCTCTTTAAATTACATTGATTGAACGATTTGAAAAGACAAAATATATATACAGTCGAACCTCTATATCGCGAATTTTTCTATACAGCGAACTTTTTCCTGGAACCAAGAACATTTTACGATTTTCTTCGTAAAATAACCTCCCAATAGCGAAGTGCATTTTCTATGTAACGAGCTTTCTTTCTTGTGATTTAATTTTTCTTCTCCCTATTTTTACAGTATTTCTGGACATTTCAAGTAATTCTCTCTTTTAACAAGCTTTATGGTAAATCTTTAATGGGTTTTATTAGATGCCTAACTCGCCAAGAGCAATAGAATTCATGACGTTTCATCCAAGAAGTGCAACCTTAAAACCCCATTGTCCAGTTCACTGTAACAACTTCGATATCCCCTTTCACCCTCAGTGGAGTTGTTTCGTGTCCCTGTGCCCTTGAACTAGTCTCCGTTCATTTGTCGTATTGGTTTGATTAGTCGTACTGGTAGCTCAAAAGTGTTATAATGTGCTTGAGCATCCATGAAAAACATTTAATTCTCCAGGAAGTGAATAAAGGAATCAAGAAATTTTCCTTGCAGTTTTCTTTTCTTTTCTCTTTTTTGATAGATACCAGAGGCGCACACAAGGGGGGTCCTGGGGGTCCGGACCTCCCCAAGACCCTTAATTTTTTTCCGATTGATTATAATTCTAAGTATATAGTACGTAAAATTTTATTAAATATTTGTTATTAATGATTAATTTTATTGATTAATGCTAATTATTTATTCAATAATTAGTTTTTTAATGTGTTTTGTTCCCGAAAATCGACAAAATCAAAAGGATCATGATACAAGAAGGGTGGACTTTCGACCCCGGACCCCCCCTTGAAAAATTCCTGTGTGCGCTACTGATAGATACATATATAGAATATATATAAATATCAATTTACAAAAATGTGTGAACAATTACTTTTTTAATATATAGTGTTTATGAATCAAATTTGTGTGTGTGTGTGTGGTTTATACAGAAAATTATAGAAAGATGAACTCTATATAACGAATTTTCCATGTAACGAACTTTTTTCGGGATTTAGCGATTTCGTTATATAAAGGTCCACCTGTATATCTTTCTTCTTTTTTATCAAGTAAAATCCTCTTCATGTTTCAAAATTCAAATTGCGTACTTTGAAATGAAATATTTAAAGTAATTTGCATTAAAATGGCCACATCAATAACCCACACTGGGATTTTTTGTCCTATTTATAAATGCTTAAATTGTTTAATCTTTAGACTATGAATATTAAATCTTCAATTTTGAGACAATAAATAAGGATAAGGGAAAAAATATTAAACTAGTTACGTGCTAAAAATTTGTCTTCTAAAAATTACTTAAAGGGTATACCAGTTTTTTATACGTTAATTAAAAAAATAAGGAGGATAAAATAAAGCAAAATTAAATTAAACAGGATGTAGCGGTCTTTATATAAGCTTAAATATATTTCATAAAATATCCTGTGCAAGAGTTGTTACTGCGTTAATCAGTTGAATCAAAAGAGGTGCAGACAATGTAACATATTCCTAGAGACCCCTGGATCACACAGGAATTTTTCAAGGGGGTGTCCAGAATCCATTCTCATATTATGCTCCAATACGTTGCCCAATATATTCTTTTCATTTTATTGACTTGAGGGAACAAAAAACAGTACAAAATTGATTATTGAGCAAATAATTAGCATTAATTAATTAATAAAATTAATTGAGAACACATACTTAATTAAATTTTCCTTTCTATATACATAGGATTATAACCAATCGGAACAAAATAAAGGGCTTTGGGGTGGGGGGTGCGGACCCAAGTGTGCGCCACTGCTAGAGACACATTTTCAAGAATATTCGAATATCATTTTATCAAAATAAAATTGGAGTACATGTAGATCCACTAACTCAGATTCGGATCCTTTAATAATTTTCGATAATTCATCATTTTCTTAAATTAGATCAATTACATCTGATAATTATGTCAATGGAATAATTTATTGAATTTTTTCTTGCTAAAAAGTCAGAATGATATACTTAAGTTTGAACTTATATATTTAAAATATATGTTCAGTAATATGATAGATTAAATTTTACTGATTCAAAAAATTCACAATTGTACAGATTATTATCTTTTGAAAATTATAACTGAAATTAATACATACAGTACTTAAAAAAATAATTTAAGAGTTATATTATATTTATATGAATTTATATATAAATAAATAATGGTTATGTAGATTTGAATTGAATAAACATTGTACAAGAAGAGGATTTAAGCCTTCTGTAGTCGTATCCCCCCCACCCCACTCAGGTTATTGATTATACACATCTGTTTTTCTTTGGATCAATATAACCAAAGAAACACTTATATATGTAATTATGTCGATGATGAGAGCATGTTTAATTTTATTTTATCTGCTTCTTCACTCCTTCAAATGTTTCTACGTAGCCTCTGTGTCAGTGGCGCACACAGAAATTTTTCAAGGGGAGGTCCAGGGTTGAAAGTACACCGTTCACGCGCATCATGCTAAAGATTAGTTCATTTTAATAATTTTAAGCTAATTTATTGGAGTACATACCCCACATTTTACAAAATTTTACTAAAGTTTCAAAACCAAAACCTAAATACATTCAAATTTCTATGAAAACTTTTGCATACATAAAAATGGAACAGTTTCTTAAGGCTGTCTTCGGTAAAAGTACGGGAACTCTAACTAAACGCGAAGCACATTTTCAGACAGAAAAATGACCCAATTTCCATGGAAATTTGCTATGTTATAACTCGTACCTCTGATATAACAATATATAGTGTTTTTAAAAATTTCAATTTAGTCCGTGAATACTTTCTTTTTTGTTTTAATACGTAAAGGCAAAACCCATTTAACATTAAGGTATACGACAAAAAATGCGAAACACATTTTATACCAGAAAAAATTAATCAACTCGGTTAAAAATGGGAAGTACGATAAAAAAATACTGCCCTCTAAAGGATAGTGTGAAGCCAGAATATCATATTAATTTTTTATATCTGAAAAAATGTTTCAAATTCGGGTCATATTCTTTAACATTAACCGAAAACAGCCTTAAATAAATTTTGTAAGACATTGAAAACAAAAATTTTCTTTTTATTGTCACAAATTTGCAACGGACTGGGTAGGACTGGGTATAATATACATAGATGAGTTTCCATTTATAGTTTGTACGCCACAGTTCTACGGGATACAAATATACCTATTAATATAAACATCTCAGGTCAGTGGCGCTCACAGGAATTTTTCAAAGGCAGGGGTTCCAGGGTCGAAAGTCCACCATTCTCGTATCATATTCTAATATGCCGCCTGACATATTTTTTTGATTTTGTCAATTTTCGAACAAAAACAATAAAAAAAATTAACTCATGAATAAATAATTAGTATTAATTTATAAAATTAATTTGAGTAATAACAAATACTAAATTAAATTTTACATACTATATACATAGGACTATAATCAATAGAAAAAAATCAAGTGCTTTGTGAGAGGGGGGGTCCGGACTTGATGATCCCCCCTTGTGTGTCCCACTGTGTCACGTTAATAACAAGGAAGTATTCACCTATATGCTGCAATACTAAAAAGTGTACCAGCTCCCAGGGTATGTACCAGGACTGCAAATGTAAAGTACCAATCCATAGCCCCAATTGAAGAAAAAAAGTTTGAAAGTTGACCTTATTTAAAATCAATAAATTATGCGCTACTATGTTTTATTTAAAAATCTTAAAAAGTTTTTCCAAATATTGAACAATATTTTATTGACAATGATGATAAATTCTGTCAGATCTGTCTGAATCTTGGTTAAAAAAAATAAAAAAGAAACCAGCTGTAATATTAATGAAAAAATAAATGTTTATATATAAGCGAAAAATAATAAAATCGAAGACAGGTATAAACCCCCAAAAAGGGGAGGGGGAGACTTTAATTTTTTGGAAACTATTATAAGATACCTTTACATTACATTTGAATCACTTCTCACGAAATTCAATAATTAATCTTTATCGATAACGATCTGTAACAATAATCTAATACATAACGTTGTTTACGTTTTAAATCAAGACAATGGTGAGTGGTGCATGTTACATTTCTGTCCATTTGTTTCTTGTTTTTGTGGACACTTCCTCAGGACATAAAATTCAAATAAATTAAATGAGAGGCAAACAAAGGCCTTTTAACTGACACTCAAAAACCAGAAACCCTGCTGCGTAAGTAACAAAAAGGAAAAAATGACGTCGCTATGTCATTGCTTTTCCACTCACCTCCCGCATTCGAGTCACGCTTCCGCAAGCATTTATTATCTACTATATCCCACCTTTTTGTGTCAGCTGGCCACGCCTCCCTCTTGTCATTGGTTAGTAGAAAGCGTGACTTGTCATTCTGATTACTACGCGAAATCCTATGAGGCGTTCCGAGATTGCCGCTTCTTATCTATCACTCAGCGTTTTTCGAACTAACTGGGGAATCTGCATTCATTCGAAAAATATACATTGGTTCAGACAGTAGCTTATTATATATTTTGTAGATGTCAGGAAAGCAATTATAATAATGAAAAACATGCTTAAGTGACTCTTTTTAATTACTAAATATTCGTTGAACTCTCTCTACCCCTTTTTCCCATCCTGTCTCGAAAAATAAATACCGGTAGACTAAAAAGTAGCGTGTTAAGAGTGCCTTCGGTTAAAGTTGAAGAATAGAACTCGAATTCGGAATACTTTTTCAAACATAAAACTCCTCTAACATTAATTCTGAAATTAATCATCATTAATCAAATTACAATCTTGCTTCGTCTGTGGCACACACATAAATCTTTCGAAGGGGGGTCGAGGATCGAAAGTCCACCATTCTTGTACCACACCCGAATACGAAGCCAAACATATCCTTTTGATTTTATAGATTGTCGGAAACAAAAAATATTAAAAAATTAATTTCTGAATAAATAATTAGCATTGATTAATAAAATAAATTGTAGCAAATATTTTGTTAAATTTTATGTCTATATACATAGAATTATATTCAATAAAAAAAATCGAAGGGGTGTGTGTGTGTCGGACTTGTAGACCCTCTCCTCCCCTTGTTTGCGCCACTGGGCCTCGCTATACTATGAAGGGACCAGCAATTTTATCATATCACTCATTTTTACTCGAATTGACCTATTTTTTCTAGTGCAAAATGTATTTCGTATTTTTTCTCCCATACCGTAGTGCTAAATGAGCTATACCATTAAGTGTTAAAAGAAAATTAATTAATTCTGCAATATTTTTAAATTTTAAAAACGCTACATTATAGATAGACGTATGAATTACAAGGTAGGAAATTTTTGTGAAAATTCAGACATTTTTCTGTCTGAAAATATGTTCCGCGTTTAGCTTATTAGTTATTTGAATGTAGAAAATTTTTATGCTTTCTTTTTAAAAAAAAATTGAAGAGAAATTATATATATATATTTCAAAATTTTTTTATATATATTCAACTAATGTGTGAATTTTCGCAAAAATTTCCAATCTTGTAATTCATGCGTCTATCTATAATGTAGCATTTATAAATTTTCAAAATATTCTATAATTAATTAATTTTTAAATAATTGATTTTCTTAAAAAATTTTTAAAAACTTAATTTTTGATAAATTACAATTACAGAATGGTGCCATTTGAAATAAAAAAATAAAATAAAAAAAACTAAAGGATGGTCATCGGAAGCATCACAACACACATCACTTTTTATTGCTAAGCGTTAAAAGATATATATAGTAATAATAGAAAAATTTTATATACAAAATTAATTCATTTTATTAATATTGTATTTTTTGAGAAATTTGTAATTTTACTATGTTTTGTCCCCCTAAACAGCACGAAGATTAAAAAAAACAAACAAGTTAAGGTGATAATCATGATATAATTCGATGAAGATAATTGAATATTTACAAAATAATTTTAACTATTGTAACATTTCTAATTGCAAGTGATACCTGCTCCTGGGGAATGTATTAGGTCTGCAAAGGTAGAAATACCAATGCGCAGCCCCATTACAGGAAAAAAAAAATCTAATTGCTTGAATGGAAAATAATTCAATATCTTTTACTCCTTATATGGTATTAAAAAATACTTGAAAGCATTTCGTTTTAATTTCAGGTGATGTCACTTTCAAACATGTCTTTGAACTTTTATATTTAGTACGATATTTAAATCATGAGGACGACTATAGACGAATTTTTAGACCTCTATTTCTTACCTTCCCCATCACATAACCGAAAGACTTTGAATCGAGTCCAAGTGTACTCAACCTTTTTTTCTGCTGGGCCGCATGCTTATGTCAGCTATTTCACGCGGGTCGCAACACGAGGATAAATGGGTTGAGGAGGGGGGAGAAATGCTTTAAGACCAAGATAACATTGGAAATTTCAAATGTGGAAAATTGATCAAAATATTATAATTCTTTTATTTTGTTTCTTTAATTATTATATTTTATATTTTTTTATTTTTGTCGCTAAGACTAAATTAGAAGCATTTAAGATGCACTTCTTCACAGTTTCTGCATCAGTAAACGGGGTTTCATATGATTACCAACAATATAACAAACTTCATGAGATGTCTTTATTTACGCTGTGTGATATTACCACTGACAAAACACTTTGTTGCTGTTGCAAAGATTATTCAAGAAAGCCTATTTATCCCTTCTTGAAAGAGGTCGTCGAGGAAAAGTGTCATTGGATGATTCCTATTTATAGCTGTTTTTTAAATGCAGCACTTTCGTGACAAATCAAGCAATTACCGATCCATGTTTGTTTTTCACTACAAAATAGTCAGCCTCCCAATCGTCTTGAAACGATATATTGTCGAATATTTTTCGCTTGCAAGATATGAAGTAGTTAAAAATTAGTTCCAGCCATAAAACCGTCGATATTCCAATGTTGTCTATTATCACTAACTGTAACCGTTCCAAATAGAAAAAGAATATCAATTCGTACCCGTACGACACCGAGAGCAAAAAGCAAAATTGATATATTTGATTTCTTAACAAAGAATTTCCCAGCAAATTTTAAATACGTTTTTTAAATAAGTACATTTCTCAGAGCAATGGGCCATGACCGGGCCACTTAAAAGGGCTCGGTGGGCCGCATGTGGCCCGCGGGCCACAGGTTGAGTATCGCTGATCTAGCTCCTCGTTGAGTCTTTCTTGGAGCCAAAATTCTAAACCCAGTCTCAAATTCTTAATTGGTGGCTTTATGTAATGGTTACTAGAGTATATATGTAAAGACCATGTGTTAGAATTTTTTTTAGGAATAGTATTGAGAAAATGTAATTCTTGATTAAATATTTTTATATGAAAAAAAAGAGTTATAACGGCGATAATTTTAACAAATATTGTAATTAAAGTAATTGTATCTTCGAAACAATCTTTTATAAAGTAAACCTCATTGGAAATAAATATTTTTACGATTCATGTAAGAGAACTATTTTTTACATGTTATTAGTCATTATATTTCCAAGCTTTAATCTACTAATTTTATTTTAAAAAATTTAGAAGAGATTTCTTTGTATTGATTTATTACTATTTGCATATTTGTCTTTACTATATTGGAGTTTTGAGATTACTAAATTTGAACTATTTTTTTATATAATACAACAAAAAACAAAAGGATAAATCCGTTATGTTTATTTCACTATTTCTAAATATAAATTCTTTGTATTTCTTTAAAGTGTGTGTGATTCCTTTTATCTTTATATTTATAAATTATAACTTTTTTGTTGAACTGATAAGACAACCTGGATGGAAGAATGACTAAAATGAATTTGAATTTTTCATTAGTATCTTTTCTTGAGATACTCGTAGATTCCATACACTTGTTCAAAATCAAGTTGTTCCTGAAAAATAAATTTAAAAAACCTCTTTTTTTAAAAAAAAAATTCAAAAGAATGAGTACTGAAGAATACAGTCCTAGAGGGAAGACAATAAACGTAGACTTTTTTTAATGTGTCCGAAAACTTACTGAGTACTTTTATAAAAATAGCATTCTAAAACATTATACCTACTTTTTTAGGAATCAATACCAATAAATATTAATACCTAATTAGCAATTTTTTAAAATTGATTACGAAATTTACAAAAATCAAATTAGAAGTGCAATTTTAGAATTTTTTTTAAAGAAATTTTTAAAATATTCAGAGAAAAAGGTAATAAAACTTAATGTGAAGATATAAAAGTATTACAAAAATAAACTACTACATCTAAGGAATGTACTAAAAATTTAATGATTTGTTTAAATATAAAAATTTTAGATCTGATCGAGAATAAATATTATAAGAAATGTGACAGTTTTATGAGGCTCTTATGGAAATAACAGGCCATCTAAAAAATATGCGTACAGTAAGAATTATTTCAGTATATTCCCTAGAAAATAATATAAATATTAGGTTTAAAAAGCTTCATAGAAATACATTCATAATATTTTGAGTTATTAGGTTCCCCATGATAGACTTTGAACAATTTAAATGCCCACTTCTGTTTTTTCTAATTTTATGCAATTTAATGTAACTTAGCCTCCATGTAATGTGGAAACAAAATAGTATATTTTAGACAGCCATAAGATTGCTCAATTACATAAAATAAAAATGAAAAAAACCCCAAAAATGTGTGTTTTGACCGTTTCAACTCTTTCAGATACCTTAAAAAAATATTGATTTTTTTTTACTGATCCAAAGCCCTTAAAAATATTAACGTTCTTTTTCTTCAAAAGAAAAATACCTTTTTAGATACTCAAAAATTTTTCAGGGGGAGGGGGGGTCCAGGTCGAAAGTCCGCCATTTTTGCATCATATCTCAATACGCCACCAAACATATTTTATTGATTTTGTCGATTTTGGGGACAAAATCAATAAAAAATTAATTATTTAATTAAAACTAACATTAATTAATAAAATAAATTGTTAATAACTAATACTTAATTAAAGTTAACGTACTATATACATAGGATTATCATCAATCGAAAGAAAAATCAAGGGCTATGGGGGGGGAGTCCAGACCCGTGGACCCCCTTTTGTGTGCACCACTAATTAGAACAGATCGGTGCATTATCAGTAACTAAATATGAAAGTTATGATACTTGTTTTTTATTAGCATGATTGTCTAGTAAAACTAATGTTACACTAAATAAGTGAATATCCTTCCTTTTAATTAATTAATTAATTTAGTGCATTCCTTTTAATTTCATAAGGTAGTTTGGGTGATTTGCGTTGAAGGTCTTACTCTTGTGATTCAATGGTCCAAAAGTATGGAATACTAATCCCTTTAACGGAGTTAGTTTTTGAGAAATAAGCCATTAACCCACACATAGACTTGCTAAAAATAATATGTTTCTAGCATTTTTTTAAAAAATAATGCATGCATGAAGTAAATTTTTGTAGTAGTTGATAAAATAAAAAATGAACAGGAAAATAACAACTTTTATCTGTATACTTTGTTAATACATGTAGCAATTCAAATCGAATATTAAAACTAATACTGAAATGAAATTTCTTGAGCAATGAGAGAGAGAGAGAAAAAATGATTAAAATGCAATATTTTTCTGAGATAAATTAAATACTGCGAGTTTTCCGAGCGGGAAAAAATGTGAAAAATACATACATACAGTGGCTCACACAAGGGGGGGGGGCGGACCCCCTCCCCTAAAGCCCTTGATTTTTTCCCGATTGATTATAATTCTAAGTACATAGTACGTAAAATTTAATTATTTGTTATTAATGATTAATTTTATTAATTAATGATAATTATTTATTCAATAATTAGTTTTTTACTGTGTTTTGTTCCCGAAAATCGACAAAAACATAAGGAGCATGATACAAGAATGGTGAACTTTCGACCCCGGACCCCCCCTTGAAAAATTCCTGTGTGTGCCACTGCACACATACATATAATGAATTACGAATATAAACTTTCTTCCTTTTTGCTCAAAACTTGATAAAACATAGTTATCATGCCTGGTAAAGCACAAGTATTTCCTATTATTAGCTAATTTTGTTTGCTGGCCTTGATTTTGCGAATTGTAAGCACAAACAAGTCAATTTTGTCTTCATCCCTCCCTCAGTATCTAGTTAATGTCTTTTTACTCCTTCCATTTAATTTTCATACTTAACAATAACGTAAAGAAAAAAATAAATAAAGTAGAAAAGACATGGTAAATATGTTTCTAGGAGCGGGGGGATATGTGTAGAAAATTCAAGAATGCATTTAACTTGACGATTCCTTATTCTAAACAGGAATATTTATTAATTTTGATTTATGCTTAAGAAAGAGTTGTAGTAATTGTTTCAGGAATATTGTCCACAAGATGTTTTCCTTTCGTATTTCTTATTTATGTACACTGTTCCTTAAAGGAATAGTTATTTTCCTACATATTGCAAAACATACGCAGTTTCATGTTTTGAAACATTGCAAAATGTGTATCTTTCACATTCATTTAAGAGTTGAGCTTTTCTCAACATGAGTATGATAAATTTTCAAATTTTATGAATTGATTGATTATTTATTAACGTCACACTACACGTGGGCTCTTGGAGACGAATCTAGTAATTTGAGCTAGAACTAATTTGAACCATACCTTACCTATTTCCTCAAGTTTTTGTCAATTCTCTCGCTGCTGAAAAAAGAAATTGAAACAATTTCTCTATTTTTCAAACTAAGCATCATTTTCTTGTTTCTGTTTCTCTTTTCTTATGCGGACAACCATTTTCAGTTTTAATTATTTCCTTTCAAATATTTTTAGTATCCCTTCGAACTATTTTGACAACTATCTTTATTGAGTGTGCAATACTATCAACAAGTGTTATTTATTTCTAAAATTTTTTTTCTTCCCTTGATCTTTAACGAAAAAAAAATTTCTAAAGTATTATATGTTATTAATTTAACAATAGTGAAAATGGTAGATATATTTCTGAAGTTGAAAAAAGAAAATAAGAAAACGCATTACTATGTAAAAAATTCCAACACTTTATTGAGAAATAAATAAATATTTCGTAAATTAAGTTGTTCTTTGTATTAAACTTATTGAAACTGAAGAAAAAAGACGAACACTTAATCAGCTTCCTACAAAGAGAGCAATAAAGAACAATTTTGCATTCCATTCCCCCGCCCCAGAAAAAAAAAAGATGAAATTTGGAAGGGAAAAAAAGAAAAAGGGGAAAGTATGAGATAATAATTTTGAATATTTGTAAAAAAATTTAATGTTAAAGTGGAATGATTATATTGACTGCCTTCAGTTCAATCAACGTTGATTAGTTTTGATTTCTAATAAAATAATACAACTCTTTTCCTTTTTTATACATGGAAATGGAAAAGTTGAGACCACTTTTATTTATTTTATTTCATTTATTTATTTGAGCTTGTTGAACTTTTTAGTTCCATTTGTCTAAATGTCCTGTAAAAGTTTGATATAATTCCTTTCAATTTAGGCTCTTTAAATGAGAGTGTTCCGTTTATTAAATGCATACTCTCAATTCTATCAGCATTTTATAAATAATTTTTCTAATAATTCCATGGAGAGACTAAAAAAATTAAATTTAAATGCATTTGCAAATATTACCAAAATCTCCCACTCAGAATTTTTGAAACTAGTAACTAAGGATAAATGATGAATATAATTTGCTGTTAATTAACTTATTTGCATCAGTTACGCATAATCTTAAATAATTTAGTTATTCTATTCGTTTATAGATAATTTTCTTCTAGACTTCATCTACGAAAATTCAACTCAGGAAAATAATTAGCAGAAATTCACTATTACAATTAAGTTCAACTTCTAAAATTGCTTTAACAACATTAGTTTTGAAACTGTGAAGAACATATTTGCCATTTGCATTACATACTTTTCATTGAAATACTCTTGCTAATCTGAGGGGGTCTAGATTTATTTCCAGATCTACATCTTTTACTTACACTAAAATTGCTTAGTGAATTGTTTATTTAGAAGTGTCTTCTCAATTGTTTTTCTCACTAAATTTTCCTAATTTTAAAGTAAAATGATATATATTTTTTAAATTATCAAAGGGTTTTTTTTCTTTTCAACAGCACTTTCTAATTCATTTATGTTTAATGAAAATGTACACACAACGCACACATATGCATACACATGTAATACAAAATTTCATTCTCATTTTTCCTTTTTGCTAACAAATCTACACAATTTGCTTATTAAGTATACTTTATTTTTTTCATTAATTATTATGTAAAATTTTATGATTTTTTCTTTGTTTGACTTCATTGTTTTTGTTCTGATGCATTAAAATGAAGTGTATATCATTTTTTTAGCTAAATGATTAAAAATTGTGTGTGGCTCAAAAGCATTTTGAATTCTTTGAACATATTTAAAATATTTAATAGGTAATATAAAATGATATTCAGAATATTCATGGAAGACACACGTTTCTTTTTCTTTCTTTTAAAACACAATTAAACACAATTCTTCATATAATATGCTTTAAAAAATATTATTTAAATTAATGTGCAAGTCTTCAACAGTAAAGCTAGTTTATTAAAATTTTCATTACAAATAATGTTAAAACAACAACGTCTGAATATTTTCATTCTTTTTTCAAAAAGAATTAGTCCTTAAATATTTCAGTCCAAGAAAAAATTAATGTTAAGTATATAATGAGTTACTAAGTGTTTTCGAATATGATCAAGTCAGTTAATCGCATTTTAATAAAAGGCGGGAAAAATTAAAAATAATATAAGGCTTACTTAACTTTGAAAATTTTTACAAATTTTAAAATTTCTTTACAAAAATTCAATTTTTTTATTAATTGTATCCTATAAAGGGAAGTAATATATATTCGGAGAATTCAAAGAAACTTTTAGCAATTAACAACCTTGAAACAAATCAGTGAATATTTTTAGGTGAAACAAAAATCCAACCAATTTGTATAATAAACTCTGCTAATTTGGGAATATCCGACCTGAGTTCGGGCAAGAGAAAATTTGGTGTTTAAATTCCGTGAAGTCCAAACTCAGTTCGCCCTACTCATAATATGTAATTTAATTGGCGATACTTTTCCGCGAAATGTTTGACAGTTTAGCAGTTCGTATATACCACAGTGGTCTTCAAACTGTGTTCCACGGAACCCTAGGGTTCTACGAGGCATACCTGGGGATTCCACAAGTTCCAATAAAAAAAATCGAAAAGAAATTTTTTTAAATTTGTATGCAAAAAATATTCACATTCTCTATGAAGTTTGAAAACCCCGAATTCAAAGCTTATTCCTGTCATTAAGAAACTGAAAATTTTATTTATAAAGAGTGTTTTTTTCCCCAAGAATAGAAGTATAAGTTGGCATTACTTTCCAAGATGGCGACCGATTTAGCAGCTGTCAAGTTATTTATTCTCAGTTTGGTTTGACAATTCATCAAAACGATCATCAAGCAAGGCGTAGATTCGTCGAATGGGCCCCAAACGAGATTGCCGTTGTTCCCGATTTTCATAAGCGAATTTTGTTTAGCGATGAAGCGCACTTCTGGTTGAATGGCTACGTCAACAAACAAAACTGCCGCATTTGGAGTGAAGCTAATCCACAAGTGTATGTCGAAACACCGTTACATCCAGAAAAACTGACTGTTTGGTGCGCTTTATGGGCTGGTGGAATCCTTCTTCAAAAACGATGGAAGCCACAACGTTACAGTCAATGGTAATCGGTATAGAGCCATGATTACTAACTTTTTCATTCCTGAATTGAACAATCATGATGTCCAGGAGCTGTGGTTCCAACAAGACGGCACAACAAATCACACAGCTCATGCCACAATCGATTTATTGAAAGACACGTTTGGTGACCGCCTAATTTCACGTTTTGGACCTGTGAATTGGCCTCCAAGATCTTGTGATTTAACACCGCTAGACTATTTTTTGTGGGGCTATGTAAAGTCATTGGTCTATGCGGATAAGCCACAAACGCTCGACCATTTGGAAGACAACATTCGCCGTGTTATTGCCGATATACGGCCATAAATGTTGGAGAAAGTCATCGAAAATTGGGCGTCCAGATTGGACTACATCCGAGCCAGCCGTGGCAGTCCTATGCCAGAAATCATATTTAAAATGTAATGCCACAAGATTATCTTTCGAATAAAAAAAAATTTCATGTCAATTGAATAATACATCGTTGTTTTATTACAATTTAAAGTTCTATACCTCTAAAAAAAACACCCTTTACATAATAACTTTATTTTGCAATAGTTTTTAAACTTTTATTTATAATATCATAAAAGAATATTAAAACGTTTTATCTTTATAAATATATATTGTCTACTAGATTGGGAATATTTTATGGTTTGCTATCCCGGTTTCCACAAGACAATTTTATACTTCGTGAGTACAATGTCTAGTAAAACTAAATAGTTTTCTGGTGGAAAACGTACCTTTCTGCATTTGTTGAAAAAACAAATGCAAAAAAGGTGCATTTTCCATTAAAAAAATATTTAGTTTTGTGCAAAACATTGTATTAACGAGTGTAAAATTATCTCATGGAATCCGGGACAGAAAACAACAAAATATCCACACACAATCTAGTAGGCAATATATATATTTCTCATCGTAATTAACTACAAAAACAGATATAGAAATAAATTAAGGTATCCGACTACGTTTGAAACCGTGATTTTGCAAAAGGGTATGAATAGATACTATTTATAATATTTTGTGTCACTTAGATTAGAAAACGTATATATAAAAATGTTTTAAGAATATTATTACAATAAAAAATTATTTAAGTACAATATTTTGACAAAAAAATGAACATAGAATGACCCATTTTTAAAATATTCTCCTTTTGTGAAAAATGCTTCTATTGTAATAATATTTTTCTTGCATATTGCCCAGACCTCTGTACAGAGGCTCAACTAGATTTTTTGAAATATATAACTTAGAAGTGGGATTATCTATGTTTTACGACAACAGAGGGGAGAAATTTTAAGAAAAAAACGCCGATAACTATTTCAATGAGGTGTAACTCTGAAAATAATGTGAATATTTCAAAAATCATAGTTGAGTCTCTGTACAGAGGTATGAGCTATATACAGGCAAAATATTATTATAATAGAAGCATTTTTCACAAAAGGAGAACATTTTGAAAAAAGGTTATTCTAAGTTAATTTTTGGCCGAAATATTGTATTTAAATAATTTTTTTGTCAAAATGCCCTTAAAATAATTTTATACATGTATTCTAATCTAAGTGATACTAAATATCATGAAAATTATCCATTTATGCTCTTTTTTAAAATCTGAGTTCCGAACGTAGTCGGATACCTTAAACTCAGAATATGTAAAGCGATTGCTGACTTTAATAGACTTAGAATTCGACAATTTTTATGAAAATATGCAAGCACATACCCCAGTTACTAAACATAATGCATGGATAGGTGACACTTGGATCGTAGATTAATATTATTAATGAGTAAATTGTATTAAAAGTAGATTGTTTATATAAAAAATAGTAGTTTAAAAAAGTAATTGCAGTTTTTTTCCTTCTAATTGCTTTACTTAAAGTACCTTCAACAGGTTGATCAACTTTAAATATATTTAAAAATATATTCTTCTACAGTGGTGTAACGAAGAATATTAGCTCCCCCCCCGCGCAAAGCTATGTTTTGAGCCTCAAACCGTACTTTTCATCAGTCAGGCTTTGGGCCCCAACCACTGTTCTTCTTAGTGTGTGGAAAATAGGGTTCCTATAAAACATCTTTTAGTTCCATGGGTTCACGAAAACATCTTTTAGTTCTAGGGGTTCCACAAAAACACCTTCAATTACTAGGAGTTCCGTGAGTTGAAAAAGTTTGAAGACCACTGCCGGAAAGTATTGGGGGAATTCAAAAGAATCTGAGGGACAGGGAATTCACGATATCTCATATAAATAATAGTATTTGTGTGTATTAGTTTGTTATATTTATCTTGAAATTTATGTCATTTGATTCATTTTGCTACAATTTGATCAAAAGTTACTGTAATCCATGCATGTGAACATATTAAATATATTATGTATTACGTTTAATTTTTTTTTATAAAATGTTCTATTTTTAATATTTTGAAGATATAATGAACAAAATTAAAGATAATTTTTTCCCATTTTTGGCATGTTTTTTTAAAAATATGTTCCAGAGGCAAGAGGTTAATGTAGCATTTCAAAGCACAGTGAAAGCTATTATTACTTCAAGACATTTTTGTTTACTTCTTGCAAAATCTGGATTCATTTGACTCCTTTATTTCTTTTATAAAAGTATTTAATCTATTTTAAATTATAACGTGGAAGTTTAGAAACAATTACTTGTGAGTCGGAGTGTTTATTTAGGTTACCATATAGCTCTAATCTAACAGATCTAATCTAACAGACAAACGGAAATTTTTACTACATTTTTATGTGTATATTTTTGAGCTTGTGCAAAAAAATTTGCTTTCCGCACGTTTTTTATTTTTATTTTCTAAATGTAACAAAAACGTTAAATCTTATACCTATTTTGAATACAATTTGTCAAGAAAAGTTAAAAAGTCTCTTTTAGTACAATCATGGGTCTTCTTTATCATTATCATTGTTACTATTATTTTTATTTCTTTAATTCTGTTACATCATCTGCTTAAAATTTGCATTCACGTTTGGAGGGAACAAATAAAATTCAAATTTCGATAAGCATGCTGATAACATTGATAAGTTGATATTACGCCTGTCTTTTTTGTCTCATCTGACTAAGCACAAATGTTAAAATTTCTTGATTTTTTTTAAAATTAAATTTGTTCAGGAAAGTAACAAAAAAAAAAGGAAATTCAAAATTATATTTAGTGAAGACCCTGAGAAACAAATTCGTTACTTAAATTTTTTTTATTGTATTTTTCTCTTTCTGTACAAGCAAAAAAAAACATTTAAAATGTTAATTTATCGTAAGAAAATGGATTATAATGATAAAACTAGGTGTGTTTTTTTCTATTAGAGCTTGCGACTCATCTTAGGTTAAAAGTTTTAATAGTTATTAAATTTTGTTGAAATAATGCAAAAGTTAAAAGCATTAGATTTTTTTTATTAATCAGTTGTTTAGTTAAAATAATTTTATTCTTTTTATTTTATGTTAAAATGTATACCTAAGTTAAATATAAATAAATAAATATGGTGTAAGCCCGTAAGTATAATATGTAATTTTTTTTTTTTTTTGCTTGTATTTGAAGATTCGGATTTATTTTTAACATCTTCGTTTAAAACCCGAAAAATTATGTATAAAATTACTAGAAAAAGCTTTAAAAATATAGAATTTTGATACGAAAAGAATTTCGGCATTGAATATGGTTTAAAGCAACTGAAGTATTTTTAAAAAATAAGTAACAATTTTTAAGAATATTTTCAGTTACTACTTGATAGTAAAAGGTAAATAATAACAAATGAACAAATGATAAAATTATAACTTAAACATAATTTTTAAACTAAGTAAGAATTTAATGTTTTCAGTTAGGATAGTATAAGAACACTTTTTCCGTTTCCTATTTGTGACACAAAAAAATCGATATATTTAATGGTAAATACTAGCGGTAATAAAAATTAATAAATATTGATTTTCAGTGTTTAATTTCAGTAAACTTCCAGCAATTCACTGAACATACTGTATATTTATTATAATTTCAATTCTTAAGTATACCTTTCTTTAGTATTTGATAAAATTCTTACGATGCCTTCTATTTTTAAAAAATCACAAAGTGGAGAATTCGAATAACTATTTACAGATATCTATATATATATGTATATATATATATATATATATATATATATATATATATATATATATATATATATATATATATATATATATATATATATATATATATAAGTTAAAAATTATGGTCAAGTGAAATTGAGAAAAAAGTTTAGTTAGATTCTTTTTAATTTATTTGAGAGATTTTATATAACGCTGTATCTCGATACTACTTCTTTCTTTTCGTCTTATAGAATTGAAAGAACTGTGAGTTACCTTTTCTAGCTTACTGCATAATAACTTTCTTGGAACAATCAGTTATTAATTTTTATTATATTTAAATGTGAATGTACCTTATAGTATGAGGGCTTAAACTTAGGATAATCTCTTTAACCTAACAGATTTCAAATCATGCACGAGTATTTTATGTTGTTCAGTAAAATTAGGATGTTAACCCCAATTTAAGAATTTTTTTTTATTTCTCAAATTGAGAACTTGTGATTTTATTTAGTCAAATAAAAAGAGCTATTGCAGTTGTTATTGTCTCGTATGAGTAGTTTTTCAGTAACTACAAAAAACTGTCTTAATCTTGATTAAAGTTTCAAAATATACTTCTCATTATAAACTAAATGAAACCAGAAATCTTGCTTTAAAATGCGAATTTTGGTAAAAGCTATTGTTGCTGTTCTCAAGGATTAATTTAGTAGTGCTATCAACTTTTAAAAATCATGATTGAAAATATAATAAATTAGAGCAACCGAATTTCAAAATTCTGTGAAAAGGATGGTTTATTCAAGAATTTTTTAGATACTTATCTGTGGATAAGTAGTTAATGGAAATAGCTTATAACGCAATTTATTCAAAATTACAAATGTTTCCGTCCGTTAATGTTGCTGAAATATATCAATTTTTTTACTTCCAACTATAGCCACTTGTAAAAAAATCTTATTTTTGAAAGTAACATCGTATTAAGTTGAGTTACTTCTATTGACTGGTCTATTCCTTTCATAACTTTCTGAATATTATCCAGAATCCTTGAAGTATACTCGATATTTAATATTTGACTTAGTTAATCCCTTATATCCGAGTTCTCAAGGAAATATAAGCAAACATTAGGTTGGGGGAAAAGAAATTCATTATTTTTGCATGAAAATCAAGACCTAATTTAACATGCTTCCGATTGTCCGATTTGGGTTGAATATGCACCGTTTTGTTCTATAGTTTGCTGCCATTTTAATGTAATCTTCTAAATGCCTCCCTCATAGAAGGCTTAGTTTATATTGGTGAAAACATCTAGTAATCGATTTTCACAATTATCTCTTGATCCCAATTTCTTATCACTCAGGAAGTTTTGCAATGCGAGAAAAAGTAGTAATCGCTTGGTTCCAGGTCCGGACTATATGGTGGATGCATTAAAACTTCCCAACCAAGTACCCAGAGGTTCTGGCGAGTCGCTACAGAAGTGTGTGGCCTGGTGTTGTCCTGATGAAACACAACATTTAATCTGTTGGCCAATTCTGGCCATTTCTGGTCAATCGATAGCTTCAAACGGCCCAGTTGTTGACAGTAGCGATAGGAATTTAGTGTTTGGCTATGCAGAAGCAACTTCTAATAAATGATTTCTTTCCAGTCCCACCAAATACACAGAACCTTCTTGGCCGTTAATTCTGGTTCGGCTTCCGTTTGAGCTGCTTCACCGATCGTGGAACGATCGGTGAAGACCACGATCGTTCCACGTGACCACGATCGTTCTCACACAATACTGTTGTATGTGACCCGTTTCTGATCCTCAGTCACCATCCGTTTAAGAAATGGGTCGATTTCATTCCATTTGGTCAAGGCTTCGCTGATGGAAATTCGATCCATCATGTTTTTTGGTGTTAATTGGTTCGGCACCCAAACATCGAGCTTCTATTTGAATCCAATTTTGCGCAAATGGCTTAAAATTGTTTTATGGTGAATCTTTGACTCTTGAGCGATGCTACGATTACTAACATACCGGTCAATTTCAATTATTTCTGTGATTTTATCTTGACGGGCCTTCCTGTACCAGGTGCATCTTTTTAATATCAAAAATACCTGAACGGAATCGACGATACCAAAATTGCACGTAATTAACTGTTACGGTATTGACACCATAAATATCATTCGCAATTTCAGCCACCTGGCTTGCATTTTCACCTTTATCAAAGAAAAACTGTAAAAAGAACCGAATTTTCGCTTTGTTGACTTCCATTTTTAACACCCTGTAACTCACAACTGAATGGACCAAACAAAAGAAAAAAAGCAAACTAATTTTTTTAGTGGGAAATATCTTCTTGATATCGAGCATAAATTTGAAATTGTTTGATGGATACTTCATGAGATATCGACACTACAGCCATCTACCGAAAAATAATGGATTTCTATTTCCGTTACCTAATACAGAGTGTTTTTTTCTAGGTATAGAAGTTTAAGTTGGCATTACTTTCCAAGATGGCGACCGATTTAACAGCTGTCAAGTGATTTATTCTTAGTTTGGTTTGGCAATTCATCATGAATAGACTCACGCCTGAACAACGCTTTCAAATTGCGCAATTTTATTTCGAAAATAATGGTCGATTTTCATAAGCGAATTTTGTTTAGCGATGAAGCGCACTTCTGGTTGAGTGGCTACGTCAACAAACAAAACTGCCACATTTGGAGAGAAGCTAATCCACAAGTGTATGTCGAAACACCGTTACATCCAGAAAAACTGACTGTTTGGGGCGCTTTATGGGCTGGTCCGTACTTCTTCAAAAACGATGAAGGCTACAACGTTACAATCAATGGTGATCAGTATAGAGCCATGATTACTAACTTTTTCATTCCTGAATTGAACAATCATGATGTCCAGGAGCTGTGGTTCCAACAAGACGGCGCAACATGTCACACAGCTCGTACCACAATCGATTTATTGAAAGACACGTTTGGTGACCGCCTAATTTCACGTTTTGGACCTGTGAATTGGCCTCTAAGATCTTGTGATTTAACACCTCTAGACTGTTTTTTTGTTGGGCTATGTAAAGTCATTGGTCTATGCGGATAAGCCACAAACGGTCGACCATTTGGAAGACAACATTCGCCGTGTTATTGCCGATATACGGCCACAAATGTTGGAGAAAGTCATCGAAAATTGGACGTCCAGATTGGACTACATCCGAGCCAGCCGTGGCAGTCCTATGCCAGAAATCATATTTAAAATGTAATGCCACAAGATTATCTTTCGAGTAAAAAAAAAATTCATGTCAATCGAATAATACATCGTTGTTTTATTGCAATTTAAAGTTCTATACCTCTAAAAAAACACCCTATATAATAAATCATTCAAAGCGTTCATTATTATTTACAGAACTGTACAATAAGCTTATGAAAGAAGCTGAAGAATGAAACAACGCTTAAGAATTAAGATTAAAAAGGAATATAATTTTATTTATTGTTTTTTTAATACACACTTGAATTCGACATCGTTTTTTTATCCGTTTTTGTTTTAAAAATTTCCCATTTCTAGTGCAATACTATGAGAAAAGGAAAATATAATAGCTCGTTTCATAAACACTAATAATTTATGATTACTGTATTTAAGCACTTAATATTTATTTCACAAAATAATTAGGCAATATAATAATTTGGAAGAAACTCTTCGGGTTTTTCAAATATTAAAGCAGAAAAGCTTGCTTAGAATGTTTTTCCTTTGGAGAGATTTAATTTCTCAACATTTTAAAAGGAAAAAATTGAATAGATAAATAAATGATTAAAAAGTGATAAACGCAAAGTATTTTTATAAACTGATTTATTTAATTAATATTATGAGGCATAATGTACTATATATCTTAGTATTGAAAAGCAAACTAAAAATGATTTTGAATAATTCAAAATTTGATACTTTCAAAAATAGAATACTGAGAGGAAAGATGGATAATTTTTTCAAATTTTTTAAAATCTTATTTGAAGCAATTAATCAAACTATACAATGATAAAACAAATTAACAAATAAAACGATTAAACTAATGATAAAACTATCACTTTTTTAAATGCGGAATGTTTGCTGACTTTTTATCGCCTTCTGGTATGCAATTCTTGAATTATTACGCAAGATATTAAAAATAAAGTAGTTTATAAATTGTAAAAGGAATGAGGGATTGAAACACAACATCGCATTTCTTTCATGTCAGCGTGTAGTAGATATCGTTTTAGTCACGAATCGAGATAAGATAAGGATTCATCTTCTTTATAGGAAGCCATAGGAAGTCTTTTTTGAGAATTAGTTTCTTTACCTCTCGACTCTGCTGTATATGCGATCATACGTGCTTGTTCAACAACAGAAAAAGTACCGCAATCTTGATTTCGGGCTCAACGATTAATTTCTACTCGAGAACTGCACGCTAACGTGTCCATTTTAGTCTTTTAAATTAGTCGTGAGAAATACATCGTTGCTTATTTTCTACTTTGTAGCTTTGACTTATGATTTTTTTATTTATATGCTTATAGTCGCATCTCCAAAACTCTAATGGAAGTACCAACTATTTGAAATATTTAGATGTATTCAGTTTATAACAAGAATTTCATAACTCATAAGGTATTAGTTTTTCTTCTTTATTTTTAAAGTAATACCGGTTTTCAAGGAAGATATATCTGATATAAATTTGTTTCTGTTAATTTAATCATGAAATAAAATAATAGTAATGGACTAAATTCATGACACTCACGTGATAAATGCAATCACGTGTTCTCTATAGAATTAAAAAAACGACATTAAACTTGTTGTTCTACTTGTAAAATTTACGTAAGATTTCCGATTTGATAATCGGGTAAATATTTATTCTAGCATTAAGATTATTTACATTTTTTCCAAAGTTTAAAAAAGTATTCTTATACGTATATACTTTTAATTCAAGTGCATTTTGTTTACTTATGTGCGTTATTATTGTTGACAAATTTTACATTAAAAAAAATGTCTGCTAAAGAGCGAAAGTTGACAGCAGTGAAGCCTATGAATAACTTTGCTGGAAATGCGAGATTGCAGTTATCATGTGGTGACTATGACGTCACATGAATTAAGGCAAATGATATATATATATATATATATATATGTATATGTATATTGGAAAAATTCAAATTTTATGTATAATGTTTCTTTCACCCTAATTTGTACTGATTTAAAATTTTATTATAACAGTTATATTGTTCTCAAATAACCTAAATAAGTTATGGATCTTAAATATAGATTTAAAAAGAGTATATATAAATGTTTCATTTAAGTATTAAATGTATAAAAAAGGAAAATTCGCAGATATAATTTTAATTTTATAAAAACTGCAATATAAATTATTTTTAGCAATGCAAATGTATTCTAACTGGCTGTTTTGACTTAACATGATTTATTATACCATTACACGAAGACCAATAAAGATGAGTCTCGTAGTAGGCATTGTTCTCTACGACAATTTTTGGGGAAATCAGGAATCAAACCTGCAACGATTCGACGAGAATATCTCAACCTATGAAATCTACGATTTTAGTCAACTATTATGTAAATCTGCGTTCCTTATTTTTGCTGAATATTCTATCTTAATTTGAACTTAATGCTTTATTATACCTATTTCCTCAAAGGTTACACTAATGAAGCCATAAAATGATCGTCCAAACTTGCAAATTTGTTTTATAGTTGTAAAGTTTCCTACAATCTGACAAAGGAAAAGGTATTGACTTAGCAGCGATGATTAATTGGCTGGCTTGAATTAACATCGCTCTAAGGACCTTTACAGGATCCTAAGAAATTTTCAGGATATCCTACAAAAATTGGAAGAAGTATATAATATTAACTAAGGGTTTTGTTCTAAAATATTAATTATGGAATAACGTAAGGTATCCGACTACGTTCGGAACCGTGATTTAAAAAAAAGCGCATAAATGGATAATTTTCATGATATTTAGTGTCACTCAGATTAGAATACGTGCATAAAATTGTTTTAAGGAGATTTTGATAAAAAAAATTTATTTAAATATAATATTTTGGCAAAAAATTAACTTAGAATAATCTTTTTTCCAAATGTTCTCCTTTTGTGAAAAATGGTTCTATTATAATAATATTTTGCCTGTATATACTCAGACCTCTCTACAGAGGCTCAACTAGATTTTTTGAAAAATTCACATTATTTCCAGAGTTACCACCAATTGAAATAATTATTGTCATTTTTTTTTTAAATTGCTCCCCTCTGTTGTCGTAAAATATGAATAAACCCACTTCTATGTTACATATTTCAAAAATTCTAGTTAAGCCTCTGTAGAGAGGTCTGAGCTATATACAGGCAAAACATTATTCAAATAGAAGCATTTTTCACAAAAGGAGATCATTTGGAAGAAAGATTATTCTAAGTTAATTTTTTGCCAAAATATTATATTTAAATAAATGTTTCTTGTCAAAATGTCCTTAAAACAATTTTATGCATATATTCTAATCTAAGTGACACTAAATATCATGAAAATTATCCATTTATGCACTTTGCAAAATCACAGTTCCGAACGTAGTCGGATACCTTAATAACTATATTGAAATAAACTCTGTTACAATTCATAATTCTTATTTAGAAGATACTCGTATTTTCTAGAACCATTTTTAACTAACAGAAAAAATATGTCTATAGAAAATTCAGGAATAAATCATTATTTAAGCACCAGTTAAGCTAAAAACGATTTAATAACAGATAGTCTTTTCATTCTGCTGTGCGTAACCAGAGGATGAAATGTATTGTTGTTATTACCGAACGTGTATATTGTTATGATAAACAATGTGTTTCCTTAAATACCTACAAGCAGTGGCGGTTTTTTGAGAAGGCAGTATAATGTGGCTAAACTCCCTCAGTAAAATGAATAACATTAATTTTCACTTCCTTTACCTCATATATTTTCAAAAAGCCTTTTTTTTTCACTCTACTGCTTTTCCGCATTCAACCTTCGATACTTACAATTGAAGGTAATTACACAAACGGTAACATATTACATTTGCGTTATGTAAGGATTCACATGTTTAGTTAAGAGTCAAATGGGAACTTGGGCTTTAATGAAACCTCAGCTCACAATTCAATATCAACCAGAATACCCCCAGAAAAAAGATCTCATCCCGGGGAAAAAAAGAATTATACACTTACTTGTAAAAAACCCGTGCAACGCCGGTCTGAATGGAGAGAAAAGAAACCTGTTTGGATAAAGAAAATAAGTGGAAGAAATTTCGTCAAAGGAAATTTAAATGATATAAATATAGAAATCCCTATCATCGCACATACACACATACCCTGAAGTGCTGGCGTCCAGAAAGAAAGGGAAAATTTACACAGGGATAAATTTATACCCCCGAAAAAAGCCCGTGCAACGCCAGACTAAACAGAGAGGAAACAGACCCATCCGACGGGGCAAAGAGGTGGAAAAAACTTTGGAAAAGATAATTTTAACGGCATATTGCTGTAGAAATCACACACACGAGGAAGTGCTGACACTAAGAGGGGAAGGGGCAATTTCCGAGGAAGAAAGTTCTACACTTAAAAGAACCCGTGCAACGCCGAATCATGCAGATGATAAAAATAAAAAACAAAAATAATGTACTTAATTACAGGTATTTCATATTTTATTTATTTATCTCCAATGAAAAATATGTAAATTTGAAAAGCACTAATCAAAACTGCATATATTTTTTACGACTGATTGTCTGTAAAGGAAGATTCACTTCAGAAAAGTCAAAATAATCGCAATGACGTTTAATAACCGTAATTCTTGGAAATTACAATAAAAAATTGTTGTTTTACGCATTTGAGATTTTATCTGCTTTCATTACTCAATTTTATAAGTCATCCTCTGTCTCAATATCTTCAGTATCAATCTGAAAAATTTCTTTTGTTCCTTTGAAAGAATTATTCAATTGTTTTTCTAAAAAACAATTAATGTACATGAGTTGGAATTATCCTAGGCTATTTCGCTAAAAGTAAACAAATCGAAAGAAAAAAAAACTGTACAAGGTATGACAATGTGACTACAAAATATAACTTTTTTGTATTATAAATATAAATGTACGTGTGCGTGAGTTTGTGTAAAACCATATGACAGATCATATTGATTGCTTGATTTCGAGCAGTGTTCTTCAACCTGAGCTCCCTGGAAATTTTACAGGGGCTCCACACGGTATTAAAATTATGTGCTAATTGTTTACTCAGAAGGCCAAAATTTTTGTAAATTTTTTAAAAGATCGTCTTAAAGGCACTTTGCTTGTACAAATAAGTATAAATAAATAGTTTATGAATAAAATAAATCTTAGATTTCTTTCTCTCTCGTAAGAATCACGTGTTTCAACCGTTAATAGATAAATCAGAAAGCTTACCAATGAAGGAAAAGGAACAACTTATCGACATATCACAGTTGTTATTATTACTAATGCCACCTGATCGGCAAAGGCCAGATCGAGGCCCACGAAATTCATCGTGGCAAAGGGCTAAGTGACGCCTATCGTTAGCCGTAGCTTTGAGCACCATCCAGATGACAGTACGATTTGGCTCAATTCCACCCCAATTTAGAGAGAGAACATACTAGGGGTGGTCAGAGGTCTCCCACCTCTTTTCCCCTTTCACCAACCTCACGAGAGAACTTGCGGCTCAACGGCTATTTAGAGTACCCCCATGCCGCAAATGCACTGTACACATTTAGAAACATCCATGTCTTCTCCGGGATTCGAACCCAGTCCCTACGGCACAGCAGACAGCGTCGTTAACCACTATACCGGATGGGCGACACATGTCACAGATTCGACGTTTAAGTCTAGGTTTAAGTAGGAACAGCTTCTAAATTTTAGATTTAAAATTCCCAGAACACGCAAAAGTTTCTCATACAGCTATAAACGTTTTATTTCCGTTGTGAACAATGCACTTAAAAATATTTCTCAACGTATGTGGCAACAAAAACAAAATATAAAAGCAAATTAACATAGAATTCGAAATTCGACTACAGATAACTTCAATAAATCTAGACTTCGATAATTCGTGTAAAAAATTTTTTTAAAAAATCACACAAAACCATATTGCGGTTATTGAATATAATGTAAAAGTGGTTGACAACTGGAGCACGAATTAATGTGAAATATATTAATATTATTAAAAAAAATTTAATAAAAAAACGGTTTTTATTCTTTTACTTAAAGTATATATAACCTGCTGATTTACTTTAAATAATGTTATTTTAAGATATATTTCTGAGATTTTTTTTTCGGATGGAGTTTCCCAGAAACATCTTTTAGTTCCAAGAGTTTTTTGAGTCGACGAAGGTTGAAAACCACTTAGAGATTCCAATATATGGAAGGATGTTATTCATAAATATTACTGAAAAAACACAAATTGTCCGTTATAGTATTGTATAATTTAGTATTGATTTTCTTTCAAAATTAACAACAAAAGGAAAATCGTGTGAATCTCTTCATGGTAATCTAAAGCACTTTTTCTCCTTTTTACGAGAGCTAAAGGAGAGGGAGAGCAATAAGAAATGAATAAAAAAACCAGTGAGCTATGAAAATGAGATGCGTAAGTATAATCGATCGTTTAACGACGGCCAATTACTCGACTTAATTCCTTCGATAAGCACCGATTAACGACTTTACTCGCTACCTTCCGACGTAAATAACCAAAATTTGCTTTTCCCACGTGTGTACGGCAACTCAGCAGACTTTCCTTCATCAAACTGGGACCTACTGCTCATCAGAAAGCAGGGGGGGAGAAAGAAAAAGAAAGGCAAATAACTTACAACACACATACATAAGAAAGTAACTCCCAGCCGGAAACGCAACTACGTGGTCGTAAAAATATCATCATTAATCTTCGACGTGCGAGTGTATTTGAAAAACGACCGCCAACTATTACCATTATTAGAGATTAATGTCTTAAAACGCCTCTCGAATCCGCAATGAACGAGCAACCGGGCTTTGTTTCCAGTAGATTTCTTAGTAAGAGATTTTCTTCTTAATGTTCTATCTTTCCAGAAATTTTTTAAGCCTGCTTCATGAGAATGGAGGGGCTTGGCATTTAATTTGGCTCTTTCTTTCTTTTTTCCTTTCCCTTTCTTTTTTTTTCTTTTGCATTCCAGGGTTTGATTTCTATCATCTCAATAAAATGCGAAACGCCCGAAATATCCAGACACATGGCCAATTTAACTGCTTACTTATTAGGGATAAAGATCTGACTGAAATACTGCTAAAAGCTCCTTAATGCCTAAAAAAAGACTTAAATGGGAAGAGGTTTTTATTTATCTATGGATAACACGAACCACGCGGTACACTTTTTTGTTGCTTTATGTGTGTTAGGGATAAATTTTTAGTCTTCAAGATCTTTTGTTAGTTTGTTTCCCGTGATGTGCGAAAAATAATAAATTTAGTCTTTTTTTTTTTTTTAACAAATTTGTTATGAAGCATTTGTTTTTTAAACTAGGGCAAAAAAAATTTTTTTAGGGATTTTTTTTTACGTAAAAAATATTTTCTAGCAATCTTTTTTCATGTTGAAACTATTTTCTTGTCTCTTTCTTTCTGTATGCATCTATTTAAATATTACAAATACGAGTATAGCCCAACTATTAAGAAGAGTTGGAAACCTCTCTCTCTCTCTGTATACTGACAATATTAAATTCGCTGTTTTCGATGTTCCTTTTCTAAAAATCTTTTATATGTACATGCTTGAAATTTTTCATACAATTAAAGTACATTTTTCTCATTATACCGAAATGAGCTTTTAGCTCATTTTGAATTTTTTAATAATTCATGAAATATTTTATCAAACATTGTGAAATTTGACCCATTTTTCACATCCAAAATTTGTAAAGAATAAATTTTTGAGTTTTTTTACAAAAAGCTCATTTCAGTATATATTAGCCATCATTATAAATATATCTTAAAAATTTACATACCTGTGAACAGAAGTTTCTCAGAAAAGATACATAGAACATCAAAATTTACCTGTTGAGATAAATTGATTTTAATGTGTACAATGACGCTTCTAATAGCTAGGAAAAAAAGAATAAAAGGCTCAATTTAGAATAAAAAATACATGTTTTGGTTTATATCAGGCGTTCAACTTTTAAGCAAAAATGAAGTACTTTGTTTATATTTTTCGCCATTCAAATGGGTGTGGTCCATTTTCAACAATTATTTAAAAATAGTTTTAAAGGGCTTCTAATTACCCTAGAGGTTAAAGTAGGGTATTTTTAGAAATGTTAAGATCTATACAATTTAAAAATGTAAAAATCTCAAATTGTCAAATATATATATATATATGATTTTAGCTTTCCAACACCCCTTAAATTGCTTGAGTGCCAATGTTAAGATCTTTTTTCTGTGGGTACCATCGCACGTGAATGTCTGCGGGAATAAGATTGCAGATGGTTTGGCCCGTGAGAGCAGCTATAAAAATTCTGCGAATGGAGGCTGCCTTGCTTTTTTAGAAATTGCTACACGAGTCAAGATATCAGTTCCTCTCTTGGAAGCAGGTCCCGGTACATGAGTGGCATGAAGGAAACCATCCTGGACTGCTTTGCTTGGAACAGGCAGTAGGCGAGATGAAACTACTCTTGCTAGGTTTCGCAGTGGACATACTCGAGTTCAACGGCATGTGGCGGGTCTTAAAGTTTATACTTCTTGCACGAATTGCAACGTGACCCAAGCTTCTTCTGCCCACATCTTGGCTTGTATTGGTTGCCATAAGAACCAGCTGCTCTCAAGTCCTGCTAAAGTTCTTCAATGTTTAAAAACGCACGGGTTCATGGACTTGATCTAGATGCTTCTGTCGTTCAAGTGGGATAAGAAACAACAAATATTAGAAATATATAAATTAGCTTGCATAACTTGAATATTTTTGTAAAAAATTTCTTTGTTGCTAGTAATTTATAATTAAAATTACTTGCTGGAAATACATTTTTTTTAAAGTTTTAAATACTGTAGAGTTTTAAACTAAAAGTGGGAAGACTATGACGCTCATTATAAAATGATTTACTTACTAAAAGCATATTATTACTTTTGAAACAATTAAATTAATTTGTTAGATCTTTAATTATTAATCTCTTTTGATTATCAACTATTTGAATTACTTAATCAATATATAAATGATTTTTAAAGACTTGTACTCTATATGAAATTTTTTTTACTGAATTTAAGCTTTCCATTTTATAAATAACTGATCACCCAACCCCCTCACCCTTTCCAACGAAATATAAGAAAATAAACTCCAAAATTGATCATTGTATTCACAGTTCATTCGTACTTCAGTTCATTTTAAAATTTGTAATTTTTAATTCCTAGTCTAGTTATATTTTTTAAGAGAAAGTCCATTTCTCTCTCTAATTTTACATGGCACATCAAATTTAAAATTCCTATTTCTAAATTGTATAAAATATTGTATTTCAAATTTTCAATTCAATAATATTCGATACGAAAATTTCTTGTAGTTCTTTATTTGCTTCCTGTACGTGATATAGTTCTATCATTATAACATAACTGATGAAAAGCAGAATTTGATATATATATATATAAGGTACACACTGTATCTTGGTAAGTACAGCACAGATATTGATAACCCACAGATAGACAGCTCAAGCCATCACCTTCCGAATTTATGCGTATTGTAGAACTTGTGAGAACCTTCCTGGGTTCCACTCTGAACACTAAGATTAACTAGAGGCAAAGAATGACCAGATGTATTTGTATAATAACAAATTATATTTATTCAATTGATTCAATTAGAAACCTTCTAATTACAAATATTAAACAATATGTCTACGTCAAAGGGATTTAGCTTTACTATTAAATTAAGTTACAAAATATGAAATTAATCAAGTACTAAGCTCAATATCGAACGGGTATACCGGAATAGGAGGTCCGAGAAATATTCGCAATTTGAGTTATTAACATTCATTAAATTTTTACTAACTTTATACTCTTGTGGTCGGAGAAACTAAGTTATAATACATCACCTGGCTGTAATGTCGTTCTCTCCAGGTAGATAAATCCTTCTAATACTACTTCACTGAATAATAACAGCAATACTCTAATCACGCAATCCACTTGAATCCTCTTAACTTCGTCACTACGGCTCTTGGCTCAATCGCCTTCTATCTGCTAACTTTCAACGCTCTCCTTAAATACCTTAATTCATTTGCATATCCCATTTTCTTCTTTTAGAGCTGATTGGAAATATACGCGAATTTACAATCCCAAAAGACGCCTAAGAGTATTAGTGGAAAAGTGCCGTATAGAATCGTCACAAACTGATGCAAATAAAATCAACCAATAATCAAAGCGTCGGACAAGAAAATTGAGCGTCAGTTCTAATTCTGAATACGTCAAATGGCTTTGATAGAAAATTGCGAGGCGTATTGTTTATGTTAAATGAACTCTTTTGATCAGAAGCGTAGCTACCACCGTATTAATGATACGGGGTCCCCAAGCAACAGGGGCCCCGACATGTGTATGTACAAAATTGCAAAATGTTATCAATAGACCTATTCACAAAGCTCCCATTTCCAAAAGGGGCCTCTAAGAAATTTTGATATAGGGACTAGCTACGCCAGTGCCTTTGATTATTAATATTTAACTGCAAACTCTTCCTTACCCTAGTTACTTTGCAGATGGTCACATCTATTTAACTCAAGAGAAAATTTATCTACATACGATCTGTAACATGCTAAAAATGGGAGTGTTTTAAAATACATTTATTATAAGTGTTACAATTATTTGATATTAATATACAATTCCTTCAATATATATGTAGAATGACATGTCCCTTCAGTTTTATTTTAAATTGCCTTTGAGACAAGCCCTCAAGTTAACCCCTCAGAACTCATTTAGACAACCAAATTGTAAGCCCTATTTATTAAATCATTTGTGGTAAAACTAAGATTTCAATTGCTTATAAAAATGATAAGTCTAAATATAAACGGAAGGCTTTTTCCAAACACATAATTTAAAGGTAAACCAATTAGTGTTGGAAGAATGCATTCGTTCTTGATCTGGTGGTTTTTAATGATATATAAAATTTTAAACGTTTTTTTTTTATTGAGAAAAAAAATATTTGTAACTTTATTTAAAAAATATCTATTTTTTCAATTTAGTCTGTACTTTTTAATTATTCAATTAAAACAAATCCTTCTTAAGACAATTAAGCTTTTCTGGGAAATGTCTTAGTTTTGATTTCATTTTTTACTGCGATAAAATTTGTTAATAATTGAGAGAGATTTATTATCCAGATTTTTAAAGTATCATTTGAAAATGCCGAGTGGTACTAATTACAAATGGGGATCTCTTCTCGTTAAAATTGTTTTTGATTTTGCTGCAGTATTGACGATGTCGCAGTGAAAAACAAAATTTAGTCACCGGTTCTGTAGTTTAGGATTTGTAATGATGATTCGAATGTTTTTTAAATTTATTTAAAAATAAAAGGCAGCTATGCCTAAGTTACATGCGTTTCCATCTACATTGAAGGGTAGTTTAATAAATGAAAATTGTCGAACAGAGAATTTTTTTATGCTTAAAAAATGATACATATGAATTTATGAGAGATTTATTTACAATTTCTGAAGGAAGGCCCTATTTTGATGGGTTCAATTTATTCATAGTATGATTTAATTTTAAAAAGTTATTCAATTCCAAGTAAAATATTTTTAACAATGGATTACCAGCTTAAGCCCTTGATTTCATTCGCGTTAATAATTTTATAATAACTTCACTAGTTGATACCTGTTATATTCGTATCTCAAGTAATATAATGCAACTGAGTTACGATTTAACGTGAAATACTACTTTTTACATTATGCATTTGTATTGGAAAATGATATCTGAGGAAGTCAATTAGTATATATGTTACCGTTAAAGTGTGAAATACCTTATTTCATAGAATAACTAGGTATTTCATGAAATGACTAGAGAAGTCCGTTAAAGTATATAATATTATTGAACTCTACGCTTTAACTAGGTATTTTATAGAATAACGATTACTTGATCGTTAAAGTATGAAATACGGCATGTAGTTCGAGTTTCAAAACAGAGACTCAAAAATACTCGGAGAGATGACGAATTTAAAAAAAATTTAAAAACTTAAAACACTTGAAAAACGCGCGCGTGAAATGGGGTAGAGGAAATAAGATTATTGCAATGAAATTATATGTACAAAAAGCTCATAAGGATATCTATCAAATCAGGAAGGTACGGATGACCAAGGTGGCCTAGGACTCGAGATATAAAGAAAATAGCCCTGTAGGGAGAGGGGGAAGAAGGAGGTCAATTTCTCGTATATCTCACGATATATGACGTTATACTTTCGAACTTCCAAATATCAAGACCCTATCTCAATTCCAAACGGGGGCAAAATTTTTACCTAACTCCATAGGTAAACATGGGAACATGTGCTGGAGCTCCCCTAGTCCTACCAAAAGAGGGCTAAGGGGAGAAATGGATGGGTCTCGCCGAAGGAAATCTGTGGTTTAAATCTCAAAGCAGAGACTCAAATACATTTCAAGATATAAATTTTAAAAAGTTTAAAACGGTGAAATAAAATACAAGGAATGACTCTATGAGTAAGAAATTTGGCAAGAATATACACACACAATGGAAGCAGAGGGATCGAATGAGCTAGATCCAAGCGGACTGAGAGGCCCAGGTGTTGAGCTAGTGGCAAAATGTTAACTAGGGAGGGGGGAGGCACTTGGGGGTTTGAGTCCTTGTACTTCCTGATCAAACAGGTAATACTATCGATCCCCTAAATATCAACCCCATATCATCAAAAAAATGGCACCATAGGATTAACATGGGGATTGATATTTTAGTGTGTAAGCCCTCCCCTTCCCAAAGCAGGTCATCATTAGTAAAGAAACTATGAAAGGAGGGAGGACAGAACAGATGTTACACATAAAAAATAATTATAAAATAACTTTGAAGTTGTTTATTTTTTCCTTTAACGATCCATCATTAGTTATTTCATAGAATAACTAGGTGTTTCACAAAATAAAACTAGGTGAAGTATGAAATATTTCATCTATTATATACTTTAACTGATTAGTCTAGTTATTTCATGAAATACCTAGTTATTCTATGAAATAACTGAATAATACACTTTAACGGTAACATGTACAACAGATAAAAATAAGAATAGTATTTGTTCTGATTTATCTTTTTTATACAATTAATTTAAAAATGAATCCATATCTCCAATTCTACAGAAGAATTTTTTTAAAATACTGATTTGTCAACATAGGAGAATTTATAGAATTTCTGTAACAAAGCAGTTTTGAAAGTCGTTTACTTATTATAAAATTATTATAAAATCTATGTAAAAATTTGACTTTAGATCATAAAATGCGATTGATTTATTACCTTTTCATGACTTATACCAGAGTTTTTATAAAATAATAAGCATCACAACATTTACAGTCCATACAAAAGAGGTTCTTACAATGTGAGGATCCCCTGGTATTTATTTTATTTAATACATATTCAGTTACGTAATCAGAAAATCAATTATTAGTATTTTTCGAAAGAGAGATAACGAATTTAAAATTTTTCTGTTTCTCGATGATATTAATGCTGTTCATCATGTAACATTAAAACGATAATAATTCGTATTTAGTGAAGAAAAATATATAGATTTTTAATAAAAATTAAACAAATCCTTAAAAAAATATCTGGTGCTAAAAGAAACTTTTGTCAACAGAAAAAAATCGACCTCTTTTATTTAAAAACTATGATGAAAACTGATATATTCCAAACTTTAAAGAGATTTACTACCACTTTTTTTTATAAATAACAATAAATATTTAGTACAAAATTTTATTTGAATATTTTAATTCGATTAATTTGTAAAGTATTCAATAAATATCTTAATAAGAATAATGTTTGTGTGTGAAAATCTTAATGCGATTGTAAAAATCTTTTAAGCAGGAACTTAAAACATTCTTAATATAATTGCGTATGAAGATATGTGATGAAAAATTTCAGTTTAAATTTTAGTCTAATTCAGTCAGAAAGATATTCTGTTTTATTATTCATCATGCAAAGCTTTTAAAATTTATTTAGCATCCATTCCCTCGATTAAAATTATTTTAATTTTGAGGAAGATTCTTGGTAATCTAATTGAAATGAAACCATGAAATATAGAACTTGAAATGCTAGAAATGTATTAAAAATGCAGTTAAAAATGATAAGGATCGAGCAAATTGGAAAGGATAAACCAATTATATAATAAGGAAATTCATACATTGCCAAGAATTTAATATCTTCAAATATTCATAACTAAGCGCTTTGTTTTGCTTACAATACAGTTTTATTTGTCCTTACAATTTAATATGAGATCAAGTAACCATAAAATTGATTTTATGGTAGCAAAGCAAATTTTAGATTTTATTTTAATCGTAATGTTCTCTGAATAATACAAGTGAATGATGTTATTTCGATGAGGATGTTTACACTGAGAAACGTGGATTATAATTGGCGAAATTATGGAATGTCTTTCCTTAAAAAAATTTGAATGATATTCATAGAAATTTGACTTTTTTTTTATAATAAAATTAAGGTATAAGTGTTTTTGTTGCATTGGTGACAAATTAAATCCTAATTTCTGATCTATATAAAATAAAGAGAATCAACTTTTTAAAACGAAAAAAATGCTCTAGCAATGTTTTAATTATCTTACTTCAAATTGCTTTGTTATTAAAAAATATAAAACAATTTGCGTCAAAAATTTTTGAATGTTCGAATATGAGCAACTTAACCGTTAAATAACATAGAAGGTATACGTACACTTAAAACACTCATTTAAAGCTACTTTAAAACTTGTATCTCTATTTTAAAAGGAAAAAAATCCCAAGCAATTCATACATTCTAAATCAGTTTACAAATACGCATTTATTGTGCACAGTGGCGCACACAGGAATTTTTCAAGGGGGGTCCGGGGTTGAAAGTTCACCATTCTTGTATCATGCTCCTTTTGGTTTTGTCGATTTTCGGGAGCAAAACACAGTAAAAAACTAATTGAGGAATAAATAATTAGCATTAATTAATAAAATTAATCATTAATAACAAATACTTAATTAAATTTTACGTACTATGTACTTAGAATTATAATCAATCGGAAAACAAATCAAGGGCTTTGGGGGGTCCGGACCCTCAGGACTCCCTCCCCTTGTGTGCGCCACTGATTGTGCATATTAATTTTTAAAAAATACTACTAATAAAATTCTATATATCTGCAGTTAATGCTATTGGAAAAAGGATGGAATTTGTGCTTTTTAAATCAGTTCTCGAGAAATCTACTAATAAACGTTTCCTGTCATAAGTCAATTCTGAATAATTACTTTCACATGTCAATAGATTTCGCATTTAAAAAAAATGGCAAATCAAACTTTTATTTAACGGGAAACAAAGACTCTGAACTAGTATTTATTGTTTTATGTTTCTTTATCTATGAAGTTTTATATTTTATGTGATATATTCATAAGCTAGAAATTATGAAAATTTTTAAACGTATGCATTAAATATTAAACGTTAATATTTTATAGGTCACAATATATTAACGAAAATATAAAACAAAAATTTTATTATGTTTTTTTATTAACATTAAATAAAATTATTAGAAATACATGAATATTTTAAATAAAAAACATTCGTGTTGTTGATTTAAGAACTATTCTTTCATATTTCATGAGCTTGAGAGAGCAATTAAAATAGTCCAAACTTGACCTTTCATATTTATATTTACCCCAAACAACATGTATTACATTAACACATTTGATCATTTACAATACTTTCACAGAGAACGAATGTTATTAAGGGTGTTATTTCCCTCCATTAGAGTACGCTTTAATATAGAAATTCATGAATTGATTGAGCTATTCAAGCTTATTACATAACACGTTCGGAACGCCGTCATGAAAAAAAAAAGTGAAAAGTGAAAAAAATGTTGATCTTAAAGATGCATTAAATTCAGGAACCATTAAAGAGAGAGATTTGTTTATTGAAGCTTATGTCATTTTTGAAGAATATTTATTTACAAAATTGTTTAAAATTGATATCTTAAAAGGAAATCAATAAATTTTTTAAACCCTGCTTGTTGATTTACTTTGCTTTTTAGCAAAAAAATTAACATTCGGAGTACTAAGAAATGGCGTATTCTGTACATAACTCAGAAAAGCGATAAGAAAAATGACTTTCTTTTAAAATTTTAAACATTATTTAAATTTTTAAAAAATCTAACAAGGATGTCCCAAAACAATTTGAAAGTTTCTCTTATTAGTGTAAATTACAATAGTTTTTATTAGCAATATTATTCTGTGTTTTTTGATTTTCAGGAGAAGAAACTCGATTTATTTTTAACTGACTGCCTAAAATCGAGATTTATGTTATCTCTAGTTACATTTTGAATCATTTGAAATATTTTCTGAATAGTTTTTTAAAGTTTGCTAAATGTTGAGATTGGGTTTCCTTTTTATAGTGTTAATATTTTCCACGACTAACTAATTTTAACCTTTAAATATTTGTTTTTAATTGACTGTTTTATATACAGAGGATTTTAAAGAATATATGATTTCCTGTGAATATATATAGTTTGTTTTTTTAAATATATTTGATGACATTGTATATCCCCAGTCGATTAAAAATACAAAACTATAATCAAACGAATCAATTAAACTATGTATAGGTATTTTTTTTGTTTTGAACTCGTATATGCAATAGTTATTCCCATGGGGATAAAGTAAAATTTAAAGTCTGGGATATATATTTGACATTTTTTTTGTGCCTGCTTACATAATTTTTTAAAACTTTTTAGAATTCAAACTAGTAATTGCAAAAAAAAGTAAAGAAAGAATGAATAATTTGAACTTTATTTTAAGACATATTTTACTCATCTGACGAAAGAGCTTTTTTTTTTCGAAGGCATAATTGTATGTGTTGGGAATGTTGGCTAATTTTGCATCAGTTTTTAATGGAACAGTAAGATTGCCGACATATATAAGGCTTTATATTTAAATAAACCTGAAATAAAACCAAATGTTAAAAATTACTTAGAAGCCAAACGTAATATATCTTTTACTTTGAAAAGTCCATAAGTAAAAGAAATATGTAACCAGAAAATATTGTTTGATTCACGAATATGTAAGGGAGGAATTTTCTTAGAACATTTTTTTTAAATTACAGTTCGTTATTGTTTTAGGAAAATTTTTCTTTGATACATTATCAAGATTTTGGAAAGAAACTAAATGTAGAAAACATTTCCAAAGTTTAGCCAAAATAGGAAAAGGTGGGAAAAAGTTGAATGACATCTATTTTGTTCGTTACATGATATTTCCCATAGCTTGATTATGTCTCATTTTCCATTAAATATATTATTTTTTCCTCTCCTACCCACCTATCGACCTGTTTCATGTCAAAAACTAGTTACTCGTACTTCTTGTTATTCAAGAGGACTTACTATGATTCACATTAAAAGAAAAAAATTAAGTAATCTGTATTCCTGAAAATATAATAATTCATGCAGGTGTAATAAATTACTCCACAAGCATTACATTTATAACTCACTATCCCACGTTGGCTATAACACACAGCAGGTAATCCTCACCAGAGTTATAATTGCTGAACGGATTAAGACACGTGGGCAATAATCATATACAACAGCTTTGGGAACCTAAAGCCTTTTTTTCGGATTCGAAATGTTTATGAGGAAGCTATCTAATAAAGCAGAGGATTACAGAGATTCATTGTCGACACTTACCGAGAATACTAGATAACGATGAAGTGATACTTGATGACAATTCCGATGTGTGGCTTCTGTTCTTCTATTTTTTAAAGTTATTAAGTTGCCTTATCGTCACTATATTGCTCTTAAATTCCTTCAATGTCTTTCTCTTTCATAAATCTGATTGAAAATTCCCCAATTAATTATTTGCGCCTTTGATACTAGCAAAATACAAAAACCTGCATTTATTTTGGTATTTTTTATGTAATATCAGAAGGTATATTTTAAGCGAGCTATTTAGAAAAAAGATGCATAACCATAGATAATCGCAAAAAAGTTCTAGCCTGAGCTTAGAGATCAAGTAGCTTGTATTTTGTTTCATTGTGCATGTTGATTTATCGACCACTAAATTTTACGAATGTAAACTGAGTTTTAAATGCGAGTTTAAATTATTATTATAAGTTGAAATACAAATATAAATGTAAATATATTTGTAAAAATTTATTTCTTTAAATTATTATTATTATTATTATTTGTAATTAAAACGCATATCTATGTTACAACTTACCATACAACTTGAACCTCAAGTGGGAATTTACATTTTAGTTATTAAATAAGAAACTGAAAGTATATATATATATATATATATATATATATATATATATATATATATATATATATATATATATATATAAATTTTCTAAGATTATTTTTTATTTCCTGTCTATGGTAGAAATTTTGATTGTTTAATTAGAATCTAGACATTCTTTTTCCCCCCATTTTGTCCGAGTTGAGCACCAACATGTGAATCATACCAAACTGGTTCATCCAGAGTTCGTTCAGGCAATAGAAAGTATTATGGTGAGTGAAAGGCGTTTACAAAATTATTTACGTGTATTTGAATGATAAAAGGAGGAATTACTGTATTTCAAAAAGAGAAATTATATTCATAAAGGGGAAAGAAAAGAAGGCAATGGAATTTCTCTCCATTGACATACAGCAATTGTAAGGGAAAATGAAGAAAAAATGAAGCTTTAAGTTACAGGGGACTGCAACCTCTCACTACAACAGAAGTGTCGAACTCCTAAATCAACCTTTGCTGTATCAAAGGTGGGCAGCAACAATTTCATCAAAAGAAAGGGTGATATTATAAAACACATTCTACAATTTTTGGATGTAACTTAATAGAATCGACATGTTTTATAAGTAAAAAAGATAGAAATGCAATCCTCCACCACAATGCTTCTCAACCTTTTCATCGCCGCGGACCGGTCATCATATGATAAGAAAGAGGCGTTGATTGCTTATATTTTATATGTTTCATATAAAAGGAATTTTATATTTACTAATGGTCAAATGTATTATTATCACAGTCACTGAAACACGCAAGGAACAGAGGTTAAAGCTAATGTACTCTATCAATCACCGTCGAAGTGTTTTATATGTCACGACATTTTGCGCATGTGAGGTATTGGTGGGGTCTTAGGTGACGTCTCTCAGCTTCAGGCTAACCTCTCGTCCATAGAAAGTCGCATAAACACCGGGATATACACCATAGTAAATAAAATAGAAATAATTTAATGTTCCTTGGGTGGCCCAGTACCATTTGACCCACGGACAGGTACCGGTACGTGACCTGGGACCACTGATCTACAATACAGAACTATGATGATATAGCAAATATAAAACTGAAATGTAACGTTCAGTTGAATCTTCCTTAAAAGAGGACGATCGTTTTTTTCAACAATCTATAACTATTGCAATACCGGTACATCGGGATACCGAATACCGGTATTTTGAGCCATTTGTTCAATTTTGTAGTACCGGTATTCACAAGTTTAAATACCATTTTTTTTGGTATTTACTAGAAATTTTTTAAATTGCCTCCACTATATGTTCGGGGATCGCCAACATTGCAAAATAGTATATGTTTTTGTTGTTATGTCTCCCTAACGGGCAAAATTAATTATGCTGTGAATATAAAGTTGCATCGTAAAACTAAGAGAAGTGTTAAAATATGTGAATCATCCAAGAAAGCGGGCCAAAACTATTCTATTACATCTCAGAACTACACTGCACACGCGCAGGATTCGTAGTCTGATATTCGAATCTATGAAAACAAGATTGTAGTTGTAAAAAAAGTGCGCAATATTTCGATGTATTTTAAATTGGTGAGTTTTTTTTTCACATTGCGTTTGAGTATCATACAGTACAATTGATGCATTATGTTTTTTTGAGATCACATTTCAAAATTAGTTATAAAGAGTGTTTTTTTTTCAGGTATAGAAGTTTAAGTTGGCATTACTTTCCAAGATGGCGACCGATTTAACAGCTGTCAAGTGATTTATTCTCAGTTTGGTTTGGCAATTCATCAAAACGATCATCAAGCAAGGCGTAGATTCGTCGAATGGGCCCAAAACGAGATTGCCGTTGTTCCCGATTTTCATAAGCGAATTTTGTTTGGCGATAAAGCGCACTTCTGGTTGAATGGCTACGTCAACAAACAAAACTTCCGCATTTGGAGTGAAGCTAATCCACAAGTGTATGTCGAAACACCGTTACATCCAGAAAAACTGACTGTTTGGGGCGCTTTATGGGCTGGTGGAATCCTTCTTCAAAAACGATGAAGGCCACAACGTTACAGTCAATGGTGTTCGGTATAGAGCCATGATTACTAACTTTTTCATTCCTGAATTGAACAATCATGATGTCCAGGAGCTGTGGTTCCAACAAGACGGCGCAACACAGCTCGTGCCACAATCGATTTATTGAAAGACACGTTTGGTGACCGCCTAATTTCACGTTTTGGACCTGTGAATTGGCCTCCAAGATCTTGTGATTTAACACCGCTAGACTATTTTTTGTGGGGCTATGAGTAAAGAAATGTAAAGTCATTGGTCTATGCGGATAAGCCACAAACACTCGACCATTTGGAAGACAACATTCGCCGTGTTATTGCCGATATACGGCCACAAATGTTGGAGAAAGTCATCGAAAATTGGACGTCCAGATTGGACTACATCCGAGCCAGCCGTGGCAGTCATATGCTAGAAATCATATTTAAAATGTAATGCCTCAAGATTATCTTTCGAATAAAAAAATTCATGTCAATCGAATAATACATCGTTGTTTTATTGCAATTTAAAGTTCTATACCTCTAAAAAAACACCCTTTAGTACCACATAGTGAATAGAGATATTTACACTTTTTTGTGATTTAAATAAATAAGATTTCCTTTACTTTTCTTTTTGATTCTTTATATTCTGTTATAATAAGTTACAAACAAATTTTTTTATGATATTTTTGCTCTCTAATAAAACTGGCAAATAAAACAAAGAAAAACCTGTGTTTTCTTTTCTTTTTCTAAAATTTCTACTACCGTTATTAAAACCGGTATCGCGGTATAAAATATAAAAAATACCGAATACCCCGGTATCGAACTTTTGGACCGATATTGCAATCCCTATCTATAATGTCTTTCAGAAAGCGGCTTCACAGAAAATATCCCTCCCAGCAAATAAATATGTAGATCGGCCTGTTCAAAGGAAGGCACTTAAAGAAATGAAAAGAATAGAAAGCAGATAGATTGTTTTTGTTCAGTTTGTTATGTCTAACTCTATGTACAGTGACTTGCTTTTGCATTTGTCATATACATGCATTTTTATTAATTAAATGAAAAAGAAAAATTCTGTAAATATTGAGGACTAAAATAAAATGTGTTTCTTAGCTTTAAAGGTAGTTATTCCTTGCATTTCATTTCAGCTTGATTGCGTTACTTCAAAAATTATTTATTAGGCTATGAGAAAAGTAAAGGTTTGTGGGTAAAACTTTTTCATTTCTTAAGAATTTATTTACTTTTTTTTAAAAAAAATATATCAATTACGATATTTTGTTTGAAAAATTCATATTAAGATCAATACTTTTAAAAATCCACCTTTTTTCGCCGGAAACTTGGGATAAATTGAATTTGAAAAGGGATTGATGAATTAATAAAAAAGAAATTAGGTATACCGTAAAATCCGCCGTATAACGTGCATCCATATTTTTAAGCTGCATTTTAAAATTTTGATGTATATTCGCCGTATAACGCACACCCCCTTTTTTACACAGAAACCTGAAATGTACGTATGTTTTTAAGTCATTTATTCGAGATATTATGACAGGCTTTTTAGAAACTAGGATGCTTCTAGAGTTACAACTCTTAAAGTTCATAAATAATGTCATTTCTTTTAAATAAATAGTATTTCGATTTTTGTATATATATATAGAAGTCTAATTTTCTTTATACTCATTAATTTTTAAAGCTTTTATTTTCATACCCGGCGTATAACGTGCACCCGTAACTTTCAAACTTATTTTTGGTGCTAAAAGCGCGCGTTACGCCGGATTTTACGGTATATAATATCAATACATTACTAAGAAAAATGAATCAGATCATTATTTAATACACTATTTTATAAAAGACAAGTTTTCAAGTCTGCTTTTAGATTTGATGGAATACAAAAAAAAATGTTTTATTGAACAAAGAATAAGAATATTAGAAATGCATTAGAAACAAACCTCTTTAATGGAAAATTATTTTTTTTTAAATATTCTACAGTTTTGCATAATTATTATTCGTTACATACATAAAACATATTTTGCATTAGTGAAAAATATCCCTCAACAGAAGTTATTAACATTTATTTATATTTGAAGCGAAATAGAAAAGTTTCGAAACAAGTATTATTTGCTTCCATCTATGAAACGCACTCTAAATAATCCCAAAATGCATAAGGTGTTCAAACTAACTTTTGTTTTATTAGAATGTTTTTTTTTGAGGGGGGGCGTTATTATTTTCAAAATAAAGATGTATATAACTTATATAACTTATTTCTGAAAAACTATACATCTGCGCCGTAATATACACTCATGGACAAAAAAATTAGCGCACCAAGAAATAATTGCGGGATCGTAACGAAACTTGACATGAAGGTACATGTCGGGGAGATATGCAAATGATTAGAAATGTAACGTGATTGCGCATTACGTATAGCTGGTAGAGGGCGTTTAACGTCGTTTTCCATGGAGTATAAAACAGGTAACCAAAGCTTGTTTGAGTATGCTGAATCGTTTAAAAAGAAAGAGCTGAAGTAGACATGTCATTACGCCGTTTTCGAAGACAACAGGAGCAGCTGTCGCAATTTGAGAGGGAGAGAATCATCGGCATGATGAAAGCTGGGTGGTCAGCTAGGCGAGTAGCTCGTCAATTAGGCCGCTCTGATTGTGTTGTGAGGAGGTGTTGGGACCAGTGGATCCGAGAGATGTCATTTACACAAAGACCAGGCTCAGGACGCCCTCGATAGACCAGTCATCGAGAAGATCGCCACATCGTAAAAAATGCACGTGAACAGCAAACTGCTTTATCGGCTGCTTTCCAGGCACAAATAGCACCTTCACTAGGGGCCCCTGTGTCTTCTCGAACCATACGAAAGCGCCTGGCTGAAGGACATTTGGGATTGCGGCGCCCATTACGTGTGCTGCCCTTGACGCCCATCCATCGACGCCTCCGTTAGGAGTGGTGCCACGCACGAGGAAACTGAAGTGCAGTGGAACGGAACCAGGTCGTCTTTAGCGACGAATCCAGATTCAATCACAGCAGTGATGACAATCGTGTTCGTGTGTGGAGACCCCGTGGTGAACGCCTCAATCCTGCCTTTACTTTACAGCGACACACCGCGCCCACAGCTGGTATGATGGTATGGGTGCCATTGCCTACAATATACAGTTTTACTCCTAGTATTGACCCGTGGCACCATGACAGCCCAGCGGTATCTCCATGACATCCTGCAACCACATGTGTTACCACTCATGTAACGGCTTCCAGGAGCCATTTTTCAACAAGACAATGATCGGCCTAACACGGCAAGGGTTTCACAAGACTGTCTCCGCACTGTTACAATCCTTTCTTGGCCTGCGTGATCCCCAGATATGTCTCCAATCGAGCATATGTGGGATCATTTGGGACGGCGAGTTGGGCATGCGACGAGTTTGAATGACGAACTAGAGGCAAGGTTACAGCAAATATGGAACGAAATGTCTCAAGACATCATACAGAACGTGTATGCCTTATTGCCCTATCGTATAGCATCGTGGATGGATGCTAGAAATGGTTCAACAGGGTATTAAATCCTCCGTTGTTTTGTCTTTTTCTCTGAGAGAGAGAGAGAGAAATAAATTATACTTTTTCTTTGATTTTCTAATCATTTACTTATATTAAAGTAGTCATTACGCATATAAAATTTCGTTTCATTTTGGCGACTCCTTCTTGGTGCGCCAATTTTTTTTTGTCCATGAGTGTATATATATTTGACGTGAAACGAATGCAATACAATCGGACCTCTAATGGAAGCCGCTAAATCCTGAAAACAAACTCGTAATGGGGAAAACTTGTTAAACAGAGATTCATCTTTTAATGTACTTTAGAAACCACGTAAAACAAATTCTAAATTCATAAACACCCTGCATTATTAAAAAAAGTAATCATTCGCGCTTTTTTTTTTTGTAAATTAATATCTATTTTATAAATCTTACCATCCAAAAATCTGCAAGAAAAACTAGGGAAAAAAACGTCGTCCAGGAATACACTGTATTTTCAATTTAAGCAAATAATTTTACATTAAAGGTGATCAATTTAATGACATTTTCAAATTTTAGTTTACAAGTACAAGTAGTTAATTGCCTACAAGTAATTTTAAACATACATTTATTTTAATTATATATTACCGCAAGCGTCCTTAAAATTAATTTATGATAAAATTTGTTATTTGAGTTTTTATTTAAAAATTAAAGCAAAATTTTGTTGCTCTAGGTGAGTTAGCAATCTAGTAAAACCATTTCAAGGCCATTGATCACCATAAAGTGTGTTTAAAAAAGAATAATTTGAAATATTTCAGAAATATTTTTAAATTAGGGAGAAAAAAATATCGAATCGAAGGAGAAAAAGTTCGTTAAATAGAAAATACACTTCGTTCTTTGGAGGTTATTTTATGAAGAAAATAGTAAAATGGTCTTGGTTCCAGAAAAATTCACAAAATTGAAAAGTTCGAGAAATAATGGTTCGTAAAATGGTGATCTAACTATACGTTAAAAATTGTGTGATATTACATATTAGTATAATACTTTTTTCAATTTGAAAATTTTTATAACGTAAAAATATTTAAATATCATCAATATTCGGAACATTTTAATAATTATAAGAAAAAAAACGATTACATATTGCCACACAAAACTACTAAGATGTGTAAATGGACGACTTTTGAATATAATAATAATAAACTAGGTAACTCTCTCTCTAAAAAGATAGCTGATAAAAATATATCATGATTATCACATATACTTAGAATTTTTATATCTAGATTAGCACCGTAGCTCCAAAACTAAACTAATTCTTGAATTTTGCTACGAGAATTGAAAAAATTAGTTGGCATTACGTGAGAATGAAATGCTTCTTTTCCATCCCCTAGTTCTAAATGACAGATTTGCTTGCTTCTGAAGTGAGTAAAATAAAGACAAGAATCATTTCTTTTGATTGATTGAATCCAGGTGTGGTAACTAGTTTTCCACACAAGATTTGAATATCAAAAAGCTCTAAATCTACTTTTACTTCTGCTACAAAGTAACTTCTAATTCTGTAAATGTTCTGTGCTGAGTACAACTCTTTTTCTTCTTAGTTTATATGAAGATGGAAATTTAGCTTTTGGAAGGTCACTCAGTTTTTCTGCTGTGTAAAAGTTTTAGTGAATCAATATCACCAAGATATTAGAGAGGGTCTTGATTTTAAATCATCGGTAGAAAAATGAAATAAATGTAAAATGTTGTGTTAGATTTAAAAAAAAGCTAAAATTAATACTATAAAATTACTACTATATAAGATTTATAAAGTTTTTAGAAATCATTTTGTATTAGAAAAAAAAAAAGACAAGTTTAATACTCGTATGAATTTTACATTTCCTTATACGAAAAGCCCAAATCGTTTTATTAAAGAATAGGACCCGAATGGGGTACATTTTTTTTTCAGATACAAAGTGAATGCAAAATTAATATTTTATTCCGGCTTCACAATCCCTTAAAGAGTAACATATTTTATCATAACTCACATTTTTGACCGAGTTGGGTCATTTTTTCTGGCTAAAAATGTGTTTCGCGTTTTTTCTCCTATACCGTAATATTAAATGAGCTATCCCTTCACGTGTTAAAATAATAATAATATTTATGAAATATTTTGAAGTTTTAGAAACGCTATATTGTTAACAGATGTCTGAGTTATAATGTTGCAAATTTTCATGAAAATTGAGGCATTTTTCTGACAAAATATGTTCTTCGTTTAGTTCAGGCTCTCGTACTTTTGCTGACAGCCTTAACTGGACCTATAGTCAAATACGAAAGAAGAAAACCAGAGTTTCGTCAACGTTTATTCCTCTCCCCGTCGCAGGTTCATTCTCTAACCCCGGTTCACGGTAGGATATTTTGAGCGGGTTTAAAACTGGGTTAGATTTAACCGCGCTTGAGCAGTAAACGCAGTCACGGGATCTATTTTGACCAATGAGGTTGCGAACTCATTGAGTAAGCTGAGGTTGAGTAACCACAGCTAAAAAATTGCGGTAAAATGAAGTTCAAACCGGAGGTTTGATTTCACTTAACTTCGGTTATTCCAGGTTTCATTGCCCAGCTCATTTAGCAATGAATACGGTGATGATTAACTTCATTTTTTTTTAGTTTGTATCTTAACGAAATTCTTATTTTAAATTATATTAATAAAGGATAATTACATATAGAAAAATGGAATTAAATATTAGCGCATCTTCCTCATTCAAAATATATATCCTTCTATAAGAAATTCTGAAAGTCTTAAATGTAACTGCTGTGAGTGTATTTCACTTTTCCACATATCTCTATATAAGTAGCTAAATAACAAATTTTTGAGTCATCGAAATTAAGATTTATAAGACAGTTGAAAACTACTTGAAAATAAATTGCAAGAGTAACTAGAAATACTTTGCATGTTTACTGACCGATTACGGACATTTTTTTCCTTATATTTAAATCGATTTAAAACAAAAAGTGAATTTCCGGCTTTCCCCCCTTCTAGCGCTATTACAGATTCAAACTAACCATATTTCTATTGTTTTTTTACCGGATACTTTCATCTTATAAAACTCAATTTTAAAATGACGAGTAAAGTATTAGAAAGGCAATAATTAAGAACTTTATTCATAGACTTACGAAATCTACCAAAAATCACATATGGGATATCAGTTGGTGTTTAGTAAATACATAGTTGGACACATTCCACTGCATAAATAATGGCATGATGATTTATTTTATACAGTATAATTCATTAAAAAGAAATTTTCGAGCATGAAGTCTTTCTCGAGAACCTGAACAGCGTTCTAAACCTTCAATAGCGAATTTCTCAGGTATAACAGTAACAGCAAAAGTACCTGGTCAAATTTTTTTCGCTTGTACTCGTATATGATATCTACATTACTATGACTTTTCGCATCTAATTGAGGTGAAAATTGTTAAAAGATTTTCAAATTCAAACAATGTAAGTCCACAAATGTTTCCTCTGGAGATGACCGTTTTTCAGCTTATTGGTTAATCATTTTAATATTTTGGAAAATAATTTAAAAATATGTATTATAATTCCAGTGCTTTCACCCAAAACTGATAAAAAAATTCCATCATACAAAAAGAAAAAAAACTCTAAGGTATTTAATCAATTAAATAAAAAAATATTGCATTATTTAAAAAAAATTCTACAGGTATGACATAAATTAAATTAGGGGCAGTATTATTAATAGCATTGAGTCCTACAAAAGAAAAAATCATACATTTATCTAGTGTTTGAGAGAGAGAGAGAGAGAGAGAGAGAGAGAGAGAGAAATATATTTTTAAAATTACTTAATCTTCCTATAATCCTTTTTATTTGATTGCGCACATTTTCGTATTTGAGACAAAAAAAGGAATATATATATATATATATACATATAATATATATATATATATATAATATACATATATAATATATATATATATATATATATATATATATATATATATATATATATATATATATATATATAATGTTATGCAGATTTTATCATTAAATTCCTTCACCAGTTTTTATAAAAAATTTAATGAATTCATTACATAATTTTGATTTTAATGTTTCTTGAACTGAAAAGATACCTATAACATTAATAATGATTGTTTTTTCGTTTGGTTCTCCAAAAACTTCCTTATTTCTCTTTCACTTGTTATTAGTTTTAATTGGTAACTGCACCTAAAAAATGAAGTTTTAATTGTATCTAGTGAAATACTGAGATCATTCTTTTACGATGTAGCAGTCAAAATGTGTGAAACAACAGTTTTCTAATCGCATTTCTGAAAAAATAGTCAGTATTTACTCTACGAGTACGATATTCGAATTAGGAGGATTCCAATTTAAGTGAAACTAGATACTCATTTTTACAGGATGTCTTACAACTCTCAGTGTTAATTTCAAGGGGTGGTAGAATATACGAGCATTTTTCGTATAAAATAATAATAATAATAATAATAATAAAATCGGATGATTATCGCAAATTTTGAGAATTCCCTTCCCCTAAAGAAGGGGGGAGGGATTACTCGAAATGACGAAATGGAGGCACAAAGAAAACACAATTGTTTACTTTTAGTATGCTTGGCAATGGCTTCTTTTTGAAATGTTTACAGTAACTGTGAAAAGTAATGTTGATCAATAGTAATTTATACTTTGAAATATTGAAGGAGTGCTTAATATTTTATTTCAAAACTTATTTCGTATTGGACATTCGAGTGACGAGGCTTTTAACAGAGTACCTACAAAAACCCATCGTAAATGAGGTACTTTCAAATATTAGACATTTATTTAGTAGTATTTGGAAGCAGTGCTATATATATAAAAAATTAAGCACGTATTAAAGGTAATACGGGAACACAGTTTGTTTCCATTTGTATGTATTTCTTGTGTATTAACTTTAACACATCACTTCGTTCATATGAAAAATACTTTTCGCATTATCCCATACAACTTTTAAAGTTTTTACTATGATTTCTGAAACACTTTTAAAGTTCAAATTTTATACATGTTTTGTTTAGTTTTATTACATCGAAGTTTTTAATTCCTAGTATACAAAATATGTTAATAACTTTCATGAAAATAATTTTTTAACAATATACCTCTTTAAAAACTCCGTATTATCTTCCAAGAAGGATGATATTAATTAAAAAAATATGAATAGACACTGTCATTAGAATTCCAAACTGTCCTTACTCTACATGTAAACATCCTCTTTAATCTTTACAAATCTCCCTTCAAGAAATTTCATCTGATGAGCTCTTAATTAAGACTCCCAGATTACAAGAAATCTCTTGAACAAAACGTGACCATTTTTTGAAAACGTGAAAATTTTGCTGTCAAATATAGCTTCTGTCATAAACAAACTGCATATCTCATTTCTTATTCAAGTGGCTATAATGTTGCTTTGTCGTTTAATAAAATATTTCTTTTGTCGCAGGAAACCCAACTTCATGAGAGGCTGCGAGACAAAGTATCCTCTGGTCGCAGATCCAATTCGATTCCTTTGAAAGCAGTTGAAATACTATGAAGTAGCGGCGTCTTTTACAGTCCACGCGTGACGCTTGAACGTGATCTGAATGCTCACCATGGAACTCCTGAGAAGCTGCCAATAGGATCATAGATCATCCACTCGGCAGTGCATGACCAAGTGTATATTTGAATGCACGGGACTCCATCCAATTTCAATGGGTCTCCCGTCCAGGTAACAGCAGACGGTTGGCTAATTCCTTTTGATGAGCCGAGAAAGAATTCTCCGTGCTTTCTTATCGTCAAAACAATGTAGAAGAGATTTATCACAACTCTTAATAAATCATATTTTAATCTTTTCCGAAGAGAAATTGCCATTTTGCTGTATGCAAAGTGTCGTCGTTGTACGTAGCAACGTGGTGACATAGGAACTGGATATTGATCTCTTCGATGATTAAATATCGTTTCGAGGAAAACTGATAAAAAAGACTGTAAACACAATTATTTTTCCTTTTCCGAGTAAATTCTGATAACGGACGCTGGCTCGTTAGATAGTTGACAGAAAAGTACACGTCATGGCTTTTAAATCTAAAGCAACGAAGGCTTATTAGTAAGCAAATAAATCAGGGAAGAAATGAAAAACCTATGATGTTTTAAAGAAAAAAAGCAACATCTAAAAATAAGCTTTGATTCTTGTAAACTTTTGCAATAGATAACATAGTATAAAGTTTTTTAATTTTATTTGCTAATAAAAAACTCAGTACAGATATTTCGAAGTTGCCGCAGCTTGAATTTTTTTTCTACAATAACTGTTAATTTGAAGATAAATTTTGGATCAATATTTTTGTTATCTCTCTTTTAGCAAAAAGGAAATTATAAAGTAATACCAAAGACTATTAATGATTCTATTTAATAATAAAAAGCATTAATGAAATAAATACTTGAATTCTCTTTTAAAATCTGGGTAAAAAAATAGCAATTGTATTAATCATTTCAAACATTACTAAAACCATCAAAAGACCTTGGTTCTAACTGAAATTACCAAAACCTTGAGTTCAACAGAAAGTAATGTGCTGGGTAATGTTTGTTTTAATGGAAAATTCTGAAAATAGGAAATGATGAAAATCAGAATAAAATACAAATATCATTTTTATTTTCCGAAATTCGTAATTTGGAAGTTTAAATTTGTGCCCGTATAAATGAAACATTACACACACACACACATTTCGTAGTTAATCATACCGTTTAATAGTTAACCAATTCACCTCAGAAGTACTTATATTATCACCTATCATCAGTTACTTGGAGACAGAGATTCATCTGTAAATAGCTCAAAGTAAGCAGTTCAAAAAGTCCCTCTAAAATCACCAGGACGTTAATGACGCTTGGTGCAATATATCCTAAGGAAGAGCGGGCATCAGGGCCCACGATGTTCCAGAATATGTCTTCTATTCACATGCCCGCTTACCAAGATGGATATCTGCATCCGTCATCGATGTTTATACCCAGCTCCCGACCAATGATGGCTTTGCATCAAAGCGGAGTCCAACTTCCTGGAACTACCAACCCTAATGCTTGGTCTACCTCTGGAGACTCAGTTACCAGAAATTCCGGAATGCCCATGTCTGATTCGTATCATCATGCTCAACTATCTGCTGTCAGATATGGATTTCAGGTAAGGTGACTTTCTTGTTTTGGGATGCATTTTATCTCAAGTCATTATTTGTGTGTTTTATTGCTAATTATTATATTAAAAATGTATCTTTGACTTCCAGGATCAAAAGAATAAGTGAATCGTAATTACATTATACATGGCGTGACAAATATGTACTTTTTCTTTATGCTACATGCATAAATAGATATATGTCGTGATTTCACTGGAATCAAGCATGTTGCTGAAACATTTTTATCTGGTTGCAATCGATTAGATTATGAGACATTTGATTGCTGTAATTCCACATTTTTTATTGAACATCCATAAAGCGACAAAGCGAACAACAACAACACAAGCTCATTTCGAGTTACGACAGTGAACAAAAACATTCTTTTTTTTACATTAACGTTTACGTCGAGTTCCTGGGGTTACTGGTAGCGTAGGGATCCTCCGGCCTCTATCTGGAAAGTATTTCGATGTGTCTTGCATAAGAAAAGTTGAGATTTTGCTTTCGTAGAAAAAGGTTCTTGATTTAAGTAGAGAAGGAGAGGAGGAACGTAGTTAAGATTGCAGTTTTATGTTGCTGAAAGCAATAGTTCTTATTGGCTGGAAGAGCAGTGCGATTTGGTTCTAGATTGGTTGTCCGAAAGAAATGGAGAAAGGATTTAAGGCAGATGGACAGAACGAGTTCAGCAAGAGAAATAGTATAAAAAAAGATTAGTAAAGAGGGAGTAAAATTAAGGAAGATTATAAGAATCCTGATATCTCTCAGCTTTTATCTTTTCCTACCAGAAACGGTTAGAATTTTCGATAATTATATGATTAATTATATGATAATTATATAATTATATGATTTCCTATTTTTAATAAAAACTGATTGGCTTAGAATCCGTAGTTGATACAATATTGCATCATTTCACTTTAAAATGTGTCAATGTGGCTATTTTTGAGGAGAAAAAGTAGTGCTTAAAATGGTACTTCCCGCTAGGTGGATAAACTAAAAAAAATTGATTTCTCGCAATGTTTTGGAGGGTTCAAGATCTCTCCATAAGTAAAAAAAAATGCCTCGAAAGAAAATTTAAATGTAGAATTATTACACACACATTCTTTGTTTATTCATACGACTTATTCTAATTTTGAATATTTTTAAGTAGATAAGGTTATAGACTAAAATTATCGTAAATTATTTATAATGATGATTCTAAACTACCTGAAGAATCAAAAGATATAGACCCCTATTTCTAAAGTGCATTTTGTAATAAGTACAAACTCATGCGTAGTACAATCTAAACACAATGAACTTGCATCACTTCTTGATATAGCAGAATAATGCAAAGATGTTAACATTACACAAAAGTTTCCATTGAAGTTTACTTGTAAAATTTATTAAAATCACCGATGAGAAATTCTCGGAATAGATCTTTGAAAAATGAAACCGGAGTTATGCTTATATTCTTTTGCATTCAAATTGTAAGATTATACTAAGAAACAATAATGAACTATTAAGTGTTGCTAAGAGAGATAAAACATTACTATGGGAAACCTACACTGGAGATATTGCATTACTAAGGAGGAGCAACTATGACAACATTATCTATTTTATCAATCTTTCAGATAAAAATGAGCATTGGAGGCTGACAGTATTCTCCTGCGAATAAAAAATTCACGATTTTTTATTATTTTTATCTTGCACTATTTGAAAATTCACAGACATATTTTGATTATTTCTTCGTATAAATCTACTGCGTTTTTTTTATACTACCCAATCGCGTTATTTATAGTTTTCAAATCCTTCCGCATGTTATTATTTTTCTTTAACTGTAACTGGGTTTTGAAGCATTTCAGGCATTTTTTTTGATCATTTAGTTTTTATTTAAATGTTGTAGGGATATATATTCTCTTCTTGTAACCTATGAAATATTTCTATAAGTGAGGGGGAGTGTTTATTTACGTCACTCTCTGAAGCAACATGAGGGCTATTGGCGACGTACCTCGTAATTTTGAACATGGTCAAATGATATGAACGACACCTAACATGCTTCCTCCCTCTCTGAACTATCACACCGTACCAATGAGAAGTTTTTCTGATATGCGCTGCTGACACAACATTCTAATTTTTTTATTCTCCCATTTAATCCCTTAACTGCCACCGGCGTATATATCCGTAAGTTCAACATATGAGTAAAATGCCCCAGACGTATATATACGTCTGTCCGAAATACGATTTTTTTTCTTTGCGCTTCTATCAGTAAAACTATTCCGAAGGCTCTGGATTGCAATAAAATGATCTTGACTGCGTTTGTGAAGTATTAACATTTTTCATAGAAAAATTTGCATATTTATGCCATCTATCCCCCTCCCCTCCGAATACACCGCATATGCTCTCTTAGATAAAAAAAACGGTGGCACTGGACAGCGAATCCCGTAACTTTTAATCGGCAGTTAAAGGGTTAATAAACTGGTACTTTTTAAAAACTAGTTGGCAATTTTTGAACAATTTGTAACTGACTGGTGGTCCACGAGTCCGGACACCTCATAACCTTTGATTATTTTTCAATTGATCATAATCTTATGTATTTAGTACGTAAAATTTAGCTAAGCATTAGTTATTAAAATTTTATTTTATTAATTAATGCTAATTAATTGTTCAATAATTTTTTTTACTCATTTTTCTCTCGACAATCAATAAAATCAAAAGAATATACTTGGTGGCGTATTGGAGTATGATACGAGAATGTTGGACTTTTTTTTTTAACTCTGGACCCCTCCCTTGAAAAATTATTGTGTGCGTCACTGTAACTCTGGTTATCAATATTTTAATATTATTAAGAATAATTAAGTTTATTTTAAACGTATTATATTACCCCATCTAATATCCTTGCTACTAACAAAACACAGAAATTTAAAAACTAACCGTATTCATCCAACCTTGGATACTTTTACTATAAAAAGAATATTACTTTCCTTCCCTAGAAAAAGAGTTCCCAAGAAAAAATATTTTTTCATAAATTCATACGAAAGATAAATAAAAAAATAGAGATAAAACCTGAAAGCTTAGCCAAGAAATTTATCTTTTTACGGTAGAAGGATTTCCATCATTTTTATTCTATATATCTCAAAAAGTAACGACTTTTTATTTTCATCCCATGCGATAAATTGAAAGAATAGAAGAGATATCGTCATTTTTTATTTTCTAAACACAATACATCATCATCACTCAACAATCTAAAAGAGAGGAGAGGAAATAAAAAATATAAAACCAGGTGAAGTAACCTCACAAATTTGACATTTATGACCGCAAAATTATGTCTGGGGTTACACATCAATGACATGTTAATTAACCACATACGCCATCCTTTTCACAGTGTCAACTCTAAAAGCAATATCCATCAAAGTCACTGCTACAGATGGGCGCAGTCGAGGTGACTCTGAGAATCAAAATGAAGGTGCGAGTTGCCGATAAATATCACAAGGAACCCTCCCCGCTGTTTCTTGATGTTTGCCTTGACGCAGTGGACATCAACTCTTCGTGTAATTTAGGTGCGGTGATCCATAGGCCGCTCCTTATACAGACGGTTGAATTGGTATTTATTAGGGGAAGCCTCTAGGCCTGTAGGCTATGAACCGTTTTAGGATGATTTTAGGTTTTGTCTCCTATCCCATACTTAGCGTTTCGCTAAGTGATGGTTCCACGGTTAGACTCGCAAGCTGCTAGGGAATTAAAGGAAGATGTATTTTGATATTCAATCATAAATTGAAGTATGTTGAATCTGTTGTTATGGATGATGTATTCTATATGCAAATACAAAGTGAATTGTTAGGGATTGTATGAAAGAGCGATTTTTTGATGCTATCAGTTAAGAATCTTTTTTTTTAAAGTTAAATAGTCATGCGATAGTTTTTCTTTTAATCGAGTTTTCTGAAACGCTCGAACAACCCACACAATGATTGAAACTGGCTCTTAGCTGTCAATATGTAACAAATTACAAATGCTTCACTTTTATAGCGTTTTGAGTATAAAATATTGTTTGAATTTTCTCTATTAATGCTATTAATTCAGTGCTTCTCAAACTTTCAATGTTTGCGACCCAATTTTCAATCTTAATTTTCATCGCCCCCCTCCCTTCTACAATAACCTTCTATTGAATACAACAAAAATGTACTTTGACGCTAAAGCTACAATTCGAACTTAATTATAAATTATAAAAATTATTAAGATAAGTATTAAATTTTGTATATGGCAACATCATGGAAGGCACTGCTAAATATTAAACTTGTTTTTAATGTATGGATAAATTAATTATCAAAAACATTGTGCAGTATACTGATACATACATAAGTATATGTAATCAGTGTAATTATGTATTTAATTTTTGTTTGTGAGAATGTATATTAATTTGCTTCTTTTCAGTAAATTAATACTTATTTTAAATCTTTTATTTTCGACTTTTCAATACGCCACATAATCACGCCTTTCCAGAAGGGTGCACTCCACAGTTTAAGAAACGCTGTATTAATATGTTATTTTTTTAGCTTAAAGATGATATAATTAACTATATATATAAATACATTTGATATAAAGGTAAATAGGGTTGGAAGTTAAAAAAGTTATTTCTGGTAAAAGAAATTAGATATTTTAATTAAAAAATATGGAAACTCTGTCTTATATTTATAAAATACGATGTGAAAGATTTATTTATTTGTTTCCCAATATAGCAATACAACGTATTGATTACATACAAACAGAAATACATCATTTATTGATTTTATTAGATAATTTTAAACTAAAGTTAATTTAAATCATGCTGTCAAAAATTATTTGAAGATTTTGTAAAAGTTTCAAGATAAAGTAAATTGGAAGATAGTTTTTTAACATGGACTATTGAAACTAATTGAATTAGAAGGCTGTAATATAAATAAATTCCCTTTTATAATGTTTTCATTCCGGGATTTTTTTTATAAAATGCCCTTGTTTGATTAAAAAACTTTTAGAGTTTATAGTCAACAATTCTCCTTTCATTTTTTCAATGAAATTTTATTGAAAATAGAATAGGGATTATATACTTGGTATCAAAAGGATGTAAAAGATATTGTAGCTTAAGGCTACACGGTACCCTTTTTCAAAAATTTTTTGGAGATAGCTACAGTAAAAATAATTGATGTTTTATATTTAGATTATATTATTAAGCTGATTCTGTAAGCAAAAAGTCAGTTTGACCAGCCATTATTTTACAATTTTAAAAAATTAAGAATTTTTGAAGTTTTTTCAAACTTTTATAAAATACTCAATTTTTTTTAATTTTTTAGTAATTTTAAGTTATTTATGATTCTTAGATTATTACAAACAATATTTAGTATGGATTTGAAAATCTATTCCCTTGTTGATTTTTAATAATTATTTTTCTAGAAAAACCCGGAAAAAACACGAAATTTTTTAAAATATAAACTTTAGCTTTTTTTAGAAAAATAACTAGAGTTCTCAGCCCTAATTCCATACTAACTTTTATACAACATACATTTGGGAGTATATACAAAAAAATTCAAGGCTCTATCTTGAACAGGAAGAAAGCCTTAGGGATTAGAAAACACTTATACCTTCAAAAGTAAAAGTCTGAGAAAAACGCATTTAAAGTTTGTAAAGTCATAAAACAAAAATTTATAATGCCCGTAAAACTCTAATTTTTAATATATTATTTTCCAATGTATGTTCTACATTAAAACACTATTTTTATTAAATATGACTGAGAATTATATTTTTAATTCAAAATATATTTTTGCATAATGTTGATTAGCATTTGTTAAGACGTCAGTTTATTCAGCTTTATCTTAACCTAATATTTCACAAAAGTTTTGAAACACGAAGCATTTATGTACAAAATAATAATGATACTAACTTAAGCTAAAAATAGTCAGGTTTGCTCATAAAATTTAATTTTTTTCAGTTTTAAATTAGGGCAGTTTAGGAAGTTTTAGCTTTTGCCGTATGACTTTAAAATACTAAAATATAGTACTGCAATATGTTTAGTATAATGTAGTTTGGTACAGCAAGGAAATATTCAGTTATGTCTGCAGCATTTGAATTCAGAATACTTGTATTCGGAAGTCTAATTGCAGAATCACCTGAGAACTGATTTTTAGATACATCATTTTCAGTAGTATTCCATCTCTTCGAAATATTGTTTCTCACAGAAACCCAGAACGCTTTTGCCATGGCATTTTCTCTACAGGAAAAATTAATGATAAAGCTTTTAAGTTATATAAACCATTTTTAAAGCAAAAAATGGCCATGAAATTAATCTTTATTAATTAATTATGAGAACTCAAAAAACTCAAAACATAATCAAGCAGAAATGATTTTAGTAATGAAAATTGGAATTAATAACCATTTCAAACTAAAAGCTCAAAAATGTTTTAAAGGAAACCGAAACCAAAACCATAGCTCATAAAACTTCAAATATCTTAAAAACTAATTTTCTAACAGATCTGAAATTTCGTGGCAAGCATCTCAATGATATGGGCCACCAAAACATGCAAAAAAAAAAAAAAAATTTCGGTAAAAATGAAACTTTTAGGGTAATGTGTAGCCGAAAGCTTTTATAATATTCTGATTTTGGTATTTATATTACTAAATATCTTGTTTAATTTATAATGGTACTATTGTTCAAGTATATCTAACTCGAAAAATAATCTTATTTTTTTTAAAACAAATTTCTATTGAAACACTCTAATTGTGTTGTCGCTTATCCTCAAGAGATCTGACATATGTCACATCAGCTGCAGAGGATTGTTGATCGACGAAATATCTGTAATAATAAGGGGATCGGGTGTAAAACCTCCCTTAGAAAGTCCGATGTAACCCAGAATGTGATCCTGTGAAGTTGAACAGTCACAGTATTTTTTACAAGTGGGATGGAGTTTTCTGTCACTATCAAATGAAAGATATTAGTTGGCAACTTGTTAGTCTAACCAGAGCAGTCTGGGATCCACGATGACGTTTATTTCTAGTAGAGAGTCAGAGGATGTTCCTGTGTACCATTGGTGCATAGGTGGAGGTCGTATTAAATTGAGTTTAGATCTTTCATTTGAGTATAGTTCTTGATAAGAAAGCGAAGAGCCAGTGGCCGTTTCCTTCTCACTATCCTCTTTGTCCAGTTTATCAGCTACCTCATTATCATTAATGTTAACATGTGATAGGATCCATTGGAGGTGGACGTCGTGGGTCAAAAAAGTCTTCCTTGGTTTGAGAAGAATAGGTACGCTGTTTTCAGCGTTAGTGGAGAACCAGCCACCAGTGGCGCACACAAGGGGGTCCTGGGAGTCCGGACCCTCCAAAGCCCTTGATTTTTTTCCGATTGATTATAATCCAAAGTATATAGTACGTAAAATTTAATTGAGTATTTGTTATTAATGATTAATTTTATTAATTAATGCTAATTATTTATTCAATAATTAGTTTTTTACTGTGTTTTGTTCCCGAAAATCGACAAAATCAAAAGGAGCATAATACAAGAATGGTGAACTTTCGACCCCCCCTCCTTGAAAAATTCCTGTGTGCGCTACTGCCAGCCACTAATAACTCTAATTGTATAATAAAGAATTTAATTGCTATAATAGATTTTATATAATGTTTTCTTTTATATGAAATTCTGATTTAGAGTTTGTATTAGGATAAAAGTGTTTTTAATAGTTATTCGGATTCTTACCAATTATTTTAATTAAGGATTATTTTGACAATCTTTAAGTTGAAATATTTGAAAAGAACAATTGTTCGCGCAATTTTTAATGAAGAAAGATAAAGTAGAAATACAAAGCATTTCCACTTCTTTGAAACTTCTATGAAATATTTTTTAAAACACTGAGTTGAATAAATTTTAAAAACAAACTAAAGAAAGTTATGCTAGAATAATTAACAGTTTGTATGACCATATTACTTCGGATATTCAAGTAAGAGATGTCTGATAGGAATTTTATTTCATAATCAAACGAATTGTGTAAGTCAGTGGATGAGGGAATCACAAATTTGAGTTGACACTTATTAAGTTATGAATTATATAACGTATCCATTTTCACTCTAATGCTCACTGATCCATAAAAACTGAAATGTGCACTACAATATTTAATACTGGGATATGAATAACACATTAACACAGAAGTTTGAACTAAATTTATGGGTAAAATAGTACCCTATTGTAATGTATATGAACAACTTTCATTTTAATATGGAGAATAAATAAAATCAAATTTATTTTAATTTAAAAGTTTACATTGCATCTTTGAATACCTACCCTATTATATATATCCAAGTTAAAATGACAGGTTTTTTATTTAACAAAAATGAAGAATTTTACACAGGATTTATTATTTATTAATTTTCTGTTAAATAATTATTCAAAATTATCTGTCTCTTTTTCGTTATATGGTCCACTTTCAATAGACTGGAATAATGAATAAATTAGAAACACCAGGCATAAAAAACATAAACATTCAAATGCCACTAACTTTTAAATGATTGTTGACAGAGAGCTGAAGTAATAAAAACATCAAAGAATGGTTGTCATTGCAGTATCTTTTTATTCCAATTTTGGAATCCTTTTCAGTCTGTCACCTGTCTTCGAACCGCAGGTGAGAAAGATACGAAGATGTATGATTTCATCACGCCTTTGACAAATCAATTTTTATCTCCTTAAATAAAAACAGTAAAAAAAAAAAGAATTCAATGTCTTGTGGTGTGTAGGCAATCCGAACTTCATTTCGTATTCGACTTATGAGACTTACCGCCATGCATGCGAAAGTCCTTTTATCTTCTAGATCGTGTCACCTAGATAATGTCGGATAAGAAGGCTTGCCTCAACCCTCTTCTTGCCCCTCTCTCTTTCTTCGACTGTATTCCAGACAAAACAAAGAACACCAATAAATTAAATCTTTATTTCAAAGGATGTGGAAAAAATGGCTTCGTTACGGCCTGTCAATTAGCTGTTGATTCTGCACTGATTTGGGACGTTTGTGCTTTTAAACCGGCTTTTCATTGTAGCTATGTAGGTCTTGGTGAATTCGTCATTTCTCAGAGTTTACAAACAGAGATGTGTTTATTATATGAATAACGTCCAATAAAGACGTTTTTCCTTAAGATAATGTTGTCAATTATTTTGATAAGTGTTTTTTTATTGGCTATTTTATCGTAATCTGATGTAGCTTATGACAGTAAATCAATTAGTTCACGTTTAAAGTTGAATTTTATCGAAGATTCTGAGTAGCAGTTAATCCAGGAAAGGTATTAATTTCTTGGGAAAATGATCAAACATTCTAATTTGCTTATTCTATCTATTGAATTGCGTGAAAGTGAAAGCAAATACATTATTAAACAATTTTAAGGGGATAACTTAACTGGTTGTTATGCCTAAGCATAATGTTAACCTTCTCAAACATATTTCTCAAACGGGTACTTATAATAAAAATAAATCAACTTTGAAGATTTCGTAACTGTTTGATACGCCTAAGCATAATGTTAACCTTTTAAAACAAATACTTATAATAAAAAGAAATCATCTTTGGAGGTTTCATAACTGGTTTTTTAAACATAAAAGTAATATTAAATTTCTCAAACAAATATTTCCAACAAAAGCATTCAGTTTATGAAGATTTTTTTTTCGGATGCATCAAACAGATTAGATGTAAATACGATTGAATACAATGTAATCGTGTAAATTAGACTCAACTATTTGACAGAGGTACCCAAAATAGTTAGTCCAATAGTCTCTTATTATTGAAGCATTATAAATTACTAACATTAGGATAACTTATATTTTACACAAAGTTCGAATTTAAATTTCTATGTAAGTTAAATGTAAAGGTTGGAATTTACATCTTGTTTTTTCCCTACTTATATTTTATTTACTTTCTCATTTCCTTCAAATGACGAAAGCCTTCTTTTTTGTACTATTCAAGCTGAGAGATAATAAAACTAATTTACTTAAATAAAAAGCTCTTTCGGTCCTTATTGTTACTAGGACGTGGTTTTTAAGTTATAGGCACTTAACTCTACACACTTCAAAAGCTTTTGTAAATTTTAAAATATGTATACTTCAATTGTTTTTGCTTATTTCTTAAAGAGAAATATTTTCTAAATTTGAAAACAGTTATTGGAAGGTAGTTTTTGTTACTTTGTTTCAGTCGTATCAGTAAGAGATAAGAGAGAAAACAAACACGAGACGATATAAATACAATTTAACGTTTTATTTCATTAATTTGCTTATTCTATTAACACATCCTATGATACAAAAACATTCTATTTATAGTTTCTCAATTTTAAAAAAGAATTTGTGTGTGTGTACGTCAGTATTTGAAGTTTTATTCTTTTAAAAAAAATGTCAAAAGTTTATTCAATTTTTTTCAAAATTGCCGCATTGCATAGTTATAATGAGCATACAAATTATATTTCAATAATTTTTATCCCGAAACTAGCAACGTAGAAGTGTTATATCAGGATTGTTTACCTGTAATATGCTAACTAGTAATACATTTTTAAAGCTTGAAACTCAATTTTATAAGAGTTTAATACAATAAATGTAGATTATACTCAAATATGATTATTTTCCCCTAAATATCTTAATATGAAATAACGAAAGCTATAATATTCATCTAGACCTAGTGGAAACATTAATTTTGATGTCCTCATTTTCATCTTACTGTGGTCATCAGAATACTGAAGTCTATTTACTATTGCCCATTTTACAATTACAGTACTGTACAAACGTAAATTCTGTTAAAAACTATCTGATAATATGTTTTTTTCTACTAAATGGCCTTTTCCAATCATGCGTTTATTTTCTTTAAGAATATATAAACTTAGTAAACACTCATTATGAATAGGAAAGCTTTATCTTTACATTTATACTGCTCATTATCATTTTTAGTATCTGGCTTTGATTGGCTAGATATTCAGAAAACATACAGTACATGGCAAGTCATTGGATGCGAAAACATTCATTTACATTTTAAAAGCATTTGTCACTTGTAAAGGAAAGAGTTATTTGTTTTCCGGTCCACTCCCTGTAAAAATAACAACGCCTATCCTTGTTTAGACGAATATTATTCACGCTTCATTTTTGCAACAGTAATTTATTTAAGTTTTTTTTCTCATTCTTTCTGAAAAAAATATAAAATTATTCCTTTCACTATTTTTTAACCTTCACAAATGGTGTTATAACGTAACAAACAGCCTTAGTTTCTTCTTTTCAATTCCAGAAGGCATTTAATAAAATTTATCTCATTTTCACATATTGTTATTTCTTTAAATATGACAAACAAAATACTCAAAAAAGATTTCTAAAGATACTTTTATTTACATTCACTAAAGTTTTGTTTTCTGAAAGTAAAAGTGTACCCATTTAGCTTACTGAATGTCCGTTAAAAGTATACCCATGAAATGTTAAAAATATACCCATTATCAGAGGCATCGAAAATTTATAAACTTTGATTAAAACTGATATGAAATGTTTTTTACGCAATCAACAATGTTATTGCAGCTAATAATACAAATTAAATAACTGAAAATAATTAACCGATAAATATTCTCGAAGGCTTCAGTTTCAGTTCAAAATAAATGATCTTATATTTTCTGCCTTTTTTATTATATTAATAAAGATCGTAAAATTAGTTTCTCTGTTTTAGTTTCAATGGTCTGTTTCCCGTTACGATTTCGTTACACAGAAAATATTAAACATTATATGTTTTAAAGTATTTTGAAATACCGCTCACACACACAAAAAAAAAGATACAGAACATTAAATTATCCAAAGAAATATTTTTGAAAAATTTAACGATTCTTAACTTTTTCTTCAAATGAAACTGCTGAATATAAGTTTAAAAATTCATAGATTTGAAAATGAACATGAAAATCTTGATTATCCTATATGATATTTCCTCTTTAGTAGATAAGAAATCTACTTCATAACAATTTAAAAATAGAACTTAAAAATTTACGGTAAGATTTATATAATTTACGTGATAGCAGTAAATGTCGAGTTACATTTAATTTATTTAAAAAAAATGAAGACTTTTCCTTTTAAATTAAACTTCTAATGGTGTTCAAGGGGATGAATAATAAATTAGACTAATGAATATTAAAAAAATTATTTTAAAAAGCGTTAAATATATTCGATTTTTTTTTTTGATGATGACGAGGATGTATGATAAACTTTAAACTTCCCTCTTAATCCGAAAGACATTAATTTTCCTGCTAAAATTAAAGAGTAGTATTGAATGTCTTACTGGAAAAATTGTAGTCCAAAAACGTACAGCACAGCAACAAGAAATTATACATTAAAAGCCTAAAATTGCTTGATTCTATTAATGTTCATTTTTATTTTAAATATTAACATCTAATCATTATTATTTAAAGTAATCGGTAGCATTTTGAACGCTTTTTCTTTGTTTATATTTTGCATATCTATTTATCTAATATTAGACACAGTGGCCGAGTTGTATCGTGTCACCCTTCCACAGGTTCAGAGTTCTATTCTCGGGCTGGGCATGGTCGCGACTCAGCCTTTCATACCTTCAGTGGGTTTCTAAATGAAAACCATGCTTGCTTGGGGACTAAACACAGGGGGTTTCGTTTCAGACTGACCACCTGATCGGGACATCTGCTCATGCACCTCAGCGCCCAATGGTCACGTATACTGAGATGGGCACAGTAGGCCTTGACCTTCATGAGCTGTTACACCACTGTGAGTTTAGTTTATTTATCTAATATTAAAACAGAGATTTATGGTTTTCTCTTTTTTCATAACATCTAATAACTGCAAATTATTTTGATGACAGTCTGTCAATAAATATAAAGCTTAATTGATTTCAGTAAATGAAATATTAAGTTAACGTTGAAATTATACCATTAACAATAACATTTAGTAATCAATATGCTTTCGAGGTGTTATTGCTCAATATAATGAATTAATCTGGTTTGATGTGTGTGCAAGATATATTATAATGAAGAAGTATTAAGGAATGAAATTTAAAGAAATAATTACATGTTCAAATTCTTAAACTTAAGTGTAGCAATTAAATTCATAGACATTTTTTTTATTGAAAACAATTATAAAATCTCCGTGCACCACAAAGTATCACACGGAGCTTACAGAAGTAAGTATTAAACACACATTCAAGGGAAATAAAAAAAATTTAAAAAAATTGCGGTTAAGAAGAATTACAAACATTTACAACAAATTCACAGAAATTTTTGAAAGCACTTCTGATGGAAAGAAGTTAGTGGAAATTCGGTAGCCAATTTACAGACATTAACTGTACAAAATGGTTTTTTTAACTTATTTACTAGGAAAAAGCATGAAATCTACTAACTACGACAAACCACAAATCTGAAGCACAAAATTAAAAAAATGGTCAATGGATTTAAATCCCTATTTTAAAAAATCTAAATTACTTAAGATTATATACGGGTTATTCCACTTGTGTGCGGGTTATTCCACTCTGTTAATAAAACAAACGCGAAAAAGTTTCATAAATTTTATAATAGCTAAATAATCTAACTGTTTTCGTAATAAAAATAAACGAGATGCTTATTTTGACAAAAATAAGTGATATTATACCTATCCAAGCGTCATCTTCGTCCTTTTTGTGTTGATATATCACGACCCTTCTTAAGTTTTCTATGTCACAAAAAAGCAAGTTTTGGCAATTATAGATTCAAATTCATGTGGAACAGCGTTTGATTAATCAGATGTCATCTTATTCAGTAATCAAGTATTTTAATATTTTTTCCCGATTAAATATTTACTATTATACTCGCGCCTTAAATTTTAAAGTATTTTGAGTTGAAAAATACTTCAAATGCTCTTACAAATTAGTGAAAATTTAGGTAGCATTTTGTATTAGACCATTTAAGAACGTTTTAAATAATCTTCTGATTTATAGACTTCAAAATACTAATTTAATAATAATTATAATTAAGCCACAACAAAAATTAAAAAGGTATTTGAAATAATTTTTAAGCTACGAACGATAGGGCATTACATGATATAAATTAATTCTTAGTTCCCATTTTTAATTGTAGGCATGATTCAGCAATTATAGTATCCTTAATTAATTTTAAATAGTTGTTTGTTGAATGCTTCTAGTCATCTATTCTTTTCGATTTAAAAACCTACATACTTGACTCTCAGCTTCGTAATTTTTTAATCACGAACATATGACGAGATTTAACATTTAATATGGCTACATTTATGCTACGTCAACACGAGGATTTTGAGTTTTTATACAATTTGATTTGCATCTCAGACCACAGAATAATCTCGTTTAAAATTATTAAATTTTACCATCAGTTATACGATCTTGTTATATGTTATTGCGATCCCTTTTAATAAATCAAAGAATTTTATATTATTTTGTATTAATTTTTGAATATTTAAAATACTGTCGAACCTCCATATTACGAATCTTTATATTGCGAATTTTTCTATGTAGCGAACTTTTTCCTGGAATCAAGAAGATTTCATGATTTTCTTCGTAAAATAATCTCCCGATAGCGAAGAGCATTTTCCATATAACGGACTTTTTCTCTCGTGATTCAATTCTTTTTATTCTATTGTTGAAGTATTTCTGTACATTTCACATTATTCTCTCTTTTAACACATTTTATGGTGATCATAAATCTTGACCTGGTTTAATTAGGTGCTTAACTCGCCGAGAGTAATATAATTCTAGAGATTTCATCCAAGAAGTGCAATCTTTAATCCTTATTGTCTAATTCACTGAAACATCTTCGATTAGCAACTTCGAAAGATAAATATAGAATAAATAGATATTAATTTACAAAAAGGTATGAATAATTATATTTTTTCAATATATAGTGTTTATGAATTTAAAATTTGTTTTATGTAGTTTATACAGTACAGTGGGTGATCGGTTAACGAACATAATCCGTTCCAAGACTATGTTCGCTATCCGAATTGTTCTTTAACCGATCATCGATTCACCATAGACTTCTATGCGAAATCGATTAATTCGTTCTGGAGACCCTAAAAATTAAATTTTAAAAAATGTATAATTTCTTAGTAAGTTTTCAAAAAAATAATACACATACATATATATAGTCTTGCATATTAATCAGTCCATTCATTTTTTTGCTTATGGGGCGTTGAAGAACATGTCTAATGTCGATTGATTGTCTCTCTTTTTGAGGATTTTCCGGAAGTAATAAATAGCATTGTCGTTGTAAAGATCCCCAACCCTACTGACATCATCTTGGTTCGGGGGCCATTCTAAGACCATTGCTCTGACATCCTCCCACTTTTTCAAAAGATCTTAAATGGCAGACGTCAGCATTGGTCCTCTTTCGTCTTCCTCTTGTTCAGAAGGAAACATATTTCGGGGACGGGGAATGAACGGGGGGGCGAAGCGCTCAAAATGAAATAATTATCTGTTTTGAATGAAATCAAAACCGAAACTGTTGATCTAATTTGTATGAATATTCTATTGGAATTTTTTTTCAATAGAACTTTAAAGTTTAATAGGCAAGCAACATAATTCAGGAGAGATGAAAAACGATTTTTAGTCGTTTTACGGTGGTAGCGCGTCATCGGCACCTTTATATTTTATAGTCTGCACTGTTTGAAGAAATTTAGAATTTGCTTAATTTATTCGCCATGTCAGCAAATCCACTCGCCCATAACTTATTAGCTGTCAGAAAATATTGATATTCATATTGAAATTCAAGTATTCAAGTGTGTTGATTTTAGTCATAATAATAATTATTGAATGACCTTTAAATTCATTGTTAATTCAAGTTTCATTTTGTAATTATCAATATTAAGCATGCTTTAAGCATTTCTCATTTCAGTGATCTTATTTTGTATGCAAAATGAAAACAAATGTTTAATATTAATTTTTTTCAGAGCCGAGATGTGTTCGTTAGAATTCGTTTTGTTCATTACCCGAATATGTGTTCATTGTACAAACACAAAGAATCTTTCTTGAAAGAGTTCGTTATCGGAATATGTGTTCGTTATCCGAACATAAAAAATCTTTCGTGAAAGTGTTCGTTAACCGATTACCCACTGTATATTGAAAGGTCAACCTCTATATAACGAACAGTTTTTCGGAATTTAGTGACTTCGTTAAATAGAGGTCTGACTGTGTATTTCGAAATTATAAGTAAAAAATTCCATTTCCGATAAAAATACTTTTAAACTTATTTCACGATTTAATTAGGGTTGACTTTAAATTACATCTTAAAATTACTTTACATTTGAGCGAATTTAAATGAAAACCTAAAAGAGTGTGACTAATTGTAATAAAATACATTGATTAAAATTGGTTTTAATTAAACAAATTGTTCCATTTTTACAAAAATTGTAAAATAATAATTTTACAACACTTAAGAGGCTAGAGCTTCAATTCGTAAAAGAATTCTTTTAAGGGAAAAAAACACATGGCAACGATCCTATACAGAATGGAATATCATTTTAATCAACTGCTACTGTTTTAATTTTTCTCCATCAATCATTCTTCCTATTAAGAAAATTAAAATAGAATTAATCTTAAACGAACCTTTTCTTGTAAGATATCACTATACTCAATGTTTGTAAAATGACATACCATTTTGCTAAAATTCGCTTTTTTTTAATTCACAATTAAATGTATCCCTTACAAACATACAAACACGATAACTTCATTAAAAAGAATTATAATTAATTGCTTGGTCAACTTTTCCCCCTCTATTTGGTAAATCACTACAATTTAAATCAATGGTGAACAAGTCTCATACACAGAAACTAATGTTCCTTCGAAGTTTATTAATTGGCAGTTAAGGTACTTCCTGTGGTCTTTCCTCCACCCAGGCATGCTCGTGTCAACTGGGAACAACCATATATTTTTAATCGTGAATGAAGATATTATCTCCTGTCAAAAGTGTCGGAAGTCTTCCTTTGTTTTATAAACATCTGTCAACGTTCTTTTGGGTTGAGAAATGAATAGCTCACTTTCTTTGTAGATACAAATCGCCGTACTGCAAGAGAAAATGATTTTAAAGAGTCGATAGCTTTTCTATATTAAACTTTGTGAGTAAAAAAAACTCCGGTATGTGCTTTATTTTATATTTTTATGTAAAATAAACTCAAGATAATATCTAGATAATTTGCTTAGGAGCTTGGAAGTATGATTATAATTGTTAAAAATTAATTTTCAGCTAAAAATTTTAATAATTTAAACGACTTGAAAACAAATTTAAAATACATCCTAATCATATATAAAGAACGAATTAATAAATTCAATATTAGAATTGCAATACATGTAAAAATTAATTCATTCATATACGAAGTGTAGCAATTAAATAACGAGACTGGTCCAAGAAATATACTTTATTGAAAATTTATTACAAGCAGTTATTAATAACCTTCAACATATAGGGGAAACCATAAGTCTTGCTCTGAATATGTAAAAATATCAATTGTACTCTAACTGTTGTAACTAGACATATGTTTATTCAGATATATTGTAAGTACTGTTATGAATTTTTTATAAGACCATTTACCTCAGTAAATTGCAATGTGTGCCCCCTTGGTAGCTCGGAGAAAGTCAATATAGATGGTGTTCCAGTTTCGATCAAGTGTTCTTTAAAGTGTCTTTTGTTACGCTATTTGTTTCATTAAATGTTTCATACCATTGCTTTATTGATTTTCCATCTGGACAATAATGCATCAGGATGCCCATCACAATGTCGAAATTAACGCTGAACATTAATGGGAGAATTGGTTTTGTGAATACAAAGCACACAGTAGACTTTCTCTTGAATCGACGACGTTTCGGCCAAAAATGATTATGCAGTTTTTACAATGTTTCCCCAAGTCTCCCTTGAATGGGTACTCCCTCTATCTCTATTGCAAAATTGACATATTTAATGATACAAAAGTTGTTACATTATTACTTTAAATGATTTTTTTAAGACTTTTGGTTCACCCTATATATCCCTTGCTTGTCTATATATCTCTGCATACGTATTTGCGACTGCCCGAAGCAGTGCTGTTGCTCTCTTTTTAGTGTCATCCTCTTGTCTATCCTATTTTTTTAAGCTCTCCCACAGTCTAAAAATTTGTTTTCTTTTATGCATCTTTCAATTTTGGAAATAGGTAGAAATTGCTTTGAGCAATATCTGGTGATTACGGTGGAAGCTCGGGTCAATTAATTCTCTTCTCTGCAAGATCTGTATCACAAAAGAGAGAAAATGTTTTGTGTCTTCTTTTATATCTGAGTTAGGTTTATTCTTTGTTTTTGTGGAAAAAAATTTCATGTACAAATGATCGGGAAAATTTTTCCTTATTATCATTATTCTTCGTATCTGCCTTCATCTGGATACTAAACGACAATCTTTCCTTACAATTTCATTAATAGTCTGAATGTTTTTGTCCACTTTTGATGATATAGGTTGACCAAAGGGATCTTTTTTCCCCTCCTCCTGAAAAATCATTTGCATCTTCTAAAAACTCAAATGCACTTATCTCCAAACATTTCCCCCAATAACTGAAAATGTTCAATTACAAGAACATGAGAAATGAATAAGCCATGTTAGAAATTGTAGATTAATGTGCTGTTCGATTTTCAAGCTTAGCGTGATCTCGGCCCCCCAACAGTACGACGTCCTACTTACCGTAAAATCCGGCGTATAACGCACACCCATGTTTTCTTGCTGCATTTTTTTAATTTTCAGGTATGTTCACCGTGTAACGCGCACCCTGTATTTTAAGAAGACATCTGAAATTTTAGTATACAACGTTCTTATCATTTGAAGTAATTTATTCGAGATATTATGTCAGACTTTTGAAATAATAGATTTCTAGAACTAAAACTCTTTTAGTGTATAAGGTATATCACTTCTTTTAAATAAACAGTATTCCGATATGTGTAAAAGTAAAAAAAAATTTATACTCATCTATTTTGCTATTTTTAAAGCTATCGTTTTTATACCCGGCGTATAACGCACACCCTTATATTTCGATCTCCCTTTTTGTGTTCAAAGTGCGCGTTATACACCGGAATTTACGGTACACAAGGAGTAACAAACAACTTAACAAGAAAGGATATCACAATATAGTTCTTTCTAAACCTAAAGTAACTACATTCCATCCTAATTCGTTTTCATCAAGCCTGAAGAGTAGGGCATGTGCATTTCCGTTATTCAATTGCCACACCTCAAATGGTACTGTTATGCTATTCAAAAATACTTGTTCTTCCATGCTTTCTCAAATAAATAAAGGGATTACAAATTCGTTACATTTATACATAAACACATTTTATACATTAATACATATAAAAATTTAGATTCTATACAGTACTATTACGAACAAAAAATTATTCTCAAAGTATTTTATTACAACGTTGAATGTCTTCGTAATCTTTTTTATATCAACACTTACAATCAGTATTTAAACGAATAATTGTTTAATAACATAGCTTGATGATATCTTAGGAAAAAATGAAATAAAATTGCTAAATGGTTAAAGAATATTGAAATCATGCAGATTTTTGAAAAAAATAAGTACTCTATTCTGAGCGAATTTTTAGAATCTTCCTTTTAAACAGATGGTTGAATTTTTTCTCGTTTGTTTCCTTTTTTGCTTAGCTCCGATCATGTAAACTTTTTAGTATAAATTTTCTTTCACGTACTTCAAAAATAACATACCGAAAATACAGAAAATAAAGGAACTTATACTTATAACTGAGTTGAAACTTCTTTTGAATCTGCATTTATACAGATAGTAATGTAGAGGACCTACTGCAGTTTGAGATAATATTTCACACACCATCACGTAGTCGCGATTGCCTAGTGGTTATGATCACGAGCACATGGCCGGAGTGTTGTGAGTTCGAGCCCTGGTGCCGCTGAGGACCCAATGTGTACAAGGAGCTGATGCACGTTAAATCTGTCTAGCTCAAAGTCTTCCTGTTTGCATAGGAGGGCTGCGGTAGCCCAGTGGTCAAGGTATCGGATCATGACAGACATGTCATGAGTTCGAGCCCAGTACCGCTAAAGACCCGCCGTCTGGGGCAGCGATGCACGTTAAATCTGTCGAGAGCTGAAACGTCCTCACGTTGGTGTGGTGTGGAAGTTAGGAGAGGGGGTGCCGTCTCAGGTGTCGTCCACGTCACTTGACCATGGTTCAAATTTATGTGGCCCGTCACCAAAAGCCCTCTTGCAGCTAAACAGGGCGACGTTAATATTCTTTTGATCGCTCCTCTTGGCATAGAGTGGTAGTTAGGAGAGGGTGTGCAACTTGGTCAAGCCTCAAAATTACGAGGTCCGTCGCCCCTAGCCATCGTGTTGCTTTATAGTGCAACGTTAATATAACTCTCATTCACTCTTGTGAGTTCGAATACCGACAGTCAGAATAGATAAATAGTCAACTACAGTTACCTGTTTTATACGATGCTGGTTGCTTTTATATAGCAAAGTTAACATTCATTAGTTTCGAAAATTTAATCATTTGCATGTTTGTATTAAGACATTTCCATGCACATTTCCAAAATGATGAAACTGTTTTTGTGATGCCTTTCTTTGTAATAAAATGCATATATAATGTTGAAATTGAACAAAAATTTTATAAGGTATAGTGTATAGAAACAGTCTTTAAAAATATTACCTAAAACATAGCACTTAATTGACTTGAACAACATTTTCTTAACTATCGAATGGATAAATAAATAAATAATATAATATAAATTCATACTTTTATTATATATATACACTGCTGGACAATTGCTAAGGACGGATCACAAATTGCTATGTAGCATAACATTAAGCGAGACATGAGGCCTAGTAGGATAAAATATAGTTGCCACACTGTTCAGACATTAGAATAAAGAATATTTATTGTTCTGGAAAGTACAAAAGCTGTGAAACATCTGAAAGAAAAAAAAATGTTCATTTGATCTGCGTACGGAGAAATGGAACAATGCATCTAAAAGTCAGCAGGCACCTTAAAGAAAGGTATCAGTACGGGATATGTCCACCGTGGAGGACATATCCCTGAGGACATCCTGAGGCAGCAAGAAACTGATTTTGCCACCTGCTGAGCTGTGGTGCGCCTGTTCCTTTTTGCTGATAGGACGACATATCTGTCTTCTGCAGGCGTCGTACTTCTAACACGACCTCCCCCGTGCCGTCTACTACACATTCCAGTAGTTTTAAATGACTTCCACAGCCGTGAAACAACGCTGTGAGCGATGTCGAACTCCCTGGCAACATCTGTTATTTTTCGCCCTTCTTCGATCTTTCCAATAATTCGGCCAGGCATAAAATCATCTATGTGATGTCGAGAAGACATGCCAAAAATTTTAAGTTCGTCTATTAAATCTTTCCTGTAAAACTTTGACTTGAAACAACAACTGTCCACACGCGTCAAAACCTTTAAAGCTCTTATGAACGCTATCACGTGATGAACAGATGTGGAAAAAAATTTGCATATACTCATACTTCTTCTTACTAATATCCCGCACTTATTCTAATTTTCCACATTTTGCTGCCTTTCATTTTGTGGTTGCTATGGATGATAGTGTTATCCGTCCTTAGCAATTGTCCAGCAGTGTATATGTACCATAATGAATTATATACACCATTTTGTTACAAAAAGCTCCAGGTTTATACAGAATTATTTCTCACTTCATACATAATAGAAAAACTAGCATTATTTTTAAAATTATATTAAATATTTGATGAAAGATTAGACTATGGGGGGAAAATGACAGCTATTTAAAATTTAGATCTACGTTGGAAAAATAATAGTTATTTACAATTTAGTAATGTCATTTTGTAGATGTATCTTTAAAATAGGCGAAACAGAGAGTGTACTATTCAATTCTTTTTGATGGTATCTAATGAAAAATTAATAAAATTCACGCTCTTCTTTTTTTTTTTTTTTTAGAATCATGGGTAATGAATTAGCTTGAACTTCTAGCGTCATTAAGCTTTGGTTACTAATATTAAAAAATATTATCGAGACATACATGACAGCTCTGCATGATGAATCTTATCCTTACATTTCCTTTTCTTTTCCAACCCAGGGACGAAATTTTAAGTAGTTGTGATGGATTATTAGTATCATTCTTTTTAATCTAAGAATTCTTTACAATATGTCGCTGTTTTATCTCTGTCAAAATTATGTTTGGAATAGGAAACAACTCTACTTAAAAAATTGGTATAATTTTGCCCACAATATGATACGTTTATCTTGATCTATTACAGTATTTCAAATTTAAAACACGATGTATTAATAATAAAAAAATACTTGAATGTGCCAAGTTACGAAGCTAAATTTTCAACCTTGTGCTGTTACAACAGAAAATATCATAAAAAGAAAATTGTTTTTGGACATAGATTTATATTTTATCGTTTCTCCCCCTCTATGAAACTGAATAACTCATACATTATTTTTCATATCTCTTTAGCTGAAATTCAATATTAAGTAAAAAAAAGTTTCTCTATCTTTAGCTCTTTTTCTAATTAATTATAATTATATGTATAATGAATTTTTTTTTAACATTCTAACAAAGGTAATGTCAAATTATTTCTTAGAATGAACCTGTCAATATTTGAAATTAAATTACGCAAATAATTTTTACTTGTTTTACTATTTTAATCCAATTCCTTCATGCAGGCTTTGCATATGGGAATAGTGCCTGAAAATTTGAAGGCTTGCGACTCACTTATATCATTGACATTTCTAAGCAACAATATACCTTATTTTTGTGTAAATTCCACAAGACTTAATTTCTTGTGGTGTGGAGGATAAGGTACCACGGGCAACCATTGGTTGTCAACCTGACCATTTGTTAATAACTGTCTGTGATATAATATTCTATTAGCTACCCCAGGGCCGTTTCTCGAGTAGTTGTGCCACCCTGGACAAAAATGGAAAATGCCGCCCCTCTCTGCGAAGTAAAAAAATATTATTAAAAAAGATAAATTTTATTTTAGTTACTTTTTATTAAATAGTTACAATTAATATGAATATGTATACACATATAACAGAATTACAACATTAAGTGGTAATTCATTTTTGTTAATTATCATTAAAGTATCGTATTGTCATCCAAAACAATCTCGTGTATATAACATTTCAGTTCAACTGAATGCTTTAAAACGGAGAAAAAAAAAACCTTTTCTAGTTTTGACACAAGTCGCCAAAAGGGTCACTAAGTCTCCAAAAATGATGCCAACGTGGCTGTATTTGTAATTCTTTAAATAATTAGTTTTAATCAATTGATTTTTATTAATTATAATTAAATTATTGTACTGTCATAGAAAATAATCATGTATATAAAATTTCAGCTCAAATAAGCGCTTTAAAATGCACTTTATTAACGATTGAAAAAAAATTCCACCAAGATATATAAATAAATAAATATAGAGAGAATGTGAGCTAATAGTAGGAATTGTTGAAAAAGACAGTATAACAATACATATATTATTTTAATTCTTACAAAATAATTCGAAATTAAGGACATAATTAACTGTTATTATTTCAAACGAGAAAAATCTTAGAGAACAAATCACCCATTTCATCTTGTCCATTTCTTCGAAAAAGATTTTACTGATGGTGGAGAGAACAAGCGTTTATTTTATATATATAATTTATAGTAACTATTCTAAAGAGCAAAATAAAACATCTCCTGTGGCTTTCTATCAATCAGAAACTCTTATTACCACTGGCCCCTTTTGGATAGCTGACATCGGACATTGTATGGTGAAAGGAATGTCTGTTGTGATCCCAATCCGGGATAGGGAGAAAGTTAAAGATGTCTGAATATATCAAATTTCATGGTTTAACATGTACTCTTGCTTCAAACTCTTCAAGTTTCAACAAAAAAGAAAACTGATATTAATCATACAGAGTGCAAATTTACCCTTTAGCGGGAAGTGGCTAATAGGTCTAGCCACATATTAAAATTTTTTTCTCCAAGTGGATGGTGGATATTTAGTCTATCCACATGAGTTAATTGAAGCTAAAACGCATGAAAATCAATACAGATGGCAGCACGATACCTTTTTTTGCATTTCATGTCCTCTGATGGATAGTTAAAAACAGTTTTTCTCGGTGTAAATCTACAAATTGTATTTTGATTACTATAAATAAAATTTCTGATCTTTGAAAAAAGCTTCAACATGTCTTAAGTATGCTTTTCTCATCTGAATGAATTAAGCAAATTTGTAATGTAAAAAAGGTTTTATTTAGGTTTTTGGAAAGCTTTTAAATGTGGAAAGAGGCTCTATCCACTGCCCACATAGAACAGAAAAATGACCTAGAAATTTTCGCTTTTCTCCACTCGAGAGAGAACACTTAAAATCATGTGAGAATGTTGGGGGTCGGAAAATTTTTTTGTTTACAATATGTGGTACAAAATCTTTCATTACAGCTTTTCTGCTCGGGGAAAACGTTTGCATGTAATAAAGATCCATAGTAAATAGTCCATCAAATTTGTGAAATAACTAATTCAAATTCTCAAGAATATTACTTTATTTCAAGAATATTACTTTACCGCCCCCTCCCCCGGGAGAAAAACCCTTGATCAGATTCTTTTTTGTGACTAAATAATGTTTATAGAGGATGAGAACATTACATTTATCAAGTACTTTATCACAGAAAAGTGTATTTTAGATTTGTGCCCATTAAAGGGTAAAGGAAATAAGATACGTTAAATGAAATACCAAATTCACACCCAATAATATTTCAAAAAATATATCAATTTTTTTGTAACAATACTTTTTTTTTTCAAATTTGTTCCAAATGCTGCCCGGGCAAGGGTCCGGTTTGTCCGGCTATAGAGCCGCCCCTGGCTACCTACAGTACCAGTCCAATGCAATGCTAACGAAAAGAATCATGTAACTTTTTTATACGCTGAATTTATAAGTCTCGATTTGTGCATGTGTGTGAGCATCATTAGATACTATGGTCTGTCAATGTTAGAATCAAAGTCACAACACACAATTTTTACTACTAAAAAGAGATTTTACCGCGACGCTGTATGAGGATAATTGATTGGATTTTAATTTGATGTAATTTAAAACCCATCTTGAGATGATAAGTCGATTGAAGTAGCAAGCTATTTCTAAGAATAAGTTTTTGTAATAGTTCTCAGAAGCATGAAAAATAGTAGTGATCTGCATTCAACCGCGTTTTTTGAACATCTTAATTTTTTTCGCGACTTTTTGTTTTAACGGGTGCATAAAGTGTGTCCAGAATTGATGAATGTCTTTTTCTCCACTAGGCTTCGTCTTTGCCAAGCTCCGTCGGCGGACCAAATCGAGACGGCGGATCTTATTTCCAAAGAAGCAATGGATTTGGTGCCTATCACTCGTATATGGATAATGGTCCCTGGGGTAGTCTGGAAAATGGGTCAAGTTTGCAATCGCAAGGGCATTTGGCCAGAAGACCCGGTATAGTACCTTGAAAATATAGTGAAAAGTTGATTTAAATACTTTTTAAAGAAGACTTTTAAGTAATCAACTAAAGAAAAAAAATTATTGCTTTTTTGTAAAACAAAGTAGTATTTGTTTTTAATTTTTTCCCCTCCTTTTTTGTTTAACAGTAAAACACATTATCAAAACATTGAAGTTTTGCTTTCAGAATTCTCAATGTTCATAACAATATATTTATATGTGTGTGTTTTAAAAAAATGTAAGAGCTTCTAAAATGTTCTTTTGATTCCTAAAAGTTGTGTAATTGGCTAATTATACTAAAATTAATACTTCTCCATTTTAATAATCGATATTCATGTATTTTTATGATCACTTGATTTTGAAAGTAAGATTACTTATAAATTCAATATTATATAACCTTTTTTTTCTGAACTCCGAACTAATCATTGCATCTTCAGTGATGCTATTGCCAATTTAGAAAATTATTCTACAAACAAAATAATTCATTAGTTCTAATTTTTTTCCTCAAAAGAGTAACATCTGTGAAAAATAAATTTTTGTCAGAAAGCCGGTTACTAAATTTTCTGAATGAAACTAATTTTTTGTGTTTTTCATCTTAAAGTTATTATTAAAAATAAGTGCGCGATTACTTGAAAGTACATTTCAAAATGGGGTGATAAAATTATTAGTAGTTGTTTGTGATATCCCCCCCTCGAGTGAACATCTCTTTGAGTATCAGCCTGAGCTAGAGGTGTAGGATTAACGGAAGAACTGGAAGCATGCATAATCTATCTTTATTAAGATTTATAACTTAATCCTTTAACAAATTAGATTATAATATATAAAGGGTGTTTTTTAGAGGTATAGAACTTTAAATTGCAATAAAACAACGATGTATTATTCGATTGACATGAATTTTTTTTGTTCGAAAGATAAACTTGTGGCATTACATTTTAAATATGATTTCTGGCATATGACTGCCACGGCTGGCTCGGATGTAGTCCAATCTGGACGTCCAATTTTCGATGACTTTTTCCAACATTTGTGGCCGTATATCGGCAATAATACGTCGAATGTTGTCTTCCAATTGGTCAAGTGTTTGTGGCTTATCCGCATAGACCAATGACTTTACATAGCCCCACAGAAAATAGTCTAGCGGTGTTAAATCACAAGATCTTGGAGGCCAATGCACAGGTCCAAAACGTGAAATTAGGCGGTCACCAAACGTGTCTTTCAATAAATCGATTGTGGCACGAGCTGTGTGACATGTTGCGCCGTCTTGTTAGAACGACAGCTCCTGGACATCATGATTGTTCAATTCAGGAATGAAAAAGTTAGTAATCATGGCTTTATACCGATCACCATTGACTGTAACGTTGTGGCCTTCATCGTTTTTGAAGAAGGATTCCACCAGCCCATAAAGCGCACCAAACGGTCAGTTTTTCTGGATGTAACGGTGTTTCGACATACACTTGTCGATTAGCTTCACTCCAAATGCGGCAGTTTTGTTTGTTGACGTAGCCATTCAACCAGAAGTGCGTTTCATCGCTAAACAAAATTCGCTTATGAAAATCGGGAACAACGGCAATCTCGTTTTGGGCCCATTCGACGAATCTACGCCTTCCTTGATCATATTTATAATGTAATGCCATAAGATTATCTTTCGAATAAAAAAAAATTCATGTCAATCGAATAATACATCGTTGTTTTATTGCAATTTAAAGTTCTATACCTCTAAAAAAAACACCCTTTATATATATATGTGTGTGTGTGTGTGTGAGAGAGAGAGAGAGAGAGAATCTACGATGGCAAAAAACACACAATATACATATAATACCGAATTAACCTAACTCGGACCACGATCAATTACTGACTCGCCTAAACTCAATCACAATACTATCCCTGATCCTAATAGTAAATAGTTAATCCTAACTTGCTGTAGTCTGAAGAAACGATCACTACAATCTTAGATGAAGACGTTTAATTACTCGAGTGCAATGGTATGCACCTTGACTCAATATATCTCTATCACGTATAATTTCTGCTAGTCACCACGTAACGTTTTCCAAATTTTCTTCGTGCTTAAACCATGGATTATGTTTGCATTCCACTAATTGCCATCTCGCTTACTCTAATTTCCGATATTCAAAAGCTTCCTAATTTGCATCTTTCTTTCACACTTCACTTCTTGGATTTGGTTGGAAAAGAGTTGCACCTAATTCTGGCCCCAAAGAACCCAAATGACATGTTAAAGAAAAGACGCGTGAGCCCGTCAGAAAAAAAAATTGCATTTTCTTCTGAAAAATGATTTGTCAAATAATTTGTCAATGGTGCTATTTTTAAGACACTTTTCAGGTTTTAAGAAATATTCCTTAGTAGTATTTTGTAATTATAAAGCCTTAAAATTTCTTCTAAAAATTTAAATAACTGCTGGGGGAAGAATATTGTACAACAGGGGTCGGCAACCTATGGCCCGCGTGTCACAGGTGGCACTCGGTATAATCCTTAGTGGCACTCTGCCACTGAGTTTTCTATCTCAATTTCTGAGTGGATGAAAGTTGATAAATTTGTAATGGTCCTTATATTTGGCAAACATCTTCAGAATTATGGACATTTACAGAATTACGAAAAAATCTGAAAGATAACTCAAAAGATAAATTTATTGCTATTTTATAAACTATTAAATGTCATTGTTGGAGAGATTATTTGTTTGAAGAGAGAAAAGTGTATGTACTCTGGTTTCCACTTTTGGTTCTACACATCAAAGTAAAAAATCTATCCTCATATGACAAATATTTTAATTTCGCATTCGAACAACTGAATGCTCAGAATCGTGTGGAATTAAAAGTCACAAATTATATCCCTGATTTTGTGATATGAAAATAGAGCGGTGCAAGTACTAGGTTAGCATTAAAATCTTTATTAAACTATAATGAAGTGCAATACTTATATTCTTAGTTTATTAAATATGTTTAAAAATACATTATGTGTACAAATTTAAATGTTATTGTTGAAGAAATAGTAATATTTTAAGCTGTTTATTTTTATGCCGAGGAATATTTTTAAATGATGCAAAATTTATATGCAATAAAACTGTATATATGTATTATTGACCTCTATTTTCCAACTCGACATGCAATATTGCGGGATTCGAATTTTTTTCAAACTAGCATTCTGAATCATATTGGTAGATTGGTTTGGCACGCCACAGTTAAAAGGTTGCCGACTCCTGTTGAACAATTTCTCTTAACTTATAAATAGATTTACTAAATGTTTTTTTAACTCTGAAAATACAAGTTATTTATTTATTTTTTTTTAATCAAGTAATGATTTCAGTTTGCATTTCGCTAATTCTAAAGTTAAAAAAAAATCTTTAAATTGTCTTTTATCCTCATTTTTTCGAAATCAAAACTAAATTACAAATGTTAAAAAAAATTTTAATTTTCGGGAAGCGTTTCAGAATAAACTTATCTAAATCACAAAATATATTTTGTTTCACTTTATATTTGAAGTCAATTTATTTTTATGTTTACATCGATTAAAATGCAGGTACCTATACTACCCACATGCAGTTCTTATTAAAAAATGATTAAGCAAAGAATGTCTTTGAATTTGCATCTCATTTAATCACTCATAGGTTTCGCACACAAAAATCGTTTTTCAAACAAGTTGTGTGCGAAACCTATGATTTTCCTTAATTAAACCACTCCCAGCGATGAACTTGCCTGGGTTCATATCATACTAATGGGTCTCTTAAGCTCAGGAAAAAAGGTCTTTCCATAACGCTTCCGTTAGAAAGCAACAAAAGTTGGAGAAGAATAAGAAACACAAAAATAAAAAAAATCACAGCCCTAGGCCTCAAAAAATAAACTATGTTGTTGAACAGACACCTGACTTGAGTGCAGAATCGCCCATTTCAACGGGATCAAACTCATTCGACGAATGATGAATGGACTCGCCGGAAACACGCTGCAGTAATTGATCTCAATTGTCCAACCTCCCCATAATAGGGGAGACGGGGAAAAAAATGCAGTGTGCCCAAGTTGCATGCTATCGATGCTCTAAACGGGCCAGAAATTAAGTACCGTGTTGCCCCATTACGCAATTATGTAATTCTAAGTTGAAGTGTGGGGTGAAAAAAATAAAAATAGGGGGATGGGGTGGGGAAAGGATTTGTGTTGAGGTTGTCAGCGTCTGTAAGCAGGACAAAGTAAGGATGGAAGATGACATTACTTGATGATTGTCTTGAAGATCATTAATTTTATGGGCAGGTGATCATCAAGGTTTAATTAAAAGAATTTGGCTTCACTTAAAACTGTGAGTATTTTTCAAAAAAGGGCATCGAAATCTTTCGTGGTCGAGTAATCCAAAGAATGATAATAATTAATAATTGCAGGTACAAGAGAGAGGTCACTCAACACGCCCCTCTTCAATCAAAACATTCTGCGATGTTATCTCATAGAATTTTATAATTTATGGCACACCAAATATTTGATATGATTGAGAAAATCTAGTTGAGTAAAGTATATGTTGTTTCAGGTCTAAGAGTACACATTCATATTTTTCAAGTTTCTTAAGGGTACCAGGTCATGCTTGAAAGAGTAAAATCGAAAATTAAGAATCTTTGCTTATGGGACAGATATCTTTAAAACATCTCCAATAGAGCTTATATTTTTTTGTGATTTTATATAATAAATATATTTTAATCATTCTGTAGAGAAACAAAAATAATTTTTTACTTAAATTTTTTTTTTCTGTTTAATTTGTTGGACATAATTTTTGAGATCTCATAATACATACTTATGTTTAGGGGTACCGTTTTTTTTAAAGAAAATTATCTCTTAAATATGTAAAATATTTTGTGCATATATATAAAACGATACACAAAATATAGTGTACCTATTTTTTTTTAATAAAATACTAAGATTTTCTTCTAAGCTATTAAGAGTTTATTTAAAAAAATTATAAAACTTTGTTAAAATTTATATTTTCCCTCCCTTTTTCAATTCCTACTATATTAGCTGACTCTCTCTCTCTTTCTCTCTCTATATATATTTATTTATATGTATATATTTATCTTGTTCAAATTTTCAATCGTGAATAAAATACTTTCTATTCATTCAATCAAGCTCAAATAAATTTTTAAAACTTGTAATGGATGACACTTGATGATACTACATTTTTTCGTATATTAATTCATTAATTAAAAATTTAATTAATTACTGGTTTTCTACGCCAACTTAGATTCTTCTCCATTGTTGTAACAATGTAACTGTTAAAACAATGACAAAAGTTGGCTATTAATTATAGAAAACCGGGTAGTTGAGTATCAGCGTCCGGTAGTTGAGTATCAACGTGATTGCATTTGCACGGAAAAATGCAATCACGTTTTTCCAAGCAATCAACACATGTCCCTCATTATTGACACCTTTAGTTTTTTTTAAAAGCTTTGTTAACAATAATAAGATATTTGTTAACGATAATAATGCACTTAAGTAAACAAAATACATACTTGGTTTAAAAGTATCCGCCCATATACTATAAAGGGTTTTTTTTTTTTTACTTAAAAAAAAAGCTTTTAGAAGTATCTCTTTAGTCTTCTTTCTGGTACTGTATTTGTATTTGTAAATTCTAGGTACAGTATCAAATTTGATAATTGTGTAATGATTTCCATGTATTAAGATAAATTTGACTTTAACAAAGAACTAGTTTATCTCAATCAAGTAAAAAATTTGAAAATTCCAACCCAAGGAATATAAAAGCATTTTAAGGATACTTTTAAAATAAAGGTAGTAAGTAATATATTTCTTACAACATTAATGAAAGAATGACTTTTAGTTCGTAAAAATAGTAGTTATATAAGGCACAATTATATTTAAATTATGCTTAAGGCCATATACCTGCTTCCTTCATTTTATCATTTATAGGTTTGTGAGAAAATAAAAGATATTTAAAATAAGATACATACTTCTTTCGGACTAAAGAAACATCGTTCTTTTTATATTTATGCCATTCAATAATTGAACGATTGCTTTTTCAGTTTGATTTAAATGAATTTTTTTTTTTGGCTTTTAGTAAACTTATGAAATTATATTCATTTTTTTTTGCCTAGGATAATAAAATAGAAATAAAATAAGTTATTATTTGAGCTTTTATTTAAACATTTTGTGATTATCGTTTAATAGAAATAAACAATTTAAAAAATGTTTTAAACGACTTTTTTTATTATACAGAACTATTTTCAGAAATTGGGTTTTAACCCTGAATTTTTTTAGCGTTAAAAACATTTCTAGCTTTTATAAGAATATTTTTTTAGTTTATATATTTCGTTACACCTACTTTTTTAAAGATTTAAAGTAATTTAATTCCAGGGAAATATGCATATGCACGCATGCACCAGCATTTGTATTTTCATTATTAAACCAATGTAAAAAATAATAATTAATTATTCAATTAATTATAAATTAATTTATTTTTAAATAAAAGTCAAAATCTCAAAAGAAGTAAGAATCCGAAATTTTTTTTTCATTTAATACTTTGTTTGTCTAGTTTTAAAAAAGAACTGTGTATTCATCGTGCTTTTGTATTTTTCATTTTACGCGTATGAGGACATTCGTAAAGAAAATAAACAAGCTAAGACAATCTGACTTTTAAGGCTGTCTTCGTCAAATGTACGAGACTCTCAATTAAACACGGAACATAATTTCTGACTCAAAAATGTCTCGATTTTCATGAAAATTTACATCTTGTAAAATCTTACATCTTTTTCTTGTAAATCTTACATCTAATAATATAACATAGCTTTTTTTTTAAAAATTTTAAAATATTCCATAAATAATTAATTTTTTACTTTAACATGTGAAGGTATACCTCATTCACAACAGAACAGTATAGGAAACAAAATACGAAACACATTTTATACCAGGAAAAATGGATCAAATCAGATAAAAAAGAGGAGTACGGTAAAATATGGTGCTCTTTATAAGATAGCGCGCGCGCGAAAACAGAATGCGATATTAATATTAAAATATTCTTATTTATGAAAGAATATTCCAAATTCGAGTCCTATTGTTTAACATAATGTGAAGACAGCCTTAATTTTTAATGAATATTATTATCGTCCTAATGGATATCATTATATTATTATTTTTATGTTGGCTATTGCCTTGAAAATGCTGCTTACGTATCGCTTAAATTTAAATCATCTTCAGAACGTTGATTGGAATTCAAATGTGCTAAGTAGAATTATTTCTTATTTCTGAAATAAGTACAATACTTTAATTTTTTACAGATTTTGATCCTAGTGGCTATCATCCTTTCAATGAAGGCCGGGAATGTGTGAACTGTGGTGCAATATCCACCCCTCTTTGGAGGAGAGACGGGACAGGACACTATCTCTGCAATGCATGTGGCCTCTACCACCGGATGAATGGTGTAAATAGACCCCTTAGTAAACCTCAGAGAAGATTGGTATATAGCTCTTTAAATTACTTATCTGGTTAATAAAAAAACAGACAGGTGTTAAATAAAGATACAATTTCAGACTTGCTCAAGAGGGAAAATGTATTTATGTTTAGAAATGGCTTAAGTTTTTAGTTCTATGTTTTATACTGTTGACCAATTTCCCCAAATTAAAAGACATCGCCAATTTTAAAAATGTCGCTAACTGTTATCATTAATATTGTGTTCCAATATGATTGGGAATGGTTTTCACCATTGGCTACACATCTCGCAACATTTTGTGTTGTCTTTTGATTTGAAGGGATTGATCGAGACGGTATAACACGTAAAGTACCAACTGATTTTACAAAATAAATTTAAAATGAATATATTTCTCTCAATTCTTAGTAGAATAAATAGCCTGTACAGAAAATTTTCAGATAATTTTAGAATATAAATTCTCGATGCCGTGCGTAAATAAAGCATAAGCCTCTGTTCTTTTCTTTTATTTTTAATGTTTATTTTCAATAAACATTTTTAAATTTTTGCGGTACTTACGTATTCTACCGTCGACCAATTTTGTCAAACGAAAAGAGATCGCCAATTCAAAAAATATCACTAACTCCTGTCATCGTTACATACTGTGTTTGACGTGTACTGGAACGGTTTTCCACTATTGGCAGTATATTGGGACGTTTGGCAAAACTGGTCGGCGGCACAATACGTATGTACCATTTTTGCAAATGATATTAAAAGAAGGCATACTCTTCGCTAATTAATTTTAGTTTTTAATTATTATGCAAACATAAAACTTGAAAAATGAGTGAAAGATGTGATGGCGTTGTAATACAGCTCGGAGGTAGTTTTTTCTTCTGTGTAAAACTAATTTCTTTTATTAATCCGGTATGAGTATTAATTTCCTACTTTAAACTGTGCATCGTTTCTTTAGACATTTTTTATAATAAATATTGTTAGATATATATTTACATATAGTTTGAATTTAAAGCTCATGAATGGTTTAAAATCCTATTTTTTGATAGAGTAATAATTTATTTCAGTTCAAAAAAATTTATTTCTACCTTTTTGATAATTAATTGTTTGCTAATCAAAATCTCCAGAAGTGTATTAAAATTACTATAATCAAAATTAACATGGACCAAAACTTTATTGCATTGTTCAACGTTTTCTGTTCCGTACCACACATTTGTTCTGAGTGAGCAACGAACAATTGTACATTTCAGGAAAAATAACACTTCTATAAGCAACTGCTGCCATTAACAATGCCAACGCAGCGAAATTTGTTTTTTAAAAATATATTTTGTGGTTCTCTGATAATGAATTCTCACTCTATTCTATGGAAAATGATTTATATTTTGATCAGTTCGCATGTGTACACTCTTGTTCGCAGATAAAGATAAAACATTGTTTAAAATAATTACGCCTAATAATAAAGCTTAAAATCCAAAGGCTCTTGATTTTTTAAACATGGTTATTAATTGAATTTATTAAAATTAAATGCATTCACTCACCATTAGGTCATTTTGTTTTACATAATGATCTTCGCAAACTCTTAGGTTTATTATTTTTTTACATTGCGCTTTATTTTATGCACATTTACGATCCATAGAAATAAACTAATGGAATCATTTTATTATATAGGATTGATATATTTATTGATTCATGCTTCCTATTAAATGCTTTAAGCATTACTTTTTACATTTTATACATTCCATACATGCTTTATAATTTTTATTAACAAGAATAATTATGTACGATCAATAATTTTAATTATGTCTGCAAATTTCCACTAGGGCTATCAGGATCAAAGAAATCTCGAAATTCTAAGCCATAGTTTCTTAATAAGAATGGCACTTAATAAGAAGAAATCTTATTTTCCGAGTTTCTCTATTCAAATCTTTAACACAGAAATTAGCTGAGGGCACCCATTCTTGTTGATAAATTTAATATTTTCAATTAGCTGCTTTTATATTTTGTTTTAAAAATTAATGCCATCTTAAAAGTGATTCAAAAAATAAAGTTTTCTTCCTGGCTCTTCACAATCAAATTAAATTCAGAGAAAGTAGTTGATCACCAAATTTTTAAGTAATTTATATGTAATTTTATTACATATTTTCTTTTCATGTTATTTCAGCCTGCCACACGGCGCATGGGACTCTCATGTTCTAACTGCGGCACCACAACCACCACGCTATGGAGGCGGAATAATCATGGAGAGCCTGTTTGTAATGCTTGTGGTCTCTACTACAAATTACATAATGTATGCACTTTACAATTTAGTGTTTAATTTTCGCTAATTCCTGTAAAATTTTTAATACAGATAACAAAATTACTTTCTGTATTTATATACATCTCCTATTTATATATCTTCTTTCATTAAAAAGATTTTTAAAATACTTTTTAATAATTCACTAATTTGTACATCAATATTTTAGCATTTTATTATTTTTTACTTCTATTTTAATTTCTGTCTTATTTGAACTTTGTATTACTATTTCCCGACAAAATATTTTTTTCTTAACATTGATTATTCTTAAAGTGTTTCGATTACTTTGATTACTCGAATTATTTACAAATAAATACTTAAAATGCAAATGAAACCGTAAAAAGCTTATGTAAGGTCACTTTTAAAAAAAAATTAGCGCATATTGAACACAATTATTTCATTTGAGGTATTATTATTTCAAATTTAAAGTATAACTATAATGACTATAAGAAGCAAATAGTACAGATGTTTTTCCTACGGCTTTGTTATACACAGGGTGATTCGTAAAAGAGTATAAACTAGGAATGGCGAATCTGTATGGATCAACGTGCCACTTTTTTCTTAAGAAATGTTTAATGAGGTATAGACGTGCCGTCAAATAATTTTGTTTTGTGATTATTGGGAAAATAGTAAAACTAAGTACTAACAAAACCCAAAACTCTTCGTTTACTACGAAAAAATACATTTTACACAGTAAGATGTTACTTTTAGCAGAAGGCACACTGTATTGGACGGTTTCTAAACGACTTTTAATGTTATTCATATCAGAAAATAATGACTCGCAGGAACAGGCAGATGTAAATATGGTTAAAGTAACATTAGTCAGATTCATCCATCCTTCAAAACTATTATATATATGAAAACCATCTAATAAGTATGATTTATTAGTTTTGTATTTAATGTATTATAAATTATCAGAATTAAAATAATGAGTTGTAACTTCAGAGAACAACTTTATTTTTATTTCGACAATCAGTAGTGTACTGTTACGAAAATAATAACCTTTTATTTTCAAGCGTAATATGAAGTTTTGGTTTAACAATCTTAATCACAAAAACAGGTTTAATGTATTCTTTGGGGTGTTCATACTTATTCAATAGTGTTAATTATTAATTCGTGAAGAATATGTATTCTTCAAATATAGTAAAAATTAGTCTGAAACTTAAAATTATTTTTAAAAACAATCTATTGTCCTGATTTCTTTGTAAATCGGTTTGTTTTAACACATTTAAATTCATCTTGAATATTTTTAAACATACGTTAAATTAGTTATAGGTGATTCAAAAAACTATAAAGCAATAGATGAAATGTGTTTGTACCTCATAAGTATTTTTTTATTTTTTGTGCTTTTTTGTAAAAATACTTAAATTTTGAATATGGGATAATATGAGGTTTAACATATAGTAAACGTAGTTTCACATACACATACACATGTTTGTGTTTGTGCGTGCGAGTGCATTCGTCTGATTGTGTATTTGTTTAAATAATGTTTTATTACTTCAAAAATAAAACATATAATATATATTAAATTTTCACTTAAAATAAATATTTCTAGCTTGCTTTGAGATTATTTGAAATTATTTTTAACAAATGTTTGCCAAGATTTATATTAAATGCATTTGGTGAAGGAGTTTTAATGTATATAATTTCAGAACTAATTTTATTTCAGATGAATCGTCCGCTTGCAATGCGCAAAGCTGGAATTCAAACAAGAAAACGCAAACCAAAGAATTCTAATAACAAAGCATCATCTAGTAAATCAGACCAAACTGCAGCTTCTGGTAAGAACAGATTTTTTTTTTAAATTGACACGTTTTGAAATTTTCTGAACAAATCGAAATATGGATATTCGATATAGTTTTTAAAATTCAATGTATTCCAAAACTAGTATTCAGTATCTTACACAATAAAATATCAAAATTAAAATAGTTGTTTATAGTATTATAAAATTTACTTATTCAATATTTCTTGATGTTTTAAAATAATTTTGATAAAGTTTTAAAGAAAAGAAATTATTTTTAATTGCTTATCTTTTGTGCATTAAAGTGAAGTTTTTCATTTTCATATCATGAACTAAAAGCTTTTCATTCTTTGTTCCTTTATAGATGTATTTGATTCTATGTTATTTTTTTTAAAATTTTTTCCCGGAGAAACTACGAATCTATTTTGACTTTTTTTTAACTGTGTGTGTACACTCCATAAAATTTACGTTACATTCATCATCGCAAACCTTAGTAAAACTCTAGTACTTTATTTTAATTAGTACTTTTGATAACATTTTGTGGTATCAATTTGGTACAGTTAAAATGATACTAATGCAATAACTAAAATCAAAATTTGGAGTTTACTTACTTTATAGTAATATTCTGTAAGAGAACATACTTTAAAAAGTAACATTAAAAAAAAGTGAACGCCTTTTCAAGTGCATAGAAAAAAAATTAAACAAAAGGAGCTCGAATACACACACACACAGTGAAATTATTTTCAGCATCGATTATCTTTTAGAACGAATATTTTATAAAACTGTATTTGGGTTTGATATTTCTTAGATAGATTTTACGACATTTTTGATTACAATTCAAATTTAGTTTCTGGAATTGAAAAAACGATGAAGATTAAGATTAAAAATATATTACTTTAAAATGAAATATTGTACTCAAATATTTTAAAAGTAAACAGATTTGATTGTATTTCTAATTGCTTTTATTTTAGCTTCTGAGGGCGTAGATACCCAAAAGAAGCAAAGCTGTGATATAGACCAGCAACAGTCCTCGAACAGTCCATCCTCTCAAGCACCATCAACAAGTCACATGCATAATGCATCTTCACCTTCTAACGGAGCCACCATGTCTACTGCAGCGTCCTCCTCTGCAAGTGTAACTTGTACCTTACCACCTAACCAGTCTAAGCCGTCATCGTCTTACACACAGCACAGCATATCTTCTCCGAGTTATCCTGACTGTTTGAATAGCACGTATCCGCAAACTTTTCCACCTTCTCATACAGATACAAGACCCTGCTATGATAATTTAAACAGATAGTGCTTAAACTTGCCATGCCGAATTTGCTATGTTGCAACATTTCACCTTCTCTTTAAAAAAGTAGCCCTTTCCATCCAAATCTTCAGATGAAGTGATTGAAACTTTGATCCTTTGCGCTTTTAACTCTGTTAGTTGGAAGCAATCTGTGATAAACGTTGAAAACTTTCCTTTTCTGGCATTTGCAAAGGTTTCAGAAGTTTGCTTTTCATCTTGGTTTATACCTAAGAAAATGTATTCAAAGGGCACTTACACAGGAGAACTTGTATTTTGTGAAATCTATACGAGTATGATGTTTTGATGTGCAAATATCCTTCAGTGTGTAATTGCAGTTTGTAAAATCCTTCTTTTTTTGCTAAGGAGAACTTTTATAAATATGCGTGAATCTATTAAGTGACGCGAAATATTGCCGAATTATATGTAGCAGAATTACGTGTGTAAGAAATTTTGCACTATGAATGTGCTGACTCAGAGTTTATCATTAAATATTGAAATATGAAGCTTCGGACTGAAGCAGAATTAATACTAATTGAATTTTTTTCTTTTAAATCACTTATGAAATATAATTTGGAATATTATTTTAGATCTTTCATGAAATTATAATTGAAGAAAATATATAAAACAAAAGAGACTTTTATTGGTGATAAATTTTGCATGAAGAATCAAAAGATTAAAATGCGTTTTTAACCCTTTATAAGGCGGTGGTAAATATACTTACCATCAACTTAATTAGTTTTTAAATGTCCATGGGGAGCTATTTCCCCCACCTATGGTTTGTGCTGCTAGCACTTCAGCTAGAGCGATATCTGATATCTGGACTCTCAAGTCGGAAACGCAAAGAACCATTTGTAAATTTCCTGAGCAGCAAAAAAAGAACTTTTCCAGATGACGTAAGTTTGACTAAAGTTGGTGACAATATGCCAACTTGATAAAAAAAAAAAAAAAAAAGAACCACATATAGGCGTTTGCCGTTTGTGATCTACTAAAGCACATAAGAACAAGTTACGTTTGTATTGCTTGCAGTGTCCCATATGTATTGATCTCTGATTTTTGAAATTTTATGTAAAGTAATAAATATACACAGATAAGTATTTAAAAATTATTTTTTAAGTTATCCTGTAATACGATATAAAAAGAAATGCAAAACATATAAAAAATCAACTTCTAAATAGCTCCCAGTTTGAAGTGGGAAACATACTTCCCATCTCCAATTGGGGAGAAAAAGTGGTGTTAAAAATCAAATAAATTTTAGGTAATAAGCTGAATGAACTTCTTTTTACAAATGAATCTAAATCCCAAAAATATTTTAATATAGCACTACTAGGGGGGATGGCTTTATAAAGGGTTAAATAAATTAAAAATTTATTTTAAAAAAATATAAGAATAAATATATAAATGTTGAAATAAAATGGCAACAACTTAATAAATCAGTATTTGATAACATAAGACGGTTTTCTGATATATATCAGCATTAAAGTTTATAAATAATCCAGAAATATAAATTGAATATTTTGTGTGTAACACAAAACCGACTTATGAAAATATTCTTCGTTGGGAGGAATTCATATATTGTCTTAAAATAAAATCTTTAACGTATTTCTAGTTTATTGTACTAGTTATATCTTCACCAAAAGCTTAACAAAAAAGCTTGATAATATTATTGTTATTTTTATAATTTAATTAGAGAGTTTCTATTTCAAACAGTGTGTGGATCTTATCTTGTAACGAACACGTAAAATGCATGCTTTTGCAAGCAATAAATCTTTTATTGTAATTATTTTAATTTTTTTCAATGTACAAAGGGAGCTAAAGTAAACAGAATGTCTTTTATTAGGTGAAGCACTGGTATAAATCAGTGCTTCAAGAGAACAAAATAGCTCTGCTGTCTATTTATCACTGTCAAGTACACTCACATATGCATTTTTGTGAAAAGGTTGTGAAATAAAAAAAAAATGTACAACTGTCAAAATTTGTTATGTGTTCATTTTGTCTCTTTTTTACTATAATTTAAAACATTAGATCTGTACAAACATTAGTGTGAATAGAATGTAATAAGGCATAATCATCAACAGTAGTGCACACAGGAATTTTTCAAGGGGGCGAAATTTCACCATTCTTGTATCATGCTCCTTTTGATTTTGACGATTTTCGGGAACAAAACACAGTAAAAAACTAATTATTGAATAAATAATTAGCATTGATTAATAAAATTAATTATTAATAACAAATATTTAATTAAATTGTATGCACTATATACTTAGAATTATAATCAATCGGGGGAAAATCAAGGGCTTTGGGGGGATCCAGACCCCCAGGACCAACTCCCCTCCTTGTGGGCGCCACTGATCATCAATAATAACCAGAACTTTATAAAGGGTGAGTCCAGTCAACACTTCCTGCATCATCTTGGAGGTGTTGGTCCAGTCCAGTCCGAAAGTCCACCATTCTCGTATCATACCCCAATACGCCGCCAAACATATTCTTTTGGTTTGTCAATGGTCGGGAACAAAAGACAGTAAAAAATAAGTTTTTAAATAAATAATTAGCATTAATTAATAAAATTAATTTTTATAACAAATACTTAATTCAATTTTACGTACTACATACATAGGAACAGGGATGTCTTAAGACTCTTTGTGACCCTGCGTCCAGGAAAATCTTAATATTTTTGAGGCTCTGTGGTAAAATAGACCCTACGTGAGATATTCAATAGTAGACAGTATATAGCATGCATTCAGTGGCGTGACGGAGAACATTAGGGACGCCCCCTGAAAAGTCAGGCTTTGGGCCAGAGGCCGCATCTTACAAATGGTACATACTTGACGTCAGTCAGGTTTTGGGGGCCCTAGAATCCTAGGCCCCCACGATTTGGGGATATATGTTACGAAAATTGTATGCACTGTCAAATATTCGTTGAAACGGCAATTTGAAACGAATTGCACAACTCACAATCTCAAAAACCTAGGCACAAACTGGCTCGACCGATGGCCTCATTCAACTAAATGAGTTGAATGATTGTTTATGGTATTAGGCCTAGGCCCAGACAACGATCATCACATAATAATTATAGAGTCTTACCACTTTCGCCAGTTGACATGTTGTTTGAAATTCCCTGTTTTTTGGAGAATATGTACGGGAATAATATTTGCCCAAATTAAAATTATCCGGTTCATGATCTTATTAAAAGGGAGTCGAGAACGAAAAGAGGCTCCCACCGAGGGCGAGATCCTGGTCCCGAGCCCAGTTGGCCCATGCCTCAAGACGTCCCTGCATAGGAATATAATCAATCAAAAAAAAATCAAGAGCGAAGTGGGGGCAGTCTGGACCCGGGGGTTCTCCTTGTGTGCGCCACTGATAATAACTACAGTAAAATCCGGCTTATAACCCGCACTTTTAACACCAGAAATAAGATTGAAATTTACATGTGCGCGTTATACGCCGGGTATAAAAATGATAGCCTAAAATTTTTTTTAAAAAAATACCATAAAAAAATTAGACTTCTACATATTTCGAAATACTTTTTATTTAAAAGAAATGACGTTCTTAATGAACTTCAAAGGTTGCAGAGTGCTAAAAGTATACTATTTTTGCAAAAACTTTGGAAAATATCTCAAATAAATCTCTTCAAAACATAACAGTTTCGCATACGTACATTTCAGGTTTCTTCGTAAAAAAAAGGGCGTGCGCGTTATATGGCGAATATACCTAAAAATTAAAAATTGCAGCTTGAAAGTATGGGTGCGCGTTATACGCTGAATTTTATGGTATATAATTTATTTGGCATAATTCTTTATGATCTTGTGTGTATGAAATTCTTTATATATGAAATACATATATGAGCACACTAGTGAGCAAAACACAAGCAACTTAACAGATTGTGCCGCAATTCCGAGAACAATGTAGGAAATTATCTGTACATATATGAGCACACTAGTGAGCAAAACACAAGCAACTTAACAGATTGTGCCGCAATTCCGAAAACAATGTAGGAAATTATCTGTACATATTTGAGCACACTAGTGAGCAAAACACAAGCAACTTAATAGATTGTGCCGCAATTCGGAAACAATGTAGGAAATTATCTGTACATATATGAGCACACTAGTGAGCAAAACACAAGCAACTTAACAGATTGTGCCGCAATTCCGAAAACAATGTATGAAATTCTCTGTACATATATGAGCACACTAGTGAACAAAACACAAGCAACTTAACAGATTGTGCCGCAATTCCGAAAACAATGTATGAAATTCTCTGTACATATATGAGCACACTAGTGAGCAAAACACAAGCAACTTTACAGATTGTGCCGCAATTCCGAAAACAATCAACTGGGAGACATGAAATTCACACTACAAAGGGGAAGTGTAATACTTAAAGGATGGTGAAAGCATAATAGCCAAAAAAAAAAAAAAAAAATTAACTGTAGAAAAAGTAGAGAGTAGTAGAAAGAGGCTTTATATATATATATATATATATATATATATATATATATATATATATATATATATATGCAGGTCATATGTATAAAACATATTTTTAATAAGTGTCAAATAACTACAAAGCGTTTTGCTGTCAGGCTTGCTTTGTTAATGCTGCCTTGTATTTTTTGGGATCTTACAAATGAGGATTAAAAGCAATTATGTTATTCAAATAATTTAACAACTTTATTACTGATTTCGATAAAAAAAATTCAGCTCTGGTAGTGCCTAATCTAGTATCCATTCCGCTGCTTCTACGGTGCGAAATCAACTGAATCCTTCCACAGATCAAAAGTTTTATCAATATCTTTCAAGAATGCATTTTTATTATTTTATCCATTCAATCAAAATTATTCCGCTTTATTACTTGAATCAAGTTTCAAAGTTTTAAAGTTAACATCAATCTAAGAATCAATTGCAAATTATCTGAATTAGTCAAAGTTTGCGATGAAATGAATTAAATTAAATTATTTAATTGAAATTTATTAAATTTATGAGTTTTTACATAAAAAATATGTGCATTATATCATTAAGTCTTATTGGTTCACATTGTTATTTCTGCAATGAGTAGTTTAAATCAAGTGAAACAAAAATTGGTGTGAATTAATTTTTTTAAAAATTTTTATTTAATTTTTTTTATGTAACGTATCTATATAATTCATGAAGGGGGTCTGTTACAAACGTAACGAATTTTTTTAATTGGGAAAGGAAGATGTTCCAACCTTAATAACCCTGGTTACTTAAGGTGAACCTAAATGTATTAAATTAACTCTCAATTAAATTGAATACTTTTAGGGGTTGACCTCAGGAAAGAATCGATATAGATCACTGAGACACAGTTCTCCCAAAAGATCCGATTTTGAACTCATTTTTTAAAAGAATATGTCTAGTGGGAATATCATTTTAAAAATTTTTATGCAACCACACCATATTTTACGAAAATAACTACTCGAAATGATTTTCTTACTCCATATTTTTTGAAAACATTAGCAAGATATGCAAAAAATTCTATTTGCTTTATTGGTTGAAAATTCCTCCAAAGAATCTAAAGTTTAAAAGGTTACATAGCAAAAAATCTATTTACATTTGAGATACATTGTTCTATCTGGTAATGGCTCAAAAATATAATGCATCCTGCTTATCTAATAAAAAATAACATTACAATGACATTTATGATACATCTTTCGTGCTGCCATCTATTGTCTCTAGTAGCTATAAATTTCTGTTGAGAAAAATTTTACTAAAATTTTGGTTTTTGAAAGAGATTACTTGAGAAAATAAAGGAGAATAAACGCAACTTCTTCTCAGAATTGAATATAAAAAAATATTTAATTTGGTGCCTTTTTTTGTATAACTTAAATACTGAGATCCTAATCGTTTGATTACCTTTATCTGAATATTCACATGTTTATCCATCAAGTAAAATTAATTTATTATTAGTATTACTTTTAATGTTAATTGTGCATAATGATATTTTAATTCCTTTTAAGTAAGGTGTTGTAAAAACACAAAAAATAGACCTTGAAAAGCCTTTAAAATTTTGTAAAAGTATCATTATGCATAATTATGGATCAAAAATTAAGATTAAAATACATCTTCAAATTAGTGGAGTACATAAGGGGAGGGTTTGGGGGTTTATCCCCTTTAGACCAACAAATTTTTAATTTGCACCATAGAGAAAATAGATTTATATTTACGTTTAGTTGCTTTTTAGAGTGTACCCTCCCTTATCTGTCTGTCAGAGAGGTCTGTTTAAAGATAAATATTAGTTATTCAGTAAAAAGAAAGAAAGGAAAAAAAAAAAACAGGACAAAAAAATTATAATTAAAGAGAAGCATAAATTAGTAGAATGTCCTGCAATTAACTATATAACCAAATGATTACATCCATCTTGTAAAAACTATATTTTCAGCTGTCGTGTTCTTTAAGGATTCACTGAGAATCTTATCTTGTATAAAGAACTATTTTTTTCTACACAACTATCACTTTAAAAAGTGACATGAACGGGTTCATTGTCATCTACATAATACAAATAGAACAATGAACATATACATGAATCTGTTCAGTTCATATACATATCTTCAGTTAAAGTCACAGTATATAAGTACAGTTATATTATAATACAAAAAAATCAATTATTATAACAGGTATGTGACCCCTTCCCCTTTAAAGATACTTAATTATGTATGTAATCATTAAGAATTGCTTTTAATGAGTCGTCCAAAAACCTTGTTTGAGTTCTGGACATTTGTGTTTGTGGCGCATCAGTTACCTTGTAAGGGCGCCCCCTCGGGTGCCCTTCTCCTAGATTATCAGCGTGAGCTAGAGGTGTAGGAATAAATGAAGAACTAGGAGCTGCCATAATCTTAATATTACTTTATTAAGATCTTAACTTATACCAATAACAGATTAGATAATAATATGATATGCGAGAGAATCTATCGTGGTTAACCACACAATATATAATACCAAAATAACGTAGCCCGGACCACTATCAATAACTAACTCGCCTAAGCTCAGTTTCAATATCAACACAGATCCGAATATTTAAATGGTCTCTCCTACCATTAATGTCCAACGAAGCATCAATCTATCTGATCCTAGCTGGAGTTGCGATTCTCTGGCGTGGAATGGTATGCACCTTGACTAAGGGCTTTCTGTACCGGGTAACCTCTCTTGACTGTCACTTAACTTCGCAAAATACTCTTTGTACTTGCCACATGCACTAATATAACACTTCCCGAAATGCCACCCTGCTTACTTTAAACTTCCATTATTTAAAAGCTTCCTAATTTGCATTTTCCCTTCACATTTTACTTCTCGGGTTAATTGGAAAAGAGTTGCCATTCATTCTGGCCCCAAAGGACCCAAAAGTACATGTTAATGAAAAAACGCGTGAGCCCATCACAACCTTCTCCAAGAAGCAAAACGTGATTTATTCGGGGGTCTTAATGGCCCTTAAGAAGTTACGTGCATAAATTTTATTTTTCTGAACCTCTAACTTTCCATATTTCATTTAAATTTTAACTTCGAATAGACATTTTAACCATTAATTTCCAATATTCTACTTAAACTTTAGTTTTCACTATTCATCCTAACTTTAATTTTTAATATTTCTCTCTAATTTTAATTCTCGACAGCCACAATAATTTTACTCAAATAACATTATCAGTTATGTATTTTAATCACAGTAGATTCTCTCACAAAGATAATAGTGTGTCCCATTCAGGCAACGGGCCCGGGGAAAAACCATATACGTTTCAGCTGGAAAACCCAGGGCCACACACCCCTTAACTAACTTAATTCTATTTAATGCTACTTAAAAACTATTACAATCTTCTTCTGTATAACATGTCTTTTCCATCTTGTCGGATTTACGAATTTTGCTTAAACAAATCCGCTTCTTTTCAACAATTCAGGGTCAGCCACCCAGAAATAAAAACTCTTTAAGTCACGTGGAATAACAAACTTTCACATAATAGCATTACATTTTACAAATTCCATACTGTATATAAAATCCTTAAATTACAACTAATTTTCATGTATACACCTCATCTGGTTTTTTTTAAATAAATTTCCCCTCTAATCGCGCAGCGCTGCTAGTGTTATTTTGTTAATAATCTGTCTACACCGCATTCCCCCAAACCAGATGTATACTAATATTAATCAATATAACAATATATATATATATATATACATACATACATTATACAATTACAAACATTTTTTCAATAAATCATTGAAACAAACAACCAAAGGAATTGTCGCATCTCAGCGAAGTCATACATAGAAGTAAACAAACGCATATTTACAAATGCTTTCTCCAGAATTTTGAAAAAAAATTTACAAGTCAAAAGCTCATTTTCCCGTCTTCTAGAAAAATGCACTCATTGTAGTGTCAACTTTTGCTTGACTAAGAAAATTTTAAATAACCTTAAATGACTTGCTTCTTTGCAATAATTCTTCCGGCCACTTGTTCGAAAGAATGTAGAATGAAACGATACAACCTGATTCTTATTTCTTGTAGCTAATATCTCCTAATAGAATCTCCCGAGATTGAGACCGTCTGCTGTTCCTCCTTTCCTCTCCTCGCAATGCTGTTGTTTACCACATCTACTTCTGGTCTTCCGACCTGCTGACCTTGCTTGCTCTACGATGTAGGGGCTGTACTGATATTCTCGGCTTCTTCTGACTCGAACTGGTCCTCTTTGTTGTGTTCTTTTCTCATTGGTTGGTCGGAACTCCACTTTTACTCCTCTTCTTGGTCTGAGGTTGTACCCACTGGTACTGGGCATCACTATTTCATCTCCTCTACATTTCTTTTTAGAATATTATAATTCATTATTACTATTTTCTCACCCTGATATTTTTGCCTCTTCCTCAGTTTCCTCTCTGGTCCTCCAGATACCGAGTTTAGTGATCTCTTTTACGCAAGAGTCTCATTTCTCCCTCTTTTAGTTCTGTTAATTGATGTTGTCCATGAGCTTGGTGCTGATCTGATAAGTGGTCCGCACTTATCAGTCGTACCTGTGTGCCTCTTACCCTGATCTTTCTTAAAAAAAACTTATCCCTTTTTCCTCTAATTCACGCTTTACACCTGACCTCTTCTTCCTACCATACTGCGACCCATCTGATCTCCGTTGCACGCTTTCAAGATTACTCGATTTATAGCGTGAACTATTGCTATCCTAACTACCGGTTCTTATCTCCATCTCGTCACTTTTCCTGTCATGATATATTCTAACTTGATCGACATTGACCGTTAACCTTTTTCTCGATCTCCATATCACTAAATTATTGTATTTTACTTCTAACACTCTATAAGGACCTTCAATTTTTGGTTTAAATTTAGCTACCACTTTCTTTGTTGCTGAAGTTAAAGGATGTGTTTTCATCAAGACCCAGTCCTTCACTTTAATTTCACATCGCGCCTGCGTCTATCATAATATTTCGCCCACTTTTCATGCTTAGCCTTTGTGTTTCGTCTAGCTTCATCAAACAATCTCTCAATATCCCCTACTGCAAACTCAGTTCCATCCGGTACCATCACTAATTTCTGAAATGGGGTAATCAACTTTCAACCTAAAATTAATTCTGCAGGGGTTTTACCCGTCTTTTCATTCAATGCCATACGAATAGCATAAGCGAACTCACATAAGAACTGGTCCTATGTATCGTGTTGATCATTCACATAATTTGCAATAGGCACACAAGATTGCATAATTTACACAAGATCGCGATTCCCGCATTCCGTTCCATTTGCTTGAGGTCTATATACAACACTCTTCACATGCCTTATGCCTAATCCATCACTCAAATGTTCAAAAATATCGGATATAAGTTGGGGACCAATATCACTATTAATTTTACTCGAGCTCCAAAACGCGATATATAATTATCAAAAAAAGTATCCGCTATTACTCGAGCCGATGCCTTTTTAAGGGGTATGATTTCAGCCCACTTGCTGAAATGATCCGTAATTAGTAAAACATATCAGTTACGTCTCACTCTTGACGCAGGGTATGTACCTAAAAAATCTAACGCAACTATCTCATAAGGATAATTTGATATAATCGGAATCAAGCGACTAGCGGGTAACGCGTTTTTATAATTATTAACCTGGCACATGTGGCATGTAGAGACATATTGTTCAATAAATTTCCTCATATATGGGAAATAACAAACGTCCCTTATTTTATGGTAAGTCTTAAAGCGTCCTAAATGACCTGCTATGAACTTGTCATGAAATTCTCTCATAATTTCATTCCTTAAAGATTTTGGAATGCTTACTCGAATTTCACCTAGTGACGTTGCGTATTTCGCATTAAACAACAAGCCCGCCACTAAACGAAAATCGCGGGACCAATTCTCACATATTGTCGCATTAACCAAGCTATCTTCTGGGTTTTCCAGACATCTATAGATATGACCTAATTCCGGATCCTTTCTTTGCTTTTCGATTAACTGTTCACGCAACGAAAGTACCAAATCCCGGATAATTGCACAATTAACTTTTTCTCCTGTTATACTTTCAACCGGGTTCCTCGATAAAAAGTGAACCACCGCATTTTGAGTTTCAGAACGATGTTCCCCGATAAAAAGTGAACCACCGCATTTTGAGTTTCAGAACGATGTGCCCATTCTATAATAAATTAATTCTGCGAATTTTAGAACCCACCTAATCATCCTACTTGGCAAATTTTTATCATGTGTTACACGCGTCAATGTAGCGTACTCTGTAATAACTTTAATCGGCATTGAACCTAAATACGTTCTGAATTTATTCAGAACCCAAACTACTGCTAAAATCTCCTTTTTCGTTACAGTGTAATCTCTTTCCGCACTACTAAGCGTGCGAGAGGCAAACACCACTGGTCTCTGCTCCTGATTTAGAACCACTCCTACGTCTATTGAACTGGCATCCGTAAACAACCCGAAAGGCTTTTTGAAATCCGGCAATTTTAAAACTGGCGCTTTCGTTATTGCCGCCTTGACCGCGTCGAATGCCTTTTTCGCCTCTATTGACCAAAAAGATTTCTTCAGTTTTCGTTTAAGATTATAAAGAGACTCTCATAGATCAGCATAATTCTTAATAAACTTCGTGTACCACTAGAACATACCTAAAAATTTGGATACCTCTTTAAAAAATTCCTTGGGGGTTTCATCTCAACTATAGCTCGAACCTTTGTCTCTTCCGTTTTAATTCCCTCCTTACTAATAATCAAACCTAAATATTTCAATTCATCACAACCAAATTTGCACTTTTCTTTATTTAAAGTTAACCTTGCATCTTGTAATAATCGAAAAACTTCCCTTAGATGTTCAAAATGGTGAGTGAACGTGGAGACGATATTATTACATCCTCCATATAAACACTCGCAAACTTCCTAATCACCGGTTTTAAAATAAGATCTATGGCTTTCTAAATATTGGGAGCCACCCTTGACAATCCAAATGGCATACGCCGAAATGTGTAGGTGCCATTCTTCGTAACAAACGTGGTCTTAACTATATCACTGCGGTTTAATGCCGATTTGAGATCAAGAGATGACATAATTGTCGTATGGGGAATGTTCGTTATTAGATCATCTATTAACGGTAAGGGATTACGGGTATAATTTGTAATAGAATTAAGTTTCCGATAGTCGACAGCAAATCTATACGCTTCCGGATTATCCAGCGGTAACCCATTATTTTTTCTACATAACACAAATGGTGACGCGTAAGGGGATTGAATCAGAATTATGGCTCCCTCTTTCAACATTTTCTCTACATGATAATCGAGTATCGCTTGTTTAACCCTGTCATAACGATACGTCCACGAAACAACTGGTGGCTTATCTCCCGTGTCAATTTCATTATACAAAACATGCGTGAGCTCCGGTTTATCTGGAAATAATTTTTTAAAACTATTAAATAAATCCTGCAACTCCTGTTTCTGTCTTTCTTCCAACCATGTCTTAGAAAGATCGATTTCCATATTTCCTTCCTCAATCGTTTTGACCACTTTATGAATTTGCGAATCAGGAATCGCCAACGATTTTCGATCAAAGTCTAAAATAATCTTTGATCCACTTATGAAATCCACCCCGAGAATACATGGGTATTCTAAATCTGCCAACACGGGAAACATCCCAGGCTTTTCAAACTCCCTAATTCGAACATTTAATTCTACAATTCCTACATTCTGACATTTAGCTCCCTGTGCCGTGATCACCTGAGCTCGTGATTTTTTTACTTGCTTATGAAAAAAATATTTTCTGTATATTTCTTCCAATATAAATGACTTCTCTGCTCCTGTGACCCATAACGCTTTCGGAAAAGTATCATTTAACAAAATAGGAACACATGGGAGTTCCACTGAAGACATGCATATCGCAGAAAGTTTAATCGGTACCTCATTTGCCGACTGTGTCTGATCATTTTGATCCTCTCTAACCTTCAAAACATTTAATCGACCCCCGTTGCCTCCTATCGCCTCAACTAAAATTCTCACTCGAACCTCTATTTCTGCGTTCCCCTCGACTAAAATCGTCATTTTTACTCCCATTTCTAAATTGGTATTCTCTATCATTAAATCTTCGATCATCTCTCTGAAATTTATTCCTGCTGTCGAACCACTGATTACCTTGACGACCATTCTCGTAATTACCCCTATAATCATTTCTGCCGTTACTCGGTCTACACAAAACTTCCAAATTCCTCCAATTTCTCCAACTATCATCAGCATTAGACTTCCTACGCGCATTCCAACCTCGTCTTTCAACATTATCATTATTCCTCGAATCCCGCATTGTTTTGCATGAATATCTTTCCTCAAACTTAGACAACACCTCCAATAGTTGAACCGTGTTTTGCGGATTTCGAACCTCGACATAATCTTGGACTTGTGGTTCGAGTCTAACAAAAATATGGTTCACTAAAACTTCCTTGGACATCCCCAGTCTGAGTTGTTTCTGCAGCTTTAACAGATCGTAAATAAAATATGTTGGCTCCTGATCCCTTCTCTGCTGTGACGAATAAAACCTTATTTCTAAATCTTTCTTATTACGGATGGCAGGGAATTCTTTTGACAAAGCCATCTTTAACTGCGCCAAGTACGTGGCTGTATTCTCCAATAACGTTGACCCGAATATCTGATACCAATCTTAGGCCCTTTCCAGGAGATGACCTTTCAAATAAGCACATGATAAATCACTGGGTATCTCAAGTAATCGTATTTGATTGTGAATACCCTCCAAAAACTTGGTAACGTTTTCGGACCCAGAAAAGAACACTTCTGGCAAAACACTAAACCCGTTCGGGCCTCTTACCTTGGATCATGGTTCAAAATTATGTGGTCCGTCGCCAAAAAACCGTCGTGTAGCTAAACAGTGCGACGTTAATAATCAATCAATCAATCAATCAAGCCTCTTACCTCGGGGTTATATAAATTAGATTTCGTTGGGCGCCATTATAAGGGCACCCGAGGGGGGCACCCTTACAACCTGGGATACATTAGGTAATACAGGTTGAGTTTTACTCGTTTGCATTTCTAAATCTAATTCTTTACTCATTTTAAATGGAATGTTTGAGGGTCTCAGATGCATACGATTCCTAACAAATGTTTTACCCATTGAATTCGTATGGATATGAATTATGTACGATTGAGATTTTTTACTCCTAAAAATCTCTTTAGTAGGTGTCCATGTCTTAGTGCGTAAGTCATACTCGATTACATCATCACCTCTGTGGAATTGTTCTAAATTAGTTGAGCTTCTTTCATAATGCAGTTTTTGAGTTTTCTGCTTTTTAACAATTTTTTCTGTTAAATCAGTAAATAGCTCTGTTTTTAATAATTTTGAATGGATGGGAAGCTTAGTTTTTTTTTAACCAACAACCAAATAGAGAAGCTGTGCTGGGGATAAATATAATTCTGAAGAGAGTAAGGGTATTCCTATACTCCGTTAACCCTACAATCCAATCTTTATTACTGTCGGCTTTTTTCATTACTGTAGTGCTTCTCAGACTTTCAATACTTAAGGCCCGATTTCCAGTCATAATTTTCTTCGTGCTCCCTCCCCCATCCAAACAATAACAATGTATTGAATTCAATAATAATGTACTTTGACGTAAATCTACAATACGAATTTAATTACAAACCGTACAAATTATCAAGATAGGTATTAAAATTTTATGTAATTTTGTATATAACAAGCCCATGGGATCACTGGTAATTGTTAAACTTGTTCTTAACTTGGCATTGTTAAATTAATTATCTAATACAATGTGCAGAATACATTTATAAAGTACTGATAATATATATATATATTATATCAGTGTAAATGTGTATTTTATTTTTTATTATGTCAAAATGTATTTTGCTTTGCTTCCTTTCAGCAATAATAATATTTTATTATAATATTTTATAATATTTTATAATATTTTATAATATTTTATAATATTTTATAATATTTTATAATATTTTATAATATTTTGTTATAATATTTTGTTATAATATTTTGTTATAATATTTTTCAGTAATGTTTTATTTTCGACTTGTTGATATTCCCTCGTTGGGTTATCCTCGTTGGGTCACGCCCCCCGGGGGGGGGGAGCGCTCCACAGTTTGAGAAACGCTACATTATTGTCTTTGCTATCCCTACTACTCTTTCAACTCACCCGTTATAATCAGGATATCTCGGGCTTACAAAAATGCATTCAAAATTCATTTTCAACTTTATGGATTCATTTTTCAACATTAATTTTTTTTATTCACGAATTATCTAGAGAATTTACCATATGCACACTATCAATATATAATTCTAAATCTTGCATCGAATTTTCAATTTTATCTACTTTTTTAAGCTTACTGTTTTGTTTTTAGTTTTTACATACTACTGTACACATGATAAGCCTTTCTAATGTTTGTGTTCATGATTTTCTAACAAGTCTATGACTGTCCAGATTACCAGATCTTTTACCAATAAATTACTTTACTTAGATTGAGTCAGTCTATCTCGTTAATAGGACGATGCTAAACATGAAATCCCGTAGGACACCTTTCACCTCTACGACTTAATGTTGAGCTGGATTACAGCGTCTACCAGGGTCTGCGCGTTATTGATTTTTCCCGTACTATACTGTGTTAGCGTTTGTTTTTCAATGTATGTGACGGTCTCTTTAAACATCGGATCTTCAGTGGCATCCAGACAAGAACTTAAGACTCGACGAAAACAATGCCGTTCCCAACCATAACCATTCAGGTACTGTAGCCATAACGTTATTTCATAATAACTATTTTATATCAAGATAAATATATTATAAATAGTTATTCTGAAACAACCCTAAGGCCACGATGCCTAAAATTGTTTTAAATTTATTGAAATAAACATTTTTAAAAAATGCTTAAAAATAATAAAATAAGACACATTTTTTCAGAGATTTTTCAAATAATACCTCTCTTAAATTTTTTTAGTTTCTTCCACACATTTCTTAAAACAAGTTTCAAACACTCAAAATTGCATCTGTGCATTTCCCTCTGCCATGAATATCATTAATTTTCTGAATTTCTTAAAGAGAAAAATATGAGCTGTACGCACGAGCTGGTTTAATACACCAAAATAAACCTTTTTAATAGAAGCTATGTCAAAAATAACTATCTATTTTTATTAATAGCTTATTATAAATGTAGAAAAACATTTTAATAAAATTCGATAATGGTCTCTTTTAAAAAAAAGAGAAAAAGACCGAGAAATTAGTAATTCTCAGACTAAGATAACAGCCTCTAGAACAGTGGCCACCAATCCCCGGATCCGCGGACGACTGGTACCGGTCCGTGGATCAAATGGTGTCGGGTAGCCCAAGGAATATTAAATTATATTTCTATTTTATGTACTGTGGTGTATTTCTCTCGGGTTTGTGTGACTCACTTTATATTCATTCTTAGTGTAACTGTTTGTTATTTTGAAAGCATGTTTAAATACAATTAAATTAAAGTTAAATCAAAACAATCTAAATTATAAACAATCAGCGTCACCCCTTCTCAGTGATAAAAATGATCCGAGGTGATAAAAATGTTGGGGAGAACTACTCTCTAACCCTTTTTCTTAAACTTTTAGCATACGTTTATTTGCTTCTTTAACACATCACAAAGTATTTGATTAAGTTTCAAACCGTGTACTAAATTGGGATCTAAGCCTATTGTCGTTGAGCCAATTTTAGTAAGAGTAAAAATTACTTAGAAATTTTGGGGGGTTTATGTTATTGATTTAAATAATTTCTCATAACAAACTCTCTCTTACTACAGCTTAATGTCATTTTTTACAAGTACGAATTAGATCGAATGCTATTAGAACCTTAAATTACTTAAATACGGCATGTTACCTCATACTTCATTAAATATTGTCTCAAATGTAGTTCTCCTTGTTAATTACTATTAAAATGTTTTAACAACATTAATAATTTTTTGTTATTTATTATGGATCTTATTGCTTTTTCTCGATCTGTAGTAAAATGCATTCATGTCTTAAGCATTTTTTTTTACTGAAAACATTTAGAAATCTTTGTGCACCACAACATATCACGCAGGGCTTACAGAAGAAAGTATAAAACACTTTAAAAAAAAGGGGGGAGGATAAAATTTTAAAGTTATGAAAGATTTCAAATGTTTACAATGAATTTACAGAAATTGTCAAATACACTGTTGGGGGAAGTAAGTTGGTGAAAATCTAGAGGCGAATTTATAGTCATGCCCTTGGGAACTAGTTTTGCGATATTTCACTGACAAACATGGAACACAGAAGGAGCACATGTTATACATTTTTGTCACCACCAATGCTACAATCATTGGTAAATGATGGAATCAAATTAAATTTGTTCAGATAGATTCGTTAAAAATGTTTCTGCCATATTTTGATCCCTTGCCTGTTAGACCTGTTAAAAATCATGCAAATTTAACTTTAATAAATGGGAAGAATCTTTTGAGCGGAATAGTGGGATGTGCTTTCAAATTCGCTGGTTAAAATACTATATGGGAGAATCAACTATGTAATCAGAATGGGGTCCCAGCTGTTGAGGAATTTTAACTAGAATAAGGCAGAAGCACGTAACTCTAGTGTGATTATCAGGTCTTTGGTATTGTTCCCGGAAGGAGTAGTTAATAGAGGAGCTATGGAAAGAGACTCTGAGTTAAGTTATATTCATAAATACTTTGAAAAGCCAGAAAGTGTGTGTTTTATAAATAAGTAAGTTTGAGAGAATGAACTCCAAGATTTTTTTAAAATTAATTGATGGAACTTTTTCTATGCTAAAAATCTCTCATCCAGATTGAATTACATACAATCCCAGAGTACGTACAACTAACGTTAGTCAGCCTTTATACACGTCATAAAATATTGAACGCGTTTGTGTCACTTATGTTGGGGGGCAAGGGAGATGGTTAAAGTGAAACTTTTGTCTATTTCGTGTGTGCTCTTGAGCTCATGCATGCAAATAAGTAAACATTCCTGGAAGCAACATTAAGTAATGTCTTTTCATAGCCGTATTTAAATTACTGTTTTAAACTAGTCAAAAGTTTTAATATATATGTAAATACAGGTAAAATTTTTAATAGATTATTATAAAAGAAAACGAGAAAGGACGGCAATAATTTTGTTTAAGCAATCATAATTTTTTTCTTAATACATCAAGGTAGAAATCTGAAGAGCCGCAAATGTCTATTTAAAGAGCTCGCGAGCCGCGGTCAGATGATCTCTGGTCTAATGCATCCAGTTGTGATCGTAATTATTTTTGTCAGCCTAAATTATCTTAAAAGTAAATTTTTTCGAAAAAATAAATTTATTCTTAGTTAATTTTGTCACTAATATTAACTAATTTTATTACAAATTCACGATCTTATACACTGCTGGACAATTGCTAAGGACGGATAACACAATCATCCATAGCAACCACAAAATGAAAAGAAGCAACATGTGGAAAATTAGAATAAGTGCGGGATATTAGTAAGAAGAAATATGAGTATGCAAATTTTTTTTCCACGTCTGTTCATCACGTGATAGTGTTCATAAGAGCTTTAAAGGTTTTGACGCGTGTGGACAGTTGTTGTTTCAAGTCAAAGTTTTACAGGAGAGATTTAATAGACGAACTTAAAATTTTTGGCATGTCTTCCCGACATCACATAGATGATTTTATATGTGGCCGAATTATTGGAAAGATCGAAGAAGGGCGAAAAATAACAGATGTTGCCAGGGAGTTCGACATCGCTCACAGCGTTGTTTCACGGCTGTGGAAGTCATTTAAAACTACTGGAATGTGTAGTAGACGGCACGGGGGAGGTCGTGTTAGAAGTACGACGCCTGCAGAAGACAGATATATCGTCCTATCAGCAAAAAGGAACAGGCGCACTACAGCTCAGCAGGTGGCAAATCAGTTTCTTGCTGCCTCAGGAAAGCAGATCTCCCGAAAAACTGTTGCCAGACGTTTGAGGGGAGGAGGACTATACGCACTCAGACCTGTTGTGTGTGTCCCATTGACCAGACAGCACCGTACTGCCCGTTTGCAATGGTGTCGTGAGCATCACAATTGGACTGAACAGGACTGGGCTTGCGTACTATTCTCAGATGAGAGTAGGTTCAGTCTGTCATCGGATTGTAGACGCCAACTGATCTGGCGCGAGAGTGGTACTTCTTATCGTCCAGAAAATATCCAGGAAAAGGACCGATATCCGACTTGCAGTATCATGGTGTGGGCCGGCATCATGATCAATGGCCGCACGCGCCTACATGTGGTTGCGAATGGGACTATGACGAGCCAACGATACATTGATGAAGTTCTACTTCCTTATGTTCGTCTTTTCCGTGGTGCTGTCGGTGATAAATTTGTTTTTATGGACGACAACGCAACATGTCATCGAACACTCGCTGTTCAGGATTGTCTAGACAGCGAGGGTATTCAACGTCTCGTATGGCCAGCGCGTTCTCCAGATCTAAACCCCATTGAAAATATGTGGGATGCTTTGGGGAGGCAAGTTGCTGGTCGAAACTATCCTCCGACAAACAAGAACACCCTCATCCGTGCATTCACAGAGGAATGGGATAAATTGCCTCAACAGCTGCTGGATAATGTTGTGCAAAGTATGGTACGACGTGTGGAATGTTGCATCTCACTCCACGGTGGACATATCCCGTACTGATACCTTTCTTTAAGGTGCCTGCTGACTTTTAGATGCATTGTTCCATTTCTCCGTACGCAGATCAAATGAAATTTTTTTTTTCTTTCGGATGTTTCACAGCTTTTGTACTTTCCAGAACCATAAATATTCTTTATTCTAATGTCTGAACAGTGTGGCAACTATATTTTATCCTACTAGGCCTCATGTCTCGCTTAATGTTATGCTACATAGCAATTTGTGATCCGTCCTTAGCAATTGTCCAGCAGTGTATATTAGTAACTGGTATGAGGAGTAAAAATAAAAATAATATTCATTCATCCACTTGTAAAGAAGTTTGACTTCTCTATTATATTAATAAATAAAAAACCAGAGATTTTATATATCTCTCAAAATATAAAAAAAAGTTTTGTGTTACTATAATAAATTTATTGCGTACTATCACAACAATGTCAATGTTCAAGATAACTCGCCAAGTTCACAATCCCTACTTCGCATGTGTCGTTCGCCTTAAATTGACAACCATAGGCTTCGTTTCATTTTATGTTGCCAAAACGGTTTGCAATAGTACATTATAGGAAGCTCTCGCAGAAAAGTATCGCAATTATTGCCTGGACTGGAATCGTTTCGTAAGAAAAGAGATACACAGAACTTACGAATCTAGATATATATTATAAATGTGAAAGTTTGTGAGGATGTTTGGGCGTCTTTCACGCAAAAACAACTGAATGGATTTTAAGGAAACTTTACAGTAATATAGCTTATACATCAAAATAACACATAGACTATAATTTATAGCATAGGCTATAATTTATAAAGATATGTGAGAAGTGTCCAAAAAATAACGATATTTGTCAAGTAAGTAGGAAAAAATTCTGCCATCTGCAAGCAATCCTGGCATGCGCTGCAAAAAAGCCCACGTCAGCATATATCTATCTTTTGTTTGTGAAAGAACTCTTTTTGTTTTGGCTACGCAAGATGCTCGCTTCTAATTAATTCCTGTGATCAGCATAATCCCTAATATTTTTTATTTCAGAATAAAATTAAGTTTTGAAGGGAGAGGTTGTTATAAATCTCTCTTTATTTAAATGTTTTTTTAATGATTTTATTATGCACATTTGATAGTAAGAAATTAATCTTTTTTCAAAATAAATACTTTTATTGCTTCTGGTACTTACAGTAGATAAACTTTGTCTTTCACACTACATCATTTGGACATATTTGCATAGTTTGTTTGTGGTTAGAAGTTAATTATAACGCTATAGTTTTAATTGAATAAGCGGATATTGCATTTTTAAGTAACTACTGTACTGTATTTTTTGGAGTGAGTGAATATTAACGTCGTACTGTTCATCTACACGAGGCCACTTAATTTTGAATCATGGTCAAGTGACGTGGACGACACCTGAGCAGGCACCCCCTTCTCCTAACGACCACACCACACCAACTAAGAATGAATATTCTACCATTACTTAGCAAGAATATTCTTTGAAATCCACTCTTCCAAGATATACGGCAGCACGGGTTCTATGATGATTATTTTAGCGGTGAAGGCGAACACTTTTGCAGCAGATATGCGTTTTCAGCTGACGGCGTTTTCAGCAGATTGCAAAGATTATTAATTTTGTCCCGAAAAAATAGTATATGTCAAAATTTAAGTGTCTTATGCTTTTGTATGTTGATGAAGACTTTAGAAAACGATTTGATAATTTATTTTAAGTGAACGATGTACATAATTAATTTTACAGTTGAATATATTTAATTAATTTATTATCTCTAACGGATTAAATTTCCCAAAGTGGAGTATTTTGCTTATGTATATCCCTTAATTTTCAATGTAGTGATCCAAAAAAATATTGCATGAAAAAAACTGCAGTAAATCATAATGCGGTAGATAAATTATTAACGTGCATTTCTCCCCTACACGGCAGGTCTTACAAAGCTCTAATAAAGCTCGAGCTATGAAAGTAGCTAGACATTTGCGAACTTGACTCTATCGTTATCATTTCGCTGTGTTTTTCATTGAATCTCCATTATAGCCATTATAATTTAAGAAACGGTGTTGCTTGCGAATATTACAATTTTAACATAAAATAAATACAACAGAAAGTAATATTAATGTATTACACTTTCAGATATAAATTATTTACACTATTTTAAGGGTTCATTACGCAAAGCTTTTAACAATGTGTTACTTTTGCTGAGCAGAGATCAGCTTAGGGAGATATTTTCAAAAATCGACCCTCAAGAGTGTTACGGGGAATTATAGGCAAAAAAAAATCCTTTTTATTAGCTATTAGATTTAAATACTTAAAATTTATCAAAGGTGTTTTTTTTTTTTCTTTTTTTCTTTTAGCGAGCTATGCAAAAAGCTTTTTTGTTTAATTTGCAATTCACGTAAAATTAACTCATTAAAAACTTCTTTATCCTTCAATCTGTGTTGTTTAATTTTTCATTTCACCCGTGCGAAGAGAACGGGTATACCAGCTAATACTTAATAACAATCAAAGGAACTAAATTCTCAACTTGACAAGAAGCTTCAAGAGTTACAGGTTTATCAAAATCTGAAGACTTTATTGATTAAGTGTTCAGTAATGAATTTAACAGAAGAGGAGCGCCTAGAACGAATTTAACGAAAAAAAAAACAAATAAATAAAACTCAACTATACATGTTAAGTACTGTTTTACAATTTGAGCAATGAGCATGAACAATTGAATAATTTGTACACATTGATAATTGATCCACCGTTATACGGAAAGCAGATTCCTTCCTAGTTAATGTTAATTAAAAATCCTCACAAATTAATCATTTTTGCTTAGGGAATTCTTATAGTTTATTTCTAAATTTGTATTGTCTTTCCAAAAGAAAAAAGAGATTTTACGAAATTACTGGGAGAAATTGGAACCTCAAGTTTCATTGAATAAAATGTTTAAAAAAATACTGAAAGTTAAAATAAAATGCGTCCTAAAATAAATCAGTATTAATTAAGTATCGTTACTGGCTTGAGATTACATAGATCGAAATATATATTTGTTGGATAATAAATTGAATTTAATTTAATATGTTTCACTATTTTTATGGTTATTTATGCATGCAAATATATTTGCTACGTGACAATTTACGTTAGCTTTATCTGAGAACTGATTTTATTTGAATTTATTTTACCTGTTTATTTGAATAGAGTTGTATTCAAACATCAGGCAACAGCTTTTCTGCCTGCATTGGCTATACATTCAAGTATCTGACAACACAGTTATTATTCTATATTTCTTAGATATATTAATCGAAACTCGGAATGACGACGATCTGTTCGATGCTGTTGTTACTAATGCCACCTGATCTGCAAATGCTAGATCGAGATCCACGAAATTCATCATGGAAAAGGGCTAAGGGACGCCTGTCGTTAGCAGTAGATTTGAGCACCATACAGGTGACAGTACTATTTGGCTTGGTTTCACTCCGATTTGGAGGGAGTATACTCTGGGGGTGGTCAGAGGCCTTCCATCAACCTCACGAGATGACTTGCGGCTCGACGGCTATTTAGAGTAAACTCAAGACGCAAAAACACAACACATTTACAAACATCCATGTCTTGTCCGGGATTCGAACACAGTCCCTACGGCACCTCAGTCAGCGTCGCTAACCACTGTACCGGTTGGACTATTATCTTGATGTGTTATTCAACTGTAATAGCTGTGAGTAAATTTTATTGTGTTGTATTTGCGTACTAGTACTTTATGCATTATTCGAATAAATCAGTAAAAAATGTTGACATTTGTGTTCGAAATCTTTTGTTTACAGATATTCCTCTTACAATTATAAGATTAAAATTATGTCTTAATTTCATAGTGTCTTTTAATTCAATTAAAACTGTTCCACAATATTCTAAAAATAAACAGAGTTATATCGCTTAAAATCAGTTCAAATTTAAAGTTTTCATCCATATTTCCTATTGTTTTTTAAACAAAGATAAACATATTATTCCAATAAGCTCTTACAATTGTAAATTTATTATTGATTCATATTTCAAATAAGTTTTCAGTTTTAAAAAGCATATATTCTACGAAAAGAATGTTTACTTCATAATAATTAAATATTGTACTGCATGTTACTTTCTGTTCAGTAAAAATGTAAAGATATATTATGTGTAGAATATTTGGAATATATATATATAATTTATGAAATTCAGCTCCCTTATTTTTAATTCTGATCGTGAAGTCATGTTTAATTATATGTTCAAACAACTAATTTTTGGAAAATAAGGTACTTGTGTCATAAAAAAATAATCGTTAGAAATTTTTTCCCCCTAATAATACTAAAATATATTTTTTTCTGTTAAATAACTGTTCGAAATTAGAACCACTGATATGTTAAAAATAATAATTTAAATTCAAAATCTTTCAAAAATTTAATTTAAAACTTTTCTAAAAGTTTAAAGTTATTAATATATATTTAAAAAAATGTCACGTCCACTTTTTAAATAATATTTGAATATTTTATTTAAGACTGAAACAACTTTAAGTTCAGAAATTTCAATTTCAATCTGAAAATATTTACGAGAAAATAATCATGAGATGCTATAAAGATCCTTTTTCAACAGTTCAAAAGAGGCAGCAAATTAGTCAAAAAGTTTGAAAGACGCAAGCAAATAAAATTAGTCAAACAGTTTGAAAGAGGCAACAAATAAAATTGTTTTAAATACTCTGGCAACATTTGGCTTGTTCTAAATAAAATTTGACAATTGCCTTTTTTTTTCTTTCAAAAACTTTTAAAATAACCATTTGTATTAATTTATGTAAATTACATTTCAGCCAGCGTTCAGCATAAAACGAACTCTGTTTCTTATTTCAAATTGGAGATGTTCGATAATACTTCATTTTTTCATGGAGCTTCTTTATCTTCTAATTTATTTTTCGATGCAGCTTTATCGGTTTGATAAAAAATGACAGCGAATGATATCACTACACCCAAAGTCTTGAGAAGCAAACCTACATCAATCTTGTACAAATTCCAAATCGTAAGAGAAGCGGTGTGATTCTGCATTTTCAAAATAAACAAGCATTTGTCCTGAAACGACACATCTTTAAACTTCATAAAGTCTACTGAATTGATAATTTTCAAAAGATCCTTATGGACTTCTGAAGCAGGGAAAATAATGACAAGTAAAGATGTTATTGCACTCAGAAATAACGGTCCATTTTCGAACATCGAATCCAAATTAAAAGCGAAAAGTAATCCTTCAAGTAACCGTAAGCATTTGAGACATAATCCCGTGTACATTAAAAGCATGGTGAAATTCATTTTGTTATCGTAGTCAGCAACGATACTAATTAAATCTTTGTAAAATGCATGGAGTTTCGTCAGATCTTTTAAGTCTTTTTCTCCTTTCAAACTTTTTATAAAACCTTGGCAAACACTTTTTATGCCAATGCAGATTGCAATGTGAAATAACAAAGCATAAGCTGGAATAACTTGCGACACGAAGAAAATACTAATCATCATAACCTTAGTTATAAAACATATTGAGTGAGTCATTTCGCCAGTGTAATAGAAATAAGTCGTTGGCAAAGATTTGAAAGTATCGTTACGCATATCCAGTTTCCAAGTGCTTATAATCATAATCGTAATCAGCAGCGCATTGAAAATTGAAAACCAAAACAAACGTTGACGGGGAATTTTTAAGTTAAGTTTGTATTCCTGTTTACCTCTCAATAATTCCATTTTCTTAACAATATTCACCATTCCTTTCAAATTATAAACTATTGACAAGTATGAAAGACATTCTAAGGGGCCATGAACAAGAAGTATCATTCTATAGTTTAAGTGCTTGGTTGAAGAAACGACTTGATACACATGGATTAAAAACAAATATGTTCCAAATATAAAGAAACAAAATGTAGCTTTGCTGAATCTTCTATTGGGGCTTATTGCCTCAGGATCGTGACCAATTATCTTGAAACCTTTGATCAAATAACCAAACAGTGTGTTCATTTCAAAAGGCATACTGTATCGGTCTCAGTTTCTTAAAATCTTAAGTTTAAGAGCTTGATAGTATATTTTACTTAATTCAAATCGAGACGAAACTTCACGTGATGAAAAATTTATTCCAGACTCAATAGAACTAATAAAAACTATCTTTTTAAATCGAAAGTAAAAAATAGATTTCGTGGCAGTGCCATGGTTTCAAGCCATAACAAAACAAGAAACAATTTTTTTTTTCAAAACACGAAACAGAAACCCATAATGTGTAGGCTGATACTAAAATATTTTTTTTACCCTTCGTACCCTACAATTTAATTTTATCTCAATACAAGAATATTCAATCAAAGTAAATCCTAATTCGGAAAAAAGTTGCGTGTTCATTGTTTTTGTTTCTATGGTTAGGTTACATTTCTTATATAACCTAAATTATTAAACAAAAAACCCATACAGTATTATTAATACGTAAATGATCTTTCGTTGCTTAATTGTTTTGTTGTTGCTTTTTTCCATAAATAAAAATTGGTTGCTTTCCAAATAATCACTTATTCCTTCAAATTTTTCTATTGAGACCCATTAATTACTCTCACTAGGGATTTTCGTGTCAGACTGACCACCTGACCGGAGCATCTGCTCATGCACCTCAGGGGACAAAATTGTGCATACTGAGTTGGGCACAGTAGGCCTTGGCCCTCATGGGTTGTCGTGCCACTGAGTTAAGTTATGAATTTCTCTATGTTTAACTTTTGAATAAAAATGAGTTTGATCATGATCCATTCCTTTTTTACACATAATTTCTATCTCGTACTAAGACTACTCTGACTATATATTGTTTGATCACAGGTAGTATAAAATATTATAAAAGTATATAAATTATAAAGAATTTCTTATTATTAGGAGTATTATTGTGTGTTACATGTACATAAAACGGAATATATCTATATATATAAAGGAGAAAAGCGACTCACTCACTGACTGACTGTGACTCACTGACTAATCACGATATCTCCGGAACTATTAAACCTACAGACTTAAAATTTGGTAGGTAGGTTCTCTTCATGGAGTAGACGTCAGCTAAGAACGGATTTTGCAAAGTTCGAACCCCAAGGGGCGTTACGGTGGTTTAAGGGGCGGTATAGATAATTAGATCCATAATTAAACTATTAGAAGTACAGTATTCAAACTTGGCACACAGATTCCCTTTCATAAAGTAGAGATTCCCTACAAAATGATTTTTACGAAAATCGACTTTCAAGGGGCGTTGAGAGTGCTTAAGGGGCATTATGCTTAATTATTTCCATTTTTAAACTATAAGACGAACAGTCTTGAAATTTGGTTAGCGGATTCCCTTCATAGAGTACAGATCCTTTACAGAATGGGTTTTGTGAAAATCGTCTCCCAAGTGGCGTTGTAGAGAATTAAGTGGCGTTATAAGCAATAAACACCTTTTTTAAACTGTTAGACGTAAAATCTCGAAATTTAGCAAGCTGATTCCATTCATTAAGTAGAGATCCGCTATAAGATGGGTTTTGTGAAAATCGTTTCCTAAGTGGCGTTGCGAGGGCTTAAGGGGCATTATACATAATTATTTCCATTTTTAAACTATTAGACGTACAGTCTTGAAATTTGGTAAGCGGATTCCTTTCATAGAGTACAGATCCGCTTCAAAATGGGTTGTGTTAAAATCGACTCCCAAGTGGCGTTGTAGAGAATTAAGGGGCGTTATAGAAAATTAACTTTTTTTAAACTATTAGACGTAAAATCTTGAAATTGAGTAAGCAGATTCCATTCACTGAGTAGAGATATGCCGTAAGAGAGAATTTGTGAATATCGTTTCCTAAGTGGCGTTGCGGGGGCTTAAGGGGCGTTATAGATAATTATTTCCATTTTTAAACTATTAGACGTACAGTCTTAAAATTTGGTATATAAGCGAATTCCTTTCATGGTGTAGAGATCCGCTACAAAATAGTTTTGGGGAAAATTGATCCCCCAAGGGTCACTGAAGGGAATTAAGGGGCGTAACAGATAAATATTTCCGCTTTTCAACTAATAGAAACACCTGCTTGAAAATTAGAAGGTATGTTCCGTTCATGGAATAAAGTTCCTTTTACAAAGATTTTTGCGGAAACGGACTCCCAAAGGAGTGGGTTTGCGAGGGATTAAGGCGTGTTATAGAAAAATTCCTGTTTTTGAATTTAACTCATTTACTTGAAATTTGTTGAGCACTTTTCTTTAGTTGAATAGAGTTCCACTAAGAATGTATTTTACGGAAATCAACTCCAGGGGGAAGCGGGGAGAATTATTGGGGCGTACTGATAGACAAATTTCCCGTTTTCGAACTGCTAAGACTACAATAATAAAATTTGGTTTGCATGCTTCTTTTGTTGAATTGGAATCCGCCAAGAGTGCTCTCAACGAGGTATTGATGATAAAAATTCCGTTTTTGCTCTGTTAGATTTAGACTTGAAATTTAGCATGCATGTTTATTTTATGGAGTAGAGATCCACTGAAAGTTGCTTTGGTGGAAATCCAATTGATTATTTGGTTAAGAGAGCGAAAAAAAATTTTCTCCTTCCATTTTAGATATAAATAGAAATTAGATGTTATAATTTATGTTCTTTTTATATCAAGGGGCGAGAGCGTAACAGCTATAAATATATTTTTCAATACAATCGAATTCTTAATGCTAGATATCAATAATTAATATATATGTAAACAGTATACATATATACAACATCGTGAATTACCCAGTGAAGCGGGTGGGTAACGGCTAGTATATATATATATATAACAGAAAATTTATGAATTACAAAAGAATTTTATCATAGTTTACATTGATAAAGTACCTGGTAACTATATGCTGTGATTTGTAAGTATTTTTATTATAATATTCTTTATGATCACTTTCTTAATAATGGTTCTTTTAAAAAATTAGATTTGTCACATAATGAAATTAGTAATCGTATTATTGCTATTTATAAAAAATTAGGTTATTGTATTCCTAAAATTAAGTATCCATATATTTTTTTAACTCCAAAATTCCATAAAAGTCCGGTTAAATTTAGAACTGTGAATATATTACTACTGCAGGCAAATTACTTCATAATATTATACAAAACTTTATTAATCAGCAATGTAATAAAGCTATAATTAAAAATAGTAAAGAGATTATAGATTTTTTTAATAATAGAAATATTTATTCAGTTCATAGTTCATTCATTATGACTTTGAAGATCTTTTCAATTCCATTGATTTATATGATATTATTAAAGTAATTTTAGAAAACCACAGTATGTATAACCTTAATATTAATTTCAACAAATTTAAAACTCTCATAGATTTGGTCTTAAAAGAAAATTACATCAATTTTAATGGTTCTTTATATAAACAAGAGAAAGGACTCCCACAAGGGGGCCCAGCTAGTAATAGTTTGGCTAATCTTTATTTACATTGTTATGAATATAATTATGTTATTAATAATGACTACTACATTTTTAGATATATTGATGATTTAATTATTTTTGGTAAAAATGATAATTTAAATCCTATTATTAATTTTTATCCGTCCTACTTAAACTTAGTTAAAATTAATAATAATCCAATCAAAGCAAATTACCTAGATGTATCACTGTACATTAATGATTTGAAACTACATAGTAATATTTATGATAAAAGAGATGCTTTTAATTTTAATATCATCAAAGTGCCTTACTGGAATTCTAATTTATCAATATCTATACATAGAAATATTACTTTTAACTATATTTATCGCAATAATGTATTAGCGATAAAGCTAATATTTTTTTAAATCTTAAAAAAATTTTTAATCACTGTATTGAACATGGATACCTTGCTAACTTCCTTTGTAATTATATTTATAATGGTTTTTTATGATACAATTTCTATTACTGTAATTATTTACTGTTATTATGTTTTGTAATGTTTCTTTAAATTTAGACAATATCTAATTTATCCTACAATTATTAAATAGATGGCGCCACATGCTTATTTTTTAAAAACAATTTAATATATATTTTTGAGTTTCTTTTATACTTTACGCTAATTTTATATGATTTTTATTTTTATGATTTTTTAAAGTGTATATATATATATATATATATATATATATATATATATATATATATATTTCTTATTATCGTATATCGTATCGCAATTAATCGTTTCTTATATCGTATCGCAATTAACTTTATGCGGTTCTGCTCTCCCTATTTGGCGGGAACACGTTACTGCACTTTTTGCCATCGTTTTAACTCCGATTTAGTAGGTTATGTTTATGTTCCTATGTTATTTAGTTTAATGATTTTTTAATATTTAAATTCTACATATATAATTCTTTCCTTTCCTCTTGGTACATAGTATGACAAATTACAGGTGAAGGTTGGCGCCGCAAAACTTGTTTAAACCTGCAATCCTGGTTCCTAAGACCAGGAATTTGTCTTTATACTATGTGCCTCCTTCCTACTTTTAGTTATCTTAGGTATATAACTATATGTTTATTTTTATATTTTTGTTTATGTATTTGTGTATATGTATATATATGTATAAATTTATATATATGTGTATGTATATGTATATGATTATATATAGAAAAAATTCTTTTATATTGGATTATATGTATATATATATATACATATATATATACATACATATATATACATACATACATATATATATATATACATATATATATATATATATATATATATATATATATATATATATATATATATATATTTGTAGGGAAGCAATATATGTATAGTTTTGCAAAAGAATTTTATCCTTTTGGTGTTATTCACGAGATTTCAAACATTAAGCTGTTTCTTTTCAAATAATGATAAATGTAATAGTCTATGTTAAGACAGTTTTAAGGGGTATCTAGTATTAATTTCTTTTCATAGAATAACTTAATTTCTTCGAAAAAAATTAGTATATGAATAAGTGGATATGTTTCTTATATAAGGCAATGGACAATTAATGGAAAAATAATACAGCTGCTTGAAATTAAAATGCAATTCCTTTTTCGATTTACTTTGGCAAAACTATTTCAATTTTCTGAAGCTATTTCCGATTTTTTTTAAGAAAATTGTTGTCGTAATTAATTGTTATAAGTTATTTATCTTCGTAATTGATCTTCTGGTTAAAGGAAGTATAAATTCATACACATATTCTCATTCTATTGGCAAAAAAAAGAAAAAGATGGAATTGTTTTTCATTTAAAAGCTGAATATAAAACATATCATAACTCATAAGGGGAAGCGATTATAATATTCTGGTTTTAAGGAATTCGTTCACCTATCACAGGTTGTTAACTTTATTAATACTGTATACACGTAGTTTTGCATTCAACATAAATGAAATAGGATGTTATGAAAATTTAATTCTCTCTTACTTTAGGTACAAATCTATCCTTTTTAGGACATTCAAATTACACTAACCACTTTGATTTTTACCCGGCACTTCACTCGACGACTATATTGGCATCTAATTTAATTTTAATCGAAATCGAAACGATTTCGTCATATCATCGGTATGCTACGCCATGTAAATAAGTTGTGTTGTCAATAAATTTTGTATATATGCTCTTACTGCTGGGTCAGCTTTTACGACTGTTGCTATTTGCTTTTCACAACACTTTACAACATAGCAATGGTCGTTTGAGGGTCCATGTGATTACTGAGGTGGTTCATGGCAAATTATAATTAATTTAAGGGGGCGTGGACAACTCAAGGGGGGTCACGAAAGGTTGGATAGAAAGTAAACTTTTTGTAACCTATTCAAAGTTAAAATAAATTGCTCATGTTTTTTACATATTAAAAAATTTTAGAGTAAAATTTTATGAATAGATGCATGAAACTCAAGCAGTAACAAGCGTGGTACGGCAAAAGTCGGACCGACTGAAGATGTGGCCATCTGTGTGAGTTTATATAGAAACGGAATCTTACCGCTACGTGCAATAGATTGTCTCAGATATATCAATATGAAAGAGTCTTGAAATGTGAAGTGAAGGCAATACATTTTCCTTAGTTTCGAAACAAAAGCAGTATTATTCTTTGCATTGTTCAGAAGATTATGAAAGTTACCTAATTATTTTTGAGAACAATAAATATTTTGTACATACATTCATTAACATAAATATTACTTGTATTAAACGTAATTTATACGAGTAAAATAGTCTTATTATATAATGTTTATCATTTTCTTTACCATATTCAAGACATTAAAGTGTTAAATTTGGGATTTTTCTATTATTTATTGAAATAAAGTTATTAGGCTTGGGTTTGGAATAAAAATGTTTGGAATAAAAAGGGATTCATGAGTACAGTAAGTTTGGGAACCACTACTTTACATCAAAACTCATTCTCACATCGAAAGAAAAAAACTAAAAAAGAACTGTACACATGCTTGTGTGATTTTAATAAAAAATTTTTTATTTCGAAATATTTTTGAAGTACTTAATTTTTTTTGATAAACAGATATTGCAGCCATATTTGATTTGAATTTTAGATTCATATTTCAGAAATTGATTGTGTTCAAGGATATTGTCTGTTTGTTAAGAGTTCCATTTTGTTCAATTTTCAAGAGATGTTAGTAGTAGGATTCAGGCACATGTTGCATTTGCTGCAAAATAAAGTAAAAATAATATTATAAACACAAATGAATATAAAAATAACTTAGAAATATGTATACTTAAAGTTTAGAATCAGTGATCTTTAATATCCGCTTTTTTTAAAAATATATATATATGGTTTAAATTTGCTTATTTATGTATTACGTAGTTACAACTAATTCACTCTTTTTTCGCATAGAAGAAATACTTTTCAAAAAAACTTTTAAATAAAGAGATTTTTTTAAAAAAAAATACAAATGGCTTTATATTCAGTGTTATGAAATTTTATAAACTTTCAGCCTATTCATTCATTTACATCAGTGCTTCTCAATCTTTCATCCTTTGCGACCCAATTTTCTATCATAAATTTCATCGCCCCTCCCTCCCTACAATAGTAATGAATTAACAATGATAATTGAATGCAATAATAATGTACTTTGACACTAAAGCTACAATACGGCTTCAATTATAAACCGTACAAATTATCAAAATAATTAAATTTTGTATATGACGAATCCATGGGAGTCGCTAATAATTATTAAACTTGTTTTTAACTTAGCATTGATAAACTAATTATCAAATACCTTGAGCTGTACTTACACTTTTATATAAGTGTAGTATATATGTGTAATTTATTTTTCTAATATGTCAGAATGTATTTTGTTTCTTTTCAGTAAATAATTAATATATTTTTTTGAATAATGTTTTATTTTCGATTTTTTTTAAATGCTCGCCCCCGTAGGGTTATCACTTTCCCTAGGGAAATGCACCCCACAGTTTGAGAAATGCTGATTTACATGATACTTAAATTGAATATTTTTGTTTATGAAAACCTAGGCAAATTTTAGCGTAGTTTCTATTTAAAATGATCAAATAACAGCAAATTTAAAGAAAAGGAACCATAGCTCACCTTTACAACACGTGTGGAAAATTTTGCAACACATTGGGTGAAATATCGGAAACAGGCAGGTTAAACAAAAAGGGCTAAACTTCTCACTGGGAAAATGGTTAATAATAAAATAGTTATTATAAAAACGTGTGAAAAGTCTACTTGGAAGAGCTCGAACAATTCCATGATCTGTAAAAGATTAGAAAAACACAAAATATATTAAATTTAATTTTACATGAAACGATACGTATACTTTTTTTAATTATTTAAATCTCGATCATAAAACAATTGTTTAGAACTTTTCTGCACAACAGGACTATTTTGTATGTGAAAAGTTAGGTATAATTTTTTTTCAAAGGTATATAACCTTTTCCTTTGACTACTTTTCAAAAAAATTATATCTAAAGATCTGTCTTCTTTCTAAAATAAAGAATTAATAACACATTGTTTTGGTGTACTAATATATAATGGAACCCAAACCACGGCTTATCACAATAAAATTACAAAAAAGTAACATACTTCTAAATTACTTTCTTTTTAAAAAAAATTGTATTTTATGTGATATGTTTTTTGTGTTATTAGATTTAGATTGTTAAAAACTGAAGCGCACATTTAAATAAAGCCTTCTCAAACAATACAGATTTCTTAGGCTCCTTTAATTAAATTTTAATAATTAGTTGTTAGGTAAATAAAAAAAATAAAATGTGCATTTCGTTTTGAGTATATATTGTAAAATTCGTTGTATGTACGAGGGTAATTCAAAAATTACTTACACTTTTCGTTCTACAACTCTATATTATACATTATTTTTCAATATAGTCTCAACCTTAAGCAATGCACTTGGTTCAGCAAGTCACAAGCTTCCATATGCCTTCCTGGAAGAAGGTTTTCAGTTGGTTGAGAAGCCACTTTTAAACCACATCCTGAACGTTCATGTCTGAGGCAGAACCGTAACTGATGTTTAAAGAAGTTGCAACCTCATTAGGGGTAACTCGCCCATCTGCTCTAACCATCCCTCGAGCTTTCTGAATGTTGTCATCAGTGATCGAGGTTGACGATCGCCTTTTTGTGTAACACTTATTCACCCATATTTAAGCATTTTGATCCACAATAAAACGCTAAAACATAAAGCCCTTTTCCTGTATTATGACAAAAGTCTCTTGTGAATTTCAAAACCTTTCACATCCTCTGACTACAAAAATCTGGTAGCTCCTCTTAGGTGCAATCTGATAACAGAGCAGACGTGCTTATACTGTTGTAGGAAGACGATATATTTGACTCGATCTTGATTAAATTCCGTCCATACGACCACTGACACGTCAACTCAACGTATGCGCATGTAGCCCCTACCTATCTTTGTTTAATAAAGTTCTAAAATAGAAAACGTAAGTAATTTTTGACTTATCCTCGTTTCTCATGTTATTTACATTCCATTTATCAATATCCCTAGTAATTTATTTGTTTTGCTAAGACTGTTTTCGCCTTATGTACGACAGTGTAAACTTAACGCGGAGCACACACATTTTCGGACAGAAAAAATGCCCCAATTTTTTTTTAAAAAACGTTGCTACATTGTAACTCATGTATTTATTTATAATATGGTGTTTTAAAATTTCAAAATATTTCATAAATAATCACTTTTTCTATTTCGCATGTAAAGGGATAGCTCATTTAACATTACAGTAAAGGAGAAAAATTGCAAAACTCATTTTATAAAAGAAAAATGTAAACTCGGATAAAAATGATAGTATGATTAAATAAAGGATTATCTATACAGGATAGTGAAGACAGAGTATAATATTAATGTTTGAATACTTTTATATCTGAAAAAATATTCCAAATCTGGGTCCTATTCTTTAACATTAGCCGAAGACGGCTATAAATTGGGGTGTTATAGCTCCTCCCCCCTAAATATTGTCTAAAAATATTTATTAATCAGTAAATAAAATATTTATCAGGAGCATTTTTAAAATTTTCTTATTCTATCTTACAGAGATTTCCTTTAATCAAATAATTTAGTAAAGCATTACTATCCTATAAAAAGATTTAAAATCTCTTTCCTATACGAAGTACACGCAACTGAAGTCATTGCAAATGTCTATGAAATTACTCTCTATGTATGTCAAATTTCGAAGTTTTTATATTTACATATTCATATGGAAAGTGGGGTGGCAGTTCAGGTGTTGTTATTGTTTCTTGACGTGTCGCAAAATTTTCGTAGCATAATAATATAAAAATTTTATAAAGTAACGTAATTTTTTTAAAATTTTTTTAAAGATGATGCTTAACATGTTTCTTGCACAAATTTTACGTTAGATTGAAATTTAAAAAAAATTATAATATACTATTTTAAGTTAAAAATTGATTTTAAATTAAATGAATAATTGTTTTGCTGATTTTATTTTAAACTAAAGATAAATTTTTTGATATTGACTTAACGTTTTCTAGTTTATTTTGCATTTAAAATTGAACATTAAGAATTCAGAGCTTTATTCTGATCCATATCATCATTAGTTTATTATTTAAATGCCTATGTTTCTGACACTTAAGAAACTTCTGCATGGGATAATGAAAATAAATATCATTTTTGAAATCAGTATACTTAACTCACAACCTGTAACCATAAGAAACTCTCTAAAACTTAAATTCATGAAGGATAGGGCATTACTTAAAGGGTCATTTTCTTTCTTTCTTTTTTTTTTCAAAACTTGCCTCTTTAATTAGTTTTTTCTTTCTAACTTGCATTTCAATATACAAATTAGTTTAAATTGCTCGATAGCAGAGTTTTCAGTTACCCTCGTATTTCCAAGCTCTATTTTTTTTCTTTTGTTAAAATGAAAAAATAATTAATGGTGTTTTCAAACACTTAAGGAATCTTTTTTTCTTCACAAAAACAAAAAAGTTGGGGCCAAAAGAAAGTTTTCCACACCCCTTAAAAGACGCTTAATCAAACTTATAAAAAACAACAGTCAAATAATTTCCAGATAGTCTGTATGTTTTATCAATTCTAAAAGTGCTGTTTAAAGAAATCAACTCGAAGATCAAAAGATACATATACTGTATTTGATTAAAACTTCTCGTTTAATTGTCACTAGGGATATTTACAAAATTACATAACCATTTAATTTTCACAATAAAGTATTAAGAATAAAAAAAAATAAATATACAGAGTGTTTTTTTCCAGGTATAGAAGTTTAAGTTGGCATTACTTTCCAAGATGGCGACCGATTTAACAGCTGTCAAGTGATTTATTCTCAGTTTGGTTTGGCAATTCATCAGGAATAGACTCACGCCTGAACAACGTTTTCAAATTGTGCAATTTTATTCCGAAAATAATGGTCAATTTTCATAAGCGAATTTTGTTTAGCGATGAAGCGCACTTCTGGTTGAATGGCTACGTCAAAGAACAAAACTGCCGCATTTTGAGTGAAGCTAATCCACAAGTGTATGTCGAAACATTGTTACATCCAGAGAAAAACTGACTGTTTGGTGCGCTTTATGGGCTGGTGGAATCCTTCTTCAAAAACGATACAACGTTACAGTCAATGGTGATCGGTATAGAGTCATGATTACTAACTTTTTCATTCCTGAATTGAACAATCATGATGTCCAGGAGCTGTGGTTCCAACAAGACGGCGCAACATGTCACACAGCTCGTGCCACAATCGATTTATTGAAAGACACGTTTGGTGACCGCCTAATTTCACGTTTTGGACCTGTGAATTGGCCTCCATAATCTTGTGATTTAACACCGCTAGACTATTTTCTGTGGGGCTATGTAAAGTCATTGGTCTATGCGCATAAGCCACAAACGCTTGACCATTTGGAAGACAACATTCACCGTGTTATTGCCGATATACGGCCACAAATGTTGAAAAAAGTAATCGAAAATTGGCCGTCCAGATTGGACTACATCCGAGCCAGCCGTGGCAGTCATATGCCAGAAATCATATTTAAAATGTAATGCCATAAGATTATCTTTCGAATAAAAAAAAATCATGTCAATCGAATAATACATCGTTGTTTTATTGCAATTTAAAGATCTATACCTCTCAAAAAAACATCCTTTAAATACGTGATTTAAACTACATTTCTTAACTTATTATTCTGCAAATGCCATTTTGCTCTTCATCAGGCTTCACAATAAATAGGTAAATTACCAGTTAGATAATAAATATTAATTTACTTTTAGTCCATTTTCCAGTATCTTCTCCTCATATACTTAAATAAAAAACTAAAGGAAGAAATTAACTAACCGTTTTATCTCATCACTCAGGTTCATTATCTAAGTATGACTTTCTTTAATTATCTAAATACACTACATTTTTACGGAATATGTTTCCCGGCAACTTTAAAATTTTACCAAAAAATAGTATATTTAAAGAATCAAACACATATGCATATTCTCATCAACTATCAAGGGCAATAAAAACTATAAAGAAGTGTATAGTTTATTACTTACCAGAATGAGAGAATCTTGATATGTTAAAGTTTCAAGGATAGAAAAAAAAAGACAATAACCTCTTTCCCAGCTCTACACGTGTGTAAAATGCATCTTCGGAGAGGATTATACTTAAATACACACACACACACACATATATATATAAAGAAATTGTTGCCATCTTTTGTCTGAAAATAATGACGCGTGCATGTCTGATGTTGCATACACAACAGCTGAGCGTTATTTAGTCATTCGAAACATAAAAATAAAAGAATATAAAATTGCCCTGTAGAAAAACGAATAAAAAGTCTACTTTTGCAACTCATTTGAAATATTTTTCATTGTACTTGTGAAAACTGAGAATGAATTGTTAAACGGAAAGAAACTGCTTACATTAAGCATCGCAATATTCACTTTTCTAAGACTACAATGATATAAAAACGTGCGAAAATCTACCGGTTACAATTTACATGGGGGATTCCGGATTTAAAGAAAGATGTCAAATGCAATTGTTAAAACTAAATGGATTGATTTAACATTTTATTTTATTTTGCTATTCAGTAATTTCTACACAACAAGCAATGTGTGTTTTGAATATATATATATATATATTTAATTCCTTCCTTACAAAACGTTGCAATGTTTTCAAACAAAATTATTAATGTACGCGTCCCACCACCACCATTTCTTCCTGCTCACAGTTCCGAATATTAAGGTGAATGAGAATTTTTTTTCCAGTGTGTGTGATTTTGGTTTATAAATCATTTTACATCTTACTTTACTTCCCAATAAATGTGTTTTCTCTGTGTTAAAAGTTTTTTCATATATTTTGTAAATCTATAGTAAATATTTAAATAACGGCAAGGTTTTTTTTTTAAAAAAAAATCCTGTCTCTGACCTCAGCGTGCAGGTATTACTAAAAGTCAATTAAAATTGCTTGTTATTTAAAATTTTTCATTAAACATTTCAATATTAATATATTTCAGTAAGAAGTATTAACAATCACAAGATACAATTATGTAAGGAAAATGATGCATTTAATGTCATAAAAAGTACATTTAGCAGTATTAACAGCATTTTAACTATTTTAAAACCTAAAAACTTTATTCTAAGCAAACAAATCACAGAATTTATGGAAATCATAAAGCATGTCACGTGTAAAGGGATATAAGTTATTTAAAATCTTATGTTATTTGATCGATCTTGTCAAACTTTTAAAATTAGGAAGGAAAAATGACACATGCCTGATAAAATTTTAGACGTTTAATAATACAAATGACTGAAAAGGGTACTATAAAAATAAGGGGAAATTGCATATCATATTTTTCAGGTGTGGATTAATGAAACTCTCTTACATACATGTATATACATACACTCATAAACAAAAAAAATTAGCGCACCAAAATGAAACGAAATTTTACATACGTAATGACTACTTTGATATTAGTAAATGATTAGAAAATCAAAGAAAAAGGATGATTTATATTTCAGAGAAAAAGGCAAAAGAACAGAGGATTTAATACCCTATTGAACCCCCTCTGGCACGAATGCATGATGCGATACGATAGAGCACTGAAGCACACAAGTTCCGTATGATGTCTTGAGACATTTCGTTCCATATTTGCTGTAACCTTACCTCTAGTTCGTTCAAACTCGTTGGATTCCCAACTCTCCGTCCAAAATGATCCCAGATAGGCAAGATTGGAGAGAAATCTGGGGATAAGGTAGGACAAGGAAGGGTAGTAACAGTACGGAGGCAGTCTTGTGACACCTTTGTCGTGTGAGGCCGAGCATTGTCTTGATAAAAAATGGCTCCTGGAAGCCGTTGCATGAGTGGTAACACATGGGGTTGCAGGATGTCATGGACATACCGCTGGGCTGTCTTGGTGCCACAGATCAATACTAGGGGTGACCGTGTATTGTACGGAAAGGCAACACACTAGCTGTGAGAGCGGTGTGTCGCTGTAAAGCAAAGGCAGGATTGAAGCGTTCACCACGGGGTCTCCACACACGAACACGATTATCATCACTGCTGAGATTGAATCTGGATTCGTCGCTAAAGACGACCTGGTTCCATTCCGCTGCAGTCCAATTTCTAACCACTCCAAACGGAGGCCTTCGAGGGGTGGGCGGCAATAGCAGCACATGTAATGGGTTCCGCGATCCCAAATTTCCTCCGGCCAGGTGCCTTCGTATGGTTCGAGAAGACACAGGGGCCCCTAATGAGGGTACTACATATGCCTGGATGGCGGCCGATGAAGCAGTTGGCTGTACACGTGTATTTCTTACGATGTGGTGGTCTTCTCAACGACTGGTCAGTCGAGGGCGTCGTGAGCCTCGTATTCGTGTAAATGACATCTCTCGGATTCACTGGTCGCAACACTTCCTCACAACACAATCAGAGTGGCCTAATTGACGTGCTACTCGCCTAGCTGACCACCCAGCTTCCATCATGCCAATGATTCTCCCCCTCTCAAACTGAGACAGCTCCTCATATTGTCTTCGAAAATGGCGTAATGGCACGTCTACCTCAGCTCGTTCTTTGTAAAAGATTCTGCACACTCAAACAAGCTCTAGTCACCGGTTTTATACGCCACGAAGAACGACGTTAAATGCCCTCTATCGGCTATACGTAAAGGGCAACCACACTGCATTTCTAATCATTTGCATATCTTGCCGACATTTACCTTCATACTAAGTATTTTTGCGATCTCGCAATTATTTCATAGTGCGCTAATTTTTTTTGTTGATGAGTATACACACACACACACACACACACACACACACACACACACACACACACACACACACACACACACACACACACACACACATATATATATATATATATATATATATATATATATATATATATATATATATATATATATATATATGTGTGTGTGTGTATGTGTAGGGGTATTTTCATAAGCCAGTAACAGCCTCCGAACAGGGGTGATCACTTTAATCTGGTGGTATGTTACACGGCTACGGATTCATAGGTCGTGGGTTCTATCATATACATTGGTGACCTTGACTGAATAAAGTAAAACCCAAACCTTCTGATCCACCGTGGCACCCTCTACCCAGAAGAAGAGCAGCTAAAAGTTGTCAGACTCACTAGACGCAAACACCCCCAACTAATAGCAGCAACTCACACGCTCGCCATAACAAATAGATCATTTTTTCACCTATCCATTGAGTGAGATCTGTAGTGGTACCTGCATAAGCCAGAAACAGCCTCTGGACAGGGGTGATCACTTTTGTACAGTGGTATGACACGGCTTCGCATCCATAGATCGTGGGTTCTGTCTTCTGGATAGGCGCCACTACATATGTATATGTATACTCGTGAGGGTCAGTAGGTTTCATTTATAAACAATTTAACGAGTGACTACTGGGATCTTTGATAGGCAATTTATTGAACAGGAACTGAAATCTCGACCAACTACTTCTCATCATTGCCGAATATTATGCATGTTTGCAATGGCGCTTACTGCATTCAGCCTTGGATTTCTCGGACTTAAGTAGAATTGTTTTCAGTAATGAGTCCAGCATCGTTTACATTACAATAAAAAAATGTCCAATTGCACATGGCACGATTTTCAATGCTTTTCTATGTGTTTTCATATCATTTCTCTAGCCGGTGGAATTGCTGCACCTCTTACCAATAGAACATCAACAAAACTCTCCATGGATTGTGCAAATCTGACTCGCTAATTGAAGCTCGCGTTACAATAAATCCTTCAGGATAACCATCAACACCACCAGAAAATAGTCAGCCGTATAACATTTTGCATCAATGCCAACGAATTATTGGTCCTCCTCCCCCCCTAATATTCTGTTAATATTTTATTTTGAAAAAATATATGTATCGTATGTATTGAGTTCGACCACTCAAGCCCCTATGTAATGCTGTTGTTTTTAAGTCATTTATTCTAAGTATTAGCCCAGGCTTTTGAGCAATGATATACTTCTAGAACTATAACTCTTTTGTACAAAAAAAAGTTAGGAGTGAAAGAAAAAACGGAGAAATGGCACAAAATTTTCTCGTGCATTTTTACAGATTTTGTATTCTTCCGCTCTTTCGTGAGCCGTACGAGGCGGACGAATAACCTTGGTACCTAACAGAACATAACTGAGACATTTTACGTTCGATTTCACATATTCAAAACAGTTCATAGTGTTTCCTTTCAGTGGTAAAAATGGATCCTGCGAAACGAAACCAAAATATTGCTAGTTTCAAAACCAAAGTGGTTGAATTTGCAACAGAAAATGAAAATTAGCTACAGCAAGGATGTTTGATATTTGTGAAACCTCCAAACATGAGTAACGAAATGCCCTACCCCAGAAGAAAGTGTAAGGAACTGTGTCCAACAAAATTGCTGGAATTGATTAATTGCAACAAGAAATATCCTACGTTTTTTCGCCTTAAGTGGGCAAAAAAGAATGCAAATTAAAACGAAAATTTTGAAACATATTAGAATTGATGTAGACGATTTATGGCGAGTAATGATTTAGTTCTACGAGGAAAAAAAAGTAAAACCTTGAAAAATGCTTCCTAAGGGGTTTGGATAACAAATTGATAAGTTTTCAAAAGTATATACTGACTTAGGAAGGTGTAAAAAATTAGCAATCTTAACTATCAAAAATTATAAATATGGATAAAACTTCAGTTTGATACTATAGGAAATGAAACAATTGATGTGAAAGTAACAAAAGCGGTTCTCATAAAAACAACAAGTCACGAAAAATCTCACTTCCCCACAATGCTCCTCTGCTAAGCTAACGGTATTCATGGTTACTTTTAAAAGAAAATGTGACGCAGAAGTCTAATTTCACGAAAAGTGTTCTTATTCTGTGCTCGAGGAAGGATGGATGGGCAAAAACGATGAAAAATTGTAGACAAAAAATGTTTGGCTAAAGCTTAGGTGCCTTGAAAAAACCCAGAAAAACTTTTGGTTAGGGACATGTTCAGATATCATCTAACGGCTAATAAGAATTTTTGGCGGAGTGGAATTTATGCATGGCAATTATTCTAGGTGGATTTACGCCCTTAGCTCAGTCTTTAGATGCATCTATTAATAAACCATTCAAAATGAATTTTAAATGACAGTGGAGTATATGGATGCTAGAAGGCGAAGAAACATTTATAAAAGGAGGCCAAACGCATAATGCCAGTCTAGAAATAATGTGTGAGTGGATATTAAAAACATTAAATGAAATTAAACCTGGCATATTTCAAAAGCCATTATACAAATTTAGTACAGAGGGGAAGATGATTGTAACCCTATTAGAATATTGTCTTAAAATAATGTTTTTATAGTAGATCAACATATTATAGTACTTTATGTAAAGACAATTAAAACAAATATTGTGTTTTATTTAAAAAAATTAATGTAATTTTAAAATAATTTACTTTTTAATAATATTAACTTGGGATTCAAGGGTCACTTAATCAAGCATTTTATTTAGTAACTGAGATATGAGCTTGCATTTTGTGCAAACTGTGGAAATCTATGTATATTGATTTTAATTCGTTTTTATAATTTGTTTTAATAAATACAATGTTCTGAATGGCACTAAAATGTTAATAGCTGTGTAAGACATCCTGTGTATTTTGCATGAAAATTTGCAACATGAAAGTTAAGAGCTGTTCTTGCTTAAATTTAAATTTTAATGTTGAATCTATTGACGTGTCGATATAAGTTGTTCCTTCTCCTTCATTATAGATGGGGTTTTTTTCACAAATGTAAAGAGTACATTTTCCTTAGAAAATATTTGGTTGTGCAAAACATTGTACCAAAGAGTATAAAATTATTTCGTGGAACCCGGGACAGTAAACAATAGAATATTCACAATCTAGTTGATAGGACCTCTAAATTAAAAACGCGTTTTAATATTCTTTTATTATATTACAATAAAAGTTAAAAAAGTATTACAAAATAAAGTTATGTGCAAATTATATTTTCAGTTTTAATGACTAAGTGAGCTTTAGATACTTTTGGTTATACGCACTTCATTGAGAAAGTAAATTCATTTTACATACATATTTATTATTTTCTTTTCGATTTTTTTATTGTGACTCGTAGAATCCCCTGAGTATTCCTCGTGGAACCCCAGGGTTCCATGGAACACAGTTTGAAGACCACTGGATTAAAATAACAATGATAATGAAAAAAAGTTGAAACAGAATTCGATTCTGTGTTTGAAGATAAATATGACGAACTTTTAGTATTATTCAGTAACAAAAGATCATATAAGATATATCCTTTCTTTTAAATGAATAGAATTTAGTTATATGGCAAAAATTATTTTTATGCTGGTATTTCCTTCATATATGTCGTAGGAAAACGACGAAATTAGGAATTTCATGAAATCCGTAAGGGATAGAATCAATTGACGGGTTATGTTAAAATAATGTCTCTCTCTTCAAGATCATTTCCATGATGAAAGTAAGTAATTTTATCAAACCCTGAACTGTTTCAGTGAAATGATGAAATGAACTAATCAGGATCTGCATTGGGGCAAAATGCTGTCCGGGGGGAACCTGGGGGTCGAGTCCTTGTACTTCCTAACCATACAGATAGTACTATCGATCCTCTAAATATCAACCCCATATCTTTAAAAAAATGGCACCACAGGATTAACATAGGGATTGATATTTTAGATTGTAAGCAACTGAGAGAAAAGATTTTACACATAAAAAATACAAACTTAATTTTCTAATTATTTGTTAATTAGTTTCGAATAAAAAATTTGTATTTCATTGACTATTGTTGTATTACTTACTTCTACGTTTAATAATGCACCCTATTTGTTAAATAAACACTTTTAAACTCTTGGCAATAAATATTATTTCATCATTTCACTGAAACATGTCAAGGATTTCTTCAAAATCCTTACTTTTATCAGGGAAATGACCTTGAAGAACACCGTCATTTTAGCATCTCCCATCAATTGATCATCTCCCTTAGGAATTTGATGAAATTCTTAATTCCATTATTTTCCTGTGACATATACATATACGTAATATTATGCCATTTAAATAGATGTGTTTCCCAGCTGAAGAAAAATTAGTTATTCTAATATACATTTGGGATATAATTCAGCACAAGACATATTTTCTAACCAGAATTTAGGTATTTCAAAATAAACATTATTTTAAAAAAAGTTGCGAAATAAATAATAATGAATGTTTTTATATTTACATCCCATTTTATGCAACTTTGTCTCTATGTACATATTTTCTTACACGATTCAGTTTCACGTTTTTTACATGTTTTATTCAAAAGCTAATAATTTTGCTGATGCAGAGTTAATGTGATTTTTTGACAATGTATTTTATTCATAACTATATTGTGTTTAACCATAAAACTATTCAACAAGTAATATTTACAGTTGTACATTTTATAATTTATTTTTTTCAACTACTTTAAAATGGTTGAGTTTAAAAAAACTTATAAAGAGAAAAAGTCATTCATAACATTATTTAAAATACTGTGATTTTATTGTAGAAGTTGACGAAAAAAAAATGTTGTGGCTTTGAAGAAGCTCTATGATTTGATCGAAAGCTTAAATTTGACTCCCTCCACCCCTCTCTCCTGAAAGTATTAGTTTTTACTCATTAAAAGTAAAAATTTATGTATTCTTCACATACTTAAACACAAATAAAACATGATATCATTATTACTTTTTAGACTTTTAATCCTTGTTAATTTTTCTCTCAGCACTAATAAAATAAAAATTGCTGATCTGACGAATTTGTATTAATTGTGAAATAAATTATTCATAAATTATCTGCGCAATTTCTCTTTTAAATAGAACCCAATCTTACGCGTAAAATGATCCAGGGGAGGGATTTAATTTGATTTTAGATACCAATTAAATATTCTTGCTGTTACATTATATACAAAAGCAGTTTTATTGAAAAAATATTAAACGTCTACCAATTAATAATATTTTTTAACTGATTAATTTTCTATGAAATTTAAGGGGACAAATTTAAAACTTCCACGTTATTGCTTTCTTTCGAATCTAAAGTACTTAGAGATTCGTATATGCAATTAATGAAAACTATTGTAATATCAGAAACAATTTTTTTTTTAAAATAAATTCATTATATCAGGAATGGTTTGAGAAAATAATGATAATGCAGAAAATATACAAGTTCGTACTGTTTTGAAAAGAATTTTACTCCCATTCCAGTTAATCACTGCTTTATATGTTTCATCTCTAAGAATATGAAAAATAATATAAACATTTTGAATATTATATCTTCTAGAATCTTAAAAATCGAGTTTAGTTCACTCTTAGTTGAAACCCGGAGGCTGAGGGATAGCGTATCGCGCTTCCGCACCACAAACACAGGGCTCAAATCCTAGGCTGGGCCTGGTCGACTCAACCTTTTATCCCTTCAGTGGGTCGATAAACGAGAACCAAGCTTTTTTGGGATCTAAATACTGGGGGGTTCGAGTCAGACTCACCACCAGACCGGAACATCTGATCATGCACCTCAGTGTTCAAGGTTACGAACATCGATATGGGCATAGTAGGCCTTGGTCCTCATGGGCTGTTGCACCATTGAGTTAAGTTTGGTTCACTGTTAAGAATTTTTTTAATGATTTAACATTAAATTAGGATGACAAGAGCTACATTTTTTAAAAAACCAAATTTTTCTTATGCAAATCCACAAAAGAAATAACACTCATATTTTGCACACACAAAAAAAAAGACTTGCTGACATACCTCATTCAAATATTCCCTTATCTCCTTTTTTATAACAGCAACTTTCTACAGCGATACAGCAGAAGTAATTCAAGAATGGAAAAGCACAAGTTACACAACCAAAGGCTTGGGAATGCTGAATGACTTGTTGTAAAATTAGAATTATGGTCAAAACGGTAAACAGCATAGATTTCATTCTCTAAGGAGAAATGAGGATGATTCTGAAAAATAGGATTTTTTAGTTTGTTATTACAATATATACAAATTAAGTACATATTTTTAAAAGGAAATATAATCTTATATGATAGTATAATGAAATACACATGGGTACTCTTCCGTTTCGGAGCCATTATAATGCAACAAAAAATCGCCAATCAACTGCATAAAAAAATAAGATTTTTTCTTGAATGTTGTAAGCAAATAAAAACTTAATGCCACCTCCAATAAAATATTAATTTAAGAATTGAATCTTGAATTTAGATTTTTACCTATTTTGTGTTTATTTTGTTAGAGGGAAAAAAGAAAAAAAAATTAATCATCGCGAAGGAATCTTCAAAACAGAAAATTACCCATAGTTGTTCCCTCTAAGTTCTTAAAATGTTAAAATAAACAAAAAATAATGAAGTTCAAAGTAAGTATTTATACCTCTCCAGTCAATTAATATTACTTAATTACATTTAAAAAATCAATAAATTAAACGAGCTTTCATGAAATTTCAGCTAAAGGGATTCATTTAAAAATAGTACAATACTATGAATAGAGTACATTAGATTCGAAATTCAATTTCCCTTAACTTAAGCAAATAACAAAAATTTGATACTTTTATGTTAACATTCATTTGAATGTATGCAATTTTTATATTTAATAATATTTCCTTTGAGAAATGGCTTTGACAATACACAAACAAGTGTAATTTTGAGATCTTAAATATTCCTCATTTTCTATTTCTTTTTTTTCTCTTTTTTTTTTGCCACTGGATTTTTGAACATAAGTGAAGTAGGAATTACTGGCCAGATTATAATTTAAATACTCATAACGCTTTATAATATAAATACTTATAACAATGTTATTCATATAAATAATTTATAATAATACTGATAGACAAGAATTTCCCCTCTGGGAGATTTTGACAAATTTATTAAAAAAATATTTTTTAATTTTTGAATTTAGAAAATATTTGTATACAAAAATGAAGTTGCCTCTCATTTCTGAGAAATTTGAGTTTAAATATCACATTATATTATGGTCTTCTTTAGTGCTTTATCTCTATATGCTTACGGCTGGCGAGGTTCTTATTTGAAACCAGGTAAATTTACCCCAGATCACATAATTAAGAAAGAATAATCCCGTTACTTAAAACTGTTTCCATAATTTAATTACTAATGAAATCTGAATTACGAGTTTCAGAGCGCAAAATGCCAGCAAGTTAACACGACGGGACAAGCTCGTGGTCAGAAAAATGAGCCCGCCAATAATGTAAGGCAGTGGTCTTCAAACTTTTTCAACCCACGGAATCCCTAGAAGAAGGTGCTTATATAGAACCGTAGAACTAGAAACTAGAAAGTGTTTTCGTGGAACCCCATACACACACACATACGTAGAAGAATACATCTCAAAATAATATTTAAAGTAGATCAACATGTTATAGGTACTTTATGTAAAAGCAATTAAAAAAGTATTGCATTTATATTCTTTTCTTAAAATTGTTTTTAAGCATTATTTTGGATGTGAAACTGGCGAACAAGATAAGCCATAGGCACCTCATTTTGGCTATGTGCATTGTACCACTTGGTTTTGAGAAAGGATCAAAGACAAGGGGACTTCAATGTTTTAGCCATATCAAGAACCTGTAGAGAACCTAGACAAAAATCTAGATCTTTAGTTTCTCTTAAAACAAGAAAAAAATTATCTTTTTATTCTAAAAATTGCGTATCTTTTAAGTTAAGATTTAAGAGGATGCTTGTTTCTTTCCTTTTGTAACTTAAAATTTTATTATAAAAAATAAAAACTATAAAAGTATATTATAGCAACTATATAAAATTCATAACAACCAATAATTAAGAGCCTAATATGGATTTATATAAATAATATTTTCACACTTATGAAAATTGTTTGAAAAAAAACCTAAAGGTATGATTGTTTGGTTATTTTTTCTAAAACTTATTGAAATAGAAATTACAAATTTTCAAGTTAGCAAGATTCGTTATTCAAGGGAAAATGTTTTTATTCGTAATTTTCAAACACTATAGAAAGGCAAATACTTCACCTTTCAAATGTTAGAGAAGTTTTTACAAATATTTGCTCTTAAATATTTTTTAAAATTATAATACATTTTTTTATGAAGTATATACTTTAAAAGCACTTCAGGAAAAAAAATATTATAGAATTTAGCTACACTTATTTTGCAAAATTATATCTGTAATTCAAGATAAAGATGATTTTGTATCATTTCAATAAAATAAAATGTTAGTTTCATATGATTTTTTTAACAGTGACACATATTTCTGGAACTATTTTTATATTTACTAGAAAAATTAAAATCTTTCTTTTTTAATTAAAAATTCAAAAATATTTTTTTTTCAAATTCTTTCTCTATTATGTTATTAAAATATTCTTGACACATGTGGAGATATATATCAGAATTAAAAGGAAATTCCGAGTAATTTACGAAAATTCCAGAAATTTAAGCTTACAACGATAACTTAAGTTGCATTTCAAATTTTGAATTTCATTCGTAAATCGTTAAATTAAATTTACGCTCATTTTAATTTCAAAAAATATGTTTCACCAGTCTTAATTTGTGTATAAGTATTATAAATAAGAAAATCTTACTTATATATATGAAATATTTCCAAAAAATGAAAAACATATGAAATACTATTACAACAAAAAATATAAATTTCTTACTGACATTCAGCTAAAGTAAATCAGTAAAGTAAATCAATTAGAGGAAATTGAAAAACAAAATTAAAATAGAAGTCTAACTAGTAGAATTCAAGCCTATTTTCATTCTTTACAAATTTCATTTACAATTAAATTCCTTACCAATACCTCTTATCTTCAAATATTGCTCAGGAAGCGCTGACGTATTATCTCTAAAATCTTTATTTGTGATCAGTTAATTCTAAACGCGAAGAGATGTTGCGGAAGTCCTTTTTATTGCAGCTGCACACCATCATGAGATAAGCATTTTTTCTGACAGTGATCCCAGAGACACTCGACAGAATTGTATACTTGACTCGCATTGTATTAACGAAGAATAAGTCTAATGAGAATTGACATCCGACTGTTCGGTAGATTTCATCATATAATAAGTAATCATTATTTTGTCCCGTTTCATTATATCATAGTACTTCTGCTAAATAGATTACCATCGAATCTATTAAATTAAGCGAACTAATTGAGTTTTAACAAGGAACTTGAGTATTGAATTAAAGGAAGGTATTTCGAGATGTTTCTTATCAATAAGGTATATCTGTGATACACTCAGATGATATTTGACTGGCTTACTTATTTTTCTTCCGTGTGCAGTGGTAAAAAAGATTTATTTGAATAAAAAGAAAATTAAAAAAAAATCTTTGAACAAAAGAGGAGTACTACCTTTTTTGTTATGGAAATAATTTAAAGAGTCGGATCCATAAATGACAAAAATAGATTAAATAAATAAATAAATTTTTTAAGGTTTCCTTCGCCTGATCTCATTTTCATCGAGAAGAAATGCTCCAATACAGATATAAAATCCTATGATATATAATACATGTAGACATTTTTTTTTGTGTGTGTACCATTCTTACTTTTTAAAGTTTTAAGAAACATACATTTTTAGTGCTAAATATATTTGTATTATATCTTAGCTGTATCGAAGTTTAAATAACTCGAAACTCTTCTATAAAAGCGATTTAAGTTCATATCACGCATCATGCCTTATTTTGTCATGATTTTATTTATCTACAAATTTAAGGAAGTATTTATTATTTACTGTTTTTTTTATTTGAGCAAGAATTTTAACATTATAATATTTACTGTTTTTAAAATATGCGTGATAATAAGCAACTTTTAAATCAGTTTTTTTATAAATAAACGTTAACTAATTATTTAAAAAAACTTATATATATTCTTGCATAAATTCTAAAGTTTATTTACTTAACTCCAGCAGCGTCCATTATGTAAGCTTGTGATGTATATTTTAACACAAGAAAAATCTATATTTCTCCCACTTGTAAAAATTATTAGGTTAAATTAATTAATTTTATATTATATTAAGTACTGAAAATAATCATTTATTTCAATTATTAGGGTAATAGAATATATTGTCATCTTTTTATTGGGATGAAAATATATAGTGAGAAAAAAATATGATTTTATATATAATGAAATGCTGTTTATTTAAAACAATTTTTAAAATATTTATAATTAATATTTTGAAACATATTGAATTTAAATTCCTCCGTATTTTAATAACATTTACTCCTCAAAAACACATATTTAAAAAAATAAAATATTGTGTCCTATATGTAATCAATTAACAGATTGAGTCGTTTTCTCACAGTCAAGAAAATAGCTGGTTAAAGAGTCGACTGACTATTTGATCCAAAGCAGGATAATGAGCTCTCTCAAACGATTTAGCAATTGATTTTTTAAAATTAATAATTTTTTAATCATCAAAAAATTCATGAACTTGAGATATATAAAACCTAGTTATAAGTGTGATCAATATAAAGACAAGTTTTAAAATTGTAAAATTGACAATTATTTAGTGTTTCATATTATACAATTACTTAGTGGAGAAACAAAGTCTCTTGACCAAGAAATTTTTAAAGAGGAAAATTTCTTATTTCTCAGTAAGTTCAATCTTATTTTAACAATATTTATTACAAAATATAAATTCTCTTTGAAAGATATTTTATGAAAAAATTATTGTATTTTTTTGTTTCTCTCTCTCTCTCTCTCATAGAATTATATGAAGATGTGTAATTATTATGTCTTACAACTAGTATTTGAAACAGTTTACCGCAATTTTATGAGATAAATAATCCACAAATATATTCTATTAGCCGAAAAAACCCAAAGGGAACAGTTAGTATTTTAAGAAATTATTTTCGATTTTTTTTCATGGATCTTAATTTTGTCGGAAGCTATGCATAAGTTATTTAAATCATTATGTGGTAGTTCACCTTTTAACAATGGTGAACGTCCACGCGGTTAACAGGCAAGTTTTTTCAAAGTAAATCGTACTTTATTGTAAAACACTCTCATAATTACAGTAATTTTTGTCTTCTGAGAGGAATTATAGCAAACGTACTTGGGTAAATGCGTAATAGCACACAGATTTAATAGTTCACAAACATTAATCACATCAATCACAATTTCATACGGCAAAAGAACCGCACCGTCGCTGTCAAATGTTGGACTTCACTGTTGCTTCCTTTATAAATGCTACAAAAAGCTTTGTATCATCCTCGACATTTTTGTAGTTTTCCAGATGCTTCTATTTTATCACCAAATTTGGTGGCTTGGTGACATTTGGCGATAAAATTTGTTACCATATTGGTTGCCAAGATCACACCTACTTGTATTTTTACACCTATTTATTTATTAAGTACAGCATATATTCTTTATTTTTATCACATTTATTTATTACTAGCCATTACTCCCCCGCTTCGCTGGGCATTTCATGATGTTGTATAAATATATACTATTTTTATATATAAATTATTTCTATCCTTAGTCCTAGCATTAAGAACTCGATTGTATTGAAAAATATTCTTAACTTGTAATTCTCGCCTCTTGATATAAAAAAGACAGAACCTCTAATTAATAATTTCTAATAATCTCTAAAATTGAAGTAGAATGATATTTTATGCTCTTGTAACCCAATATAACCAAGTGGATTTCCACAAAATCAAATTTAAGTGAATCTCTACTCCATTAAATAAACCCACGTGCCAAATTTCAAGTGTAAATTTAATAGATCCAAAACAGAATTTTTACTATCAATATGATCCATAACCTCACTGAGCGTCGATTTCCAAAAAAGGCATTCATTTCAATTCAACTAATGAATCATACAAACTAAATTTCATTAGTATAATCATAGTAGTTCGAAAACTGGATTTTTTTTGTCAATACGCTGCATGTAACCTTTCCCATCGCTCCTCCAGGTGTCAATTTCCGTAAAATCCATTCTTAGTGGACCTCTATTAAGCAAAATAAACATGCTTAACAAATTTCAAGTATGTGGGTCTAACAATTCAAAAGCAGGAATTTTTTCCAAATCCCTCCTTTATCCCTCAGAATACCTCCTTGGGGGTCATTTTCGCAAAACTCTTCGTTAGAGAAACTTTATTCCGTGAAAGGAACATGTCTACCAATTTTCAAACAGATATGTTTGATAGTTTAAAAACTGAAATAATTATCTATACCTCCCCTTAAGCCTCTTAGGGGTCAATTTTCCCAAAGCCCATTTTGTAACGGATCTCTACTCTATGAAGGGAATCTGCTTACATTTTTAAGACTGTACGTCTGTGACGGCTCTATCTGCGTCCTTCCGATTATCAAACCTTCTTGAGAAATATTGCTAGGGGATCAGATATTAATCAAATTGATAGCGTAACACAGATATTTGGTAATAGTAGTAATTAAAGTGACGATTGGGCACTAGAGATTAGATAGCTAGGAAAGTAGTATATTCCAACCAGAAGTAAGAGTACTGATATTTAAAGTCTTCTCATACTTCGTGTACCTCATTTTTTATCTACGTAGTGCTTCAATTGGGCGCGTCTCTTAATTTTGAACTTGTGTTGTTGATTGTGTGACAAATAAATTGAGTAATTTTGGATATGGCTAGTCTTCCTTGCCTTCCTCCCACATCTCTCGGCTTGGAGGAGAGAATCTCACGCGTCTAAAAATTTAAAAACGGAAATAATTATGTATACCCCCCCCCCTTAATCCCCTCTTGGGGGTCAAGTTTCGTAAAAACTATTTTGTAGCGGATCTCTACTCCATGAAAGGAATCTGCTTACCAAACTTTAAGACTTCATGTCTAATAGTTTAAAATCGGAAATAATTTTGTATAACGCATATGCTTCCCTATTTAAATCGGATGTCGCTTACTTTTTCATTGGTTTTAATTTTGTTTTCATGGAACCCTAATTTTTTCCAAAGTAAAAGTAGCCTAAGTTACTCCTTATAACATCAGCTATCTCTGTCAGTAAAAGTTCCGTAAAAATCTGTCCAGCCGTTTCAAAGATTAGCCAAAACAAACAGACAGACAGGCAAAAATTTAAAATACAAAATTTTGTTTTTATTGTTTCAAATCCCCCTTGGAGCAGGAAAGCCTACACCAAGTTCGTTCGATTTTTCCGCATAAGAATGTCACAAACCAGGTCTTGATCTCCAAACAACTGTTCCAGGGAAATGCCCCAGTAGTCCAGAAGATGAGCAGGAGAAACAAAGAGAGAGCAGTAACAGGTAAAGAAAGACTTTACACCCTCCTGCACTAAGGTCATACCACGTAGGTGAACGTTTCTAAAGCGCGTCAAGGCCGTCTGAAGAGCCCTGAATCTCCTGCACTGTAGAGATAAACCAGGACTCTTAGCTGCGTACCAGTGGTGAGCAGGAGGGTTTCTCCAAGTCAGATATATATTCATTTCAGCTATGAGGAGGGAATGAATTTCAGAATGGCTCAAGACAGAGGAACAGGGGTTAGGGAGATCACAACCTCTATACTAGCCGTATATACATTTCAATGCACTTAGTAAAAAGCTGTTAATTTGAAATTACTAACAGACACTTAAATTTAATTTATTTGCATAGATTGAAAGAGCTCTTCTTTAGATCTTTCAGGCTACAAAACCGTTTCGGTAGCAAAACCGAGTCCGAAGTTTCTGTAACAATACTTGAAAAAAATATTGTGTTCACAAATGAGGTAAATAATAGTTTTGTTGCTCTTACTAGCTTTACAGCTAACAAAAGCTGTAGCTTTTTTTTTCTCTTGTTTGTTTTTTCATTACTTTTAATAGCGCTGTTGTAAAAATTACTTTCGCAAACTTCTTCAACAATGAATTTAAAATTTAAAAAATTCAATAATGCTTCTATTTATTCTAATTTATTAATTTAAACAAAATTCTTTTTTAGATTGACTTATGTAAATTTCATTGCAAAATTCTTTATAGTTATTCTCAGAAAGCACAGAAATATGTCTTCAACTTACAAATATGAATTTCTTAAAGGAAAACCAGTTTCTCCATTGAAGTTAAATTCTGACCATAGTTCGAATAGGAATTGTATTTACAAAGAAACATTACAAGCTACAGATAAAAATAAACCAGTAGACATTTATAAGATATATAGTGGCCCCATTCTTAATCCAAGCATCCAAGCCACAGAACAGCATACGTACTTGAAATCCATTACGAAGACAAATAAACCTGAAAAAGGAGGACTTTGCAAATACTTTAAATCTACTGAATCTGAATATTGTTTTTTCTGTTTACAGGAGTTATTCCAAAAACAAACTAAACTTCGTGAATTTGAAACTAAAATGAAGAAAAATATTGGGGAAGTTAAGAATGTGTTTAGATTATGTGGTAAAAATTAATTAATTTCAGATACGAGTTTTCATTCCAATCCAAAATTGAATTGCCGAGAAAACTAAACGATGATATATTAAGTAATAAGAAAGATTTTTAAAAAATCAGGTAATTTTGGAAGAAGAAAAAGAATCGGATATTGATTTTAAGAACAACTCTACTTATTATGAAATAATTTCTTGCTAAATAACATTCTGATTATTAGAATTCAGAATGCAGAGATAAGTTTGATCAGTTATTTAATGTGAAAGAAAGATAATTTTTGAGCTCAAGAAAACCTTTGGTTCTATTATCTTAATTATCCAGAGATATCACACAAAAGACAATGTCATTTATAACTTCACAATATTTACATCTTATGTTCTAAATGGAAACAGAACTTATATAAAATTCTATTAGTGAATGTTATGAAATGAATTCATAAGATTTATTTTCCTTTTATAAGTTATAATAATAAATAAAAATTGAATAAAACAAAACAATGCGCTTTTAGATTAATGATCAAAATGTATGCCATAACATCACTCAATTGTCATTATCTTTTAACAAAAACCACTAATTTTTAACACAAGTGTTGTAAAAAAAAATTAAGTCATTTCCTACTTAGGTCAACAAAAAAAGTCTTAATTTAGTTATTTTTTTATTAAATAATTACGTTTAATATAAATATGTATTTACATATGACAGAATCACAATGTTAAGTGACAAAATAGAGATTTTCCATTTTCCTTTCTGCATATGGTGTTGGACTATTTTTTTGTTTATTACTGTTTATTCATTAATTAAATTAAATTATTCCAATAAAATAGTATAGTAAAAAGAAATCACATTCTCAGAAATTAGGCTATCTCAGGTGAGATTCAAAACCACTACCTTTGGATTAGAAATCTGACGCGCTATTGAATGTGCTATAGGGACAAAACGAACGATTTTCCTTTTTATACATGGTGTTGGACTAATATTTTTGTTTGTTTCTTTTTATTCATTAATTAAATTTTTACTTTTGAATTAATACTAAGTTGGGGAAAAAGAAATCCATTATTTTTGCATGAAATTCAAGACTTTATTTAACATGTTTCGGATTGTCCGATGTGAGTCAAATATGCACCAATCTGTTGTATAATTTGTTGCCATTTTAAAGGTACCTTCATAATGCCTCTCAAAGAAATCTTGGTTCTTATTGGCGAAAAACTCTAGCAATTGATTCTCACAAATTTGTCTTGATCCCAATTTCTTATCATTCAGGAAGTTTTTTAATGCGAGAAAAAGGTGGCAATCACTTGGTGCCAGGTTTAAACTATATGGTGGATACATTAAAACTTCCCAACCAAACTCCCACAGTTACTGGCGAGTTTCTACAGACATGAGTAGCCTGGCGTTGTCCTGATGGAATACAACACCTTTTCTGTTGGCCAATTCTGGCCGTTTCTAGTCTATCACTTGCTTCAAACGGTCCATTTGTTGACAGTAGGGATCTGAATTTAATGTTTGGCCATACGGAAGCAACTCATAATAAATTATTCCTTCCAGTCCTTCCAAATACACAGTAGAACCTTCCTGGTCGTTATTCCAGGTTTGGCCACCGTTTGAGCTGCTTCACCGCACTTTGACCACGATCGTTTACACACAATATTGTAGTATGTGACCCATTTCTCATCCCCAGTCCCCATCCGTTTAAGAAATGGGTTAATTTCATTCCGTTTGGCCGAGGCTTCGCAGATGGAAATTCGATACATCATGTTTTTTGGCGTTAATTGGTGTTGCACCCAAGCATTGAGCTTCTTTTTGAATCCAGCTTTGCGCAAATGATTTAAAACTGTTTGATGGTCGATCTTCAGCTTCTGAGTGATACTACGAGTACTAACATGTCGATCAACTTCGATTATTTCTGTGATTTTATCGACATTTTCGACGACGAGCCTGCCTACGCGAGGTGCATCTTTAACATCAAAAGTGCCTGAACAGAATCGACGAAACCAAAATTGCACGTAATTAGCTGTTACAGTATCGCACCATAAACATAATTCACAATTTCAGCCACCTGGCTTGCATTTTCGCCTTTATCAAAGAAAATGTATAAAATGTACCGTATTTTCTCTTTGTTGACTTCCATTTTTAACACCCTGTAACTCACAACTGAATGGACGAAAAAAAAACAGGAAAATACTTTTTTTAGTGTGAAATATCACCTTGACAACGAGCATAAACTTGAAATTGTTTGATCGATACTTCACGAGATATCAACACTACAGCCATCTGCCGAAAAAATAATGGATTTCTTTTTCCCCAACCTAATATTTGAAAAAACTGTATTAACATCAAGTGTCATCCACTACAAGTTTAAAAAAATGTATTTAAACTTAAGTGGATGAATAAAAAGTATTTTATGAATGACTGAAAATTTGAACAAGATATATGTATATATATACATATACTAGCTGGATGACCCGGCGTTGCACGGGCTTCTTCAAGTGTACAGCTTCATGCCTTGAAAAATTCCCCTTTCCTTTCAATGTCAGCACTTCCTAGTGTGCGTGTTATTTCTATATTAATGTCATTAAAATACTCTTTTTCGAAGTTTTTTCCACATCTTTGTCCTGTTGGGCGGGTTTGTTTTCTCGTCACTTAGCTCGGCATTGCAAAGGCTTTTTCCGTGGGTACAATTTTATGCCTATGGAAATTTTCTCTTTCTCTCTGGACACCAGTGTGTGTGTTACTGAGCGATGTCAGTGATTTCTATATTTAAGTCATTTCAATCCCTTTTTCAGAAATTTCTTTCGCTTCTTCTCTTTGTCAGACAGGTTTCTTTTCCCAGGGTTCAGCCCAGCGTTGTATGGGTTTTTTCAAGTATAAAGCCCCCTTTTTTTCACCGAGGGATAAAATCTTTTTTTTTTTTTTTCAAATTTCTATTTTCGATTAAAAATTTACAAAGCTAATCCAGTTTTGTTCTCAAGAAAACAGATAATGTACGATTTTTTTATTAAATAAATAATTTAGTAATAAATAATAAAACGCAATATAACTTTAATTCTTAAAAAAATTATTAATTTATATCAATTTTCGTTAAATAATGAATCAAAAAATATGTACTGTTAGCTATGAAACGATTGCTTTTATCTGGATGTTTGATTTTTTCGATTAAATATAAATAACTGTGGAAAAAGAACAATGGGGAGGGAGCCTAAAAATTTGTTTACATTCCTTGTATAAAAAAGATTTAAAAGGAAATAGTACTATTTAATAAAAACAGGGCAGCATTTTCCTGTATTTTAAGGTTTTTCAGTAAATTATTTCTCTAAAAGAAAATTATCAGTTGCGGTTTATTATTAAAAACTAAGATCGTATTAATTAATTTTTACATGAAACAATAAATACTTTCTTAAAATTCAAACAATAAATTGGATTTGGAAAATTCATTATTTACAGTTATTATAAAAGAAAAAAACATAAAAAAAAAACACATCTTTTTATCTGACAGAAAAATCTTTTATCTGCTTACGTACTCTCCGTAAGTTGTTCATCCGCACATGCATTCCGCTATAAGCGCTTAAACTCGTGTGTTCTGATGTAGCTTTCCAATAATTAACTATTACTGGCATTTGGCAATTTTTCCAATTTTTTTTGTTGTATTTTTACGTCTCCCCTAGACGGAAAAAATACATCTTTTTTAAAAAAATATTTTATGTATAAAGAGAAAGAGAGAGAAGCAGAATTTTTTTTATTACAAAATTCCAAAATTTTTGTGAAGTTTTACAATATTTTGTTTCAAATTAACTTGAAAGCGTTGTAAAAGGTTAAAAAAATGTACCAATCTGCTTGAAAAATAGTTTTATGTTTTTTGGGGAATTTAAATTAGAAAAATTTAAAACCTTGTAGAAATTGAGATTTTAGTAATATATTTCAAGTTAATCTCACATGTTGAAAGCATTTATTTTTTAAACAAAGTTATTTAATACAGTCCATAGAGCAACGTCATGAAATTCCATTTTGGCTGAAAACTGATTTTCGATGCCAACTTTTATCATTGTTGCAACAATAACAGTGTCATAACAATGCAGACAAATCAAAGTTGGCGCCAAAAACTGGTTTTAATTAATATCTTTTTAACTAATTGATATATGGGGCCGAATTGTGAATCTAAACCATTCTCGAATCCACTTGAACCCCCACAAAAAATGTCATCAAAATCTCTCAATCCGTTTAGGAGGAGTTCAGTCACATACACACGCATAGAAGAATTATATATATATAAAGATAGGGAGAGTGTGAATTATATAATAGTAAGAATTGAAAAAGAGAGAAACCGAGTAAAAATCATGCTTAAATCTATTACTTTATTGTAGTTACTCTATTAAATGTTGTGAGAGCATTTAAAAACGCGATTATAATAATTTTGATTTATTTTGTTTGAATTTTAATGTTACTTTAAGAACCACGCGAGGATTTTGAAAATGATCTCATAATTCTCTGAATCACAATGTTAACAAAGACAATACTTGAGTTGAAACTTTTTATACCCATTTTCAACACCACATAACGAGAATAATTTAAGTGGCAGTTTAGCTTTCCATGTATCCCCCCTGTCCTGCTCAATGATTTTTTAAAGCAGTGCTCTGCAACCTTTATATCACTGCAGACCGGTCAACATTTGATAATTTTACCGTGGCCCACTGAGGGTGGGACACGTTTATTGTTCATATTTTAGATTGTTTTGATTTAACAATTTTAATTTAGTTACATTTAAATATATATTCAGAATAAAATACAGTTACACCGAAAATGAATAAAAGTGATTTAGTGTGGGATATGAAGTGATTTCCGTGGAAAGTTGTGTAAATCCGAGAGAAATGCACCACTTTAAATAAAATGGCAAGAGTTTAATGTTCTTTAGGTGGACCGGCATCATTTGACCACTGCTTTAAGGGAATCAAAATTTTATTCGAAATGAAGGAGTCGAAGAACTTTATTTTAAAAATTCACTCATAGTGCACATATTTAAATAATTATGAATATCAATCAAGGACTATATTCCATGATTATAAAGTTTCTTTATATATTCATGCAATGATGCATGTATCAATATTTAAAAGAACTGTCTAAAATAGCCGTGGCTACAAGTTGAAGTTTGCTTTATAGTGGATATTTAGCCGCATCAAGTTACACTGCTGGCCACCGTAAATGCAACACCCTGAAGGAAGCATGCAAATAACATGAAATTTACAACATCCATTAGCGGAGGTGAGATATGCCAATGATTAGAATTTCAGCGCAGACACACATTACGCACTCCTGTCGCACCACCTCAAATCGCTATTTAAGGCTTGGAGATTTCGACGATTTCAAGTTCGGCAATTGTGTTTTTCTTGTGGATTTTTCAAAAAACCATCAGTTATGTCTCGTAGAAAACAGCGATCAGCTTTTGATCAAGTATCCGAGTTCGAAAGAGGAAGGATAGTGATCGTAATTAACTTTCAGGGAAATCAGAATTGGGGTTGGACGAAAACAAACAACTGTAATGCGGATATGTGACCGTTGGATGCAGAAGGGTACGACAGATCGACGTGGTCGATCGCATTCACCTCAGTGCACCACTTCACGTGAGAAGAGGCAAATTGTGCACATGGCAGTGACGGATCGCTCAGTCAAATCACGAACCGTAGCACAGCACATTGCGTCTGTAACGTATCATTCAGTGTCTGCGCGTACCATTCGACGCCGATTAAAACAGAGTGGTCTGTCCGCAAGACGTCCATTGCTTGGTCTACCCTTGACGCAGAACCACAGACATCGCCGCCGCCAATGGTGTGATGAAAGAAGGATATGGGTGGCAAAATGGAATGAAGTTGTCTTTACTGACGAGTCACGCATCTGTCTGCAACACCACGATGGTCGGACTCGAGTCTGGTGACACCGTGGAGAGAGGATGCCGAACAGCTGCGTTATGCACCGCCACACTAGTTCTGCACCGGGTATTATGGTATGAGGTGGTATTGGATATCACTCTCACACTCCTCTAATACGCATTGCCGGTACTTTAAACAGCCAGCGCTACATCTCCGAGGTGTTGGAGCCAGTTGTCCTTCCTTACCTTCTGGGCTTGGCCACAGCCATATTTCAACAGGATAATGCGCGACCACACGTGGCACGCATTTTCCAAAGGTTCTTCATCAATCACCAGATTGAATTGCTTCCCTGGCCGGCTCGCTCTCCGGATCTTTCGCCGATAGGAAACATGTGGTCCATGGTTGCTCAACGATTGACCCAGATTACACCCCCATTTGCTACATCAGATCAACTTTGGCAACGTTTGAATGCTGCTTGGTCTGCTGTACCCCAAGAACACATCCAAAGTCTCTTTGAATCAATGCCGAGGCGTGTAGCAGCGGTGATCTCCAGCAATGACGGCTACTCTGGCTACTGATTCTGGCAGGAACCACACTTCACAGAAGTCTATAAATTTAATCATTTGATACTAGGTCAACATGTCATCTACAAAATAAATTTTGTTGTGTTATCTCTTGTCTTTCTTGGTGTTGCATTTACGGTCGCCAGCAGTGTGTCATAAAAACGTCATCCAGGATCGAAGTTTGTTAAAAAGATCAGGTATGGTAATATAATTTTTTAAAAAAATAATTCGATAATATATTTAAAAAAAAAGGAACATTTAAATTACTCATATTTAAACCAAATCAAGTTCATTCCTTTTACATACACTTGAACCAAAAATTATAAACGATACTTAATGCAGTTATTAGTACTACAACTGGGGGAAATACTTATAATTCTATTTTATTTTTCGTGAAAAATATTTCAGGAATGCAAGATACATCTTTACAAGCTCTTGTCATAACTCTGTATTTTATTGTTTTTTGTTTCATGTTCCAAAAACTTATATTCAGTATAATATTTCGATATAAATAAGTATAATAGTTTTTATAAACATATTTCTCTTTAAACACAAGTAATATAAAAAAAATTTGAGTCAATTCCTACTTAGATCAACAAAGAAAATTTTTATTTTAGCTACTTTTTATTAAATAGTTACAATAGTCGCCCAACCGGTATAGCGGTTAACGACGCTGACTGCGATGCCGCAGGGACTGGGTTCGAATCCCGGAGAAGACATGGATGTTTGTAAATGTATAGTGCCTTTGCGGCACGGGAGTTCTCTAAATAGCCGTTAAGCCACAAGTCCTCTCATGTGGTTGGTGGAAGGGGAGGAGAGGTGGGAGGCCCCTGACCACCCCCAGGGTTTCCTCCCTCTAAGTTGTGGTGGAACTGAGGAACTAAGGCTAACGACAGACGTAAATTCTAGCCCTTAGTCATGATGAATTTCGCGGGCCTCCCTTGGCATGAGTCACAACAAATTGTTACAATTAATATAAATATGTATATACATATGACAGAATCACGACATTAAGTAGTAATTAATTTTTATTAATTATCATTAAAGTATCGTATTGTCATCTAAAACAATCGTGTATATAAAATTTCAGTTCAACTGAATGCTTTAAAACGTGAGAAAAAAACCCTTTTCAAGTTTTGACATAAGTCACCAAAAATGATGCCAACGTGGCTGCATTTGTAAACATCGGTGGTACAACTGTCGTACCAGAAATTTTTTTGTCACTCGCATCGGCGCTGGTACGACTGTCGTACCAAGGCTTTAGAGAGAATTCTTCCCCCCACCCTTTTTTTCTGCACATCCTTTTACGATCTTCCCTGACCCGTTTTATGACTTTGCTTCTATTGTCCATAATTGGGTGGGTTATTTTTCGCCAACATTTTGCGCATTCCTTATCATTGGCGACATTTAGGAACAAGTTTCGACTTTAAAATCTTAATATATATAAATCTCGTGTCACAATGTTTGTCCTCAATGGACTTCTAAACCACTTAACCGATTATAATAAAATTCGCACACCATGTGCAGTTCGATCTAACTTGAGAGATAGGATAGTTTAAATCTCCAATTATAGTCGCAATTTTAATTTATTGCTAATTATTGTCTGTTATTATTTGACAGTCACAATTATCTGTTAACTCCAAATGATTCTAACAGATGTCGATACCTTTCGACTGAGTTGAGTAAGTAATCAATAGATGGCGCTGCTATGGTAAATCTACGAACGTGTCATATAAGCTATATTTTAATAGCATACTTACCACGTGTTGTTGACGCTATAAAATTAATTAAATTTATTTTGTAGTGAACGAAATACCGTATAATTCAATTATTTCCACTTTTTAAATTTTTGGTGTTAGCATAGCCGGCCACGTGTTACTTAGACTGATGTAAGTATTATCAAATAATTATAAAATTTAATTAAAATGTCAATGCAAAAATATGATACACAATTTCCTACACTTTTTCAATAGTTGTACAAATATTTTTTTATTGTTTTCATTTAACCGCTATTAAAAATATTTAGCACTTATTATTTCAATGTGCTATGATAACAAGTTTTTCAGATTTTTTCTTATATTTAAACGATTAAATTAGTATTTCAATTCTTATTGAAATTATTATTTAAACTCTATAATTTAAATATGTACATGTCAGTATTATCACATAATTATAAAAGTTAATTAGAATGATTTTCAATTTTTTTTTCTCATATTTAAACGATAATTTATTATTTTCAGTCAAATGCCACGGAAAAAATCTAACCTCAACAACGCGAGCACCAGAGAGGCACGACGCAAACGTATTAAAAGAGCCCATCAGTTGGCAGAACAAATTGAATCAAGAAATATAGCACAAAGAATCAGTACAGCAGAAGGTCATGCACAAGAATCTCAAGAACAGTGTAACGAACGTCTTCAAGAGAATATCATAAGAACAAGAGCAGCAGGAGAACGAGACATAGCCACAGTAGGAGCACAGGAACAATAATTTCAATTTACACATGTAAGTAATATCACATAGTTTTATAAAAGTTAATTAATATATCAATGAGAAAATGGCACAAAACTCCCCACACTTTTTCAATAATTGTACAAAAATTTTTATATTATTTTTATTTAATCTCTATTGAAAATTATTTTGCACTTATTATTTCAATGTTAAATTATTATTTTCAGTCAAATGCCACCGAAAAATCTAACCTCAACAACGCGAGCAGCAAAGGGTCGCGACGCAAACGTGTTGAAAGAGCTCAGCAATTACCAGAACAAATCGAAACAAGAAATGCAGCTCAAAGAATCAGGACTGCAGAAAGTCGTGCACGAGAATCTCAAGAACAGCGTGACGAACGTCTGCAACAGAATATTACGAGAACAAGAGTGGCACGAGAACGAAACATAGCTACAGTACGAGCACTAGATCGACAAAGGCAACGGATCAGCCGCTCATGAACACGTGCATCATTCGTTCGGCTTGCTTTTGAATATGCACCAGATATTAACTACTCAGCGCATTCAAAAATTGCTATCGGTGGAATGGATAAAGTATGTCAATATTGTCATGCATTGAAATTTCGGAATGAAGCAGCCGGCATGTGCTGCGCATCAGGAAAAGTTGTGCTGTCACCTCTACCCGCTCCGCCGGAGCCTTTATTATCCCTTCTTACTGGCAATTCAGATGATTCCAAATTATTTTTGCGTAAGATACGCAAATTTAATTCATATGCGAGTACAATTGCAAAATGATCCATCAGCACAAATATTTTCCGAACAACTACTACATATTGGGAACGGTAAAATAGAACTGCAACTAAATACGCAATGCATTAAACTACCAGACAATTTTTGCACTGTTGTTCAGGATAAAAATGAATTGATTCAGAGTATTTTCCCGGATATACAGAATAATTATTTGAATCATGAATGGCTTAGTCAACGGGCGATTTTGGCAGCCAAAAACGTTGATGTTGATGAAATTAACTTCCAGATACAACAGTTGTTACCAGGCGATCTGATGTCTTTTAAATCAATCGATACTGTTGTTGATGAAAATGAAAGTGTAAATTTTCCGATTGAATTTTTAAATTCATTAGATATCCCTGAATGCTGCCACCACATAATCTTCGATTAAAGATTGGTTCCCCTATTATTCTCCTCCGTAATTTGAATCCACCTCAATTATGTAACGGTACGCGTTTGGTAATCAAAAAGATCACCGGAAACATTCTTGAAGCAACCATTTTGGCTGGGAAGTTTAAAGGAAAAGTGGTCCTGCTGCCACGTATTCCGATGATACCATCAGATTCTACCATACCCTTCAAAAGGCTACAGTTTCCAATTCGTTTAGCTTTCGCCATGTCTATAAATAAATCTCAAGGTCAAACAATGTCCATTTGTGGTTTAGATTTGGAAAATCCATGTTTTTCTCATGGGCAACTATATGTTGCGTGTTCACGTGTTGGGAAACCGTCGAATCTATTTGTGTTAGCTAAAGACAGGTTAATCAAAAACATTGTGCACCGATTGGTGTTAAATTAAATTGAAATTGAAAGTATTTATAATTCAAAAAAATAGATATTAATGTTTAAAAGTTTAAGACTGTCTGCCTTGCATACCTCATTTATGAGTTTAAGCGTCACATGTTATTTACTGTATTATACTGTATTATACTTATATTTGTTATAAAATAAATAGAAATAATAAATCTGATAAATTTTTATTTTGTACCTATTGATTTCTGCTTAATATCAAGTGTAAGAACATTTTAATTAATTGTGTTCAACGTACTTCCCCTTCAAATCTCAATCCAGTGAATTTGTATACCAACATCAACATTTTCGTCTTTGTTCGTAAATAATTTCATTGTACTAAAGGGTTATAGTAGTAGAAAGTCAAATAAGGAGTCAAATTAGATTGTTTACTATAATGTAATATAACAAAAACTTTAGCCACAGCAACGCGTGGCCGGGTCAGCTAGTATATATATATATATACTTCATTCGATGACTATACGTTGTCTGAGCAACATAGTTTTCTTTTTATCTTGCTGTTCCTTCTATTTTTTAGAATGCCCCGAAAATTTCTTACACAAATCGAGATCGAGAATTTGATGAAAAATTTAGATGAAGAAAATTTTGATGATAGTGATTCAGAATTTGAAGATGAATTTGAAAATAGTATTTTGGAAAATAATGAGATTGAATTAGATGTATCAGCTAATTTTGATGAGGAAGCTGATGGCTTATTCTCATGGAAAGAGGTAGAAGGCTCGGAAATGATAAATGTATTGCCATTTTCTAGCAAAGTTGGATTGAAAGTTGATGCTATCAGTTTCAAAACTGAAAACGATTTTTTTAAACTGATGTTAACAGACGAAATTTTAGCAGTTCTGGTTGAAGAAACTAATAGATATGCATTTGATCTACTTAACCTTCATGGAGAATCATCTGATAAAAGAAAGCATGCATCTTCATGGAAACCAACCGATAAAAATGAGATTTTAAAATTTCTTGGCCTTATTTTATTGATGGGATACATCGAAAAAGATAGCATACAGGATTATTGGACAACTGATAATCTGATAGAAACTCCGATTTTCAGAGAAGTGATGCCCCGAGATCGTTTCCTAATGATTTTAAAATTCTTACACTTTTCTGATAATAGTTTAAAAGAAAGCAGAGATTCTCCAACTTACGACAGATTGTGGAAAATACGAAAAGTTTTTGATTCTTTTAACAGGATATTTAAAGAAGTGTATGATCCCACAGAAAATTTATCTTTCGATGAAGTTATCATTAAATTTAAAGGAAGAGTGTTATTCAAACAATACATTCCAAAAAAACGCAAACAGTGGGGTTTGAAAATGTATAAAATTGCAGATGCCACTGGCTATATTTATGATATGAGAGTATATCTAGGTAAAGATAAAAAAGAAAACCTTTCAACATCTGCTTCCTATAACGTTGTATATACAATGACAGATTGTATAAAAGGTAAAGGTCATAAAGTCTTTATGGATAATTTCTTTTCCTCGCCGGAACTTTTTCGAGACCTTTTAAAAGAAAGAAGTATTAACTCCTGTGGAACTGTGCGATCTAATAGAAAACATTTTCCAAAGGATCTGGCTCCTTGTAAAATGAGACAAGGTGATGTTGCCGTGAAATTTTGTAATGGAATGACAGCATTGTGTTGGAAAGATAAGAGGCAAGTATATATGCTGACCAATATGCACAGCCCCCGAAACGAATTAATCACTGAAGAACGAAAAAGATTTAAAAAAAAAATTTGATGGTGACGTTTCTCTATGCGAAAAAGAAAAATTAACAACTACCAAGCCAAAAATTGTGGCAGATTACAACAAGCATATGGGATATGTTGATTTAGGAGACCGCATGTCATCCACCTACTCTTTTGCTAGACGAACTAGAAAATGGACAAAAAATTATTCTTTAGCCTCATCGATATTGCTGTTCTGAATGCTTTTCTAATGTTTAAATCATGCCGAACTTCGTCAAAATTCAGTTTAAAAGAATTTAGAATGAATTTAATTACATCTCTAATAGGAAAAATAAATCATAAAAATGCAAAGCATTCAGTAACAAAAAGTTAGTTAGGACAAATGATAATACATTTTCTCATTGGCCATTTGACGAAAAGAAAAGAAGGTGCGCTTATTGCGCGAAAAAATGTACAAAAAAGAACCACTGTAATCTGTAAGTCATGCAATGTGGCTCTTTGTATTGACCAGAACTGCTTCGAAGATTATCACACAATTTATTTAAAACTTTCTTAACACATAAACCAATAAAAATAAAAGACCAGAGTTCAAAATATTAAAACTGATACATTTTTTAAAAAATAAAACGAAAAATAAAAAAAGGCTCTTTTTAAGAGCCAAAAATTTCAAAAAGTAGAACTCAGTTTCACAAACAGATATTTCAAAAACATGCTTACAAAAGCTTTCAATTTGAGATATAAATTTCTCTTAGAAACAAAAAAGTACCGTAAAAATAAAATTAAAACAAATTAATACATTTTTTCAAGATTAAACATTCATAAAACCAGTTGTTAATTCTGTCGAGGTTCGAGTGAGTGAAGATTAACGTCGCACTGTTCAGGTACACGAGTGCTTTTGGAGACGAACCTCATAATTTTGAACCATTCTCAAGTAACGAGGACGACACCTGAGCTGGCATTCCCCCTCTCCTAACTACCACACCAACGGGAGGACGTTTGAGCTCTCAACAGATTTAACGTGCATCGCTCCCCAACACGGCGGGTCTTTCGTGGTACTGGGCTCAAACTCATGACATGCCTGCCATGATCCGATGCCTGGACCACTAGGCTACCGCAACCCTCTGTCGAGGTTCGAAGTCACCATGTTGGTATGGTGTGAAAGTTTGGTGAGAGGGTCAGATTTCTGAAGTGCAGCCCCAGTAGCCTTTATATTGCTATAGAATGCGATGTTATTAAAAACTCAAATCTAATTAATCACAAAATATTTGGAGTACATTTATTGTTATTATTTTTTCGTGCAATAAAAGGGCGCTAATTCAAAAATTAAAATGTTTAGAAAAATGTCCTACATGTTGTTCTTAAAGTTTTTACATATTTCATCGAATATTTTTGAAAATTTGAGGAGTTTTTTTATTACATGGTTTAATTATTGTTATTAAATATGTAAACTGCTTTTTTTAGAGTGAAGTAAAACATTTAGTATAATAATGTTATGCTTATTTTCTTAAAGTTTTTCTTCTGTTAGAAATTCTGTCGAATAATTTTAAAACATGGGGTGGATCTTTTTATAACATGATTTTCATTATTGAACTTGAATATATAAGCTGCAATAATTATACCGAAGGTAGCATGTGTACACTTACTTTTAACAGATTTATTACATAACTACCTACTTACCTATTTTACAAAACATATATATAAATGCAAGCATCGATATTATTGCGAGTTTATAATTAAAATATACTACTCTCAGAGGGTGTTGTCATTAAGCTCTGATTATAGAAGCTATGAATTAAATATTCGGCGTATTTAAATAATATTTTAACGTTTTACTAGAACAAATATTTTAGTAATATATGATTGTCAACTTTTAAAATAATTTACGTAAGACACAACTGTAATGATATCTTAGTATTTAACGCTAAATGATTATTTACTGGTTTTTTGGAACATGAAAATATTTTACATAACAAAAGAAATATTTTACAGAAAAAAGTTTTATAAACTTTTAAATCATTTTATCATACAAATGATTATATTGTAAAGACCCTTTTTTAAACTTTCTATAATAGTTTTCTCATACTAAAACAATGAATACAATAAAAATCTTGTTCTACTCTCATAGTACTTCTGAAATGCTATTCATCAAACTCTAGAAAATATCTATTTTAATTTCAGATTTTACTTAAAAAAAAACAAGAAAAAACAACAAAATATTCATTAGAAAATTTACAGGTCGTTCAATTCAAAATGGGTATTTTGGATTTAGAATTTTAAAAAAATCTATTTTTTGATATAATAATGCGCCAAATATTGCGATTTTCCGTACTCCTGAAAGATCCCTGACTAAAATTTGGCAACCCTTCCCTCTTTCTTTGCAAAGTGTGAAACCTTTTACAATACCAGGAGGGGAGAAAATGGTCAAGCAGGACCTTCCCGAGGGGGAAAGAAATTTCCTGCTCGGATTCGAATGCGCCGAATGGAAGGGAAATTTTACCTCAGCGAATGCCGAATTGTAAAGGTTAAGCCACAAGTCCTCTCATGTGGTTGGTGGAAGGGGAGGAGAGGTGGGAGGCCCCTGACCACCCCCAGGGTTTCCTCCCTCTAAGTTGTGGTGGAACTGAGGAACTAAGGCTAACGACAGACGTAAATTCTAGCCCTTAGTCATGATGAATTTCGCGGGCCTCCCTTGGCATGAGTCACAACAAATTGTTACAATTAATATAAATATGTATATACATATGACAGAATCACGACATTAAGTAGTAATTAATTTTTATTAATTATCATTAAAGTATCGTATTGTCATCTAACACAATCGTGTATATAAAATTTCAGTTCAACTGAATGCTTTAAAACGTGAGAAAAAAACCCTTTTCAAGTTTTGACATAAGTCACCAAAAATGATGCCAACGTGGCTGCATTTGTAATTCTTTAAATAATTAGTTTTAATTAATTAATTTTCATTAATTATAATTAAATTACTGTATTGTCATTCAAAATAATCATATATATTTAAAGTTCAGCTCAATTGAGCGCTTTAAAATGTATTTTATTACCGATTGAAAATTCCACTAAGATAAATAAATACGTATATAGAGAGTGTGAGCAAAAGTAGTACGAATTGAAAAACGTAGTACATAAAGAACCCTAGGCATTGAATGAGTGCTAGAGGTTTTAAAGTTTCATTTATTCAACCTGTATTCTGTGCAAGTAAAATAATAATTCTCAAACGTTGATTTTTTTGAAATAACAAACCTACCTATTCTTCCGTAATAAATTTTTCAAACTAATAAAATTTTAATACAAAGTTTATAAGAATATGACACTTGTGTGCAGATATACACTTATCGTATTATTCATCTTAGTTACAAAAAATATAATGACAGTAGAAGTAAAATTAGTCCTATTAATCCAATGAGCAACTTGATGTTATTTCTAAAATTATTTTTTTGTGTAAACTGATGTCACAACTATATGATAAGTAGTAGGTTATGTAACTATAAACATACATATTGATCAAACTTCTGAAAACCTTAGTATTCTCTCGTATCAATCAACACTGATCAAATGTAAAAAATTATATTTTTAATAAAAATATTAATAAAACATAAATGAGACGCGCTTTCACTCACAAATATCATTTTGATCGTAAAGATATATTACTAGAATCATCCCTTCTAAAAGCAAATTGTGATGGGAAAGCTACTACATATATAATATTACAATACTATATATCCATATGGACTAAACACCATGCACACACATATTTTGGAAGAAATACCATACAATGCACTAAAAAAAGGTAATAATGAGTATGTTTATAAAAATGCTAGTAATTAAAAAACTAACAGAATAAAAAAAAAAAAAAGGTAAAAGAAATGAAAAAGTTAAAAAGGGGGGAGAGACGCAGCTTTTAAAATTACAGAAATCTGTTGCAATGTTGAAAAGATATTAAATCTTAAGCAAATCATACATTTTATATTCAACGTGAACAAGAAATAAGCCTAAATAAAGATATTCTAAAAATAACAATTTTATTGAATTCCAGATTTTGCATTTAATTAAAGTTATTAATAGTGTCCTAATTCACGCATGCAATATAAAAAAAAGTGAAATTGTTGAATAATCTGCAAAAAAAATAGTGTACTATTATTTTTTTTTCAGAAGTAAATCTTATAAAAATATTAACTTAATAAAAAAATAGAAGATATTTTTAACAAATTAGCAAATCTAACATTAAAAAAAGTTTCAAATGCATTAAAAATAGAACGAAATTTTTAATTACTTATTTAAACTAAACTCTGTGGTGCAACAGCCTATGATGGGCCAACACCTACTTTGCTCATCTCAGTTTTCGTGACCTTGGGCACTGAGGTGCATGAGCAGATGTTCCAGTCACAAGTAGTCAAACACTCTGACGCGAAACCTCCAGTGTTCAGTTCAAAATCACACAAGTTTAGTGCTCATTTATCAACGCACTGAAGGGATGAAAGGCTGAGTCGACGTTTCCCAGCCAGTGGCGAGGAAGAGTGATACGCTACTACTTCACCACGGGGTGTCATAAAACCAATTTACAAATAAAAATATTTATAACTCTCAGGATTATTTTGAATTTAAAAGTAAGCATCATAAACATGTTGATATACAGGTGATTTTAATATAGTAAAGAACAAAATTCTTAGAGAAATCATAAATAAAACCACAGGATTTAGATTACTAATTTCTAATAATAATTTTGCTATTAAACCACAAATTTCTTAACATATTGAAAATTTTATTACAAAAATTGTCATTGGATATTTTTTTCTGTTTGTAGCTTTTAATGAAATTCAATATTCTCAAAGAATTAAGGATATTGAACAATGTAATCGTGAATAATATTACTTAGAAACATCAAACTATAAATCTTAAAATTTCAAATATATTTTGTAATAGTATGTGATGATAGTTCAAAGCAATTTTGCAATGATTTGCAAATATTTTTTTAAATTTTTATAAACACTTTTAAGACAATAAAACATTTATAAATCAATATTTAACTTAAGAGAAATCTGTATAAACGTATCTATGCAGCTCATAAAATATTAGGTTTAAATATAAAGGACATTTTAATTTCCCACACATTTTTCTTGCTCCAAAATTTGATAAAAATCCTATTAAAAAAATTTAGAACTTTTACCAAAACTTTTAGCACTTACTTAATAAATCCTAGTAAAAAGCTACAAAGTTTATTTCAGCACGCTTTAAAAAACTTTAATAGCTCCTCTATTTCTGTTAAAAATAGTAAAGATATTGTCGAATCCATGCAAAGTAAAAACATACTTTCTATACGTAACTGTGATTTTGAAAATTTATTTAATTTCATTAATATAGAAAACATAATTAAGGTTCTCAAACAAATATACAATTAAAAAATTGATAAAATTTTAATACAATTGTTCAACTCGCATTGTGAAAAAACAAATCAAGGGATTACCCACAGATGGATCTGGTAATAATTGACTGGATAATATAGATCTGCTTTACTATGAAACTGATAGTATTTTTTTAATTCTTGTCACATGCATAAGTACATAGATGATACAATTATATTTAGTAATTAATTAGATTATGTCCCTAACTTTAATTTTTATTCTGATTAATTGAATCTAAGAAAAATCGATTATGAAAAAAACAAAGCAGATATTTTGAATTTACAATTAAATACTAATAATCATTTTTGAAAAAAAAAAGTAGTTATGATAAAAGTGAGGCATTTAATTTTAACATCATTAAAGGGTTCTTTTGGAATAATAATATCCACTCCTCTATTTTTAGAGATATTATACTTAATTAAGAACAAAGAAATAATGATCCAGTTACTAATCTCACAGAAAAACTAGATAATAACAAGAAGTTTCCTGATAACTATTTAGAGCGTTATTATATCCTTATAACCTTCTTTATACATATTCTCTTAAAAATAATGCAAATAATAAACTACCATAATTATATTTTTTATATTCTTTCCTTAATATATTTTTAACTTTCAATTTTTCAGTTTCTCTCTTTTTAAAAAAAAAATATATATATTTGAATATTTTAAAATAGTTCCAGACTTGTTATATAGATGGCACCATTACTGTAGAGGGCAACTTGTTAATGTAGTCATTTCCGTTTTCACAAATCACATATTCATTCCATTTTTTTTTTATTTTACTTTTTGGAAACGTTAGGTATGTTTTTGAATTTCTGATTGCTCTCTTTTAGTGTATTTCTATATTACTTTATTCTATTTCCATTTTCATAATACTCTTCTACGTATGTCACATTCATATTATTTGATTAAGGCATAAAAAAAAAAAAAAAAAACTGATATTCAGTACTTAAGTTTTTGTTTTTTTATTATTTTTTTGTGCTATTTTGCAAAAATTTCTACTGAAAGAGGATTGGTAGAATTCTATAAAACAGGAATCATTCTACATCTCGGCCCTAAGTCTGTGACAGCTTTAGAAAGCATAATATTTATGCATTTTGTTCCAATGACTTTTTCTCATTCTTTTAATCTGTCTCATGTTTCAGGTTCTAAATTTCAGAATTTTATCTCCTTCTTATTTGTCGGTTACTAAACCAACATTCTTTTGCTGTATGATAATTACATATATGTGAGTATGTGTGATATGAAACTAAATGCATGATTTATCCTTTTAGAGCTATTTATGCTTTATATGTATATATTTGTTTCGAAATTGACAACAAAAATTTTATTTTACGTTAGACTTTGCATGTAGGCAACATAAATTTAATTTAATGTTTAGCTTTGTATATTTGCAACAGTTTCTGTGTCTGGTTCTTATTGTAATGTCGACCTTTCAAACAAACATACTCAAGCGACTGCACTAAACTACGCATATTAGTTTAGAGAAGTTCTATTCGTTGTTATTCGCATCTATATGATTTGTACAGCTCAGTTGCATACTCTGGCTTGATATGCATACTTACTATAAATAATATGGACGGAATATGTAATCTAGAATAACATGATTAAGTAAAATAACATAACATTCAATGAAAAGTTGTTGCTGTTATTAATCGTAAAGGATCATGAAATAATTCTAACATTTTATTTATGTAACAAAAATGTGCAGATATAAAACGAGCAATTTTTTTAACCCACTTAGAGCTGGTACAAGTTCGGACTGCACCCGCCGCCACTGCGTTGAATATACAAAGTAATAGACAGGGTCGTTTTGAACCTTTCTAGTTCCCGGCACTTCTAATTTTTATGCTCTCACACTATTTCCAGAGCAACCCCTCCTTCAGTTCTTACCCTGCTAGTTTTGGTTCGAGACGGATTTCTCCTTAACTATCTTACATTTTCCCCTCTCTTTGTTTTTTGCTGTTTGGAGAGTCTTTCCATTATACACTCCCTGTAGACTCATCGTGTCTCTGGATTGGCAACCGAAAGTCGCAAAGAAGGGATAGTGACCTGGTTTGGTCCCTCTTGTTCATTTCTTACTGTATAGCATCACGGACCACCCTCCCACTCTTTTGTATATTAGTACAATAAATAAATTAAATTGCTTGCAATTATAGTATAGAGTATATATTATTGTGGGCCGTGGGTAGCCTAGTGGTTAGAGCATCGGACTCCAGACCGGAAGGCCTGGGTTCGATGCCCGATGCCACCAAACACCCTCCGAGTACACACGGATCCGAGTACACACGGAGTACGTGCTCGTTAAATCAGTGGGTCCGTAGTCTTGTGGGCTTAATCACGAGCGCAGGGACTGGAGAATATTTCCCTCCCCTTCAGTTTACATGCAGAAATTGTGGAGGTGGAGATAGAGGTCGTGTCGCCATCTATCGTCCCTTCGGGGAATTTCGCCGAGCTAAATCGCACTGTCACCTGTATGGTGCTCAAGGCCAACGACAAGCGTACTTCTTGCCCATGCCACGATGTTTCGTGGGCCTCGATCTGACTACGTCAGACAGGTGGCATCAGAAAACAACAATATATTATTGTATGTGAACTGCTTATTAACTTGTTAATTATCTTTTTTATCGTTTATTGCTTTGTTATCTTTTAGTTTCAGACATCTTTATTCTATGATGAGTCAATGTCATTGTACTTGTACAACAAAAAAATTTTTCTCGGTTTGATCATTGCAAAATCATTAATGACGTTACTGTAATCCATTTCCCTTGCAATATCAGTTTAAGTGCATAGCAACATCAAACTGTTAACCTATTCTTTTTCTATAGATGATCACATTTCAGTTTTTACCATTTTAAAGGCAGAAATGCTTCTCTTAAGACTCGCTAGGTGGTGGTACATTCGCTGTAATTTTAATTCAATTTTTCTCCCTTCAATTTTTCGCACCCCCAAATCTCTTACGCCATAGGCATGTATCTAGCAAGCCAAACGGAAAAGCGGTCCAGGTAATTGGCACAAAAATTTCATTAGTATTTGTTTCAAAACGAAATAAAAGCTAATTTACATCACAACTAAGTATAGACAAACGATAAATAAAGGCTAAATCTGGAGGCTGGACCCTATAGTTGTACAAGTATTCAAAACAAATCTTACAAGGATCCCTCGGTTTCGTATTCTTCTCAAAGTACATTATTCTTCAACTTTAAGCCGAAGAATGTTACCACTGAAGATGATACTTTTGAAAAAATGAGGTTCCTCAACAAGACGCACAACTGAAATCAGAGGATGGGCAGCAGAAGTTCATTTTTACAGCCTTTATTGAAGGGAAGGGGGCGTGAATCAAAAATGCATGTAATTTACATAAGATGGCAAACATTTGTGGACAAAAATTCAAAACAGAGGAGTATGATTAGAGAGATTTAGTCATTCTTACTGCGTATATATACCACGAAGTTCCGAATTTTAAGCTACTAGTTTTGCTTAATTATGCTAAAGTTGCGATGGCATTAGTGACAGTGGTGTAATATGTACACCCGCAACTCCCTCCTCATCCCGGGGGGAAGAATTCCAGAGGGCCAAGGCCTGACTGACACTAAGTACTACCCCTTGTAAAATCCCACTTGTTGCCTCAAATCTGACTTTGTAGGGGGCCCTAATATTCTCCGTTACGTCACTTATCAGTGACATACATAGGGGTTGGGTTTGAGGTTCAAACGTTTTCCATACTCCAACAGCCTCAATTTTTAGCAAAAAGATTAAGCTTTGATGCTTTCGCCTACGTATTTTCTTTAAATACAATTCCCTCTCCCATAAAAGAAGTATGTGTACGCCACTGGATTACACAATGCAATGGTCTTCTTCAAACCTTGTGGATGCATGGATCTCTTAGAACTAAAATATGTTTGGGGGGAACCTCTCCCCTCACATCCTCTATCTTTCTCTGCGAGGGCTGCGGTAGCCCAGTGGTCAAGGTCTCGGCAAGTGGTCATGGCAGGCATGTCATGAGTTCGAGCCCGGTACCACTAAAGACCCGCCGTGTAGGGCAGAGATGCACGTTAAATCTGTCGAAAGCTGAAGCGTCCTCCAGTGGGTGTGGTGTGGTAGCTAGGAAAGGGGGTGCCAGCTCAGGTGTCGTCCACGTCACTTGACCATGGTTCAAAATTACGTGGTCCGTCGCCAAAAGTCCTCGTGTAGCTGAGCAGAGCGACGTTAATCCACTCACTCATTATCTTTCTGCGTAGAAGAATATATTTTAAAGTAATACTTACAGTAAAACAGAGCATGTTACAGTTATTTTATGTAAGGACAATTAAAAAAAATAACGCACTTTTAATCAAAAATTTTTAAAATTAAATTAATATGATTTACTCCTTTATAACATTAATTTGTGCTCTAGGGCGCACTTAACTTTGTATCATATTTACTAACCTGATTGATTGATTGAATATTAACGTTGCACTGTTCAGCTACACGAGGGCTTTTGGCGACGGACCACGTAATTTTGAACCATGGTCAAGTGACGTGACGACACCTGAGCTGGCACCCCCCTCTCCTAACTACCACACCACACCAACGGGAGGACGTTTCAGCTCTCGACAGATTTAACGTGCATCGCTGCCCTACACGGCGGGTCTTTAGTGGTACTGGGATCAAACTCGTGACCAGGCAAGCAAGCCATGATCCGATATCTATACCACTCGGATACCGCGGCCATATTTACTAACCTAGAAATGTGCTTATATTTTTAACACACATTATTGGAGTCTAAATCTGATTAAGTTTTCTGCAGTAGCATTTACTATTCTACTTTTAATTTGTTTCTATATTTTGTTTTTATTGTCATATACGTTGAGGAATACTTTTAACTTAAATACACTGTCCAGAATGGCATTATAACGTTTATAACTGTGTGAGAATCTTCTCTGAATTCTGTAACTTTGCAACCCAAAATTTAGGAGCTGTTCTTGCTTTAATTTAGACTTTAACGTCGAATCTGTTGATCTCTCTCCTTTATTGCCAAGCTTTCTGAATTATTGCAGCACATAAACGATTTTCTTCCCATTCATGCTTAGTTTTCTCTTCTGGGAAATATTCTCTTACTGATTTTTTCAGTTAAAAAAGATGCTTCATTATATAATTTTTAATATTTCCGTCTAAATTCAATTAATTTTTCATTACCAAACTTTTGTTTGGAAAACATTGCATTCTATTCTTTTTGACAAATGATGATCACAAGAAACTAATGGAAACTAAAAACTAATGGAGACATTTTTTCTTTAAAATTCTTAACTTAAAAGTCCGATAATACTTTTATATGTTGGCAATATACACTCTGTCGCAAAAAAATATATGCACCAAGAAGAAATCAAGCTACAATCACGAAACTCGGCAAGAATGTAGTCCGGTAAGAGATATGCAAATGATTAAAATTTCGAAGCCAATGAGACAAGGCTAAGTGTGCTATGCGCATATTAGCTGCGCAACTGGGAGAGTTTAAAAGCATGAGTACGAGCGCCGTACGGCTATCCAAACGAATCTGATGACTTTGATAGACGATATTGAGACTTAGGATGCCTCTAAGACGTAACCGGCGGCAGTACGAGCAGCTGACGGACTTTGATAGGGGGCCGTATAATAGGCCTCAGAGAAGCAGGTTGGTCGAATAGACGTATCGGCCGCCACCTCGGTCGGAACGATATGGTAGTTGCTCGGTGTTGGCAACAGTGGATCACAGAAGGTAGAGTGTACCGTCGCGGAGGGTCAGGACGTCCCAGGAACACAAATGATCGCGAGGATCGTGCAATCAGAAGAGTGGCCACTTCGGCACCAACAACGTCGCTAGCATCGATTCAACGCCACTTACCTCCTTCCAGACATCCAGTGCCATCAAGAGAAACCATAAGGAGATGACTGACCGAAGTTGGCTTGAGGAGCCGACGTCCGCTAAGACGCTTACCACTGACCCCACATCATAGGCAGTGTCGACTGGATTTTTGCCGACCTCGGGCAACTTGGAGTGTGACAGACTGGAGACGTGTCATCTTCAGTGATGAATCCCGATTCAGTCTCAGTGCTGATGACCACCGCACACGTGTCTGGAGGCGCACCGGCCAGCGGTCCAATCCGGCATTTATTGTCGAGCGGCATACAGCAATTTCACAAGGTGTGACAGTGTGGGGAGCAATTTCTTGGGACACACGATCATCTTTAGTGGTCCTTGAAGGCACTTTGACAGCTCGCAGATACGTGGACGATATTTTAACGCCGATTGTGCTACCCATGCTATCAAGTCGCCCAGGTGCCATTTATCAACAGGATAATGCTCGTACACATACTGCGCGACTCTCCCAACAATGTCTTCAAGGATATGACGTCCTACCATGGCCTGCCAGGTCACCAGATCTTTCGCCAATAGAGCATGTCTGGACGCGCTGGGAAGGCAACTGCAGCCGTCCCGAGATACAGGAGAATTAACTGCGCAGATGCAAAGACTATGGCAGGATCTTCCACAGGGGGTCATAAGTTATCTAATTGAATTGATGCCACGCCGAATTTCGGCTTGTATAGCTGCCAGAGGTGGCTTTACTACTTACTGATTTTTAACCTTTTGCAAGCTGTAACCGCTTAATAAAATGATATTTTGTTCTGAATTTTTAATCATTTGTTTATTTTCATATACACTACATGCATACCAAATTTCGTGAATGTAGCTCAATTTCTTCTGGGTGCATATATTTTTTTGCGACAGAGTGTATTTATTCATAATAATAACAATCTAGAATCATAAAATCTATCATAAATTATATATAGATAATTCAATATATTCATAATAAATAATATAAATTACAGTAAAGCATTTCATACATTATTTTACACTCATGTGCATAAATTAAGGATAATGCAAGGTCAGGCAAAGAAAGAATTAGAAGCAAAATAAATGCGACTTATTTGTAAACAAAAGATGATGAACAAGAAAAATGCTATATGTTTGATATCATTAAAAAAATTGTGATTTTTGCTCCCTGGAGCAAATAATAAAAAAAAAATTATTGTCAAAAACCAATATTACATGCTTGATATGATGGTCATCTGGGAGACATAGTATGTCTCCCAGACGATGCAATACAGTCCGTACTATACCTAGGCATGCTGAGTATCAAATTATCTGGTCTTGAAGAATATTACAACACTCATCAAGCAATGTTTTCGTAGTTTTGGTAGACATGTAGGAAGTGGTTGAAGGGCTGCAAGTTCTCGGGCAAGAATATCTGACACATGCTCTAGTGGATTCAAGATCAGTGAGAATGCTGGCCTGCTCATACGGGTGATATCCTCCGATTGAAATCATTCGTTTACGAAGTTTCCACGGTGAGGATGGACTTTGCTATCCATAAACACAAACTCTATGCACAAGGTTGTGATGTCGCCCCCCCCCTTGGGAGAATATCTCTCGGAGTATCAGCGTGAGCTAGAGGTGTAGGATTAACGAAAGAACTAGAAGGAATCATTATCTTAATATGACTTTATTAAGATATTCAACTTAAACCTTTAAAAAATTAAATAAATAATGTGAGAGAATCTACGATGACAAAACACGCAACGCACAATATATATATTTAGATAATAAGACTTAATCTAATTCAGACCACTATCAATAACTGAACTGCCTAATCACTGATTCTAATATTAAATAGTCAATCCTACCTTATTACAGCTTGGAGAATCAATCAGTATTGACTTATGCCCAATCTTGTCTTAAATTACATGCACTGGTGTGCAACTTGGCCTTTATATATTCGATCACTTATAACTTCTAGTCACCTTCACGTAAAGCTCATTCAGACTTAAACCACGATTCCTCTATTGGACATCAACTACCTGCCAATTTCCATCCACTAACACAAAATGCCATACATTGCCATCTCGGTTACTCTAAGTTCCGATTCTTTAAAAGCTTGTTCATTTGCATCTTTCATTCACACTTCACTTCTTGTATTTGGTTGGAAAAGAGTTGCTATTAATTCTGGACCAAAGAACCCAAAGGACATGTTAAAGAAAAGACGCGTGAGCCCGTCACAAGGTGTCTCGAAACAAACGTACATGTTCTTTCAACATTTCCGATAGATTTGGCCTGTCATGGTTCTAATTTGAACATGCAGATCAGTTCTGTAACCCAGAACAATCCCCTACCCCTCCAAATGAGCAATCCTACACCACCGAAACGGTTTCTTTCTGCGATGTTCTCTTTGTGGTGACGGGTGCCTGGCGCTCTTCATATGAAACTTCGGTGAGAATTATACTGCAAGCTATATAAACCTGGACTCGTCGGAACATATTTTACAAACCCACTGTTGCGGTGTGCAGCAGTGGGTTTGTACTCTCTACTCCAGACTAACCACATGCTACAATGAGTTGCAGTATGGGGAACACATCTGACAGGTCTACGAACATATAGACCAGCCTGCCCTAAGTCTCTATACATGGTCTGCTTTGAAACTATCGTACCAGTGGCGGAAGAGAGCTGACGAGATAGGTCTGATTCTGAGCTCCGTCTGTTTCTTTTGGCAGTAACTGCCAAATACATATCCTTATTCAGCGTTGTAACTCGGGGCCGGCCTGTGCTGTAACGTCTACTCACATTACAATAATACAATTTTCGTGATGATTTGTGCACGAAAATAAAAGGACATCACTAAGACAATCCAATAACAATCAATGAAGAAAAAGAAAGGAGAAAAGAGCAAGAAAGCTGAGGGAAGATCCTTCCCGAAGCAAAAATAGCAAGGTAAGAATGAAAGGAAGGAGTGCTCTGGAAATATTGGGAGAGGCGCAACAATTTGAAGTGCCTAGGGCGCCGGGATGGTTAAAAACGCCCCTGTTTCGACCACAGCTCAGAAGTGGATTACAATGCATGAAAATGTGAAAAACGAAGGAAAAAAACGAAAAGGAGTAGAGAAAGATGAAGAAAATGAAAAAGACGAAAGTAAAAATTATACTTTTTAGTCCGTTACAAAAACGTGGTAGATTAAAATGTTTTTTAGATAGTATATTTGTTTTGTGTGGGAAAAATAACAGCTTCTTTCTTCAGAAGTTAAAATCATTGCATAAACATGTAGATAAAATTTCGTTTAAATACATGGAAGAAAAATTCAAAGCACACTGAAATATAAAATATAATAGTTTTGAATTTATTACAATAAAAAAATTTATTATAATTAAGAAAAACGCAGGTATTTATGTATTAACGTCATCACAGCCAAATTGACTCCATGCGAACCTCGCCATTTTCCACCAAAAGCTGACTGATTGGTATTTTTGCACATAAAATATGTTAGAATATTTGTTATTTTTATATCAATGTGTGATATATATTTAATCCTAAAATGAATAGTGTATATAATATAATGGATCCTAAAAGTATACAAAAACACGAAGCCAAAGGACAGAAGTATAAACTAAACTTAAATCTAATGCTATAAACTAAAACTATATATATTAGGGGGACTGAAAAGTAAAGTCGTTTTTGCGCATGTCAATTCTGCTGTACCGTTTATGAGTTCATCTCGTAGTTGAAAGTCGTGCCAGAGACATTCCAAATTTAAAGTAACTTTTTTAGTTGTGAAAACCTAAACCTTAAATTTTCTTCCCCCATTTTGAGTGAAATGTCTAACCTAATACCAGAAGAGATTAATTTCCGCCATTGCATGCTTTTGGAGTTTCACAAGTGTAGTAATGCAACAGTTGCTACCAAAAACATTTGCGATGTTTACCCAAGTACCATATATGTTCGTAAATGCCAAAGGTGGTTTTCAAAGTTCGGATCCGGTAATTTCGATCTTTCCGACTCACATCGATCAGGAAGACTAACAACTTTATACAATGACGTTATTAAGGGCTCAAGTGGAAGCAAATCCGTGTCAGACAATCAAGGAACTGTCAAATGCTCTTTACCAACCTTGGTCGACCATCCAAGAACATTTGCAACTGATTGGTAAAATAAACAGAGCAGGTGTTTGGGTTCCGCATAATCTATCTGAAGAAAACAGAGCTAACCGATCTACGACATGCAACATATTGCTTCAACGGTACAATACAGAACCGTTTTTAGATCGCTTGATCACTGCAGATGAAAAATGGGTCCCGTATGGGTCCAAAACGCAAAAGACAGTGGCTCTCTCCGAATGAACCGCCACGAAGGACTGCTAAGCCAGGTTTACATCCAAAAAAGGCGCTTTTGTGTATTTGGTAGGGTATTCGTGGAATCGTCCTTTTTGAAGTGCTTAAACCTGGAGAAACTGTTAATTGACCAACTGACCTTTATTGTGAACAATTAGATCGACTAAATCAATCATTAATTGAAAAGTATCCAGCGACTATCACTAGAAAAGGCACAATTTTGCAATACGATGATGCAAGACCGCACTGCGCAAGAAAAACGCTGGAAAAAATTAATGGATTGGGGTGGGAGGTATTGCCTCACCCACCATATTCGCCTGATATTGCGCCAACGGATTTCCATTTATTTTGTTCAATGCAACACTTAACAAACCAAAAATTTAAAATTTGGATGATATGAAAAAAGCCATCTCCAGATATTTTACTGAAAAACCAATTTATTTTTATCGATCCGGCATTGGAAATTTGCGCATTAGATGGCAAAAGGTTGTTGCGAACGAGGGTGATTACATCATTGACTAAAAAGAAAAACTCGTAAGAAATTTATGTATTCGAATTTACTGTAAAGAAAACGACATAATTTTCCGGTCCCCCTAATATATATATATAGTCACTATACTAAACTAAAAAACTAGAAAATGGACTAAATTCATGTGACGTCATGATCACATGATTCCAGTTAGCTCTTGTGCACTTGCATACGGCGTCATTTGTTTACGACTATCTTGCTCTTAAACTCGTATAGTTAATTATTCTTTTTTGAAGTTCAGAATGACATACTGTGCAGCATATGGATGCAATAACTCCAAAAAGAAAGACAATTGCAGAAATAAAACTTTCTTCCAATTTTCTTTAAAAAATCCAACTTTATTAAAAACATGGATAGCAAAGATTAGGCGAGAAGAATTCGTACCTTCTTCCTCTGTTTTTTTATTGTATGCATATTTTGCAATTTCCATAAGCCATTAATTCAAGTGACATAACATATTATCCACTTATCAGAATGCATAACTCCCCAAGGAAGGTAAATTTGATACAGAAGTGCTACACGCCACTTCTACATCAAATAAACACGCCAGAAAGAGTTGCACATTCTGATAATTAGGCCAACAGTATGAATTAAATGTAAATAATTTGCTATGTGTTACTGTAACTGTTTATTTGGATTTTATTACTTTCAATTTTCATTACTCAAATTATGTCTGCTTGATTATGTCTTTAGTTTTTATAGTTCCATAATTATAAAATTTATTTTAAGGCCAATTTTTAATAAATAATTTTTAAAAACCAACAAGGGTATAGATTTTCAAATCCGTAATAAATTTTGTGCACAATAATCTATGAAACAATAATAACTTAAAACAAATAAAATTTTAAAAATTCAGCATTTTAGGAGTTTGAAAAACTTAAAATTCTTAATTTTTTAAGTAGTGAAATAAAAGCTGGTCAAACTGACTTTTTGCTTTCAGAATCAACTTAACATAATTTGAATAAAGCATAAAAAAAATTATTTATACACTTACTGTATCCAAAAATTTTTTTTGAAAAAGGGTACTCTTTTTAGCTTTAAAAACAAAGTGACTTATGTCAGTGTTTCTCAAACTGTGGGGCGCGCCTACCTTTGGGGGCGTGATAACTCTAAGAAGGGGTGCGAGCATATTGAAAAGTCGAAAACAAAAGATTATTAAAAAAATTACTAATTTACTGAAAGTAAACAAACAAAATACATTCTGACATAATAAGAAATAAAATGGACATTTACCCTTATATAATACACTTCTAAATGTATCAACACTGCACAATGTGTTTTTAGTGTTTTATGTAGTTAAGAACAAGTTTAATAATTAACCAGCGACCCATGAGCTTGTCATACATAAAATATACAAAAATTAATACTTATCTTGATAATTAACCCTTTAACTGCCGATCAAAAATTACGCGATTCACTCCACAATGCCGCCGTGTCCACGCAAGTACGCGTGTGTAATGTAAGAAGGGTGGGGGAGGAATAAATAGGCAAATCATCTGAAATAAGTAAATCCCTCGCCAACACTGTCAAGTTCCTTTTATTATGTTCCAAATCCTTCGGAATAATTTTATGGATAGTACTGCACAGAGAAGATCGTACTTCGGAAAGATGTATATATACGTCTGGGACAATTAACGCTTTGGCTTAATTTCCCCAGAAGGCGATGAAAATAATGATTGAATATTGGGTCACCAATATTGAAAGTTTGAGAAGCACTGACTTATGCCAATTTAAAGAACAAAAACAACTCAATTACTGGAAATTATTTGTTAGGTCTGCTTGTACATTTTTTCTTGTTTTGCAAATTCTTATTTTTCAATGCTGGGGCTGAAATATATTCAATTACTTTTATGACCTGAAAGGTTTGTGGAATGTCTAATTAATGCAACAATTTTGTGATTTTTTGTTTTAAATTCACATATATTTAAATAGTGGTATTTATCATTTAGTATAAAAGTATTTGTTTTGTCTACATCAGATGCATTTAGAATTTAATTCTGAATGGATATTTTATGCAGCTATTCATTTATATATATATGTATTGCCTTCTTTCAACCTAATTTTCAGTTCATTGTGCTGTAAAAATAAAATTCATTTTCATCACAATGCATAAATATTTATTCATCAAAAACTTTCATATTAACTCTCTAATATGAGATAAACAATGGTTTAAACAAGTAAACTTTTTTTACAAGTATTTTGGAACCATCTATTTATAGATAAAACATATGTAATTCAATAAGAAGAAAAATATATTTAAAACTGAGGGTAAAAAAATTGCATTTCTAAAAATTATTCTACCCTTTCTGATGATAAATTTCCTTAATATTGTATAATTTTAAAACATTAGATCAGCATCTTATAGGCACTTTATATGAAGAAAAAAATATTGAATGTGTTATTAAAAATTATAATGTACATTTTTCATATATTTCATGCTCGCATTAATTTTAATTTGTGATCCAAGTGTCGCATACCTATGCTTATTTATTTATAAAAATTAACAGTTTATAAAAACACGTCATAAAATATTTGAATTAAAAATACTATACCTTATAAGAAAATTACTAACAATTTTTTGGGAGAATCTTAATGTTTACAAAATAAAGTAAACGAAGTTGAATGGACGGAACTTAGCTTTTAATGACTTAGAAGTGAGGTTACATGATTGTTGTTTACACAATGACTGTACAGGGTGTTGCCAATCTAGAAAACAAAATTAAGTTATGCCAGATTACATATGAATAATATTACATTACTCCTTATAGAATTGAAGTTTTAAATGAAAAATTTACATTTCTTTTTCAAAATGGTTTGACACATTTCTTGCATTTACTTTTAATGTGTTGGAATAAAGTTAGGATTTACTCATAAATAGTAATAATTATAGAATGACTTAAGCTTAATAATGCAAATTCATTAAAATAGGAAACAATGCAATTGATATACAATGCTACTCTAAAAAATAAGAATCAAATTATAAACTTATCACTAATAATGTAGCTATTAAAAAAATATAAATTAGCCCATTCACATTTCTTTTTATCTTTTGGAATCAACTTATAATTAAATGATAACTATCAATGTTAATACATAGAATCTTATTTTGTATTTTAAAACAATGAGTTACATTAAAGCACAAATGAGTAAATAGTAATGCAATCATAATAGTTTCAAAAAAAAGTACCTAAATTAAAGCAAAATAATTTATAACTTACCTGACAAGTTCTGATTTGAACAACTGGCTTGTACGTCACTCTCTTCTTCACTTCGGCTTTAAAAAAGCCTTGAATAAAAAATCATCATTCGCTAAGCAATCAGGCTCAGTAAATGATATCTTGCTTATGAACTTATCGTCGAATAATTTTAATCCTTTCGACACATTCGCAGCAACATTTCGATTTCCAGTGGCACTCGAAAACTTCGCGCTGTAATCTAATGTTCGTGCAAATTGAAATTTTTCAAAAGAAGCGGTTTCGAGCCTCTATGAGCCATTCTTGTGAAAAAATATGAAATAAATAACTTCAAAATTAATTAATGACTAAAATATCTAAGAACTATATCTAAGTGTACCAAGAACTATAAATAAATATCCCAGATAACACTAACGAAGCAGACGAATATCTAATTAGATAAATAAATTAGAAAAAAATCAAAAATTATGTAAAAGAGCAGTGGAAAAATATTTCCTAACAAATATATATATACTAGAATAATGCAAAAATACAATCTAATATATATTATAAATGCGAAAGTTTGTGAATATCTTTGTGGGTCTTTCACGCAAAAACAACTGAATGAATTTTAATGAAACTTTACAGTAATATAGCTTATACATCAGAATAGCACAAAGGCTATAATTTATAGCAGAGACTATAATTTATAAAGATTTGTGAAAAGTGTCCAAAATATAACGATATTTCTCAAGTAAGTAGGAAAAAATTCTGCCATCTGCTAGCAATTCTAGCGTGCGCTGCAAAAAAGCCCACGTCAGCATATATCTATCTTTTGTTTGTGAAAAACTTTTTGTTTTGGCTACGCAAGGGGCTCGCTTCTAATTAATTCCTGTGATCAGAATAATGCCTATTTCTTATTTCAGAATAAAACTAAGTTTTGAAGGGAGAGGTTGTTAGTAGGAAAAAATTCTGCCATCTGCAAGCTTTTCTAGAGTGCTTTTCTTTCAAGCTTTTCTTCATATTTCTATCTTTCATGTATGAAGTAAAACGTTCCCCTCTGTTTTGTCTACGCCAGGCACCACTGCGTGCTCGATTCTAATTTTTTGCTTTGTAATCACTATTTTTTTTATTTCAGAATAAAATTTACTTTTATCGCTTCTGGTATTTAAAGTAGATAAGTTAAGTCTTTCCCACTACACTACATCATTTGGAAAAATTTGCAACTTTGTTTGTGGTTTGTAGTTAATTATAACGCTATAGTTTTATCTGAATAGGCAGGCATTGCATTTTTTAAGTATAAAAATAATAACTGCCGTACTGTATTTTTTGGAAGTGTAAAAAAAAGCACCAACTAAGAATTATGCCGCGAAAGCGGAAGTCTAATCTTTCCCAACGCTCTAATTCAGCTCGAGCTATGAAAGTAGCTGGATTTAACGAAACGTTTCCGCAAGCCGAACTGCGAAGGCTTGAACAGGCGGAGCGTGATGCAGCTCACAGAGCTGCTGAGACACCAGAGCGGTCCCAAGCTCGGCGTCGACGTCAAGCGGAATATCTGGCATCTTAACGGGCTGCTGAGACACCCGAACAGTCTCAAGCTCGGCGTCTTCAGCATGCAACTTAACTTAAGGTATCCGACTACTTGCGACAACTTTTTTTTGAAAAAAAGGAAATATGGAGATCTTTTTGTGATTTTTATATTTATATAGTATATTTTAAGAAAAAAATCCTAAAATTGGTAAAAGAAAATAATTATTATTATTAAAATGTGAAAAAACTAGTAAAAATGTACGAAAAATTACATAAACGGGGCCCGCTCTCTACAAAGATTTTATGAACAAATTCTCAATTTTTCAATTTTGAGGTGTTACTTTGTTATTCCTGTTTGAAGTGATCTTCACGATAAGAAATATTTTAATTTTTACAAAAACTAGAGCACTTTATCTAAGTCATTATACGAAATTGCTTAAAAAAACATTGACTATATTCACATTGTTCAGTGTACGTATGTAAATGTAGAGCGCCCTCTAGCGCTCAGAGTGTCTAACGAATCTGTGTAACCTCTGACTCCATCGAGTAAGGAGTCAAATCGAGCGAGCTGAGCAACAAGTAATAAAAACTACAGTCCACTGAGAGAGACCTTTATCTTGAGTTTTACTTGTGTATCCAACATTCTGGTCCGTCGAGCCGGAGCGACCTATGCATTGAAAATACGAGGTATGTGCTGTTGTTTTTTGACTTTTCGTTGAAAAATCGAACTTTAACGATGTTTAAAGGAGCAAAAAAAGAAGACTTGAGGCGAATCGCTTCTGAATTAGAGTTGTGTGTGAGTGATAAATTAACTGTTTTAGACTTCATGGATCTTATAAAAAACTGTGATAGATACAAAAACGATCCTGATTCAGTGCATGAGTTAGCGAATTTAATTATCGAAGAAAGAAAGTATGACGAAAGTCAGCAATTAGAGTTAGAAAAAATAAGAGAAAAGTCTAAGCTTGATTTAGAGATAGCGAGAATACGAGCAAATGATAAAGACAATAATACTGAAGTTAATTGTAATGATTCCCCCCCTCTTCTTTAGATTCTTTAATTAAAAGTATCCGCACACTTACAGTGAAAATTCCCGACAAACCTGAGGGATGGAGTTTCTTTTTTTTATCATTAGAACGTGCATTTGCAGCCAAAAGTGTTACTGATAAATTTAAGCGTAAAATTTTGTTAAATTTATTAAGAGAAAAAGCTGCAAATATCATTATATATCTGAAAGATGAGGATCTTAAAAATTATGATAAAATAAAGTCCATAATACTCCAAGAATTTGAGCCAACTCCTCAATCGTGTTTAGAGAATTTTAAGAAAGCAACACGGCAAAATTGTGAATCCCATGTCCAGTTTGCGAGTAGATTAACAACAAATTGGGAATACTATTTAAAATTGAGAAATGTTTCAAATTTCGAGGTATTAAAACAATTAATAGTTTCAGACAAAATATTTAGTACTTTAGATAAAGAAACCGCATCGCATATTAGTGTCAGACAAGCAGATAAATGGTTTGATCCTTTAACGTTGGGAAAAGAAATTGATTTATTTTATTCATCGCGAGGAAAACCACTGAGTGAGAATATTAATTATTGTCGCAAAAATCAAAATTCTAAAAAATATGTCTAGAGTATTTTTCTCAGATGTCAAGGGAAAAAAATGTGTTTTGTGTCAATCTGATAGTCATTTTTTAAATAAATGTCCTCAATATAAGCAATTATCAGTAAATAAACGGGTAGAACTTGTTAAAAATAATTCCTTGTGTTTTAATTGTTTAAATTTGCATAGAGTCAAGAAAGAGCCGGAAACAGAGGAATCCTCGATGAGTCAACTTTCAGCGAAGGCGTCTGTGTTCAAACCCATAAATTACATAGGGGAGATTTCGAAAGAGGTGTCTTCTCAGGGGTGAGGAGATCTGTTTACTGCAACGAGTTACGTAAAATCGAAATCCGTTTTACTTTGCAACCGCGATTTGTTTCATTAGAGATTCCTTTGGGAAAATGCAGGAAGTCAGAGCACTGTTGGACGGTGGTTCAACAAGCAATTTTATTTCGCAACAGTGTATAAATAGACTCAATTTAAAAAGAGAGAAAATAAACATTTTAGTTTCAGGATTAATTAATTCAGAGTTAACGATTAAATCGCGCGTTAATGCAACAATTGCAAATAGAGGAAATAGTTATGAAACTAATGCAGACTTTTTTGTAGTGCCGCGAATTACGGATATGATTCCTTCTCAACCATTTAACGTTAGTTTGGGTAATTTCAGTAGAGATAAATTAGCGGATGAAAATTTCAACATTCCGGGAAATATTGATTTATTGTTGGGAGCAGAAATCTTTTATGAAATTCTTTTACCAGGACAAACAAATCTTTTAAATACAAAATTAATTTTTCAGAATACAGTCTTCGGCTATATTGCGAGTGGGAGTATTCCAATTTCTAGTGAAAATAAACCTCACTGTGGGTTAATCAAAGATAATGTCGATTTAGAAAAGACAATGAGGAGATTTTGGGAAATCGAAAATGTTGAACCTGAGACAATAAAAAATAAGGAAACGATAATTTGTGAGGAGCATTTTCAAAAAAATCATGCTAGAGATAGTATGGGAAGATACATAGTATCTATGCCATTTAAAAAGGATCCAAATTGCTTAGGCCAGTCAAAAGATATTGCCCTTAAAAAATTAAATTCTTTATGGAATAGATTAAAGCGTGAGCCTAACTATTTAAAATTATATAGTGATTTTTTAAAAGAGTATAAAGAGCTAGGCCATATGCAAGAGGTAGATGAGAGAGAGGAATGTGGAATGTATTTCATACCACATCTTGGTGTTTATCGCTCTGATAAAAAAACAAGTAAATTGAGAGTAGTTTTTAATGCATCGAGTGCAACTACAAACGGTTATTCTTTAAACTCTCTACAATACAATGAGGGAGTTGCTCAAAATGACCTTTTTTCAATAATGGTTCGCTTTAGAAAGCACATATTTGCATTCATTGCGGATGTGCAAAAAATGTATCGAACGATTTGGATTAATCCAGATCAGCGTAAACTTCAGCGCATTCTGTGGAGAGAGAACATGGACGAACCAATAAAAACGTTTGAGTTGTCAACTGTGACCTATGGAACAACGAGTGCACCATTTTTAGCGACACGTACGCTAAAACAATTAGCCCTAGATGAAGCAGGGAATTTTCCATTAGGGTCTCCAGTTGTGATGAGTGACATGTACATTGATGATGTACTTACCGGTGCAGAGCCCTTATTAGAAGCAAAAAAACTGAAAAATCAACTGATCAATATCTTCGCTAAAGGAGGTATGGTTTTGCATAAGTGGTGCGGAAATAATACGGAATTGATTGAGGTTTCCGAAAATTATGATTTTTCAGATTCATCAGAGATAAAAGTGTTGGGTATTTATTGGAACCCCAAGCATGATTGCTTCTCCTTCAGAGTAAAAATAGACTTGCACGAATTAAATATCAAACATGATGTTTTGTCAACCATCGCCAGGATAAATGATCCTCTAGGACTTTTAGGTCCTGTGGTGGCGAAGGCGAAAATCTTTCTTCAAAAATTATGGATGCTAAAGATTGATTGGACAGATTTGCTTCCAGACACAATCAATAGAGAATGGCGACAATTTGTCGAATCACTTCAGGTAGTAAATGACATCAACATCAATCGATGCATTGTGGTAGAGCAACCGGAAGTGATCGAGCTGCATGGATTCTCCGACGCGTCCCAGTCAGCATATGGAGCTGTCGTCTACTGCAAATCCATAACCTCAGATGGAAAGATGCTTGTGCATCTTATTGCCAGTAAATCCCGAGTTGCGCCTACCAAGCAAACAACGATTCCCAGACTTGAGCTATGTGCCGCTGTGCTGTTAGCAAAATTAGTGCATCGTGTCAAGCAAGCTTTAAAATTAAATGTGACTAATACTTTTCTTTGGAGTGACTCCATGATAGTTTTGTCATGGATAAGGAAGGAGTCATATCAACTAAAAACCTTTGTGGCTAACAGGATTGCTACAATCCAGGAGATGACTTCCAGTGAGCAATGGCGTTATGTGGCAACAGAGGACAATCCTGCCGACTTCGTTTCCAGAGGAATGGATTCTCTAAAACTTAAAACCTGTGAGTTGTGGTGGAATGGTCCTAAATTTCTGATGAGCAACCAGTACCCCCAACGACAAATTCCTGTTGCAGTGATCAAGGATCCAGGTGAACTTAAAAACTGTATTGACTTTTCTAGCTTTTTTCTTGATTCTGCTACTAACTCTTTTGTAAATAATTTACTTAACCTTAGTAATGACTATTTTAAAATTATTCGTGTCTTAAGTTTTATTTGTAGATTTGTTTATAATTGTAAGAGCAAAGAAAGCAAGAGAATTGGGCCTCTAGAGTTAGGAGAATTAAAAAAGGCTGAACAGCTTTTATTGAAATTAGTGCAAAAGGAAGAGTTTAAAGTAGAGATGAATGGTATTCAAAATTCTGCCATGGTACCTTCCAACAGTCGAGTAAAAACACTCAATTCATTTATTGATAGTGAAGGGATTTTGAGAGTTGGAGGTCGATTGAGAAATAGTGATATTAATTATAACCAGAAATTTCCAATTCTTTTGCCTTCGAAACATAAATTGACTTATTTAATAGTTGAGTATTTTCATAAAAAGTTTTTACATAGTGGTCCACAATCCTTGTTGTATCAGATCAGGCAAAATTTTTGGATATTGAATGGCCGTAATATTTGAAGAAAAGTTGTTCATAATTGTGTAATTTGTTGTAAGGCCAATCCTACTTGCACTGATCAAATAATGGCTAACTTGCCAAAGGATAGAGTTATCAAAAATTATCCATTCAATGTGTCAGGTGTGGACTTCTGTGGCCCCTTTTACATTAAGTCAGTGTTTCTCAAAGTGTGGGGCGCGCCCCCCTGGGGGGGCGCGATGACCCTACAAGGGGGGCGCGAGCGTATCGAAAATGTAAAGATTTTTTTAAAAAAAAATAACCGGAAAGAGAAGTAAAACAAAATGCTTTCTTCCATAATAAAAAAAATACACATAACAACACTGACATAATTTATGCTTATTATCTGGCTTTTTTCCGTCATCAAATAGCTATCTTTGATCCCAAAACCAAATTAAAGAAAAAAAACATTTTGTTTTATTTGCTGTATTTCCTCAATGAGAGATTTTTTATTACGTTTTAACATAAAATATTACTCGTTAAAAAAAAAACGAAACCCATACCCTGATAAAAATTCTAAGAAGATAAACAATTCACCACTGTAATTATTATTGAAATACTGTACATTAGTTGTAGAAAAAGAAAAGGAAGTCATGATTCACTTTTCAGCCAGGCTGCATAGTACGTTTGCTAATCATTTGATTGATCTTCAATCTTATGGTATGGTTATTATCAATATTAGTTCCCTCCCATCTTTTATGTGTTTGCTTTTCGCTTAGGAAATTGTAAATAATTGAGTTTTGCGATATTTGGAAAAGAATTGATTGGTTTAACATTTCTGTAGGATAATTGAAAAGTGTCTGATTTGCGTCCTTTATTATGGTCTTGTACTTTTGAATCATTTTAGTTCAGTTTTATTGGATTCTTTCTCAAATCATCAAAGAATTGAATAGTCCTTGAAAGAAGGTAAGTATACTTTCTATAACTTAAAAATATTCACTAGAATTCCGATTTGTATCGTGTACAGTAAAAAATAATTCTAAACAAATGATTGGGGTGACTGAGTCCCCCGCACTACCATTAATGTTAGTATCGAGAACGCGCCTGCTCCCGGGTTAAAACATTTTGAAGTCTTCTCGCCTTAAATGTTAAAAAGTAACACAATTATTCTTCATCGGAATTTTATATTCTTTTTCGTAATTTAACATTAATTCTAAATGCTAATTGTGTGAGGTTTAAAATTACAGTTCTTTTAAACAGTTATTTACAATTATAGCATTTATCTAAAAAAAAAATCATTTTACATTTTTGTATACAATGTCGTGCACACAGTTTTACTCTCCTTACAGTTCAGCTATTATATGAAGAATAATGTTTTATTTTTTAAAAAAATGAACTCGTGCGAAGAGTCGGTGTTTTAGCCAGTATACGTTTGATGTATCAGTACTGAAGAAGGTATTTTATAAATAATTTCTTATTACTGAATTTGGCCGCGGTAGCCGAGTGGTATAGGTATCGGATCGTGGCTTGCCTTGTCACGAGTTCGAGCCCAGTACTAAAGACCCGCCGTGTAGGGCAGCGATGCACGTTAAATCTGTGGAGAGTTGAAACGTTTTCCCGTTGGTGTGGTGTGGTAGTTAGGAGAGAGGGGTGCCAGCTCAGGTGTCATCCACGTCACTTGACAATGGTTCAAAATTACGTGGTCCGTCGTCAAAAGCCCTCGTGCAGCTGAACAGTGCGACGTTAATATTCAATCAGTCAAACTTATTACTAATTGATTGATTGATTGATTGAATTTTAACGTCGCACTGTTCAGCTACACGAGGGCTTTTGGCGACGGACCACGTAATTTTGAAACATGGTCAAGTGACGTGGACGACACCTGAGCTGGCACCCCCCTCTCCTAACTACCACACCACACCAACGGGAGGACGTTTCAGCTCTCGACAGATTTAACGTGCATTGCTGCCCTACACGGCGGGTCTTTAGTGGTACTGGGCTCGAACTCGTGACAAAGCAAGCCACGGTCCGATACCTATACCACTCGGCTACCGCGGCTACCAATCTTATTACTAAATTAAGAACAAGTTTAATAATTATTAGAGACTTCCACGGGCTTGTCTTGTAGAGGAAAGTTTTTCAAAGGAAGGTTTAATATCAGAAATTGACACTTAAAGAGTTATTTTTCTATATTTAGCTGAAATCTATATTTTGTCTTCAAGGCATCCACTGCAGAAAATCCGGTTTGTAAAAGGTAGGATGTTGAAAATGGTAATAGTATACGAAGCGCTTTTGTTTTCAGTACAGATAATTCCTCATCCACCTCTACCCCAAATTCAAAGAGCGATTTATTACAAAATTGTCTTTTAATTTTTCACTGGATGTGAAATCTATGAAGATTTCTTCTTCGGAAGTTGAGAGCCCTTCTGGAGTATCTTGAAATAGATCCCTAATCCACTCGTAACTTGCTACCAAGCTGTCCTCATCCAGAAAATACTTTTTAAAATTCTTTGCCAACATAGCTAAATGATTTTACATGTTTTAAAAACAACTTTCACATGTTGTTCTACAGATTTGTAAGTTTTAACACATATCGAGCTGGGGCTTTTATTCCATCATTTACTTCAGTAGTGGTAAATCCAAAATTTAAGTATTTTTGAGAAGATCGCCTTGATTTAATTTTCGGAACCATGCTCGTTCGTCTGTGTACTTGTTGATTCTTTTATTATGGTCGAATGTTTGCTTACGACTTAAAAATGTATGTATGATATTGTTTTAATCTACTGCCGTAAATACTTAATTACCGTGAATTACTATTAACGTGGAAATTAAAAAAAATGTACATTCAAGATAGATTCGGTAGCTATAGGAGTATCGAGTCGACCAAAACTGACTGAATTGAACGAGGAAAAGCATTTTTACATGTTTTGCGCAGACGTCCGATAGTTTGCCCAGACTCACGCAAACGTACCCTATAATGCCAGATGTGATGGATATGATAGAGAGCGACATTGACTAGACTATTTTTCTAATGACATTTGTACCTTGAGAAATGAATTCTGAAGGAAATAAATCTTTAATTAAATGCATCATTTTGCGATCTGTTCCAATTTAAAAATTAGAGAAAGAAAAATAACATAATTCTAAGTAATATATATTTTAAGTAATTTTCTTAAAATATATATTACTTAAAAGTTACATATACACTAAATTTAATATACTTATCGTATTAATTTGTACGGTTTATAATTAAGATCGTATTGTAACTTTAGCGTCTCTGTCTCAAAGTGCATTTTTATTGCAGTAAATACATTATTGTTGTACAGGGGGGGCGAGACAAAAATTATGATTGAAAATTGGGTCGCCAGTATTGAAAGTTTGAGAAACACTGCTTTTAATGTATGAGTGGTGCACAGAGTATTTTATGACTAATTAATTAATACTAAATTAAGAAAAAGTTTAATAATTATTAGCTACTTCCATGGGCTTGTCTTACAGAGCAAAGTTTTTGAAAGGAGTTTTTAATTGACCCTCTGAGTTCATTTTCTATATTTAGCTGATATCTATATTTTGTCTTCTAAACAACCACCGCATTTTTGTAATATGTTCCAATTTAAAAATCAGAGAAAGGAAAAATAACTTAGTAATTATCCTATTACTTAACTTTTTTGCTTAAAAGTAACATATACAAAATTTAATACTTATGTCATGAATTTGTACGGTTTATAATAAATATCGTTGCTTTATCGTAAAAGTGCATTGTAAACTCGTGAGTTCTTTTCCGACCGTGTTCGAATTGTGACAAGAAAATAATTGCAGACAGGATTTGGTCCCACTGTTTATTCCATATCTTCTATGGGACATTTCTTAAAATCAAGAATATATTGAGATGTTACAGGATTACGATACATCGTTCAGCCGTGTCTACTTTTCACGACCCCGGCTTTTTTCGTCACCCTCTCTCTTGTTCCCCCGTTCTGACCTTTTTCTCCCCGTCGTTGCCAGATCCTCCTCTCTATATCGTCTCTCGTTCGACCTGTTGCCAGGTGCAGGCAGCGGTTCCTTACACGCCCCACCTAAGAGTAAAATTTGCCCCTTGTGGCTGATTTTACCATATCAGACACCAGGAACAGAAAATTCACAACCCGTGACACAGAAAATCCACAAACAGAACACACAATAATTGCAACAGTCAAAAGTCTTGATGATTGTTCTAGTCAAAGTTCCTTTAAAACAAACACATGAAATAATATCAATAGTTCACCCAATTGAAATAAGTGACTATGTTCCCAGAAAGATCTAAACTGTAATGGGATTGCAAACAGATACATAAAAAACACATTATACAAAATAAAACAACACTAAATATATACATTACAGTTTTTATCTTAATCTAGACAATGTTTATTTCATTAACTCATGAATGAATGCTCAATGAGTTCACTAAATCCATATTAAGTCCACAGTAAAAACTTTCCTACGGCTCTAATTTGTCTTCGGCCGGTATGATTTCCGACCCAACCCATCTCACCCATTCTAATACAAAGTTAATTTGTTTTACACGATTTTTCCAAATTTGCATCAGAATGTCTATATCGACTATTCGAGATACAACGAACTGCTCTAACATTCTTAAAACCTGAGCCGTTAAATTACATCCATAAGAAGTGTATTCAATCTTAAACCTCACTTTTAGTCATGCAAATTCCAAACGGCATAAAGCATGCGGCATAATTCTTCGTGAAAGAACGACAAAAATACCACTTCCACAAATCCAGTACCGTGACCCACGATGCTGCGCTATTCTTTTCTACACAACCTTCCCTTTTCAACAAAAGATAAATCCCGGTTCTCGAAAATATCTTTAACAAAGCTTCACGGGTTACCTTCGCACTGAGACTAGTCACCGGCCTAGCCTCGCGCCCCACCTAGTGTGCTGATCAACCAGACATAAAATATATGTATGTCCCTTTGAGCTTGGCGGATCAATTGGACCTATCAGATCCATATTCACCACCTGAAATGGCAATTCAGACCTTGCCACAGGTGTAATGGGTGATCGGTCTTTAATCCTAACCGATCGAGTGAGCTGACACTCTTTACATGATTCACAAAATTTCTTCACATTGGAACTTAGACCCTCCCAAAGAAAAGAATACTCGATTCGTTCAAGCGTCTTCTTGGGACCCATGTGACTACTGAACACGGAAGTATGCGCTAGTTTCAACACCTCAGTTTTTCTGCACTTCGGAATTACCAGCTGCCCAATACTCTCCCCGAGTATTTTATCCCTACGAAATAGATATCCATCTACTTCATAGTAGTTTCCTTTGCCTTCCTTAGCCTGCTTCCAAACCAATGCTAACTCGGCACAACACTCCTGTTCGGAACGAAAACTATCAGCCACCATGCTTCCTTTATCCATCTCAGCGGTCACCTCCTCATCCTTAGTACCCAATGTTCCCACTTCATTCTGACATGAAGTAATATTCCTTTGAGAATCCTCAATGTGCTCCTGTGCTTTCTCTGGCAGAATACCCAATGAAACCTCGGTTTCATCTACATTTCCTGAGTCAACCCTCAGGTCCTGAGAGCTTTGAGCCAGTGAATTCTCTTCACTCTGGGCTCCTCCCAACATATCCAAAACCTCTGGTGGAAGCAACACGTCTTCTACCAAGACTTCTGCCAAAGCACATAACACTTACTGGTGCACCACATTAACCTGGCCACCGGTAGCAAGACCAATTGGAACATATACTAAAGGACATTTAACCGCTGGACCGAAAATACCTTTCAAATAAAACGTGGAAGCTCCTTCAACCGATATTCCAGGAACTAAGTCTTTCTTGATAACAGTAATTTCCGTACCAGAATCCACTAACGCATGGACTAATTTCCCATCTACACTGACAGATGTTTTCACTAATTTACTTAATTTGTCTTCAATAGCCCGCCTAGGAATGACTTTACCTAGCACATCAACTCTAGCAGCTACCGTCCCATCTACCAATTCCGTCCCTTCTGTTGACACCTTATTCACATTAAGTCTTTTATTATCTACCTCTTTGTTTTTCGGACAATCCCGCTTAAAATGTTTATCTGATCCGCAGGTGAAACAAGCGAATTTTTAATTTCAGTTACTTGACCTTTATCCAAGTTTTTCCTAGAAGAAAAATTATCTGACTTTTTCTCCCCAAATGGCTGTTTACCCCAACTACCATTAAAACTTCTCTTTTCACTATCATTCCATTTAGCTCTCTCAGGTTCATCGTAGGATTTCCCTTTGGAAGCATAAAATATATCACATTGTTTGCCCAAGTCCCTGGGTTTGTACCATTCTTCCCCTTGGAGCACACCAATATGGGTCGCCGTCTCAGAATCCAACATTTCAAACATTTTATCTGCTACGATCAGTTGATTAACTGACTCAAAATCATTCGCACCTCTTAACTTACAGTAGTATAACCACATCGATGTTAAACGGGACGCGAACTGAGAGAAAGTTTCGTCAGAGTTACGTTTGGCCTTTCTAAAATTTTCTAAACATATTTTTGGTGAGGGTTCATACTCCTTGAGCACAACCTGTTTTAAAGATTCGTAATCTTTTAATTCTTCTTCGCCTAGGTTAACTAATAAGTTTGACACTTTGTCTCCTAACATGCATAACAAAAACCTCCGGTTTTAACTCGTCGCTAACCATTTCACTAGCGAAAGCCTTTCAAGACTAGAAAAGAAATAGTCCCACCCGTCTGATTTATTGGGTACCTTTACAGTTAAGAGCCTGACCATTTTTAACTATTTCATCTAAAAGATCTCACACGTGAGGTTTGACCATTATTTTGAGTAGCACTCTGATTAGCGTTCCTAGATAATTCTATTTCCAAGCGTAATTTTTCAATTGATAATTGTTCTTGTTGTTCTAGTTTTTGCTGCTGTTCTGTCTCTAACCTTTCAGCTGTAATAACTTCCAATAACTCTTTTGCCTCTTCCTCCTTGTAATATTTACTAGAGATTATTAAATTCCTTAAAACAATTTTAGACATAGACGGATCAGGTGACTCATCTAAGTCCCGCGCTAATTGAATTAAGTCAATTTTCTTACTTCTAATGAGAAATGCCATTTTTAATCAAGCTAAACCTAATGCCAAATTACCTTCTGACAAATTTAACTACAAACACTTAAATGACCTAGTACTATATATTTAACAAGCAAGAAAAATTCTACTCGTTTTTTCTAAGAGTACTCAAATTCCAGAAACACAATACGAAATATGTTTACAATAAAACTTATATGAGACACAGTTATTTGTTACTAATCAGAACGCAGAACCTTTTTCAAAATAAAAAAAAACACAATTAACAACATACTTTAGCTACATTACCATAGAATTATTTCTCAAATCATAAATCTACTTTTAGTTTCTTTTTTTTTTAATTAAAAGAAGAATCTTATGCAGGAAACAAAAAACCAATATACATATACATCCAACCTCAGATTGCATTAAACTATCAACTAACTGACAAATTGCAAAACTTTTGCTTAAAATGAAAAACAATCATTTAATATTTAAAAAAACATGCCACATTCTGAGTCATAAATAACCTACAAAATCTCTTATTTACAACCTTTTAACAGGAAGTCTACTTGAAATACATAAACACATTTTTTTAATGGATATTTTTCACCCACTCAAACATACATTTTTCGCAACCATTATTTCAAGATAAATTAATCTAATTCTTTTTTTTTAACTTCTGCAAACTGAATTGTTATGCAAAACACTTTCTATACCCAGATTTTAATTTTTGAGACAACTTCAAAACAGTAAAGAATGATGATAAAAAAAGAAATTATAGTTTAACACTAGAAATCTAAATACCATATTTTACAACATTTAAAATGATACCCTATCATTTCCAGGTAAAATAAGTACACAATTTTCTTATTTCATCTACACAATAATCCAACAACATAGAATATTGCAATAAACCAATGAAATTTTCTTTTTCAGATATATCTGCTTTTTTTTTCTATTTTATTTTTAAAAAACAAATTAAATATGACTGCATCCCATTACTTTTTTTTAAATATTCACACAATATTTTAACTTAGGGGAACAATAGCCACCTACCTAGACATGAAAGCTGTTTCAGTACTTGAACACTTTTCAGATCACGGCTCCATTCATCAGAAAATGAAGAAAAATACGACATCTGTTCGTTCATATCCCAACTCGGCAGGTGATGGTAAAACTCCATATGAAGAAGGTCTTGTTTTTTTTTTCACTTGAAACTGCTGCAGGGCAATTCCCGGGATGCACGTGGTCATCAAATTGAAGATACACTGCAGGATTCTATTTCCTTGTTAAAAATTTCCTTTCAAACCGAATGTCCCCTAGAACCTTGTTCACAATTATGTAGTACGAACACCGATCAATTTGAAATATTTTGAATTTAACTTCTTCTCCATTGCACCGCACTTCTGACACCAGTGTAAACTCGTGAGTTCTTTTCCGACCGTGTTCGAATTGTGACAAGAAAATAATTGCAGACAGGATTTGGTCCCACTGTTTATTCCATACCTTCTATGGGACATTTCTTAAAATCAAGAATATATTGAGATGTTACAGGATTACGATACATCGTTCAGCCGTGTCTACTTTTCACGACCCCGGCTTTTTCGTCACTCTCTCTTGTTCCCCGTTCCGACCTTTTTCTCCCCGTCGTTGCCAGATCCTCCTCTCTATATCGTCTCTCGTTCGACCTGTTGCCAGGTGCAGGCAGCGGTTCCTTACATGCATTATTATTGCATTCAGTAAATTATTATGTATAAGGGGGGCGCGATAAAAATTGTGATTGAAAAGGGGGGCGCCAGTATTGAAAGTTTGAGAAGCACTGCATTAAGTATAAAGGGCAGAGAAAAGGTGTATATAACAAAATCTATGTTTGTATATTTATATGTTTTGTTTCTAAAGCTGTGCACTTAGATATTGTGACTGATTTAACCTCTAATGCATTTATTGCTACACTTAAGCGTTTTATATTTAGAAGAGGTAAATGTGCTAAGTTGTATTCTGATAATGCAACAAATTTTGTGGGTGCAAATATAGAACTTAAAAAAATGTTTAATTTGGTGTGTAAACCTGATGAGGCACTTGCAAGTTATATGGCTTCTGAAGGAATAGATTGAAATTCTCCCCCTAGAGCCCCAAATTTTGGAGGTCTCTGGGAGGCAGGCGTTAAATCTTTTAAGTTCTATTTAAAGAGAGTAGTAGGTAACATTAGATTAACATATGAAGAGTTTCTGACCGTGATTATCCAAATAGAGGGGATGTTAAATTCTCGTCCTCTTGTACCATTATCTTCTGACTTTAGATGATTTAAATGTATTGACTCCCTTCTCATTTTTTGATAGGTAGATCAATTACATCAATTGTTGAGCCTGATTTAACTAATTTAAATGAAAATAGGTTGGATAATATTGCAGAAAATTACAAAAATAATTCAATTAATTTGGAAAAGGTGGAGTGTAGACTATTTAAATAGTTTGCAGCAGAGAAATAAGTGGCATTTCGAGAAAAGAATGCTAAAATTGGAGATATGGTTATAATAAAAGAGGATAATTTACCTTCATGTCAATGGTCATTAGGTAGAATCAACAATATTTATCCAGGAAAGGATTCTAAAGTAAGAGTAGTGGAAGTCAAAACCACTAGAGGTATATTTAAGAGACCCATTTCGAAACTGTGCATTCTACCAATTGAAACAGTGTGTGTGTGAAGTAGCATATATAACCCTTCAGATAGTAATGTTTGTGTGTAGAATAGTAATTTTTTTAAAATTCTGTGTGATTTATCAATTGCTTTATACATTGTCTTCATTTGTATGTTGTTTTGTTTGTATTTTGAAGTATTGTATTTCTGTGTGTTATCTTTATGATTATGTTCTATGTAAATCTTCCATGTTGAAAAACATTGCAAGGCCGGGCGGCATGTTCAGTGTATGTATGTAAATGTAGCAGCCCTCTAGCGCTCAGACTGTCTAACGAATCTGTGTAACCTCTGACTCCATCGAGTAAGGAGTCAAATCGAGCGAGCTGAGCAACAAGTAATAAAAACTACAGTCCACTGAGAGAGACCTTTATCTTGAGTTTTACTTGTGTATCCAACACACATAAAGAGCTGCAAATTTTGAAATAAAATAGTTATTGATAAATCTGAAGATCAAAACACTTCTACTGTTATGCAGAACATAAGCAAAAAATTTCAGCTAATTATTTTCAAAACTCTTTGAGCAATCGCGGTCCCCGTTTGAGTTTTTCGAAAAAAAAACACGTTTCGCGTAAAACGCATTTCAAAGTTTGACATCCTGTGTAAAGTTATGGCATTTGCTTTTACTAAAACGCTTGTAGTTTTTGTTCTAGTGGAGGGAAAATAAAGTACTTGGTATTGTTATTAAGTTAATAAAATGGTCTATAAAATGAAATCATAAAAAATTTTGCCGATTTTTGAAAAAAATCATGGTTTTAGGGTAGTCGGATACCTTAAATGGCGTCTCAGAGAGATACAGAAACCATTGAAGCAGCTGAATCTCGCAAACGTGCTGTTGCTGAAAGGACACAACAGCGACGTCTAATATTCACAAAAAACACGGGGGTATTCGATAAAGCTGCATTCGAGTATGACGAAACTCTTGATTACGAAAGCCGCAAGCTTATCAAAATAGAAGCGATGAATAAAGAATGCAGATTTTGCGGTGTCTTAAATGGAAAGAGGAATCTGCAGGCATGTGTTGTTTGGAGGGGGTTGGGGGAGTAGCCACAATCTTAACTGGAGAGGCCAAGGGAGACAATGTTCTTATACCACGCATCCCAATTGTTGGGTACACAAGTAAAACTCAAGAAAAAGTCTCTCTCAGTAAGTGGACTGTAGTTTTTATTACTTGTTGCTCAGCTCGCTCGTTTCGACTCCTTTCTCGATGGAGTCAGAGGTTACACAGATTCGTTAGACACTCTGAGAGCTAGAGGGCGCTCTACATCTACATACGTACACTGAACATGCCGCCCGGCCTTGCAATGTTTTTCAACATGCAAGATTTACATAGAACATAATCATAAAGATAACACACAGAAATACAATACTTCAAAATACAAACAAAACAACATACAAATGAAGACAATGTATAAGCAATTGATAAATCACACAGAATTAAAAAAAATACTATTCTACACACAAACATTACTATCTGAAGGGTTATATATGCTACTTCACACACACACTGTTTCAATTGGTAGAATGCACAGTTTCGAAATGGGTCTCTTAAATATACATCTAGTGGTTTTGACTTCCACTACTCTTACTTTAGAATCCTTTCCTGGATAAATATTGTTGATTCTACCTAATGACCATTGACAAGAAGGTAAATTATCCTCTTTTATTATAACCATATCTCCAATTTTAGCATTCTTTTTCTCGAAATGCCACTTATTTCTCTGCTGCAAACTATTTAAATAGTCTACACTCCACCTTTTCCAAATTAATTGAATTATTTTTGTAATTTTCTGCCAATATTATCCAACCTATTTTCATTTAAATTAGTTAAATCAGGCTCAACAATTGATGTAATTGATCTACCTATAAAAAATGACAAGGAGTCAAAACATTTAAATCATCTAAGTCAGAAGATAATGGTACAAGAGGACGAGAATTTAACATCCCCTCTATTTGGATAATCACGGTCAGAAACTCTTCATATGTTAATCTAATGTTACCTACTACTCTCTTTAAATAGAACTTAAAAGATTTAACGCCTGCCTCCCAGAGACCTCCAAAATTTGGGGCTCTAGGGGGGAGGAATTTCCAATCTATTCCTTCAGAAGCCATATAACTTGCAAGTGCCTCATCAGGTTTACACACCAAATTAAACATTTTTTTAAGTTCTATATTTGCACCCACAAAATTTGTTGCATTATCAGAATACAACTTAGCACATTTACCTCTTCTAAATATAAAACGCTTAAGTGTAGCAATAAATGCATTAGAGGTTAAATCAGTCACAATATCTAAGTGCACAGCTTTAGAAACAAAAACATATAAATATACAAACATAGATTTTGTTATATACACCTTTTCTCTGCCCTTTATACTTAATGTAAAAAGGGGCCACAGAAGTCCACACCTGACACATTGAATGGATAATTTTTGATAACTCTATCCTTTGGCAAGTTAGCCATTATTTGATCAGTGCAAGTAGGATTGGCCTTACAACAAAATACACAATTATGAACAACTTTTCTTCAAATATTACGGCCATTCAATATCCAAAAATTTTGCCTGATCTGATACAACAAGGATTGTGGACCACTATGTAAAACTTTTATGAAAATACTCAACTATTAAATAAGTCAATTTATGTTTCGAAGGCAAAAGAATTGGAAATTTCTGGTTATAATTAATATCACTATTTCTCAATCGACCTCCAACTCTCAAAATCCCTTCACTATCAATAAATGAATTGAGTGTTTTTACTCGACTGTTGGAAGGTACCATGGCAGAATTTTGAATACCATTCATCTCTACTTTAAACTCTTCTTTTTGCACTAATTTCAATAAAAGCTGTTCAGCCTTTTTTAATTCTCCTAACTCTAGAGGCCCAATTCTCTTGCTTTCTTTGCTCTTACAATTATAAACAAATCTACAAATAAAACTTAAGACACGAATAATTTTAAAATAGTCATTACTAAGGTTAAGTAAATTATTTACAAAAGAGTTAGTAGCAGAATCAAGAAAAAAGCTAGAAAAGTCAATACAGTTTTTAAGTTCACCTGGATCCTTGATCACTGCAACAGGAATTTGTCGTTGGGGTACTGGTTTCTCATCAGAAATTTAGGACCATTCCACCACAACTCACAGGTTTTAAGTTTTAGAGAATCCATTCCTCTGGAAACGAAGTCGGCAGGATTGTCCTCTGTTGCCACATAACGCCATTGCTCACTGGAAGTCATCTCCTGGATTGTAGCAATCCTGTTAGCCACAAAGGTTTTTAGTTGATATGACTCCTTCCTTATCCATGACAAAACTATCATGGAGTCACTCCAAAGAAAAGTATTAGTCACATTTAATTTTAAAGCTTGCTTGACACGATGCACTAATTTTGCTAACAGCACAGCGGCACATAGCTCAAGTCTGGGAATCGTTGTTTGCTTGGTAGGCGCAACTCGGGATTTACTGGCAATAAGATGCACAAGCATCTTTCCATCTGAGGTTATGGATTTGCAGTAGACGACAGCTCCATATGCTGACTGGGACGCGTCGGAGAATCCATGCAGCTCGATCACTTCCGGTTGCTCTACCACAATGCATCGATTGATGTTGATGTCATTTACTACCTGAAGTGATTCGACAAATTGTCGCCATTCTCTATTGATTGTGTCTGGAAGCAAATCTGTCCAATCAATCTTTAGCATCCATAATTTTTGAAGAAAGATTTTCGCCTTCGCCACCACAGGACCTAAAAGTCCTAGAGGATCATTTATCCTGGCGATGGTTGACAAAACATCATGTTTGATATTTAATTCGTGCAAGTCTATTTTTACTCTGAAGGAGAAGCAATCATGCTTGGGGTTCCAATAAATACCCAACACTTTTATCTCTGATGAATCTGAAAAATCATAATTTTCGGAAACCTCAATCAATTCCGTATTATTTCCGCACCACTTATGCAAACCATACCTCCTTTAGCGAAGATATTGATCAGTTGATTTTTCAGTTTTTTGCTTCTAATAAGGGCTCTGCACCGGTAAGTACATCATCAATGTACATGTCACTCATCACAACTGGAGACCCTAATGGAAAATTCCCTGCTTCATCTAGGGCTAATTGTTTTAGCGTACGTGTCGCTAAAAATGGTGCACTCGTTGTTCCATAGGTCACAGTTGACAACTCAAACGTTTTTATTGGTTCGTCCATGTTCTCTCTCCACAGAATGCGCTGAAGTTTACGCTGATCTGGATTAATCCAAATCGTTCGATACATTTTTTGCACATCCGCAATGAATGCAAATATGTGCTTTCTAAAGCGAACCATTATTGAAAAAGGTCATTTTGAGCAACTCCCTCATTGTATTGTAGAGAGTTTAAAGAATAACCGTTTGTAGTTGCACTCGATGCATTAAAAACTACTCTCAATTTACTTGTTTTTTTATCAGAGCGATAAACACCAAGATGTGGTATAAAATACATTCCACATTCCTCTCTCTCATCTACCTCTTGCATATGGCCTAGCTCTTTATACTCTTTTAAAAAATCACTATATAATTTTAAATAGTTAGGCTCACGCTTTAATCTATTCCATAAAGAATTTAATTTTTAAGGGCAATATCTTTTGACTGGCCTAAGCAATTTGGATCCTTTTAAATGGCATAGATACTATGTATCTTCCCATACTATCTCTAGCATGATTTTTTTGAAAATGCTCCTCACAAATTATCGTTTCCTTATTTTTTATTGTCTCAGGTTCAACATTTTCGATTTCCCAAAATCTCCTCATTGTCTTTTCTAAATCGACATTATCTTTGATTAACCCACAGTGAGGTTTATTTTCACTAGAAATTGGAATACTCCCACTCGCAATATAGCCGAAGACTGTATTCTGAAAAATTAATTTTGTATTTAAAAGATTTGTTTGTCCTGGTAAAAGAATTTCATAAAAGATTTCTGCTCCCAACAATAAATCAATATTTCCCGGAATGTTGAAATTTTCATCCGCTAATTTATCTCTACTGAAATTACCCAAACTAACGTTAAATGGTTGAGAAGGAATCATATCCGTAATTCGCGGCACTACAAAAGTCTGCATTAGTTTCATAACTATTTCCTCTATTTGCAATTGTTGCATTAACGCGCGATTTAATCGTTAACTCTGAATTAATTAATCCTGAAACTAAAATGTTTATTTTCTCTCTTTTTAAATTGAGTCTATTTATACACTGTTGCGAAATAAAATTGCTTGTTGAACCACCGTCCAACAGTGCTCTGACTTCCTGCATTTTCCCAAAGGAATCTCTAATGAAACAAATCGCGGTTGCAAGTAAAACGGATTTCGATTTTACGTAACTCGTTGCAGTAAACAGATCTCCTAAACCCTGAGAAGACACCTCTTTCGAAATCTCCCCTATGTAATTTATGGGTTTGAACACAGACGCCTTCGCTGAAAGTTGACTCATCGAGGATTCCTCTGTTTCCGGCTCTTTCTTGACTCTATGCAAATTTAAACAATTAAAACACAAGGAATTATTTTTAACAAGTTCTACCCGTTTATTTACTGATAATTGCTTATATTGAGGACATTTATTTAAAAAATGACTATCAGATTGACACAAAACACATTTTTTTCCCTTGACATCTGAGAAAAATACTCTAGACATATTTTTAGAATTTTGATTTTTGCGACAATAATTAATATTCTCACTCAGTGGTTTTCCTCGCGATGAATAAAATAAATCAATTTCTTTTCCCAACGTTAAAGGATCAAACCATTTATCTGCTTGTCTGACACTAATATGCGATGCGGTTTCTTTATCTAAAGTACTAAATATTTTGTCTGAAACTATTAATTGTTTTAATACCTCGAAATTTGAAACATTTCTCAATTTTAAATAGTATTCCCAATTTGTTGTTAATCTACTCGCAAACTGGACATGGGATTCACAATTTTGCCGTGTTGCTTTCTTAAAATTCTCTAAACACGATTGAGGAGTTGGCTCAAATTCTTGGGTATTATGGACTTTATTTTATCATAATTTTTAAGATCCTCATCTTTCAGATATATAATGATATTTGCAGCTTTTTCTCTTAATAAATTTAACAAAATTTTACGCTTAAATTTATCAGTAACACTTTTGGCTGCAAATGCACGTTCTAATGATAAAAAGAAACTCCATCCCTCAGGTTTGTCGGGAATTTTCACTGTAAGTGTGCGGATACTTTTAATTAAAGAATCTAAAGAAGAGGGGAATCATTACAATTAACTTCAGTATTATTGTCTTTATCATTTGCTCGTATTTTCGCTATCTCTAAATCAAGCTTAGACTTTTCTCTTATTTTTCTAACTCTAATTGCTGACTTTCGTCATACTTTCTTTCTTCGATAATTAAATTGCTAACTCATGCACTGAATCAGGATCGTTTTTGTATCTATCACAGTTTTTTATAAGATCCATGAAGTCTAAAACAGTTAATTTATCACTCACACACAACTCTAATTCAGAAGCGATTCGCCTCAAGTCTTCTTTTTTTGCTCCTTTAAACATCGTTAAAGTTCGATTTTTCAACGAAAAGTCAAAAAACAACAGCACATACCTCGTATTTTCAATGCATAGGTCGCTCCGGCTCGACGGACCAGAATGTTGGATACACAAGTAAAACTCAAAATAAAGGTCTCTCTCAGTGGACTGTAGTTTTTATTACTTGTTGCTCAGCTCGCTCGATTTGACTCCTTTCTCGATGGAGTCAGAGGTTACACAGATTCGTTAGACACTCTGAGCGCTAGAGGGCGCTCTACATTTACATACGTACACTGAACACCAATCATACCCAATAACTTACCATTTAATTTTAAACGCCTGCAGTTCCCATTAAAAGTTGCATTTTCAATGACTATCAACAAATCGCAACGCCAAACCTTAAAGGTAGCAGGCATACATTTGCGCTCGCCGTGTTTTTCCCACGGACAGCTCTACGTGGCTTGCTCAAGGGTTTCTGAATCACAAAATCTGCATGTTTATTCTGAACGAAAAAAATCATTTAACATAGTTTATAGGAGTATATTGCAATAGCTACCTATAACTTTGCATTAATATCAATCATCATATACAGCCGTACATCTATCAACACAAAATATAGGATTTATAATACCTATCAGTGAGATCATCAAAAATACTTGGTTTCAGTTTACATACACTGGTGTGTAAAAATTAAGGACGAAGTCGAAAAATTAGCATATCGGCTGAACAAAGAGGCAGAGCGGACAGAAAGACCAATCAGGAGATTAAGTAAGGTGATGTACGGTAGCACATGCATGGGGGAGTGTCTGAGTAGTATAAAGCATGTTGTCGGTGTAAGATCAGTATTTCTGGCAAAGAGATTGCACGCCGTATAGCAGTTAAAATCACACCGTTGCTGCCACAGCGAGAAATGGCGAATAATCAATCTGATAGACGACATCTAGATGCTTTTACCCGAGGTCGAATCATTGGGAAGTTGGAGGAAGGCCGCAGTGTGACAAGTGTGGCTGCAGAGTTCGGAATTGCTCACAGCATCGTTTCACGACTTTGGAGACAATTTCAAACTACAGGAACAGCTATCCGGGGGTTCAGTAGTGGTCATCCACGAGGAACCACACCCGCAGATGACCGGTACATTGTCTTACAGGCCAGAAGAAACAGGCGGCAGACAGCGGGAGAAATCGCTAGACACACGACACAGGTGACTGGATGACCGATATCGCGTTTTACCGTGGCTGGAAGACTCCACGGTGGTGGTCTGTTTGCACGACGCCCTGTACGGTGTGTATCTTTAACGCCTGCCCATCGGAGAAGGAGTTCTCTGTGGTGCCGTGAACACCGGAATTGGAGAGACAATGAATGGGGACGAGTACTCTTTACAGATGAGAGCAGATTCAGTTTGAGTAGCGATTCTCATCGCATACTCATCTGGAGAGAGCGTTGAAGACGCAATCATCCCTCGAACATCATTGAAAGGGACAGGTATGGAGGTCGCGGTGTTCTCGTTTGGGGAGGCATCATTCTTGGTAGTCGTACAGACCCTCACATCTTCGACGCAGGTTCAGTCAACGGGACCCGTTATTGTAACGAGATTCTTCTTCCATAAGTGCGTCTTTTTAGAGGTGCTATGGGTCTGCAGTTCCTTTTCATGGGCGACAATGCACCATGTCATCGCACAGTAGCTGCCGAACAGCTCTTAGAGAGTGAGGATATTGAACGTATGGATTGGCCGGCATGATCTCCGGATCTCAATCCCATCGAGCATGTATGGGATTTTCTAGGCAGACGCTTGGCAGCTCGTACCTTACCACCAGTAACGATTCGGGAGCTTCGATTGGCGCTGCAAGACGAATGGGCAGCAATGCCTCAACAACTCATTGACACCCTCATTCTCAGCATGGACAGGCGCTGTGAAACCTGCCTAGCAGTCAGGGGAGATCATATCCCCTACTAAAGACCGGATGTTTCTTGCTGGACACCCATCACAGGGATGTTTCGGCCTTCAGTCGCATTACACTCCATGCTACTTTTTCAATCAAGCTTCTTTTTATCCCTCTGATTTCTCTTTTAGTAAATGTTGCTTACATTACACATGTCCTTACGTATTGGGGATCTTACGGTATTAAATGTGTTGATTTGGAAAGCTTTTGTACAAAGTTATATTGAAAAAACCGTCTCGTCCTTAATTTTTGCACACCAGTGTAAATTACACAACATGGAACAAGGGTCTCTCAAAGTAACTCTGTCTGTCTGTTACGCCTTCACAACTAAACCGTAGAACCAATTTTGATGAATTTTGGTATAAAGATAGATAGAGAGAACCTTGGAGAAGAAAATAAAAGCTGCTCGAAGGACTAATCCTGCGCAGACGAAGTCGCGGGCACCAGTTATTTAATCTATATACGTATCTATGTTAATAAACTGTACTCTAATAAACTTAATTTTGTTAAATATATGGTTTTTTTTAGTATTCTTTAACATGAAATTCTTTTAGCACGATAAAAAAATTTCATACCCTCTCAGCTTTGTGTTAAACGATTTTCACTGCATGTAAATTTTCTATAAACTATTTTAATGATCCGAACTTTTAAGATTCCTTAATGCCATTTGTTTATCTAAGAAGTAAAAATGGATGTTTGCATGACCTCGCTTCACTCCAACACTGTTCAACCGATCACTATGAAAAATGGCATGTATATGTATTTTTTATGGAGAAGAGTTTTGTGCTATCTTCTTTATAATATAAGAACGGAGTTGCTTGCGAATATTACAATTTTAACATAAAGTAAATACAACAGAAAGTAATAATAACGTATTACACTTCTAAATATTAATTATTTACACTACTTTATGCGTTCATTACACAAAACTTGTAACAATGTTTTGCTTTGGCTGGGCAGAGATCAGCTTAGGAAGGTGTTTTTGAAAATCAACCCACAAGAGACTTAAGGGGCGTTATAAATAAAAAAATAAGTTTTATCATTTAAATCTACAGACTTAAAATTTAACAAACATGTGTTTTTTTTCGCTTAATATGCATTTCGAGTAAAATTAACTCATTAAAAACTTCTTTATCCTTCAAACTGTATTGCTTAATTTTTCAATTCACCCGTGCGAAGAACGGGTATACCAGCTAGTGATATCATATATTTTTATTAGATAAAATTAAGACACAAGAAAGCCGTCAACAAACAAATAGGAAAACCAACTCTATGAATACACACGTGCAGATATTGACGCCGGAATCACGTGATTCTTTACTTGGCGTCCCTGTCGTATAGGTAGTCCATTTTTAAAAAATATTAAGAGTACTAAAAGAAATTTAAAGAATTAAAAATTGGAATATGAGCAAATTTGAAAGTTAACGCACAACCACAAATGTAATGAGATTAACTATTATTTGCTCGAAAATCACGTGACAATCGGCACAAGATTGCAGCGTCCTCTGGTGATGAAACGACCCCATTGTTTCAGGAGTGGATCGAAAAAATAGCTGAGCACCGTGACCCTTTCAAAAAATGATTGGAAATGGAAAACGACCTTTTGAAATGTATAATACGTTTCCCTTTTTTTTTTGCAGGATTTTTATTTACAAGGTTGGTAATTGTGTTATTTTTTTTGTGATGGATGCAATGTATTGCTCATTCATTCGGCCCCAAATGAAATGTATGTATTTTGGTGAGAAAACGTGGGGGATCAGTCCATTCAACGAGACAAGTTTTCTACCCTAACATGCATTTTGGTGAGAAAAGATGCCAATTCAACGAGACAAGCCCTAACACCGTGACCCATTTCGATGATGAAAACAAGGTTGGTAATTGTGTTATTTTGTGAAATCATGCCAATTCAACGAGACAAGAAAACCCCCTAACATGCATCTTGATGAGAAAACATGCCAATTCAACGAGACAAGCCCTCCAATTTCGATGAGAAAACAGAAAATATGCCCACTCAACGAGACAAGCCATCCAATCTGGGTGATAAGAAGACGACAATAGGTAAGTTTAATCTATATATTATTCCAATCTTGGTGTATTTAATACTCTAATGAGGTCATGTGAAACGATTCCTATTGACTGGTGCAAGTTTTAAAAAAGATACCATCCAATGTTGGCATATTGTGTGTCTTGAAAAAAGGGGGACCGAGTCGACTCTTGTGTCGACTCGATCCCCCTTTTTTCGGTAAAATTTTTTTTTGACTCACTCTACTAAATGAGACGTCTGTTTTTTGCATTCAGCCTGCAGCTTATTAAAATACTGCAGGTATCGTGCAAATCGATACGATTTCACCATGGTGCACTCGGAAATGTTAAAGTTCTCGTGCACATCATCGTGCAGGTGGTCAGGCAGGCTGTGGTCATTTAAATCCCGGAAATGAGGCAATATTTCCAGATTGATCGTAAAAAGTCCCAGCTTTTCAAAAATTTTCCGCTGATCTGAGCCCTTCACGACAATGAGGCCTCTGTTTCCTTGGGCCAGGTGACAAAACTTGCCCCGGACGCAGAAATCCAAGTATTCGAGAGGCACGGATCCAGGCAGGTGACTTTTCAGGCTGAGCCGTTCGTTAATGTAACGATTAGCCCGTCTGTCTTTGTCTGTCGTGAGGAGGTTGGAGTGATCCACCGTGATACAAATCACCTTGGGCTCTGTGCCATCCTCCGGTATGCTGGCAATGGACAGTTCGACCGGAACAGGTTGACCACCATGGTGAAATACGTTAGCATGTGCGAAAAACGCTAGAGAAGACATGTTGCTGAGTGAGAATGTCTCTGGTGGCTGAGCGCTCGCCTTTTATACTCTACTGGGGTCACGTGAATCGATTCCTATTGGCTGATGCTTTTTCAATCTTGAATCACCAGACATTGATTGCATACAACAGCACGATTCAGCACCAAGGTTCCACAATACGGATAAATTTAATCAAACAGCACGATTCAGCACCAAGGTTTTACGGATAAATTTAAATGAAGCCACGTTTTTAAAATACGAATAAATTTATCCAACAGCACACGTTTTTAAACTGTGCATTTCAATCTTGGTGCATCCAACAGCAAACGGTTTTAAAATATGGATAAATTTATCCAACAGCAAAAGTTTTTAAAATGTGCCTTTCAATCTTGGTACATTATGTGACCCGAAAAAAGGGGGACCGAATCGACAATTGTGTCGATTCGATCCCCCTTTTTCCGGGCCAATGTCCCTTTACTGTGTCAATGCCGACACTTTGTAGCTCCATTCAGCATGCACCTTATTAAATTGCTGCAGGTATTTGGCAAATTGGTACGATTTTACCATGGTGCAGTAGGAAATGTCCTCTTCCTCGTGCACACCCTCATGCATGGGGTCGGGAAAGGTTCCATCGCAAATGTCTTTAAAGTCTGGCAGATTCTCCAGGGCCATGGCATACAGTCCGAGCTCTTGAAACATTTTTTGTTGTTTTAATCCTTTGACCACCATCAGCCCCTGTTGCCTCGGGCCAGCTGACTAAACTTGCCCCTCACGCAAAAGGGCAAGTATTCCACGGGCACACTCTTGGGTAACGGGTGGTGCATCAGACGAAGACGGGCATTTTCTTGGCAATTGAATCGAACATCTTTGGGATTGGAGGGTTGCCCGGCATGATTCACGGTGATGCACATCACCTCGGGATCGCTGCCATCCCTGGGAATCGTGGCAATGGACAATTCGATGGGCACTGGCTTGCCCTCGTGATGAAACACGTTGGCATGCGCAAAATAGGCGGGTTGACTCAACACAGACATGTTGCTTCAATGAGCAGAATGATTTCGAGCGGCGAAGGGCTCGCTTTATATATGATCGAGGAGCGTGACGTCAGAGGGCATTCCATGCGCCAAAGCCTTTTCATGCGAGCGCTGCACGTGTTGTTCCAAAGCCCGTTTCCAAGGTTGAAGACCCACGATGCGCCAAGGCACAGGATCGTCTCGATGCATTTCCCAATCGTCCAACCACGTCAACCATTTCACGTACACGTCTGCGACTCGAAGGCAGTCTGTCAAATCCACACTGTACGCATCCGTCATGTGAGGTTGATACGCTTCCCAAACTCGGTGAGAGGGAGAACGACCCACTTGAAAGAATCTCAATTCGACCCCTGGGTCCCAGGTCAGATCCAAATGACTCGTAAACACAATCACCGTTTTTCCAAACGACCGAGGAATATGCACCCCAAAATTGGGTTCAAACAGGATGGTATAAGGATAATCTGGCTCGTAATACGTGACTCGATCCGGCCACCGACCCAGGTTTCCCAAGACGATCGTGGTGCGCTGTCGACACTGGTCCAACAAGTGTTGTACCGAAACCATTTTTTACATGCTCTTGTCTCCAAACTTGGTATGTTTTTGGACAAAAAAATGAGACTGTTTTCTGGCAAACATTAAATTTATTTACAAATTAATAGTTACAATATTTACAAAAAATAATATTTACAAGATTTACAAGATAATATTTACATCAACATAATATTTACATGCAATGCAAACCATTGCGAATAGACAGATCCAAGGGTTTAATCACTTTAAATCCAGTAGTGTTTATCACTTTTTTTTTCATTCGGGGCATGGTCAAATCCATGGGAGTTTCTTGTTGCTCCATGGCCAACCCTGCTTCAAAATATCCAAAAACGAGATGAGATCATTATTCTCATCAAACAGGGAAGGCACCGTGTCCAGCACCTGAGGTTCTTGAGAATGCGCCGAGGGAATCCCTTGCGGCAAATAGTCTCCAAATACGGACGACATGATTTGATCTATGGAAGAGTCATCCGTAAGGGTTGGCTCCAACGCCTCGACCACATTTGGATCTGGTAAATAAATCTGAGATGTTGTCTGATTAGATGGTGGATCTGGTAAAAGAATCTGAGATGTTGTCTCGACCACAGGTGGATCTGGTAAAAGGATCTGAGATGTTGTCTCGACCACAGGTGGATCTGGCAGATGAATCTGAGATGTTGTCTGCTCAGGTGGATCTGGTAGATGAATCTGAGATGTCGTCTCGACCACAGGTGGATCTGGTAAAAGGATCTGTGATGTTGTCTGCTCAGGTGATGGATCTGGAATACTCACAGGTTGAGGGGTGGACAAGGCCGTGGAAGGTTTGATAATCCTCACAGAAGGCACAGAAGGTCTGATGATGGGTGTGATAATCACTCTTTTCTTTTTGGATAAAGGCTTGGGCTGTTGTTCCAAAGGCCGTTTGTGTGTCTCGGCCGGTACATGAGCCGGGGTCGGAGGGGGTAGCTTGTAAGCCTTTTGATCAAAGCGTTTCCTTTGTCGAAAATCCCCCAGGTGAAATCCATTCTCCAGGAGCTGGGGGAGCATCCTTTCGGGGATAATGTCCACACCAAACATTGTCTTTTGCACCGTCAACAAGATGTAACGGGTTCCAGCCGGGATCGGATACGCCGTGTGGGGTTCCAACACCATTCGATGATAGAGCATCTGGTCAAACGGTTCAAAGCTCCTCCGAAACAAATTGGGATTGGCCCGACACCTGAGACTGGACGAGGGCAATTCATAAATCAGCATGGGCACGTGGGTCGTTTGAATCAGGTGAATCTCGCCCGACTTTACCGTTCGAAAGCCAAACGTAAAGTCTTTTTTCACAAAAAACATGTTGTTGTACATGTACACCATCCTCTTGTCGGTATTTTTCAAGAGTCGATCGGGATTTCTCAACATTCCTTTGGAGATTTTCTCCCACAAGACATCGTCGGGCCTGAATTCGTTCACGTGCTTGGCCTCCAAGATGGCACGCTTGAAATTATCCAACAATGTCTTTTTTTGATGCCAATTGTCTTTGCAAAACAAGACAAACACTCGTTTGGTATTGGGCTCCTGGTAAAGGATGCACGCCCGGACGTGTCCCTGCCGAGCGGCATATACCAAGGCATCGGGTTTCTCGGGCAGCGTCACGGGCATCACGGTCGTGGAAATGTGCTCGGGAAAGGCATCAATTTGATCCATTGTGCACTAAAGCAAAGCGTCGACTGATACAAAGCGTCGAGACGCGTCTACTTTTATACGTTCCAACAGGATGTGGGTGGAGTCATCCGTAGCCAATCACGAATGAAAAATGGGATTGATGGGTTGATGCAAAATGGCACACATGCCTTGCACGGCAATCCAACGATGACAGGTGGTTTGATTACAAAACGGACATTGCCCCAGCTCGCGTCCATTGGCATTTAACAACATCACAGGGGTTCGCTTGAAGGGGCTCGAGGAGCTCCAACTGGCTTGAATGTCCTTGAAGGTTTGTTTGGAATGTTGGTCCGTGACACAAATGGTACCGACATTGAGATAGTGTAAAAATTTAAAGAGTTCGTGGCGACATTCTCGATCCATGGCATACGAGACGACTCCGTTGGTCAGCGTGAAACCACTGGTTCTAATACACAACACGGCCAAACCTTGGCTGTGGAAAAAGACTTGGGCATTTTCCTGAGAAGTGGGCATCAATTGCTGTGCATACGGGGGTCTTTGAAACCCTCTGGGTTTGAAAGGATGCCTTGGATACGGAGGCCTGAAATGGGGTCTCTTGTACAATCTGGGATCTCGTGGCCTTGGTTCCTCGTGCCATCGTTTCTCATTCCTTCGTTCTTCATTCTCCTCGTGCCATCTTTCCTTGGATCGCGAAGAACGATGAATCACGGAATGAATCTTCTTGACAGGGGCCTTTTTGGTAGGTGGATCAGGTGATTTAGAAACCTTGGGTGGATCCACGGGTTCTTTCAAAGGTGACTCGGAAATGGTAGATGGTTCCATGGAATCCTTCAAAGGTGATTCGGAAACGGTAGATTGCTCCATGGGGGGTAACGCATCATAAATCACATCTTCAGAGGCTTCATGGGAGGGAGAAGCTATTGGAGTCGGTGGCAAAGGTGAAATTGGGGTTGGCACACTAAACATGTCAATAAAATCTTCATAGTCTGGCGAATTCATTTTTGCCGGAATGAGTATCATGAGATGAGCCAGACCTTTAAACTCTACAACTAAAAAAAAAAAAAAAAAAAATTTTTTTTTTTTTTTTTTTTTACTGTGTTTCATCATTTCCAAGTCTTTGATGGATGCCATCAAGTTAAGTCTGAAAAATTTGCGAGTGAACGAGAAAGTTGAGAGATAGCTGAAGGAGGTCGAGATAATCTTTTTACTCGACTGTTCCAACGCCATGGATTGGAAGTGATTTTGTCCACTCTTTTTCCCTGTAATACCCTTTTCAATATTTTATTTTCGCGTGACATACCTTGCACTTTAGAGTTTAACTCATTTTCTTTGATTTTCCACTCTTGTTCTTTGGTTTTCCACTCTTGTTCTTTGGTTTTCCACTCTTGTTCTTTGGTTTTCAATATGTCATTTTCCTTTCGAATCAGATCATTTTTCGCTTTCATCTCGTTGAGTTTGGCTTTTAATATCACCTTTTGGTCCATGGCCCACTCTTTTTTTACTTTCTTAATTTCCTTCATCATATTTTGTTGTTTGCGAGACAATACGTACATTTCGTCTCTTATCCGTTGAAACGAACATTCCTGGTCCTTTACATGCCATTTTTTGTTACCGTGCAGATGCAATTCCCCCTCGTCCCGTGGATGAAGGGGAATCACGCAGTTTAAAAACTTCCAGCCCGTCACATGGATGGGTACCCCCCATCTCACATTATACCATGGATCCGGTACACGTTTGGCTACCTTTTCCCAACTGGATACATTTTTATTGCCCAGTTGCTCCCAAAGCAATTTTTCTATCCCTCCTGGAAATAGGGTACAGAGAATGGCAATATTATGCGGGTGCAAGGGCCGATTGATGTGAAAATGCGACACATTTACCGACTCCATGCAATTGTCAGACATCTCATCCTTGTCACACAAGGATTTCGGTTGACTCACGTACATTATGGTCCGCACGAGATGAAAGGCATTTTTAATCTTGATGCATTTCTTGGCCCGACCGCTGTTTGGAAATTCATACCGCACTTTTCCCTTCCACACGTCTTCAAACGAACTCTCTGGTTCACACGCCAGAATCATGTGTCGATGTTGTATTTTGCCCTTTTCATTTACCAATCCATCGCACAGACACCAAAAGGGCAATATGACACATTGATCCCGAATCTTTTCCATCTCCTTACGAAATGTATCAAACACATCATGTTTTACCATAATGTGAAACCACATCCAGTCTTGCCTCAGATAGCGCTGCACCATCCCCCACACATCGTTTCCCAAGCCATTCTGAAAGGTGACCCCCTCCTCCCACATTTCAGGTTTTCCAACAGGGAATCGTAAAACCCGACGTATTCGCTCACTCTGTCTTTGCGACGACCCCGCATGTCACGAGGCACGGGTCGAAAGTGTCTACATCCACACACTACTTCCTCTTCCTCTGTCTCCTCTTCCTCCGTCTCCTCCTGTATCTCCTCCTGTATCTTGGCCTCCTCTACGAAACGTTGCAAACAGGCCGTGACATGGTTTACGTTTTCGGGACGATTCTTTTGCCCGTCAGGCCAATGCTTCCTTCCGAAACAAAACAGGCATTGCTTACGACCCTCCAGATTATGGTTTTGGGCTGCATGTTTACTATAAAAGTGACGTACGGTCATTGGCTCCTGACATTCAGGACAGGATACGAGAGTGTTGGACCATCTACAGAGATGTCTATAAAATGAAGTAGAGGATTTGAACATGTCGCCGAGTCTGTCCCAAAATGATTCTGTCACCAATGAGTCTTTACCTTGATTCTCAAAGCATTGAAAAAGAAAATGATTGGTTTTATTGCTTGGCCTGTTTTTCTTGATCAAAACTCGATCCTTTCATGCTTGGCCTAATTCTTTCATTTTTTTAAAACTATTTTCATCCTTATAAAATGGTTCCCTTTTGTTTCAAATCTCTCGTATTTACCTGAAAAAGGCACACCATTTGACTCTTTCCCTGCCTATTTACCTGCTCACTCCATGCCCACGACACCCTGCCCGAGTCCGTGGCTGATTATTTATTAAGGAATCTTTGTGTTTCTGATGTATGACGTCACGAGTTTATGCAATAATAAGGTGAGTGTCTTGATGAAAATATAAAGAATAAAAATATTAAAAATAATTGAACGAATAAAAATAATTTTATAAAATACAAATGAAATAATAAAATAAATTTCAACAATGTTTTCAAAATAATTCTTTCCAAACTGTGATGCTTCTCAGTCAACCTCGACCACCGACATATTATTTTGAAATGAGCACAAGTGTTGCGTGCAATCGTGTCCAACGTTGGCATACAGAGGAGCCCAAAAAATGGGAGAACGACTACTGGTCCCGAGCTATGCTCCTTTCCAGTAATCATTCTCCCATTTTTCTGGGGCTCAAGGCAGTGTCTAAGAGGTTCTTAGAGGGTCGGGTGTTCTGCAGAGGGGGCACGTGTTGCTCACATCCAAGTGTCGGAGGAGGCAACGCAAGTGAAAGGCATGGCCGCATTGCGTCGTTTCCGGCCAGTGCATCGTGCTGAGGCAAATCGAACACGCGTCTGGCACTTGGAAGACACAATCGGGCCATGTGTGCCCAAAACACCCGTCCAACACTGCTTGCGCCAATCGAGTCCAGGTGGTCAAGTTTTGCGCACCATAGCGTCTCCAAGCCTTGTACACCAAAAATACAACTTGGGGATGGCATACTGAGTCCAGGGCTTGGACAAAGGCGCCTTTCCCTTTGGCAGCCTCTTGCTCCATAAATTCATTGTCCAGGTCAGCAGGTTCGAAAGACGAAAAACTTTCAAACCACGGCACGTCATGGGGGTCGTGGTAAGGTAAAATTTCCATCATCACATCGATAATGTTGACCGCATAGACCGTTTCCAGTTCAATCACCTCGGAAGGTTTTAAACGAGTTAACACACCTCGAAAGTTCATCATGAAGGTGATGTAATCCCCAAGGTCTGCCTCTTGGTACATGGCAAGATGCAGGGTGAAGGCTAATTCGTGTTCCATGTCTCTGCGTAAAATGAAGCGACTGGCTTCTGAGCGCTGCTTTTATAGTGGACAAAAGGAAACAGTCGACTGATAAGAGAAGGAAATGGGTGATAAGAGCTTTCGAGTCAAAAAAATAAAAAGAGACAGGGTTGAATCATTCATCATTTATTGATAGCATGTACATGGGTGGGTTGAATAAGGAATCCATTGGGGCCCAATTGCATCAGAGGATGATGTTTAGGCACCCACAAAATAATGTTGTTTGAACCCTCCGAGGGTTCCTGTTTGAGTCTTTTAGGGGCCAAGGGTGGTTCCATGCGTCTCTTTCCAAGATCGAGGCGTTGGACGTGGAAGGAGGGAGAAAGGGTCTGGGTACCCTTGTCACAACGAGGGATCAGAGGTGGAATCACCTCATCCATGGGTGGTTTTTCAGGTTCGGCCGGTATTTCAAGTTCAACGGGGAAATGGGTATTTTTCAGGTTCAACAGGGGGAGTAGGTATTCTTTCAAGTTTTTGAGCAGGTTCGGCAGGTGGAATAGGTATTTCAGGTTTCAGGTTCAGGCAGGTCTCTCTGGTTCGGCAGGTCTCTCAGGTCTTTCAAGGTGGGTAGGTATTTCAGGTTCAACAGGTAGAGTAGGCATTCTTTCAGGTCTCTGAGCCCTCATGCAGGCCTCATACACCATCTGTATGGAGGGTTTGGATCCATTTTGCATCCGACGCATGTCTTGCACCTTTTGGATAAAGGTTTGGACCCACAGTCTCACCAAGATGGCATTGGGGACGGACGAGTCTTGGACATGCAAGACGGGAGCCGTTTTGAAACTCTCCACAAACAGATTGCTAGGGTTCTCCACCAGAGCCGAGCCCGCATTGAGACTGAGGGCAAAACTCGTGGCCAACGACGACAGTTCGGCATTCAAAATGTTAAAGACGACAGCGGGAGTCACCAATTTTGACTTTTGCGTCATGATGGGATACGGTTTGTGGTCCGGCAACACATCTTTGCCTTGAATGGCGAGGTGGTCGAATCGTTTGGCAAATTGGTATACTTTGGAACGACCGAGAAGGGCGCCAACATCCACCAGTCGAAAGTAGAGCTTGCCATCCTTTCCAACCATAGCAGCCAAGGGATAATGTTGACGAGGCAGGAGAAGTTTGAACCACATGATGACTCTTGTAAAACACTGCGAGTGAATGAATCGCAACGGAAGGCTGTCAAACATTTATACTCTCTTTCTAAAAAAAAAAAAAAAAAAAAAAAAAAAATTTTTTTTTTTTTTTTTTTTTTTTTACATGGTTAAACATTTTACAGCTCGACAATTATGTCCATGCTTCATCTTACATTCCTTGAAGAATTTCCCTGGTGTTGGGGAAAACCATTTTTGACATAATGGTACATTGTCTGCCAACGTACGCTATTTTCGTCCGTCATCAGCATGGCCAGGGGTAGATATTCTTTGCCATGTTTCAAAATTTCCTCCACTTTGGCTTCGGTGGGTTCGCCGTGCAACATTCGTTCTTGAAACACCATCGATTCCAACAAGACGTGCATGGCACAATCATGGGAGGGTTCATCTCCCCGACCACACACCAAACAATCCGATTGACAAGAGCATGGATCCGAAACGACGGGCATGGTGGCACGATCAAGGGTCAAAAGGAACGACGATACAATGGTCAAATGGCACACATGCAAGAGGAAAGTTCAAACGGCACCCATGCGAGATGAAATGATTATTGTAATAGAGATGTCATTTTCCCACATTGACAATGGGCTTTTCTCAAACAATCCTTGTGATGTATTGATCCATCCCGTACAACGACGTGATCAAATTGCTTCACAATAAAATTTTTTCGGGTTCTTTAAATAAAGAATAACAATCACAAGTGTCTGGTCCTTCAGTGCAGTTTTCCGTACTCCAAACACAGTCCGTAATGTGAAATCCATTTTCATTTTTTACCACCTTGACCGGAACGGGATACAGTTTCGGAGTGCTTGAAATTTCAATATACCGGCTAAACGTTCCAATCTTCGCCTATGATATGACAAATTAAAGACAGTTTCTTCAAGCATACCTGGGACAATATTTTCTTCCAATTCAGTGATTAAAGTTTTCATGGAAGAAGTCATAATTATGAATGTTTTCAAAACAGCAAATAAAGTTGCAAGAAAACTATAAAAATAATTTAGAGCTGCAAAGTAGTTCGTTATAAGGATGGATCAATACAAAAAAAGGATTGTTTGAGAAAAGCCCATTGTCAACGCTTTATAAATAACACTTTTCTGCAATAATCATTTCATCTCGCATGGGTGCCGTTTGAACTTTCCTCTTGCATGTGTGCCATTTGAACATTGTATCGTCGTTCCTTTTGACCCTTGATCGTGCCACCATGCCCGTCGTTTCGGATCCATGCTCTTGTCAATCGGATTGTTTGGTGTGTGGTCGGGGAGATGAACCCTCCCATGATTGTGCCATGCACGTCTTGTTGGAATCGATGGTGTTTCAAGAACGAATGTTGCACGGCGAACCCACCGAAGCCAAAGTGGAGGAAATTTTGAAACATGGCAAAGAATATCTACCCCTGGCCATGCTGATGACGGACGAAAATAGCGTACGTTGGCAGACAATGTACCATTATGTCAAAAATGGTTTTCCCCAACACCAGGGAAATTCTTCAAGGAATGTAAGATGAAGCATGGACATAATTGTCGAGCTGTAAAATGTTTAACCATAAAAAAAAAAAAAAAATTTTTTTTTTTTTTTTTAGAAAGAGAGTATAAATGTTTGACAGCCTTCCGTTGCGATTCATTCACTCGCAGTGTTTTACAAGAGTCATCATGTGGTTCAAACTTCTCCTGCCTCGTCAACATTATCCCTTGGCTGCTATGGTTGGAAAGGATGGCAAGCTCTACTTTCGACTGGTGGATGTTGGCGCCCTTCTCGGTCGTTCCAAAGTATACCAATTTGCCAAACGATTCGACCACCTCGCCATTCAAGGCAAAGATGTGTTGCCGGACCACAAACCGTATCCCATCATGACGCAAAAGTCAAAATTGGTGACTCCCGCTGTCGTCTTTAACATTTTGAATGCCGAACTGTCGTCGTTGGCCACGAGTTTTGCCCTCAGTCTCAATGCGGGCTCGGCTCTGGTGGAGAACCCTAGCAATCTGTTTGTGGAGAGTTTCAAAACGGCTCCCGTCTTGCATGTCCAAGACTCGCCCGTCCCCAATGCCATCTTGGTGAGATTGTGGGTCCAAACCTTTATCCAAAAGGTGCAAGACATGCGTCGGATGCAAAATGGATCCAAACCCTCCATACAGATGGTGTATGAGGCCTGCATGAGGGCTCAGAGACCTGAAAGAATGCCTACTCTACCTGTTGAACCTGAAATACCTACTCCACCTGTTGAAAGACCTGAGAGACCTGTTGAACCTGAAATACCTACTCCACCTGTTGAACCTGAAAGACCTACTCCACCTGCCGAAACTGCTCAAAAACTTGAAAGAATACCTACTCCCCTGTTGAACCTGAAAAATACATATTTCCCCGGTTGAACTTGAAATACCTGCCGAACCTGAAAAACCACCCATGGATGAGGTGATTCCACCTCTGATCCCTCGTTGTGACAAGGGTACCCAGACCCTTTCTCCCTCCTTCCACGTCCAACGCCTCGATCTTGGAAAGAGACGCATGGAACCACCCTTGGCCCCTAAAAGACTCAAACAGGAACCCTCGGAGGGTTCAAACAACATTATTTTGTGGGTGCCTAAACATCATCCTCTGATGCAATTGGGCCCCAATGGATTCCTTATTCAACCCACCCATGTACATGCTATCAATAAATGATGAATGATTCAACCCTGTCTCTTTTTATTTTTTGACTCGAAAGCTCTTATCACTCATTTCCTTCTCTTATCAGTCGACTGTTTCCTTTTGTCCACTATAAAAGCAGCGCTCAGAAGCCAGTCGCTTCATTTTACGCAGAGACATGGAACACGAATTAGCCTTCACCCTGCATCTTGCCATGTACCAAGAGGCAGACCTTGGGGATTACATCACCTTCATGATGAACTTTCGAGGTGTGTTAACTCGTTTAAAACCTTCCGAGGTGATTGAACTGGAAACGGTCTATGCGGTCAACATTATCGATGTGATGATGGAAATTTTACCTTACCACGACCCCCATGACGTGCCGTGGTTTGAAAGTTTTTCGTCTTTCGAACCTGCTGACCTGGACAATGAATTTATGGAGCAAGAGGCTGCCAAAGGGAAAGGCGCCTTTGTCCAAGCCCTATGGACTCAGTATGCCATCCCCAAGTTGTATTTTTTGGTGTACAAGGCTTGGAGACGCTATGGTGCGCAAAACTTGACCACCTGGACTCGATTGGCGCAAGCAGTGTTGGACGGGTGTTTTGGGCACACATGGCCCGATTGTGTCTTCCAAGTGCCAGACGCGTGTTCGATTTGCCTCAGCACGATGCACTGGCCGGAAACGACGCAATGCGGCCATGCCTTTCACTTGCGTTGCCTCCTCCGACACTTGGATGTGAGCAACACGTGCCCCCTCTGCAGAACACCCGACCCTCTAAGAACCTCTTAGACACTGCCTTGAGCCCCAGAAAAATGGGAGAATGATTACTGGAAAGGAGCATAGCTCGGGACCAGTAGTCGTTCTCCCATTTTTTTGGGCTCCTCTGTATGCCAACGTTGGACACGATTGCACGCAACACTTGTGCTCATTTCAAAATAATATGTCGGTGGTCGAGGTTGACTGAGAAGCATCACAGTTTGGAAAGAATTATTTTGGAAACATTGTTGAAATTTATTTTATTATTTCATTTGTATTTTATAAAATTATTTTTATTCGTTCAATTATTTTTAATATTTTTATTCTTTATATTTTCATCAAGACACTCACCTTATTATTGCATAAACTCGTGACGTCATACATCAGAAACACAAAGATTCCTTAATAAATAATCAGCCACGGACTCGGGCAGGGTGTCGTGGGCACGGAGTGAGCAGGTAAATAGGCAGGGAAAGAGTCAAAGGGTGTGCCTTTTTCAGGTAAATACGAGAGATTTGAAACAAAAGGGAACCATTTTATAAGGATGAAAATAGTTTTAAAAAAATGAAAGAATTAGGCCAAGCATAAAACCAATCATTTTCTTTTTCAATGCTTTGAGAATCAAGGTAAAGACTCATTGGTGACAGAATCATTTTGGGACAGACTCGGCGACATGTTCAAATCCTCTACTTCATTTTATAGACATCTCTGTAGATGGTCCAACACTCTCGTATCCTGTCCTGAATGTCAGGAGCCAATGACCGTACGTCACTTTTATAGTAAACATGCAGCCCAAAACCATAATCTGGAGGGTCGTAAGCAATGCCTGTTTTGTTTGGGAAGGAAGCATTGGCCTGACGGGCAAAAGAATCGTCCCGAAAACGTAAACCATGTCACGGCCTGTTTGCAACGTTTCGTAGAGGAGGCCAAGATACAGGAGGAGACGGAGGAAGAGGAGACAGAGGAAGAGGAAGTAGTGTGTGGATGTAGACACTTTCGACCCGTGCCTCGTGACATGCGGGGTCGTCGCAAAGACAGAGTGAGCGAATACGTCGGGTTTTACGATTCCCTGTTGGAAAAACCTGAAATGTGGGAGGAGGGGGTCACCTTTCAGAATGGCTTGGGAAACGATGTGTGGGGGATGGTGCAGCGCTATCTGAGGCAAGACTGGATGTGGTTTCACATTATGGTAAAACATGATGTGTTTGATACATTTCGTAAGGAGATGGAAAAGATTCGGGATCAATGTGTCATATTGCCCTTTTGGTGTCTGTGCGATGGATTGGTAAATGAAAAGGGCAAAATACAACATCGACACATGATTCTGGCGTGTGAACCAGAGAGTTCGTTTGAAGACGTGTGGAAGGGAAAAGTGCGGTATGAATTTCCAAACAGCGGTCGGGCCAAGAAATGCATCAAGATTAAAAGTGCCTTTCATCTCGTGCGGACCATAATGTACGTGAGCAACCGAAATCCTTGTGTGACAAGGATGAGATGTCTGACAATTGCATGGAGTCGGTAAATGTGTCGCATTTTCACATCAATCGGCCCTTGCACCCGCATAATATTGCCATTCTCTGTACCCTATTTCCAGGAGGGATAGAAAAATTGCTTTGGGAGCAACTGGGCAATAAAAATGTATCCAGTTGGGAAAAGGTAGCCAAACGTGTACCGGATCCATGGTATAATGTGAGATGGGGGGTACCCATCCATGTGACGGGCTGGAAGTTTTTAAACTGCGTGATTCCCCTTCATCCACGGGACGAGGGGGAATTGCATCTGCACGGTAACAAAAAATGGCATGTAAAGGACCAGGAATGTTCGTTTCAACGGATAAGAGACGAAATGTACGTATTGTCTCGCAAACAACAAAATATGATGAAGGAAATTAAGAAAGTAAAAAAAGAGTGGGCCATGGACCAAAAGGTGATATTAAAAGCCAAACTCAACGAGATGAAAGCGAAAAATGATCTGATTCGAAAGGAAAATGACATATTGAAAACCAAAGAACAAGAGTGGAAAACCAAAGAACAAGAGTGGAAAACCAAAGAACAAGAGTGGAAAATCAAAGAAAATGAATTGAAAATCAAAGAAAATGAGTTAAACTCTAAAGTGCAAGGTATGTCACGTGAAAATAAAATATTGAAGAGGATATTGCAGGGGAAAAGAGTGGACAGAATCACTTCCAATCCATGGCGTTGGAACAGTCGAGTAAAAAGATTATCTCGACCTCCTTCAGCTATCTCTCAACTTTCTCGCTCACTCGCAAATTTTTCAGACTTAACTTGATGGCCTTCATCAATGACTTGGAAGATGCTTATAACCTTCACAAAAAAAAAATGAATGAGTAAAAAAATGTGCAGACCTTTTTTTATTTTTTTTTTTTTTTTAGTTGTAGAGTTTAAAGGTCTGTCTCATCTCATGATACTCATTCCGGCAAAAATGAATTCGCCAGACTATGAAGATTTTATTGACATGTTTAGTGTGCCAACCCCAATTTCACCTTTGCCACCGACTCCAATAGCTTCTCCCTCCCATGAAGCCTCTGAAGATGTGATTTATGATTCGTTACCTCCCATGGAGCAATCTACCGTTTCCGAGTCATCTTTGAAGGATTCCATGGAACCATCTACCATTTCCGAGTCACCTTTGAAAGAACCCGTGGATCCACCCAAGGTTTCTAAATCACCTGATCCACCTACCAAAAAGGCCCCTGTCAAGAAGATTCATTCCGTGATTCATCGTTCTTCGCGATCCAAGGAAAGATGGCACGAGGAGAATGAAGAACGAAGGAATGAGAAACGATGGCACGAGGAACCAAGGCCACGAGATCCCAGATTGTACAAGAGACCCCATTTCAGGCCTCCGTATCCAAGGCATCCTTTCAAACCCAGAGGGTTTCAAAGACCCCCGTATGCACAGCAATTGATGCCCACTTCTCAGGAAAATGCCCAAGTCTTTTTCCACAGCCAAGGTTTGGCCGTGTTGTGTATTAGAACCAGTGGTTTCACGCTGACCAACGGAGTCGTCTCGTATGCCATGGATCGAGAATGTCGCCACGAACTGTTTAAATTTTTACACTATCTCAATGTCGGTACCATTTGTGTCACGGACCAACATTCCAAACAAACCTTCAAGGACATTCAAGCCAGTTGGAGCTCCTCGAGCCCCTTCAAGCGAACCCCTGTGATGTTGTTAAATGCCAATGGACGCGAGCTGGGGCAATGTCCGTTTTGTAATCAAACCACCTGTCATCGTTGGATTGCCGTGCAAGGCATGTGTGCCATTTTGCATCAACCCATCAATCCCATTTTTCATTCGTGATTGGCTACTCGTGACTCCACCCACATCCTGTTGGAACGTATAAAAGTAGACGCGTCTCGACGCTTTGTATCAGTCGACGCTTTGCTTTAGTGCACAATGGATCAAATTGATGCCTTTCCCGAGCACATTTCCACGACCGTGATGCCCGTGACGCTGCCCGAAAAGCCCGATGCCTTGGTATATGCCGCTCGGCAGGGACACGTCCGGGCGTGCATCCTTTACCAGGAGCCCAATACCAAACGAGTGTTTGTCTTGTTTTGCAAAGACAATTGGCATCAAAAAAAGACATTGTTGGATAATTTCAAGCGTGCCATCTTGGAGGCCAAGCACGTGAACGAATTCAGGCCCGACGATGTCTTGTGGGAGAAAATCTCCAAAGGAATGTTGAGAAATCCCGATCGACTCTTGAAAAATACCGACAAGAGGATGGTGTACATGTACAACAACATGTTTTTTGTGAAAAAAGACTTTACGTTTGGCTTTCGAACGGTAAAGTCGGGCGAGATTCACCTGATTCAAACGACCCACGTGCCCATGCTGATTTATGAATTGCCCTCGTCCAGTCTCAGGTGTCGGGCCAATCCCAATTTGTTTCGGAGGAGCTTTGAACCGTTTGACCAGATGCTCTATCATCGAATGGTGTTGGAACCCACACGGCGTATCCGATCCCGGCTGGAACCCGTTACATCTTGTTGACGGTGCAAAAGACAATGTTTGGTGTGGACATTATCCCCGAAAGGATGCTCCCCCAGCTCCTGGAGAATGGATTTCACCTGGGGGATTTTCGACAAAGGAAACGCTTTGATCAAAAGGCTTACAAGCTACCCCCTCCGACCCCGGCTCATGTACCGGCCGAGACACACAAACGGCCTTTGGAACAACAGCCCAAGCCTTTATCCAAAAAGAAAAGAGTGATTATCACACCCATCATCAGACCTTCTGTGCCTTCTGTGAGGATTATCAAACCTTCCACGGCCTTGTCCACCCCTCAACCTGTGAGTATTCCAGATCCATCACCTGAGCAGACAACATCACAGATCCTTTTACCAGATCCACCTGTGGTCGAGACAACATCTCAGATCCTTTTACCAGATCCACCTTTGCCGACAACATCTCAGATTCATCTGCCAGATCCACCTGTGGTCGAGACAACATCTGAGATCCTTTTGCCAGATCCACAGAATCGAGACAACATCTCAGATCCTTTACCAGATCCACCATCTAATCAGACAACATCTCAGATTTATTTACCAGATCCAAATGTGGTCGAGGCGTTGGAGCCGACCCTTACGGATGACTCTTCCATAGATCAAATCATGTCGTCCGTATTTGGAGACTATTTGCCGCAAGGGATTCCCTCGGCGCATTCTCAAGAACCTCAGGTGCTGGACACGGTGCCTTCCCTGTTTGATGAGAATAATGATCTCATCTCGTTTTTGGATTATTTTGAAGCAGGGTTGGCCATGGAGCAACAAGAAACTCCCATGGATTTGACCATGCCCCGAATGAAAAAAAAAGTGATAAACACTACTGGATTTAAAGTGATTAAACCATTGAATCTGTCTATTCGCAATGGTTTGCATTGCATGTAAATATTATGTTGATGTAAATATTATCTTGTAAATCTTGTAAATATTATTTTTTGTAAATATTGTAACTATTAATTTGTAAATAAATTTAATGTTTGCCAGAAAACAGTCTCATTTTTTTGTCCAAAAACATACCAAGTTTGGAGACAAGAGCATGTAAAAAAATGGTTTCGGTACAACACTTGTTGGACCAGTGTCGACAGCGCACCACGATCGTCTTGGGAAACCTGGGTCGGTGGCCGGATCGAGTCACGTATTACGAGCCAGATTATCCTTATACCATCCTGTTTGAACCCAATTTTGGGGTGCATATTCCTCGGTCGTTTGGAAAAACGGTGATTGTGTTTACGAGTCATTTGGATCTGACCTGGGACCCAGGGGTCGAATTGAGATTCTTTCAAGTGGGTCGTTCTCCCTCTCACCGAGTTTGGGAAGCGTATCAACCTCACATGACGGATGCGTACAGTGTGGATTTGACAGACTGCCTTCGAGTCGCAGACGTGTACGTGAAATGGTTGACGTGGTTGGACGATTGGGAAATGCATCGAGACGATCCTGTGCCTTGGCGCATCGTGGGTCTTCAACCTTGGAAACGGGCTTTGGAACAACACGTGCAGCGCTCGCATGAAAAGGCTTTGGCGCATGGAATGCCCTCTGACGTCACGCTCCTCGATCATATATAAAGCGAGCCCTTCGCCGCTCGAAATCATTCTGCTCATTGAAGCAACATGTCTGTGTTGAGTCAACCCGCCTATTTTGCGCATGCCAACGTGTTTCATCACGAGGGCAAGCCAGTGCCCATCGAATTGTCCATTGCCACGATTCCCAGGGATGGCAGCGATCCCGAGGTGATGTGCATCACCGTGAATCATGCCGGGCAACCCTCCAATCCCAAAGATGTTCGATTCAATTGCCAAGAGAATGCCCGTCTTCGTCTGATGCACCACCCGTTACCCAAGAGTGTGCCCGTGGAATACTTGCCCTTTTGCGTGAGGGGCAAGTTTAGTCAGCTGGCCCGAGGCAACAGGGGCTGATGGTGGTCAAAGGATTAAAACAACAAAAAATGTTTCAAGAGCTCGGACTGTATGCCATGGCCCTGGAGAATCTGCCAGACTTTAAAGACATTTGCGATGGAACCTTTCCCGACCCCATGCATGAGGGTGTGCACGAGGAAGAGGACATTTCCTACTGCACCATGGTAAAATCGTACCAATTTGCCAAATACCTGCAGCAATTTAATAAGGTGCATGCTGAATGGAGCTACAAAGTGTCGGCATTGACACAGTAAAGGGACATTGGCCCGGAAAAAGGGGGATCGAATCGACACAATTGTCGATTCGGTCCCCCTTTTTTCGGGTCACATAATGTACCAAGATTGAAAGGCACATTTTAAAAACTTTTGCTGTTGGATAAATTTATCCATATTTTAAAACCGTTTGCTGTTGGATGCACCAAGATTGAAATGCACAGTTTAAAAACGTGTGCTGCAGCAAGATTGAGTTTATTCGTATTTTAAAAACGTGTGCTGCAGCAAAATTAAATTTATCCGTATGGTGGAACCTTGGCGCTGAATCGTGCTGTTTGATTAAATTTATCCGTATTGTGGAACCTTGGTGCTGAATCGTGCTGTTGGATGCAATCAATGTCTGGTGATTCAAGATTGAAAAAGCATCAGCCAATAGGAATCGATTCACGTGACCCCAGTAGAGTATAAAAGGCGAGCGCTCAGCCACCAGAGACATTCTCACTCAGCAACATGTCTTCTCTAGCGTTTTTCGCTCATGCTAACGTATTTCACCATGGTGGTCAACCTGTGCCGGTCGAACTGTCCATTGCCAGCATACCGGAGGATGGCACAGAGCCCAAAGTGATTTGCCTCACGGTGGATCACTCCAACCTCCTCACGACAGACAAAGACAGACGGGCCAATCGTTACATTAACGAACGGCTCAGCCTGAAAAGCCACCTGCCTGGATCCGTGCCTCTCGAATACTTGGATTTCTGCGTCCGGGGCAAGTTTTGTCACCTGGCCCAAGGAAACAGAGGCCTGATTGTCGTGAAGGGCTCGGATCAGCGGAAAATCTTTGAAAAGTTGGGACTTTATACCATCAATCTGGAAATATTGCCTCATTTCCGGGATTTGAATGACCACAGCCTGCCTGACCACCTGCACGATGATGTGCACGAGAACTTTGACATTTCCGAGTGCACCATGGTGAAATCGTATCGATTTGCACGATACCTGCAGTATTTTAATAAGCTGCAGGCTGAATGCAAAAAACAGACGGCTCATTTAGTAGAGTGAGTCAAAAAAAAATTTTACCGAAAAAAGGGGGATCGAGTCGACACAAGAGTCGACTCGGTCCCCCTTTTTTCAAGACACACAATATGCCAACATTGGATGGTATCTTTTTTAAAACTTGCACCAGTCAATAGGAATCGTTTCACATGACATTATTAGAGTATTAAATACACCAAGATTGGAATAATATATAGATTAAACTTACCTATTGTCGTCTTCACACCCAGATGAGAGGGCTTGTCTCGTTGAGTGGGCATATCCTCTGTTTTCTCATCGAAATTGGAGGGCTTGTCTCGTTGAATTGGCATGTTTTCTCACCAAAATGCATGTTAGGGCTTGTCTCGTTGAATTGGCATGATTTCTGTTTTCTCATCGAAATTGGAGGGCTTGTCTCGTTGAATTGGCATCTTTTCTCACCAAAATGCATGTTAGGGCTTGTCTCGTTGAATGGACTGATCCCCCGTTTTCTCACCAAAATACATACATTTCATTTGGGGCCGAATGAATGAGCAATACATTGCATCCATCACAAAATAACACAATTACCAACCTTGTAAATAAAAATCCTGCGGGAAACATATTATACATTCAAAAAGGTCGTTTTCCATTTCCAATCATTTTTTGAAAGGGTCACGGTGCTCAGCTATTTTTGCTAAACCTAAATATATGTCAAATTTTTGATAATAAAAAAGAAGCTAACATGAGATATATTCACAAAAATAAATAATAAATGTTATTTGAATCGTAATGCGCGCGCAATATCTGTCCCTCAAAAAATAGCGTCGAGTCAAATTTGATAATTACAAGTAAATGTTATTTATTGAAAAAATAGCTTACGTTATTTCATTTTTCAGATTCAAAGAAGTTTTTTAATGTATCATTGGTCACATTGAAACGGTAAGATTTCGATTTTGAACGCACTGTACTCTCTTTCTGCTACCTGAACAAAGCATTTTATTTTGTGATTTCAAAACAACGAAAACATCTTAATTTTGAAATACTTTGATCTATAGCTAGTACAACTATACACTATGATCAAGCATTTTCCTTCTTTTAAATCATTTTTTAAGTTTCAAAAGAGTACTGATATGTTAAGTAAAATGAAAGATGGAGACGGCGCGGCTTCTACGTTTATACTAAACGTATTTTAAAGACAAACGTTTTTATGGTTCCTTTAATTACATACTATGTATTTCAAGTTTTTCATTTTATAAATTTATAGCAGTTCCTAATGCAGTTATATATTTTTTAAATTTGACGTCATTGTTTGTTTATTAAATTGCAAGCGTTGCTTACTCATTTCCTTAAAAATTAAGTTTTGCAAATGTTTAGTGAGCATAATTTGCTGATGATTATAAATTTTGATGTGTCGTATCTATTAGTAGTACTTACTGTGATTTAGGAATGTGTGCTTCAATAACCTTACTTTAATGCAATTATTTTTGTTGTATAAACATGTAATTATATTGTTTTGGGGGTATTTCTTTATTAGCGGAGTGCTGTCTTCGCCAATTTTATTGGAACTATAGTTTCTCATTCATGCTAACTTTAATAAAAAAATCCAAAATGTATAAAATATTGAGTAGAATTTCTGTTGACAACAGAATGTCGAACAGACTTGTTCAGATTTATTACCCATTACACACAAATATCAAAATACTTATACTGTAAGCAAACAACGTTCCAGCATGAAACTCATTTGGATTATCAAACCCTTCACAACATAGTTTGCATAATCATTGTTTCTCTATTGAATAGATATCTCTACGTAATAGTTCGTCAGTTGTTCATTGTGTTTGAAAGTACACAAATTTTAGTACAACAAATTGTCAATAAATTTTCTCTGTAAAATACTGTTTTTTGTCAAGTATTCATAATGTTTACCTGAACCACAATCATCAGAGTTTTTTAACATTTCAATCAGAAATGGCAATTAGTAAATATTCTTCAGCTTTCCAGTATAAGCCTCTACATATGTATTTAGAATATATCTACTATTATATTTCTTTTTGTGAATAAATCTTTGTCCATTTTTGTGATTTTAATTCTTTTGAGAGGGGTCGAAGGATTACCTTTCTCTTGCAGTTATTCTTACAGTGGCATTGTGGGTGATTTATATTTAACACACAAAGTCCACTCTTGATATCAGAGGTAATAAAAAACCATTTTCTTGTTCACAATCTCTTCCCCCCCCCTCCATGAGCTTGATGACTGTATCATTTAGATTCTTAATTTGAACCAAAATTGTAACTTCATTGGATGATCAGTGGAATAAAATGTACTTGTGAACAAATTATTTATCTTGAAATATTTTGATGGCAGTTTCATCATTTGGTAATTATGAAATTGTGGAATCCATTGCATTAGCCAGCTTATTTTCAAAAAATGCAGTGAAATAAATGAAAATACAAAGATCAAAATTGTGGTATTTGGCATGTTTAGCTGCTTTCAGTGTGTGTTATGTTTATTTTTAAATAAATTAAAGGTAAAATCCTAGGAGAGCTCCCACCCTTGGCCACAAAACAAAAAAAGCGCCAAGCCAGAATGAGATGGTGCCAAGTGAATACAGAGAGATACGGTGGATGCATAATGAAATATGTAAATACAGAAATTAAACATTTAAGAATAAAAAAATTTAAAAAAACATCACTTACTTTCTTACTGCTGATCTTTTCCGAGTGGAGGGTACAGCATAACAACAGATTTTAAAAAGTCTTGAATGTCTGATTGTGTGAGCGCCGCCATTTTTATTCTGCGAGGTAATGGTCGAACATACCTTCAGCGTGGCTGGTGCAATTTCGAAGAAAGCATTTTATTGTCAACCATGTTACATCATGCCGATCGTTACATTTAGGACATTCATAACTATAAGCAATTAATCCTTCCTTCATACACTATTCAATCATTTCTTTCTAACCTTTCGCATTCAACAAAGTAAAAAATTCTAAGATATATGTCTTCACACATGCAACCATTCCAGCACGGTTTCCCCAAACAAAATGAAATTCGAAATGCCCGCTGACAAAATACGAAAATTCCAGAAATAGTTAGGTTTACCATATCTAGTGTATCAAAGTAGGGTTACCAAGATGGCACAATTATCGCCAACCAAAATAATTTGCGCCAAGGGTGTGGGCTCTCCTAGGACTAAACTGAATCAAGATTAATAAGAAAAATAGGGGAGACACCTGTGTACCTAGGGCCACTTTTTTTCAATACACAAAAACAGAGCCACTGGCCTCTTTAAAAATGTGAAACTTATATGCATTCATCATACTAACTACCATCCAATAGGAGTTAATATAAGCACTGAAAATAATAAATTCTGTGAAATAAAAGGTTTTTAAAAAAAATTCACAAATGGCCCTAGGTATAATGATGTCATTGTTAGGGCCTTTCCCTGGAACTTAGGTTTTGCTCTGCAATCAATAGAAAACAAACATACACACATGAATTTAATAAAAGAATCAATATTAGCTAACATATTGATTTATCATGCAACTATCTAATGTGTAATGTGCCTAATTATTAATGAGTTACATGTATATTTATTAAACATTATAATTTAAAAAACTGGTTACAAAAGTGAGCTGCATACATATTGTCGCTCTGAAGCACCAACAGATTATGGTTTGGGCAATTTGAACACAATATTTCTGTTGTCAATTTCATAAGTTTCTTCTTTATCATTAAGAAACTTATTTGAACGAGCAATATTCTTCAGAAATGTAACACTATAGTGTTCTTTAACATCTATTATTTCTTCTACATAAAAATGTTCAGTTTTTTTGCCTTGTATTTTTGTTAAACAAAAATCCCCCCACTCCTCCTTTTCAATAGTATTTCATACATCAGCTACTGTAGAATTTGCATCATCAGTGGAATGAGAATCTTCAATGTCTGATAATTCTTTGAATGAAGTTGCCTTAATTTCAAACTCAGGTTTTTTCACAAGTTTTCTTTTTCTTTCTTTTGGCAATTTTAATAACACAATATTTTTGATTCCTTCATTTTCTGGAGTGTCAATCAAGATTCTACCTCTTCCTGGTTTTCGGCCACCTTTGTTGGATTTACTTCGAGAATTATGCTTATTAGAAATTATTTAGAATTATATATATGCTTCTGTTTTTATAATTATAAAGAATTTTTTTATTAAATGAATTCTTATGTTTGTGTAAACAAAATAATAATCCTGAATAATAACAATAATGGTAGCAAATATATTTTTTATAAATCAAGCATACTGAAAGTTTCAGAAAGTATACACCCCTCTCATTTAAATAACATCCAATTATAATAAAAAACTTGACTAAATCAAAATGGTTCAGATAATTAAGGCCTCTTTCCTCCTTGTATTATAAAAACTTTTTTTTGATGAAATAATAAAGAATATAATTGCAATTGTACCTAGGGCCATGGCAACTATGTGGCCCTAGGTACAAGACGAGGTAATTTCATACAAAATGTTTTCTGCAGAAAAACCCAGATGGAAAGGGGATTTATTTAAAATCTAATTTAGTACTTAAAGTCAACAAAATTATGTACTAGAATTCAAAGAAAAATATTTGACTTGTCATTGTACAACAATAAAAAGAAATGAAGTGCAAAATTTTACTTTAGACCATGTAAAACTGTTTTTCACTTATAACTTGCCACAGCTTTCTTTTGCAAAACTTCAAAATGAATGCCAAAGTAGGAATTGGTGTTGTTACTCACCCAACTGAGTTATAAAACTTAGAACTAAATATTATTCAAATATAAAATGGTGGCCCTAGGTACACAGGTCTCCCTTACTTGTTTTTATGTGTGTATTGACCCTTCTACGTCAACTTTGTCAATTATGAATTGTATATGTTGAAATTGATCTAACTTTCAATTCATATGTAGTATTAATCAAATTCAATCTCTAATGCATATTTATACATCCGAATCAAATGAAAATACCCTTCACTTTAAATTGAGATTTTGAGCAAAAATATTTATGTTTAAATCAAAATTATAAAAAAAAAAATTTCATTATCAATCTAATGGCTTGAAACTGAATTATTTGAAAGTGTTACGAGTTTTTAGAAATTAATAATGAAATGTTTATCCTAGTTTTGATCAATCATCTTTAATAAAAAAAATTAACTAAACGTATTAGTGCCATCGCATTAAAATATGCGCATTGTGAATCACACTATAATACCGAAACAACAAAAAGATTCTTATGTGTTTAATTGGGGTAAAAAAAAAAAAAAAATCAGTTAGATTTTGGTGAAAAATAGCACAATTCATGTAATGCATATTTAGCTGCGTTGATAATATGCAAGTACCAAAAAATTTATTTTGATGCTTACTTATTATTGCTACTTATTGTTGACATTATATGAAACGAAGCAAATGGTTGCCAATTCAGCACATGCAACATGTAGGAAAATCTGGGTTGCAACTTGGAGAGTTATTATTAGAGTTGGCAATTGTTGCTATAATACTTAAGTACCCTTGTTTACTTATTCAGTAATTAAGTTAGTCTATTATTAGTAAGCAGATATTGTTTTAATTTTCTTATAACAATATTAGGCACTTAAGTATTATACTCTCAACTAATTTGTGAAATGAAAAGACGATGCCAAATGCTGCAATGTACAGCCAGTTGTTGAAAATTGTTCCCAAACATGTACAAACACAGTAAATTTGTTTCTGTTTCTTATGAAAGCATTCAGAGTTTATTTTTGTTTGGTAAAATTAGTTGGTGGTATAGTAAATAAGTATCTGTTATGTAATGCCAGCAAAGGAAGCAAAAGGGTTAAAGGGCTCCTTTTACACAAATTTTCAAGTAATGTGTCCAATATCAATGGATTAGTGTTATAGAACAGTTTTGGTTAGACATAAACAAATTAACTTAAAAAAAACTTTTCTGTATTGAATAGTTCTCTAGTAATATTTTAGGTTTAAATCTGCATTTATTATTATTTTTTTTAATATATTAAAAAAGTTAGTGTTGAATCATTTTTTGTAGTACTTGTTATAAAATTTCCGTTTGAACTTAATTTCTTGTTTGGGATCTTAAGCCAGCAGTGGCATAACGTACACCTCCGCATCACAGGGAAGGGTAGAATTGCAGGTGGCCCAAAGCCTGATTGACGCCAAGTATGTATTTAATCAATTTATAAAATATTAAAGGCAAAACCTGACTTAGCAGGGGGAGGGAGCCCTAATATCCTCTGTTATGTCACTGTAAATCAGTACGCATTCCTTTTTGTTAGTCATGTGATTTTTTCCTATTTTATTAAAATATGGCGTGAAAGTCAAATTCATTTTAAAGAAAAAATGTAACAGCTATGTGAATCTGTTATGTAAATATTTTACTAATTTGCATGATACATTATTTAACCCTTTATCCTACCACATTATGATTTATTGCAGTTTTTTTCATGCAATATTTCTTTTTGAATCACTACAATGAAAATTAAGGGATATACATAAACAAAATACTCTACTTTGGGAAATTTAATCCGTAGGAGCTAATTAATTAATTAAAGATATTCAATTGTAAAATTAATTATATACACTGTTCACTTAAAATAAATAGTCAAATTGTTTTCTAAGGTCTTCATTAACATACAGAAAAAAATTACTACCTTTTGACATAAACTATTTTTTCGGAACAAAAATGACTATTTTTACAATCCACTAAAAAAGCAATTTCTGCTATAAAACTATTTGCCTTTTCCGCTAAAGTACTCATCATAGAACCCTTGCTGTCATATATCTTGGAAGAGTGAATTTCAAAGAATATTCCTGTATCGACAGAGTATTCGTAAAAGTGGTTATTCTATGTAATTTTAAAGTGAGTGGTACTTATAAGTACTGTTGCTAGATAAAGGGTTAAAGCGATTATGTTACTCATGATTTACTATTTTTTTGCTTTATTTTATAATTTTTATACTTTGCTTAAATTATTAAAGCTTTTAAAATCTGGTAAATGTTTTTAAATATTTAACTAATATAATGTATATGAATGATTTGGTTGAAATTCATCAAGTTGCTAATGCAATACAATTAATATGCAAGTATCAAAATACGAACTATTTCCTTTAGAGAATAAAAATATATAACTTTTTTTTTTGCTATATTTAATCCTATTCTTTTAAAAAAAATTGTTATTTTTATAGATGGCTTCTGTCTGTCAAAATTGTGGTGAGTCAGCATTTGAAGTGAATGCTCAAGAAGTAAGTTATTTTAATTTATTACTTCAAAAGTAGTTAAAGAAATGCATGCGTAAAAGTGTAAAAATGGTTGTTATTGGCCCTTTTTTGATAATTTGTTTCAAATTCAAATTACATTTTTCATCTAGATCTGAACATATTTTTATTAATAAAAATGTGTTTTGTCCTTTGAATTTACTTGCATTATTTTTTGCCTGTCTTTGAGAAATCTTTTTTAGTTTTATCATGTGTAAAAAATATTTAATTTTATGTTAAAATATTTTTAAATTGGAATCTGCTGCTCATTTTATTATTAAACAATGTTCATTTTTATGAGTATGGTTTAAAACAGAAGAATATTGATTCATCATACTGAATGGCGGTAATGCTCATAAAAGAGATCCTATTAATTTGTAAAATCGTAGTTCTGAAAAAAAAATACTATCTGAAATGAAATTACAGTACTGTTGTGATAAAAATCTGTAAACATTACTTTTATCTATGTATTTTATTTAAGAAAATAGATGAGAAGAATAAAAAATGATTAATTTAGCTCAATGTGGTGTTAAGTGTTTGAAACTTAGTTTTAAACCTTAGTTTTTGATGTCTTTACATTTTATTTCAACACTAACGGTCGGAATCATGTATAAATTACTGGTTCTCAAACATAATTTTTCAACAATGGCAGCTCGTATATATGTACAATGGAATGTATATTGCTGCACTTAATTTTTATTAACTTTAAATGTGTATTCCTTTCAATGTCAAATTTTCTTTACACTTATACATTATATAATCTTTAAATTTAATCTCAGTTGACATCTCCTTAATAGTGTTACAAAAAGTAACTAAAGTCTTAGTATAATCCTTGACCAATAATTTATTTGGTTGTTTTACAGATATTTAAGGTCAGGCATTGAACTTTAATATTTAGACTATATTATTGCTCAAGCAATGTGTATCCAATAGTGTGGTTATAAAGTAGAGTATAATATCTGCAAAGTGAGAGCATGTGGAATGAAACTCTTGAATGTAACTTCTAATTTGAAATGTTAATAAATGCCGCATTTTACACATCTAACATGAGATCCCTGCCCTCACCATCTGTATTATTATTCTTTGTCTGATTTAGTAGTTGGTAAAATCCTAGGAGAGCCCACACCCTTGGTGACAAACTGAAAAGAGCGCCAAGCGAAACTGACAATGGCGGCGGGAGTCAATCAGTTGTTACATAGCAATAATTTCCTTGGGTTTTGAAATAAAAAAAAATGTCCATTGAACAATTAGTTGTGACATACCATTTACTTAAAAAATGGCTGTAAAATAAAAAATCTTGTATATTGATAAAGACTGATTTGAAAAAATTGTAAAATAATTAAATCAAAAGAAAGATATATAAATTTTATTATATTAATTTTTTAATAAATTTATTTATATGCAAAGTTTTGTTTTGTAAAAACAGAATTTTTAAAACGAAGTTCAGGATCTTTCCGATTCTCTGCTGATGGCGCCAGGTGTATAGTAAAATTTTGATTGTATTTTGAAAAATGTGCATAAAAAACGAAAAACACATTTTTTTTTAAAACCGTAATTTTTAAGATATCTTATCAATTTTTGTACAGATTATGTGTAATATCGTTCTACACACGGAAAAAAAGTTTCGTGAGATTATTTTTATAAATAAAGAAGTTATTAAGTATTTAAATTAAATTTTGAGTATTTTTTGAAAAATCATAAAAAAAAAAAGTTTTTGACATTTAATTTTTTAAGTGACTGATTCTTAAAGAGAAAAGCATGAACTTTTTTAGTGTTAAATATTTTTTTCATTAGCCTGAAAGAAAATGCAAGTGAAACGATTTATAAATCATACTCATTAAAACGTAGATTTTGTCTCATTTTTAAAATATCGTAAAAAATAGGAAAAATAGTTATTTTGTAAAATAAATTATACTGTTTCGTGGTGAAGTAAATGATCTTTCCGAATCTGTAATTTTTGTCTGAGTCTCATGAAAAAAATTAGATCCCGTTTTAAAAACGTCTGAAAAAAAAGTTGAACTTGTCTCCTGGCGGTGAAAAATGGCATTAATTATGTGATTTAAGGTTTTTTTTATTAATATCTTTTTAACTAATTGGAATATCTGAATATAAAGGGTTAAAACAGTTTCCTCGGATCATTCCCGTTCTTTTGGTACTTTCGGCGAGTTTATGCATCGTGCGGTTCATGAGAAGATAGGGTCGCATACATAGAAACGTTTGCTTACCTACGAATTTTAATAGTGTAGATATTTAAGGTAAAAATTAAAAAAACAGTACTTTCTTACTGCTGATCTTTTCCGAGTAGGGGGGTACAGCATAGCAACAGATTTTAAAAAAGCCTTGAAGGCCTCATCACTAAGTGAATAATGGTGGGAGTGCTGCTATATATATTCTGCAAGGTAATGGTCAAACATACCCATTCAACACCTCCATTCAAATCGATCCTAAACAGCACTCTTTCATTTGTATAATCCCATTCTGTCATTGCATTTAGGAAATTCATACTTGGAAGCAATCAATCCTTCCTTCACACACCATTCAATCAATTCTTTTTTACCTTACGCATTCAACAAAGTAAAAAATTCTAAGGTATATTCACTCACACAGGCAACCATACTTCCCGCTCGGTGCCCAACAACAAAATGACAAAATTCGAAATGCCCGCCAGCAAAATACAAAAATACCAGAAATAGTTAGGTTTACCATATCTAGTGTTTCAAAGTAGGGTTAACCAAAATAATTCGCACCAAGGGTGTGGGCTCTCCTAGAACCGAACCTTAGTGGTTTCACATGTAAATGTCGTACTTTGTCAAATTTTGCATCAGTTACTAGTAAAGATGTAACTTTCAGTATCTTCTGACAAAACTATTTCTTTTGGTTTTTGTAAGTTCTTTTAACTATGCAGAGAGAAGACAAAATATAATAGTTGCAATGTCATTTTTTAGAGTTTACTTTTTGACTGAGTTGACTATACAAATTCCATACATTACGTGTTGCCAAGAAATGTGCAATCATTTGTAAAGGTTTCTTTGTTGATGTAGATATTAAAGTTGATATTATGCTATCCAATATCTCCCATATTTAAATTATATGCCTTGATGACTGCTGGTTGATTTGCATAATTTTTCTTCTTGTGCTCATTTGACCAACCTTTACATTTATATTCAGGCTTCACATTGAAATTACTGGATAAAAGAACTACAAAAGACTTCATATCTTAATTTATAGTTAGACAAGATTTACTGTTTATTCGATTTCAAAAAGTGATCTTTCTGTATCTCTTTCCACTTTGATATGCTTAATTATTATGTTCTTATATCTTGAGAAAGTAGAGATTTCTTCTGATCACATTGCTCTCAATGTTTTCTATACCTTCAGATTTAATATTATAATCAAGTGTGTTTTCATCATTTTTCTATCTGAAGAATCTCTATAACATTCTTAGTAAGCAAGCATCAGTCTCTTGTGGTAAATAGAGAAATGAAAAGAATATATATGTATTGTAAAAATGTTCTCAGCTTCAGATTCTTTGATATTCATCTGAGTACCTGTATTTTTAAATTGAAATTTTTGAGAAATGCAATGTAAAATTCTTAAATCTTAAATAATTATATATTTCTTAATTTAAAATGACATTCAAATTAGTTCATTTTTTAAAAAAGAAAGTATACTTGACTTCAGATTTATAAGTTGCTACATTAGTCCTTCACAATATAAGAGTTATTTCTCACAGAGTTATTTAAACAGTTATTCCCAAATGGGTACCTTGGGTTTACAGGTTAAGAATATCCTTTAATTTTGCTTATCTTTTAAAGGGATACCCAATTGGGTAGTGAAATTCATGAAAATGTATTGTGCATTTATCCCTTTACAAGTGCTATTTGCTTTGTGACTAAGCCTCATAAGTTACATACAGTTTTATAAGAAGTGAATAAGTAGGTGTTAAGTTTTTATTTTGGCAAGCCTTTCTGGTTTCCATAATGTGTTACAATGGTAATTATGTTATACTTTTATTTCAGTTTCACTTGTTGTGGCATCTATAAGCTATTTTCTGTATTAATAAATAGTTAACCTTGCTTATGCAATTTAAAATTCTGTGGTGAAAATATTTTAAAATAATTAATAAATACATCTTTTAATTAAAGATTGATATTGAAAAATTACTAATACAAATGAATTTCAACAAAATCTGCATAATTTACTTTGAAATCATGTTTCTCAAAAATCAATGTATATATTTTCCAGGATTGAGATTCTAAAATACTATACCACTCCCTCTTTTCATACAGTTGGATTATAATGTTTTCAGTATCTAAAGCACAAAATGTTCTGAATTTTTACTGAAAATATGTGTGTGTGTGTCTATAATGGTGAAAAATTTAGTGGTTAATGTAAAATATGAAGAAATATGATTCCATTGAATTAAAAAATTTTAATGCAATTTCAGAACATTTACATTTAGGTTTAAAGGTACATAATATTGTTATATGTGAATGTATAAATTTAAAAGTCAGTTTGATGCTCATAATGTATTAGATTAAGATTTTTTTTCTTTTATCCTGAAATTTCTCTAAAGAGGCCTTGTTAAATTTTATATGAACCTTGTATTTTTTGTGTTTCATGTTATTTTGAGCATGAGTATAGTGTGTTAATTATATATAAAATGATTTAAGTTATTTTCTGATAATTTTATTCAGAACACAAAAACTGATAAACACAAATTTATTTCATAATAAAATTTTACTTTAAAAATATATGGGCTTTTTATGACTTACTCTTTGCTTCTTTTCTCAGACATAAAACAAACATTTTTTTTTTTAACATTTGCCATGATGTGTAAATATATTCACATTAATTTTTAACCTTTATCAATTGAAAGAAATTAAACCCCATTTATTAAACTTCTTTTACAATATATAAAGCATTCTCTTTGTTTTATGAGAAAGCAAGCATTTTAAATACATTGAAACTTTGCAATGTTTAAACAACTTTTCATTTTATTTATTTATTTTTTTATTTACTTTCATAAATTTTGATTTTTGTAATGAAAGATAGAGGTTCAAAGAATTTACTGTAAATATGACAGTCCTGAATATTTATAACTAAATTATGATCTTATCACACATTGGTGCTGAGTAATCAATGCTACTACATGCCAACTATACAGTTTATAACAGATTTATATACAATTATATTATGTATTCATAAAGTGTTAGCTTCCACAACTTATGAAATGACCTTTCAATTATTGCCAAAAAGCATTCTAAATTTCCAAATGTTGATAGAAGCAGTGTAATTTGTTTTCATAATAATTGTTATCGTGATTGTTTTTCTGTAAATGAGCACTAAGTTTTTATGTGTAATGTTAAAAAGAGTTTTCATAGGTATATTTTTAAATTTATTTGTAGCTTTAAATTTCTCATTAGATATAAATGTAATACTGTATAACATAAAAGTCTGAATTTATTGTAATTCAATGCATAATTTTTTTTTAACAGGAGCAAGTTTGTGAAGCTTGTGGAACTATTGTTGAGGACATTCATTTTGGAAATGAGTATAACGTGTATGGCTCCAAAACTAAACCAAGATTAATTACATCAAATAAAAAGCAAAATTCAGCAGGTCTCACTTATGGAATGAATGTTTTAGAAAACTTAAGTAAAACATATATGCTTACTTCTGATAAAAAAAATGATGCATCCAGTTTGCTCAAGGATATCCATTCAAAGAAATCCTTTGCAAGAAAACAAGATGTTGGTGTCCTTGCTGGTTGTTGTTTAATTCACGTACTGCAAAAACAGCACCGATTCATATCTTTAACTGATCTTTGCTCAAAATTGCAGTGTCCAAAGAAAAAAGCTTTTAAATTTTCAAAAATTGTCAAATCTTATTGCAGCTCAGATACAGCAGACTCTTCTAACTGTGATGGAGTAAATGTCTCAGAGGAACCTAGTAGTTTAGAACCTACAGTAATTTTGGAATCATTAATAAATCAGCTGCTTTCCTCTTTTGAACATAAGAAAGATGAACTGATTAGCAAAACAACCGCTTTAGTAAAATTAGCATATTCTTGTTGGATAGCATCAGGTAGATCTTATGAAGGTGTAATATCAGCTGCCGCATATTTATGTTGGAGGTCAATGCACCCTAGGCAGAGTTTATCTTTGAATAAATTTTGTTCAGATTTCTCTTTGCCATATACCAAAGCAAAACCAAGAGTAGGGGATTTGAAAAATATGTTATTGAAACTTGGTAAAAAGGTACCTTATTTTTATAAAAATTCAGTGAATGAGAAAAATTATCTCTTTCACTTAAGTTATATCTTGAAAAATTCTGATATTTTACGTTATGATTTGCTAACTAAAGAATTTACAGAAGAAGAAATTAATAAGAAAGAGTTTTCTATGTATAGAAAGGTTCTACCCACTACAGATAAAAATGAGGCTGTTCAAGTAGTAAAAGAAGAGGATTTTAATCCAGATAAGTGTGAGGATGCAAACATATCAGATGCTGAAATTTCATCTTACATTCGTTCTAAAGAAGAAATAAATTGTATTAAAAAACTGAAGGAAAAATTTAATGTCCCTGACGTTAAATAAAGTTGTGTCCTTTTTATTTACTAATTTATAGTTATGCGAATAGCTGTACATATATTTTCTGTATTGAATTAAAGTTAATGTTTTATTTCAGACAAAATAACCAATTCCTTCCTTTACTGAACATTTAATCCATGTTATTAATTATTTTTCCTTAATTAGTCAAATTTACTTAAACCCTTTAATGCGCGGTGACCACTATTTTCTAAAAAATACCTCTAAACGCGCAGTGGTATTTGAATGAAACCAATGGTTCCACAGATATCTTTATCTTTCATAAAAGACACTAGATGTCAGCACTATACAAGAAACTTTTTTTTTCTGTGAAAAAAATGCATCGTTTTAAAAACCTTTTTTGAACACTTTCAAAAAAGTTTTTTTAGTAAAAAAACCATATAAATATTCAAAGTAAGTTATGTACATTTTTGCTGCATATGCTGTTCATACTAATTTTTCATACATTGCTAATTTTTAGAATGATAAATTATAAAAAGAACTGCTTCATAATTAGTCATCTAAGTGGTGGTTCGACAGATATACACCACCGCGCGTTTAGAAGATGAAAACTTTCCGACTTGTAGCACACAGGCGTAAGAGATGTTCCTCCTTGTTTTTCTTTTTTTTGACTCAGGCAGTGAAGTAACTAATAATTTGTGGGGCTTTTGCCATTTCTTAGGGGGAGGGGATTTTGTTTATATTGAATTGGTGATGCTTTTCTCGAATGGACATTTCTTTCTCCTCTCATTTACATTCTTTTTATACTGAAGAGAGGTTGAATTTTTTGAATGGTGAATATATGTTCTAATATAGCTGATACTATTTCTTTTAATATAATTTTTGTTTACCTCTTTCAATTAAATTTGCTAATATTTAATCTTTTGAAGATAATTCTCATCAGTATTATTGCATATTTTAATAATAAAGAAACAATGAAAAATCTGGCTATTGAAGATGATTTCAATCTCTTATAGTTATATTTTGTAATATTTAACATTTAAAATGTAATTCTAATACTTAATATTGCATGTTTTAGTAAATTTATTACAAAATATATAAAGAATAATCTTATAAATCTGATCCAAATCGTATATTGTTCATCCGAGAATTATGTTGTAAGTGCGCTGTGGTACTCCTGTGAAACCACTTCCCCGTCCAGGGGGCGAGAATGTATTGTAATTTTTTTTAAAGGTGTTTTCTCTGTTCTTATTATTACTTTTATTTTGAAAAATTCGTCAAATTTATCTTTCCGTGCGTCAAAGGGTTAAATGAAAGAGCTTATATTTTTAAACTGTTGTTTTTGCCAAATATTTGTTTTGATGTTCTTTCTATCTAATAAGTAATTATAAACATAACTTGATAACTAGGAGCTTGTTTTTCACCTTTGTTTATTCTTTAATGTCATTAATAGCTTTAAACATTATTTCATATGTATTTATACATTTAAAAATGTACCATTTGCTTATAATTTTTTAAACAAATGTTTAGAAAATAGCTGTTATATATTTCTGTGTATAAGCTGAAAATTTTTGGAACTTTTTAAAATAAGAATTTGTTTCATATGATGACTCCTTAATCTAAAAGATATAATTTAGAAGGGAAAAAAATTAACATTTTCTGTTAGCTATTTTCACAATTGATTTGAATTTTTTAACTTTTAGGGTGTCTTCAAATTTATGGTTAGAATCCTCAGCTTTTTCAATTGTTCATATAAAATTCATATTCACTCATTGGGATGTCTCATTGTATATGACCATCGTGTTCGAGAGTTTCCCTCCAGGACATGAAACATGTGTCGGCAATTATGTACTGTCTTTCTTGATTTTGATGTCTCTTCAAAATCAAAGTGTTTTTTCACTTGCTATCAAAATTGTTTCTCATTTACAGAGAAATGCCAAGGTCCCGTGCTATTAAAATTTTCTGCAAACTAGATTACCTGAATTTTGGAATTAGCTGTATGTAAATTTCTTTTCCAATAGAAAAAATGGTACAGAAAATAAGACTAGTGCAGATAGAGTACAAAATAAATTTATGAAAACAAAAAGGTTTAATTCCAGATAGGGTTGCTGGGAATAAAATTATTAGTATCTGACATTTTATTTTACAACAATCACAACTTATCAACATATTCTCCCTTGGGTTACATGTTTAAAAATAGCACAAATATATTTTACCAATTTGGTGTGTATAATAGTTTTAAATTTTGGGTAAATTTTCAGAGAAAAATGAATAGTCTAGCCTTATACATAGATCAGCTTATATTTGGAAATGTATGGTAGTTGACTTTACTAACCATTTTAAAGGATTTAATTCAAGTGTTGTATAAGGAAAAGGTCATTACCTAATAATTTAAGTATTGAAATGTATGATCAATGTATGTCATGTTTTAAATTTGTCATTGTGAATCAGCAAATCACACTGTAAATTGTTTGTCTACTTGAATAAATTTCTCATTAAAATCATGTATAAAGATGATTTTGTAAAATCTATTAATATTTTGTAATACATACACTTGTATATATATTAATATGTCACAGTATACAGTCACATATTTTACTAGTTCATCATTATAACACAGAATAAATACAGTTTTGTTTCTCCATGCTGTTTTAGAGGGGTGGGGGGTATTTCGCATTTTTAAAGTAGTATATTTCTGGAAATTATATTTTTACATATTTTGATGTAAATATATTTCACTTTATGATACATATATATATTGGTAAGTAGTTGCTTTCAATTAATTTGTTTTCCAATAGATTTAAGAGGATGAGTGTTTTAATGCAACATAAGTTTTTTCATTGGTGTGCGGAAAATAACATGAATGCTTAAAAATACTACTTTTGAAATCACTAGATGAAGTTTCTTTCTTACTGTATGTATATATTTCTTATATGTGTGCATACCTGTCAACTTTTATGCTCTGAGTGTAAAAAAAAAACCTTTTCAGTCTTTTATTACACATTTATACTTAAATTGTTCATTTATAAGCATTTTTGCAAAATTTAAGTCATTTACTGACTACTTTCTTTGAAATTTTTGTTTATCATTTTATATTCACAATGACTAAGTTAGATGGATTGAAACCATAGAACCAGTTTTCATTAAGTTTTAAAAAGCTTCATGAAATTTTTCGTTTCTTCTGTGTATCGTATTACATTAGCTTTTGGCTTGCAATTCCCTAAGTAAAGCATTTTTTCCCCTTGACAGCAACTTTCTAGGTCTCAACATATTTTGTGCTTTGCACATGTTTATATTTCTTATGCTTCATATCGCTGAACGATTTGTTTTTGTTGATTGTTACCATGATGTTTAATAAGAGCAAAGTAGTATACTTTTAAACATAACAAATGTCTGGAAAAAAAAAGAAAGTTGATTATATTAAAGCTTTCAAAAAATAGGGGAAGAGGTAAAATATCCAATTTGTAATGCATATGGTTCTGACTCGTGCATTTGTCATGGAGGCCGATAGGATATTGCTCATTATGTACGATCTTCAAAGCAGGACAATGTCCAATCAAATGTTATTCAGGATGAAGTACTTTTAACGTTTTATAGAACATAATGTTCCAGTTAATTGCAACCCATCATTTTTTTTCATAGAATCTTTCCAAAGCAGTACAGTTTTCTAAGGACTAAAATATCTACTATAATTTGTGAACTAATTTCTATCAAGAAAGAGTATATATAGTTAAATGCATGAAACAAGGTTCTTTTCTAGCAACATCTGATGACAGTAATGATACAAATTATATGCCATTATTATCATTTAGATTGATCCTGCAAAATGTTTAATTCAAAATGGCCTTTTTGCAATTACTAATTTGTTAGTGGAGATTCCATTAGACGAATACTTTTGGGGATACTTTTTGAGCATTAAGTTTCATTTTGTAGCAGATAATTCTGCTGTACATACAATATATTGAAAACAAGCAAAATATAATTAAAGTTCATTTATGAGAAATTCTAACCTTAGAACAGTAAATCCAGTGACAAACTATAATGAAACAATCATCTAAATTCATTAAGCAAATTGATAACGCAACAAATTTCTTTATTATTAATATCGACATATATATTCATACTTCAATTTTCCACGGATCAAGACAAATCTTAATAAATCCTGAGTTTTCTTAATTTATCACTACTACAATTACATTTTTCAGAGCTAGTGAAACGCAAATTTCAAAATATTTTCAATTTTTTTTTTTTCACTCTTTACTAATTTTAAAAAGTATTTTCTTGTCATTTTTGGGCGACCAATCAGTTTTACTTTTATCAGAACAAGAAATTTCGTTTTATCTCTGCAAATCGTGGACTTATTTGTTGCCATTCGGATTGTCTAGGCCAGGGATGGCGAACCTTTATAAGATCAACAACGCCATTCTTTCTAATCCAGTGTTTAATGCGATATAGATGTGCCATCAAATAATTTTGACTTACGATTATTTGAAAATAATATAACTAAGAACACTAAACTCATTATTTACTACGAAAAAATACCTTTTGCACTGTATAGCTAGCTGTAAATGCTTTAGTTGTACGCTTAATTCAAATTAAAGATTGGATGACAAATACACTGCTGGTGACCGTAAATGCAACAACAAGAAAGACAGATAGCACAACAAAATTTATTTTGTAGATAACATATTGACCAAGTATCAAATGATTAAATTTATAGACTTCTGTGAAGTGTGGTTCCTGCCAGAATCAGTAGCCGCCATTGCTGGAGATCACCGCTGCTACACGCCTCGGCATTGATTCAAAGAGACTTTGGGTGTGTTCTTGGGGTACAGCAGACCAAGCAGCATTCAAACGTTGCCAAAGTTGATCTGATGTAGCAAATGGGGGTGTAATCTGGGTCAATCGTTGAGCAACCATGGACCACATGTTTCCTATCGGCGAAAGATCCGGAGAGCGAGCCGGCCAGGGAAGCAATTCAATCTGGTGATTGATGAAGAACCTTTGGAAAATGCGTGCCACGTGTGGTCGCGCATTATCCTGTTGAAATATGGCTGTGGCCAAGCCCAGAAGGTAAGGAAGGACAACTGGCAAAAACACCTCGGAGATGTAGCGATGGCTGTTTAAAGTACCGGCAATGCGTATTAGAGGAGTGTGAGAGTGATATCCAATACCACCTCATACCATAATACCCGGTGCAGAACTAGTGTGGCGGTGCATAACGCAGCTGTTCGGCATCCTCTCTCCACGGTGTCACAAGACTCGAATCCGACCATCGTGGTGTTGCAGACAGATGCGTGACTCGTCAGTAAAGACAACTTCATTCCATTTTGCCACCCATATCCTTTCATCACACCATTGGCGGCGGCGACGTCTGTGGTTCTGCGTCAAGGGTAGACCAAGCAATGGACGTCTTGCGGACAGACCACTCTGTTTTAATCGGCGTCGAATGGTACGCGCAGACACTGAATGATACGTTACAAACTCAATGTGCTGTGCTACGGTCCGTGATTTGACTGAGCGATCCGTCACTGCCATGTGCACAATTTGCCTCTCCTCACGTGAAGTGGTGCACTGAGGTGGATGCGATCGACCACGTCGATCTGTCGTACCCTTCTGCATCCAACGGTCACATATCCGCATTACAGTTGTTTGGTTTCGTCCAACACGACTACCGATTTCCCTGAAAGTTAATTACGATCACTACCAAAGTTGATCTGGTGTGGCAGCTGGGGGTGTAATCTGGGTCAATCGTTGAGCAACCATAAACCACATGTTTTCTATTGGTGAAAGATCCGGAGAGCGAGCCGGCCTGGGAAGCAATTCAATCTGGTGATTGACGAAGAACCTTTGGACAATGCGTGCCACGTGTGGTCGTGCATTATCCTGTTGAAATATGGCTGTAGCCAAGCCCTGAAGGAAAGAAAGGAGCCGTCAATGCGTACTAGAGGAGTGCGAGAGTGATATCCAATATCGCCCATACCATAGTACCCGATGCATGATCAGTGTGGCTGTGCATAACACAGCTGTTCAGCATCCTCTCCACGGTGTCTCCAGACTCGAATCAGACCATCGTGGTACTGCAGACAGATGCATGACTCGTCAGTAAAGACAACTTCATTCCATTCTGCCGCCCACACCCTTTCACCCTTTTCATTCCCATTGGCGGCGGAGACGTCTGTGGTTCTGCGTCAAGGGTAGACCAAGCAATGGACGTCTTACGGACAGACCATTCTGCTGTAAACGGCGTCGAATGGTACGCGCAGACACTGAATGATGCGTTACAGACTCAATGTGCCGTGCTATGGTTCGTGATGTGACTGAGCGATCCGTCACTGCCTTGCGCTCAATTTGCCTGTCCTCACGTGAAGTGGTACACTGAGGTGGGTGCGATTGACCACGTTGGTCCGCCGTACCCTCCTGCATCCAATGGTCACATATCCGCATTACAGTTGTTTTGTTTCGTCCAACACGACTACCGATTTCCCTGAAAGATAATCCACAATCTCGGTAGGCCACTATCCTTCCTTTGTCGTACTCGGATACTTGATCAAAAGCCGATCGCTGTTTTCTACGAGACATAACTGATCGTTTTTTGAAAAACCACAAGAAAAACACTATTGCCGAACTTGAAATCGTCAAAATTTTCAAGCCTTAAATAGCGCTTTAAGGTGGCGCCACAGGCGCGCGTAATGTGTCTGCGCTGAAATTCTAATCATTTGCATATCTCACATCCGCTAATGCATGTTGTAAATTTCATGTTATTTGCATACTTTCTTCAGGATGTTGCAATTAAGGTGGCCAGCAGTGTATATTTGGATTGTAAGATGTTTCTTTTAGTGGAATGCGTGCTCAATTGGAGTTATCTGTCTATTGGTTTTTTAAGCAATTAATTATTTTTACTGTGGTTCACTTTTTTAGCAAGAGGACTTACAATTTGTTTCAAAATACTGTTTTACAGACGATGTTCTACATACCACTATTCCAGAACATAAAAACCGAATTTGTCGTTTTTACTAATAATGCCATATTTCTAGATTCGCCAAATTTGAAATTCTCTGCTACGCTTACTATCTTGTCCTTTTTATTCTTTTGCTGAACTAGCCATGTTGAATAACATTTAAAAATCGTAAATATAACACAAATGAACTTTAAAATACAGTAGTGCAGAGCTTCTCAAACTTTCAATATACGCGACCCACTGTTCAATCGACTTTTTCATCCTGGCCCCTTCCCCTCCGTACAATAACAATGCATTGAATTCAATAATACTATACTTTGACGTTAAAGCTACAATTCGACTTTAACCTCTTATGTGCCACCGACGTATAAAAACGTCTCGCTCAGCGAAAACATTTTTCTTGACGTATATATACGACTTTCCGAAGTACGACATTTTCTGTGCAGTGCTATCCATACAATTATTCCGATGGCTTTGAAATGCTATAAAAGAACCTTGATAATGTTTGCGAAGAATTTATTTCAGAGGATTTGCTTACTTATTTCTTTTCTCCCCTTCAAAAAAACATTAAAATACGTCTACGTGGTAAACTGTGGTATTGGGGAGCGAATCGCGTAACTCTTAATCGGCGTTTAAGGAATTAATTATAAACCGTACAAATTATCAAGATAAGTGGTAATACAAGCCCATGGGGTCACTGATAATATTCAAATTTGTTCTTAACTTAGTATTGTTAAATCAATAATAAAATATACACAGTGTTTTTTTTCCAGGTATAGAAGTTTAAATTGGCATTACTTTCCAAGATGGCGACCGATTTAACAGCTGTCAAGTGATTTATTCTCAGTTTGGTTTGAAAGTTCTTCAAAACGATCATCGAGCAAGGCGTAGATTCGTCGAATGGGCCCAAAACGAGATAGTCGTTGTTCCCGATTTTCATAAGCGAATTTTGTTTAGCGATGAAGCGCACTTCTGGTTGAATGGCTACGTCAAAGAACAAAACTGCCGCATTTGGAGTGAAGCTAATCCACAAGTGTATGTCGAAACACCGTTACATTCAGAAAAACTGACTGTTTGGTGCGCTTTATGGGCTGGTGGAATCCTTCTTCAAAAACGATGAAGGCCACAACGTTACAGTCAATGGTGATCGGTATAGAGCCATGATTACTAACTTTTTCATTCCTGAATTGAACAATCATGATGTCCAGGTTGATTGATTGATTGAATATTAACGTCGCACTGTTCAGCTACACGAGGGCTTTTGGCGACGGACCACGTAATTTTGAACCATGGTCAAGTGACGTGGACGACACCTGAGCTGGCACCCCCCTCTCCTAACTACCACACCACACCAACGGGAGGACGTTTCAGCTCTCGACAGATTTAACGTGCATCGCTGCCCTACACGGCGGGTCTTTAGTGGTACTGGGCTCGAACCCGTGACAAAGCAAGCCACGGTCCGATACCTATACCACTCGGCTACCGCGGCCACCATGATGTCCAGGAGCTGTGGTTCCAGCAAGACGGCGCAACATGTCACACAGCTCGTGCCACAATCGATTTATTGAAAGACACGGTTGGTGACCGCCTAATTTCACGTTTTGGACCTGTGAATTGGCCTCCAAGATCTTGTGATTTAACACCGCTAGACTATTTTCTGTGGGGCTATGTAAAGTCATTGGTCTATGCGGATATACCACAAACGCTTGACCATTTGGAAGACAACATTCGCCGTGTTATTGCCGATATACGGCCACAAATGTTGGAAAAAGTCATCGAAAATTGGACGTTCAGATTGGACTACATCCGAGCCAGCCGTGGCAGTCATATGCCAGAAATCCTATTTAAAATGTAATGCCACAAGATTATCTTTGGAATAAAAAAAATTCATGTCAATCGAATAATACATCGTTGTTTTATTGCAATTTAAAGTTCTATACCTCTCAAAAAAACACCCTTTACATTGTACACTACTGATGCATTTATAAGTGTATTATAACAGTGTAAAAGTGTGTTCTATATTTTATTACATCAGAAAGTATTTTGTTTGTTTACTTTCAGTAACTTAATAATTTTTAAATAACCTTTTGTTTTCGACTTTTCAATATGCTCACCTTCCCTGTAGAGTTATCGCGCCGCTCAAGGGGGCGAACCCCACAGTTTGAAAAACACTGCCAGTGCTTCTCAAAATTTCAATATTTGCGGCCCAATATCCAATCATAATTTTCATCGCCCCCCCTGCACATAAATATAATGTATTGAATTCAAAATGCTATACTTTGACACTAAAGCTGCAATACGACTTTAACCTCTTAAGTGCCACCGGCGTATATATACGTCTTTCCGAAGCACGATCTTTTCTTTGTACTGCTATCCATAAAATTATTCCGAAGGCCTTGGAATGCAATAAGACCTTGACAGTGTTTGCGAAGGATTTACTTATTTCAAAGGATGTAATTATTTATAACTTTTCTCTCCCCTAATGCACTCAACACATGCACTCGCCTATGTGTTAAGAAACGGTGGCATTGGGGAGAGAATCACGTAACTTTTAATTGGACGTTAAGGGATAAATTATAAACCGTACAAATCATCAAGATAAGTTTTAATATTTGTATATAATTTTATGTATGACAAGCCCATTGGGGTCACTTGAAATTATTAAACTTGTTCTTAACTTAGTATTGTTAAATTAACTATAAATGTATCACAGTACTGTGCACAATGTATTTTATAAGTGTTTTATATCAGCATAAATTTGTATTTCATTTTTTATTGTATCAGAATGTATTTCGTTAACTAACTTTCTGTAAATTGATACTTTTCTTAAAAATAATCTCTTGTTTACGACTTTTCAATATGCTCGCGCCCCTTTCCCTCCTAGAGTTATCACTGCCCCCTAGGGAGGCGCGCCCCACAGTTTGAGAAACGCTGGTGTAGGCAACTAAATTTTTCTGAATGTGAATTCTACAATTTTCTCTACACCGTGATTTGGTGAAATATAAATAGCAACCATTAGAATTATTTGTACATTTTCTGCTCTACATTTCGCTGCACAAATTTCTCCGATACATGACTCATTAAACCCAAATGATTCAGTAGTATTTGATGCTACATCCATTTCTGAAGAGACATAAGTTGTCGTATCTCCCTTATTTTTAAAGAGTGTTTTTTTTTCCAGGTATAGAAGTTTAAGTTGGCATTACTTTCCAAGATGGCGACCGATTTAACAGCTGTCAAGTGATTTATTCTCAGTTTGGTTTGAAAGTTCTTCAAAACGATCATCGAGCAAGGCGTAGATTCGTCGAATGGGCCCAAAACGAGATAGTCGTTGTTCCCGATTTTCATAAGCGAATTTTGTTTAGCGATGAAGCGCACTTCTGGTTGAATGGCTACGTCAACAAACAAAACGGCCGCATTTGGAGTGAAGCTAATCCACAAGTGTATGTCGAAACACCGTAACATCCAGAAAAACTGACTGGTGCGCTTTATGGGCTGGTGGAATCCTTCTTCAAAAACGATGAAGGCCACAACGTTACAGTCAATGGTGATCGGTATACAGCCATGATTACTAACTTTTTCATTCCTGAATTGAACAATCATGATGTCCAGGTTGATTGATTGATTGAATATTAACGTCGCACTGTTCAGCTACACGAGGGCTTTTGGCGACGGACCACGTAATTTTGAACCATGGTCAAGTGACGTGTACGACACCTGAGCTGGCACCCCCCTCTCCTAACTACCACACCACACCAACGGGAGGACGTTTCAGCTCTCGACAGATTTAACGTGCATCGCTGCCCTACACGGCGGGTCTTTAGTGGTACTGGGCTCGAACCCGTGACAAAGCAAGCCACGGTCCGATACCTATACCACTCGGCTACCGCGGCCACCATGATGTCCAGGAGCTGTGGTTCCAGCAAGACGGCGCAACATGTCACACAGCTCGTGCCACAATCGATTTATTGAAAGACACGTTTGGTGACCGCCTAATTTCACGTTTTGGACCTGTGAATTGGCCTCCAAGATCTTGTGATTTAACACCGCTAGACTATTTTCTGTGGGGCTATGTAAAGTCATTGGTCTATGCGGATATACCACAAACGCTTGACCATTTGGAAGACAACATTCGCCGTGTTATTGCCGATATACGGCCACAAATGTTGGAAAAAGTCATCGAAAATTGGACGTCCAGATTGGACTACATCCGAGCCAGCTGTGGCAGTTATATGCCAGAAATCATATTTAAAATGTAATGCCACAAGATTATCTTTCGAATAAAAAAATTTCATATCAATCGAATAATACATCGTTGTTTTATTGCAATTTAAAGTTCTATACCTCTAAAAAAACACCCTTTATATATAGCAACTCCACATGCTCTGTGATTGTCTTTGGGATTTAGCAATACAATGAAAATTTCGAAAATCTACGTTTTCATTATTTATCCAAGTTTCTGTTAAAAGTAATATACGATAGTTACATGTTGCATAATATACATAGTAATATACATAGTTGCATGTTGCATGTTGTCATCGATATCCAAAGCATGTGCACGTAAACTTTGACAATTCAAAAGATATATTGATATACCTTTTTTGGTGAAACTGAAGTTTTTGAAGATATCTGTGATTGTTTTAAGTTTGTGTTTTGTGATAATCTTCTAAATCAACATCTCTGAGAGATGTTGATTCTCTTAAGTCATGGAAGAATTTTGGATCGCAATTTTCCTTAAGATTTTCCTTCGAGACTAGTTGCTCTTGATAACGCAACATATATAAATTGGTGAAAATGTGTATTCTCATACTTGTAACAAGTCTTGAAGAACTTTACATTGTTACGGAAAATTCCTATCCATTGTGTTACGAACGTTACAAACCTGAGCGTAACAATGCTTTGCTTTTTAAAACGCACCATTTTCAAATTCACTCTCCAGCAAAACGTGCCTAAAGAAGTTATCACTTCAAAAAGGGCCCCACCAGTAAGTTACTGTAGAAATTTTCAGATATTCCATGTAATATTGGAAGACTGGACATCTCTAACACCACAACCTTAAAGTTGAAGTGGTATCATCTATATAAGCCAGTAACAACTTCCGGACTGAAGTGATAAGTTTGTTCTAGTGGTATGTTACGTGCTTACAGAACCAAAGTTCGCAGGTTTTGTCCTCCGGATATGCGCCACCTCATTGGTGACCCTGGGCTGAATTAAGAAAAGCGCAACACCTTCTCTGTCGTGGCTCCATCTACCCGCAAGAAGAGTAACCAAAAAACTCGTCAGACTCACTTGATGTAGCAAACAAAGTCATTAGACTCACTTGACGCAATTTCTCCAAAAACAGCAACAGCTCGCACGCTCGCCATAATAACTACATCGTTCGTTCTTCTATCCACCATCTCACTGGTGGGGGAGTGTGTAGCAGTATCATCTACAGTTGAACCTGTTTTTGTGTGGTTAGTAAAAACCGCATAAAAGTAACCGCACAAAAAAATATTTGAAAATTTCATGAATTCTTACATATAACAAGCCAATTCGTCGAAATACTGCAGAACTTATTTTATGCGGTCACACAAAAATAAAATCACATAAAAAAGGACCACACAAAAACAGGTTCTACTTCATATAAGCCAGTAACAACCTCCTGATTGAAGTGATCATTTGGTCTATTGGTATGTTACGTGCTTACGGAACCGAAGTTCGCGGGTTCTGTCCTCCGGATGTGCGCCACTTTAAAGTATTAGATGATTTCATATAAGCATCATATATTTTTTTTTGGTTCGAAGATGTTGAGTTTCTAGCCGAATGAGCGTCATTTGCTGGAACGTTTGATTTACTTCTTTAATTTGAAAAAAAATCTGCAGGTTGGGTGCATCGATTGCTCATAGAAGCATATAGTGAGGCTGCTTTGAGTGAAGGAAGTTGAGTGATTTCAAAAGTTTAAGAACAGTGAGATATAGATATTGAAGACAAAGAACATAGTGGAAGATTCGTGCCAAACAACTTTCGCTTATACTAGAAAGGATTTAACAAGCAATTTACCATCCCATATCAACTGAAGCCGAGATACGTCGAATGCCAATTTTGCACATGTGGAATGCTGCCAGTCAAGTATAAATGAATGTTGTTATTTTTGCATCATTTTGTTACAGGGGATGAAAAATGGATTTACTGCTTAATTCAAATAAGAGAACGTCTAGGGAGCTGCATGTCTATGATTCAACAGCCAAATATTGATGGGAAAATACTTATATTGCGTATTTGGTAGGATCATCTATTGGTGTCGTGAATTATGAGTAACTCAAACCGAACGAAATCGTTCGTTACTGGGGCTCTTTTCTGAACACAATTGATGATATTGAGCCGAACACTCAAGAAAAGACACCTCTGCTGCGCTCCAGCTACGACAAAATTATTCTCCCAAATGATAGTACTGATTCACATGTTGCTTTGCTGGTCGAAACCTACTTGGAAACTCTCAATTAGGAAGTCGTAACCTATCCGCTGTATTCCCCACAGACATAACTGCTTCTGATTATCATTTGTTCTGAATCAATTCTATCTGAAACGCACTTCACATTATTTGAAGATACCAAAAATTGCGTCGATACGTGGATAGCCTAAAAAAACGAGGAAAATGTTCTTCCGAAGTAGTATACATATGTTGCAAGCAAGATGGAGAAAAGGAGTGGGGCTGGCGATAGACAATATTTTGAATAAAACATAATGTACCATTCTTTCACAAATGTCCAATCTTTAATTTAAAAAATGGTAGAAACTTTTTTGTACTTCGTAAAAATTTACTTTTAGATTGAAGCTATTAAATGTGTGTTATCACACCACTAACGAAATCCTCTTTTAAAAAATAATTGTTAAACTAAAAGAAATTTTCCCAAGGAAAATTATTTGTGCCTTTCTCTCTCTCTCACTATCCTTCTTTTACAACCGATTTGGATTCGCTAGTGGTAGCATGCATCGATCCTGAGCTCAACTTTTGCTACAATATTTTTATTTTTTCTTTAATCCTACTTAGAAATTAAATTAAAAGAAGGACAACGGTGAAACTGTGAAACTAAACATTTACGTAACTAATTTGGGTAACATCAAGGACAGTGGCGCACGCAGGAATTTTTCCAAGAGGGTGGGGTCCAAAGTCAAAAGTCTACCATTCTCGTATCATTCCCCAATACGCCGCCAAATATATTCTTTTCATTTTATCGATTGTCGTGAAAAAAACATTAAAAAATAATTGAATACATAATTAACATTAATTAATACAATTAATTTTTAAGAAATACTTAATTAAATTGTACGTACTATATATATTGAATTATAATCACAATCGAAAAAAAATCGAGAGTGATGGGGTGGTCGCGATCCGGTAACCTCCCGCCCATCTTGTGTGCGCTACTTATCGAGGGGAGTGACTAAGAAAAGTTATAGTTCTTGATAAAAAAAAATACAGGAATGTCTTAGAATAATATGTTTGATTTCTTTTACGTTCAAATCTCTTCAACCACAACGAAAACTATAAAAGACATTTTTTTTGCTCATATATCATGGTGGAAACCTTGGCATATATTCTTGTTTTGTTGAATCCTGTCGCATGTGCGAAGAAGTAAATGCGGTAAATATTCATCGCAGCGTATTTAGGACTATTCTGAAAATCCTAAAAATATCGTATTTTTCCCATTCTTTATTTATATATAGAATTTAGTTGCATAAAGTAACATTCCCTTGTTGTTTTTACTATTATAGCAGACAGCATAAAAGAAAGAAAACTATCGATGATTTGAAATTCGTCGTTCTGTAACCTCATTTACACCTTTCTAGCAATTTAATTTCAATTTTTCTCCTATCTTTTCATCATTGTAAATCCTTTCCGTTATGATTTATATGTATCAATTCGTCATATCTGCATTGAGATTAGTGCTTTGCTCTTATAGTTTCGAAATTTAACCAACAATGTCTTTGTAAATCTTATTTATTTCGAATAAAGCATTGAAAATCCCACTATTGATTTTAAACAAAACCAATAACTTATTGTTTCTGTGTCTTTAAAAAGAAAATGTTAAACTAATATTAGAAGAATTGTAACTTATTTTGGTGTAATGTTTTGTAATTGACACTTGTTACGTTTGACAAAGTGAGACACTTCGTTAAAACGAAGAATACAGCAGTTCCTGATTTACGTTTTTTTTTATTGAAAACATTAATAAAATACCCGTGCACCACAAAGTATCACACGGGGCTTACAGAAGTAAGATTTAATCACACATAACAAAAGAAAGAAGGGAGAAAATGAAGGTCATGAAGGATTACAAATAGTTGCAACAAATTTACAGAACTTTTTAAAAGCACTTCTGGTGGAAACAAGTAGGTGAAAATTCGGAGGCCACAATTTATATTAAGTCCCTTGAAAGTCAGTCTTAGGATCTTTCCTTTTCTGACAAACTTGAACTCAGAAGGAGCCTATGCTCTACATTTTCCTCGCTACCAATATTACAATCACCGGAAGATGACGGAACTAAATTAAATTTGTTCAAGTAGCTTTTAAAGTTACCATGACCAGTGAGAAATAGGGTTATTTTGTAATTAGTGTAAAAATTATGGCATGACAGTCTCTTATTAATGGTTGGGAAAAATTTCTTTGTTAAACTCCCTTTATATTTGAAATGAAATATTCTTGGTTTCAAGACTTCCCCATTCTTCCTTTTGCAATATTCTTTTAAAAGGAATTAGAAATATTAGCGGCAATGTCAATTTCGCGCTTGGTGGCAATCTTTGCAAGTTAATCGGATCGCTCATTTCCAAGAACGCCCGTGTATCCGCGAACAAATGCAAAAACTATCGACATGTTTTATCTTTTAGGTTTTCAAGTCGCTTTTGAATCTCGACGATTATGTTGTTAGACGAAGAAATACACCTCACTCATCCCAAGGAGGAAAGAGAACATTTACAAATGAGATAGTCTGAGATGACACTATTTTGAAGTTTAAACATAAAAGTTCAGCTACTAAAATTGTGCATTCATTACAAATTCTAAATTGAAAGTGCTCCAATTCAGTACCACTCCTGAAGTCATCAAATGCGAAATTAGCTCTATAATCAATTTTACCGCCCTCTGTATAGCAAATAAATGGGAAATCATCCGTGTTTTTTTTCACTAAATTGAATAATATTGATAGCGTTCCTCTCTTAGAGACGAGGAAGAAAAAAATGGAAACAGAATATAATCATAATCAGAGATAGAAGAAGTAGGGAGATTTTCTCTATGGGCAATATTACGAAGAATAGCAACGTCGATTGGAGGAAAACTAGAAATAGCATAAACTGACTCATAACTTATTGTACGATATCCGCATATGTCCCGCAGAAGTATCCTTCTTTGTATGCGTCTTCAATATTCAGAATTCATCTTCCTTTTAAGTACCTCACTCAAATTCTAGAACCATATATTTATTACGAAAGGTTTGATTTCTCGCTTGTAAATGAGCGAATGTACGTTGAAGTTTGCACAGAACGTATTGCGTGCAATCCAATTTAATCCCCGCTGTAATTTGTCACATTTCTCTTATATGTAAGTTAAGTGTTGCTTCCTAGAAAATTTAGTATCGAGAAGAGACCCCGAGATATTTCATTTGTTTTGCCGTAGTCTAGGGAATTCCGTCGATATATAGTTGAAATACATCATGGCACACGTTTCGTTTTTCAATAGCCATGGCTTTGGATTTATAAAGATTAAAATCAAACTTAAAACATTTTGACCTATCAGAAGTGAGGTTCAGTTTCCTGTGTGTATAGGAAGTCGCAGGAATATCCCTACCTTGAAAACAAACTAAAATGTCGTCAGCAAAAGCTATGACTTCACAGCAGTCAAGATTTTTAAGTTGAGGGAGGAGACCATTGATTATAATATTCCAAAAAAATAGTAACAGAAATTGATCCTTGAGGCCAGCCCATTTCAAGATAATGGATTGTAGATGTCGAACCCAGTTGCATTTGCGCCATTCTGTGGTTTAAAAGTCAGCAAAAAGTGAAAAAGTACTTATCAGTTCCGCTTTTTTAAGGTGACTCAGAATGCAAGGCCACCATGCATTATCAAAAGCATCTTTTATAACAAGAAAAATCCATATATATATATAAAGGAGAAAAGCGACTTACTCACTCACTGACTGACTAATCACGATATCTCCGGAACTATTAAACCTACAAACTTGAAAATTGGTAGGTAGGGGTTCCCTTCATGGTGTAGACGTCAGCTAAGAACGGATTTTGCAAAGTTCGAACCCCAAGGGGCATTACGGGGGTTTAAGGGGCGTTATAGATAATTATTTCCTTTACTAAACTATTAGATGTACAGTCGTGAAACTTGGTACACAGATTTTTCTTTCATAAGGTAGAGATTCCCTACATAATGATTTTTACAAAAATCGACCTCCAAGGGGCGTTGAGGGCGCTTAAGGGGCGTTATACATAATTATTTCCATTTTTAAACTATTAGACGTACAGTCTTGAAATTTGGTAAGCGGATTCCTTTCATAGAGTACAGATCCGCTGCAAAATGGGTTTTGTGAAAATCGACCCCAAGTGGCGTTGAGGAGAATTAAGGGGCGTTATAGGCAACTAACTCCTGTTTTAAACTATTAGACGTAAAATCTTGAAATTGAGTAAGCAGATTTCATTCACTGAGAAAAGATCTGTCATAAGATGGGCTTTGTGAAAATCGTTTCCTAAGTGGCGTTGCGGGGGCTTAAGGTGCGTTATAGATAATTATTTCCATTTTTAAACTATTAGACGCACAGTCTTGAAATTTGGTAAGCAGATTCCTTTAATAGAGTACAGATCCACTGCAAAATGAGTTTTGTCAAAATCGACTCCCAAGTAGCGTTGTAGAGTATTAGGTAGCGTTATAGGCAATTAACTCCTTTTTAAAACTATTAGACGTAAAATCTCGAAATTTAGTAAGCTGATTCCATTCATTAAGTAGAGATCCGCTATAAGATGGGTTTTGGGAAAATCGTTTCCTAAGTGGCGTTGCGGGGGCTTAAGAGGCGTTATACATAATTATTTCCATTTCTAAACTATTAGACGTACAGTCTTGAAATTTGATAAGCGGATCCATTTCATAAAGTACAGATCCCCTACAGAATGGGTTTTGTGAAAATCGACCCCAAGTGGCGTTGAGGAGAATTAAGGGGCCTTAAGGGCAATTAACTGCTTTTTTAAACTATTAGACGTAAAATCTCGAAATTGAGTTAGCAGATTCCATTCACTGAGTAGTGATCTGCCATAAGATGGGTTTTGTGTAAATCGTTTCCTAAGTGGCGTTGCGGTGACTTAAGGAGCGTTATAGATAATTATTTCCATTTTTAAACTATTAGACGTACAGTCTTAAAATTTGGTAAGCTAATTCCTTTCATGGTGTAGAGATCCGCTACAAAATAGTTTTGGGGAAAATTGATCCCCAAGGGTCACTGAGGGGGATTAAGGGGCGTAATAGATAAATATTTCCGCGTTTCAACTAATAGAACCACCTGCTTGAAAATTAGAAGGTATGTTCCGTTCATGGAATAAAGTTCCTTTTACAAAGATTTTTGCGAAAACGGACCCCCAATGGAGTGGGTTTGCGAGGGATTAAGGCATGTTATAGAAAAATTCCTGTTTTTGAATTTAACTCACTTACTTGAAATTTGTTGAGCAGTTTTCTTTAGTTGAATAGAGTTCCACTAAGAATGGATTTTACGGAAATCAACTCCAGGGGGAAACGGGGAAAGTTATTGGGGCGTATTGATAGACAAAGTTCCCGTTTCTGAACTGCTAAGACTATAATAATAAAATTTGGTTTGCATGTCTCTTGTGTTGAATTGGAATCCGCTAAGAATGCTATCAACGAGGTATTGATGATAAAAATTCCGTTTTTGCTCTAATAGATTTAGACTTGAAATTCAGCACGCATGTTTATTTTATGGAGTAAAGATCCACTGAAAGTTGCTTTGGTGGAAATCCACTTGATTATTAGGTTAAGTGAGCGAAAAAAGTCTTTCTACTTCGATTTTAGACATAAATAGAAATTAGATATTATAATTTATGCTCTTTTTATATCAAGGGGCGAGAGTGTAACAGCTATAAATATATTTTTCAATTCAATCGAATTCTTAATGCTAGATATCAATAATTAATATATATGTAAACAGTATACATATATGCAACATCGTGAAATACCCAGTGAAGTGGGTGGGTAACGGCTAGTACACACACACACACACACACACACACACACACACACACACATATATATATATATATATATATATATATATATATATATATATATATATATATATATATATATACTCAGGAACATTGAAAATAGCGACCCAAGAAGAAAGCATCGGATTGAAATGAAATTTAATACACATAATGACACAGATGAGAGATTCACTTGATCCCAAAAACTAGACAATTAAATGAATACAGGGTGTGCAACGACACAAAGACTGGGAAACTTCAATAGCGCATTGGACCACCTACAGCTGCAATATATGCCGCCACACGGTCCGGCATTGAGTTGATTAGATACCTTATGTTGTCCAGAGGCAGATGTGCCGACAAATCTTGAACAGCCAACTCTAAATCATGTACAGAGTGACACGATGGCATCTGCCGTTTTAGCTGATCCCCCACATGCTCTACAGGGGACAAATCGGGGGAGCGGGCTGGCCATGGAAGAGTCTGAAAATGACGTAGGAAGTCTTGAGCAACTCTTGCTGTATGCGGACGAGAATTATCTTGCAGGAAAATTGCCTCTGGGAGACCATTTAGGAAAGGTCCTACATGAGGTCGAAGAATATCATCAACGTAACGTTGGACCATTAAGGCTCCACGCATCACAATTAAAGTGGACCGGCTTTCATAGGCTATGCCCCGCCCAGACCATTACACCACTGTGCGGGCAGTGTGATGTAGAACAGTATGGGGGGAATTGTACCGCTCACCAGGGTGCTTCCACACCCGTACACGGTTATCATCTGTCCCCAAAACAAACCGGGATTCATCACTAAACACAATCTTTTGCCAATCTGTGACATTTCACATTGATCTGGCTTGGAACCATTGTAGACGCAGTTGCCGATGTTCCGGTGTTAAAGGGAGTGCACAGAAAGGGCGCTTGGATTTAAGATTTGCTTCTTCAAGGTGTCTGGAAATTGTTTGTGAAACAATTGCTACGCCTACGTCTGCTCGTATCGTTGAACGAGTCACTGTGGGGTCCACAAGTGCTTGCCGCATGATCCTTCGATCCTCTCTCCTCGTGGTTTTCCTCACCCGGTTTTCCGCGCGTGGGTACCTTCTCGTGTCCACTGCTCACAACAATTTCTAACAGCACACTTCAAACGATCCACCTGGCCAGCAAACGGTGCGTCGACCAGCCTGCAGTTTTCATCCCGATGATCGGGCCTCTCTCAAACTCGCTTAACTGTGAGAAATGTCTTCTAGTACGTTTACCTGGCATTTTTCACTTACCAAGGTCTTCCTACAATCGGTGGGTAATCGTCACGTTTATGAATCTTCGAATTTGCGCTGGCTTATATAGCACCCTCTTCCTGATTGTAGCGCCACCTCGGCGTGTATGAGCATGCGTATTGGCACAAAACTTGGATAATTTGCATATCACATTACGCTGTACTTGCAAAGCTTCGCGATTTTACTTAGCTTCCTTCTTCGGTCGTTATTTTCAATGTTTCTGAGTATATATATATATATATATATATATATATATATATATATATATATATATATATATATATATATATATATATATATATATATATATATATAAATGTTTCTTTTTACCTCTCTGAACAATCTCATTCAAACGTATAAGAGCGTCTTCAGTACTCTTTTGAGGGGTAAAACCATATTGATCGCTAGAGAGAAAGTGTCCGCGGCGCAGATACACGCAAATTCTGTTAACAAGGTTTCTCTAAGCATTTACCAAAAGCATGGAAATCTAAGGTTAAACAAATGGGGAACTTTAAACTCATTTACTTTGGAGATGAGACTCACATGGGAAAGTTTCCAAACATGTGGAAAAATACCTAAATCTACGCAAACATTAAAAAGTTTATGGAGGAAAGAAGGGAACGTTGAGTGAAACTCTGTGTAATAATATTCTCATTTGAAATCAAATCCGGACCAGGTTATTTGTTTAGTTTCAGCACAAAAACAACTGTATTAACTTCATCACAGAAAAAGGAAGGATCAATAAAGCAAGAGTAAGCAGTACGCGGGGCTTGACGATATTCTTCTCGTAAGTTATTGTCATTTCCCTCTGAATCAGAAGGCAAGGATTTCTAAAGCACATCATTTATTTTCTCATCTAAAGAGATGATTGTTTTTCCCTTGGATAGATAAATACTAGTTATTTCAATTTTTTTTAAGGAATTCCCTTTTAACGTCAGATGTTTAAAACCTTTTTCCACACATTTTGAGCATCATTGGTAAAAAGAAATTTCTTCTAAGAATCAGATTTAGCATCAATAAGCATTTGATTGTAATTTTTTCTATATTCAGGATATTTATTTTTATATACCTAACTCTCTAACAGTTGGATTTTTACAAACATTGAAATTTACTCCCAGAGGCATTAAGTCTCTTCCTCACACAACCAATCTCGATAGACCACCAAGGGACATTATGCTTGCTAGTCTTCTTAATAGACAATGAGTAAAAATATTCCTGATAAATATCAGAACCTAGTTCCTCAATGACTGTATTCAGACAAAACCCATCAGTACAACTGTTAAGATTCTCATATATATGAGTTATACAAGAAAAAAAAAAAATTTCCGAAAACGACACCAGTTTTCTTTATTTGTATTGAATATTACAAAAGGAACGCTTGATGTATCTTGCAGGACAGTGGGCAGACAAAACTCGAATTTTAGCATCACATGATCAGAAAGAGACTCATTTTCAGAAGGACGCCAACTCGAAATATCCTGGAGTAGATCCGAAACAACAACTGTAACATCAACATAGCTTGTTCCCTGACTTGCATGAAAAGTTAGCCTACAATTTTCGTTGATAATAAATAAATTATTGGTAGAAATAAATCCACATAGTTTATCTCCTCTTGCAACCGAATAGGGACTAAACCATAATTCAAATTTGCTGTTGGAGTCCATACTCCAAACCATCCGATTGAGATTTTCGTAATTTCTTGGGACATCGGTTCTGGTCGAAAATACTCGGTTGAAGTTTTCTTCTTGATGAGATACTTTCATTTAATTGGTGTGTTAGTCAGTTCAATAAAACGAGATAGCTGTTTTCATAAACATGAAAAACATACGATTCACATAGAAGGGAGGTTAGAAATTAAATGCGTAGTATTATGTGTTGTGAATTAACGTCCCCTGCGTGGGCGGAGCGTATCGGTCACTGCACTCAGACCCACGGGGTGGGGTGTATCTAGACGAAAACCATATGTAGCAGATCCTGCCTGTGTGTGAATTTTGAACCTGTCTTCAGCGCGTTTGGTCGCTGTTGTTTTTATCTCGGATATTTTCTATTTAAAATCTTGATCTTGGTTTCGGCTTTCTAGGAGTGCCGTTGCTTACTAGAAAATTTCAGTCTAATAGTTTAATAATTTTGCAAAATTATTAAGTTTTTGTTTTATTCAAGTTTATTGTGTTACCATTAAATCCAGAAAAAAAACAAGCCTGGACTCCAGTATTACTTTCCAAAAAAACACCCACACACGATACCAGTATCAACGTATCATTTATTTACATCATTATGTAATATTATTTTAGATTGAATCAGAGTCAGAAGGATTAAATCTAAAATGTTTAATCTGAGAATTAAATCCCACGCATTGTGTTACATCGAGGCTTTACAGCACTTCAGCTGTGATTGCCGGCTATTTCGGCATCAGTACTAAATAAACTGACTGGTCTTGATGCAATGTTTATTATGAGAAGCAAAGCTTTTCGTCTTTACAATGAAATGTAATGACACGATAAATATTTCACATCGATTAATTTTTTAAAAAACGCTTGATTAATCTATTGAATAAGAGAATCCTAATGCATTTGTAAGCCACTAAAAACCAGAGACAAAGTGGTGAAAGACGACCAGGTTTTGTTGTTACTGTTTTCGAGTGATTTTATAACTAAGCATTTGCAAGGAAACGTATGCGACATATTAGTTTATAACAGTGGTCTTCAAACTGTGTTCCATGGAGCCCTGGGGTTCCACGAGTCAGAATAAAAAAAGATCGAGAAGAAATGAATATGTATACAAAAATGAATTCACGCTCCCTAGGAAGTTTGTATAGTTACAAGTATCTAAAGCTAATCCCCCTCCTATTCCTTAAAACTGAAATATTTATTTATATATAATAACTTTATTTTGTACAGCATTTTTTAAACTTTCATTATAATATAATAAAACTATATATATATATATATATATATATATATATATATATATATATATATATATATATATATATGTAAGGATAATTAAATTAGATTAAAAATTAAATTCCCTACCTAGCACTTAACTCATATTTTTCATTTGATCTTCAAGTATCAAACTAATCACCCATTTGTTTCTTCCAAACGTATGAATAGCCAATAAACATGTCTAATTCCAGATCATTATATTTAATAGTCCTATATGTCAGCATTAACTTTCAAGTACACTCATACTTAACTCATACTTAACTCATCTGTATTTTAAGTGGCAACCCACTTAGATTTTCACGGTTGCATGCTTTTTTCCTCTCTGCTCTTAATGTCAGAATATGTCTAACTTTCATCAAATAAAGATCTTTTTTTAAAAATTCAGTCTGATTCTGGCATCAAAACATGTCATATATATATATATATATATATATATATATATATATAAACGTTTTATCTTCATATATATACTTCTTACCAGTTTGTGAATATTTTACTGCTTACTATCTTCGGTTCCTCGAGATAATTTTATATTCTTTTAGTTATAGCGCAACGTCTTGCAAAACTAAATAATTTTCTAATAGAAAGAACACCTTTTTTACATTTGTGGAAAGCACCACCTATAATGAAGGAAAGGGAACAACGTATCAACAGAGTTGATGTTAAAATTTAAATTTAAGCAAGAACAGCTTCGAAATTTTAGGTTGCAAATTATTTCTCTCATGCAAATTCACCGGATATCTCACACAGCTGTAAACATTTTAATGCCATTCTGAACATTGTGTTTAAGTTAAATATATACCTCAATGTAAGTGGCTAAAAAAACGAAGTACAAAAACAAATTAAACTCAGAATATGTAACGTGATTACATTTAACCTCTATAGACCAAGACTTCGACATTTTGTGTAAAAAATACCAGCATATGTATATCCCGGTTACTAAATATAATGCATGAGTAGGTAGGTGACACTTGGATCACAAATTAATAATATTAAGGTATTCGAGTTCGTTCGGAATCGTGATTTTAAAAAAGCGCCTAAATGGATAATTTTCATGATGTTTAGTGTCACTCAGATAAGAATACATGTATAAAATTGTTTTAAGGAGATTTTGATAAAAAAAATTTATTTAAATATAATATTTTGGCAAAAAATTAACTTAGAATAATCTTTCTTCCAAATGTTCTCCTTTTGTGAAAAATGGTTAGATTATAATAATATTTTGCCTGTATATAGCTCAGACCTCTCTACAGAGGCTCAACTAGAATTTTTGAAAAATTCACATTATTTTCAGAGTTACCACCGATTGAAATAATTACTTGCGTTTTTTTTCTTAAAATTGCTCCCCTCTGTTGTCGTAAAATATAAATAAACCCTCTTCTAAGATATATATTTCAAAATTTCTAGTTGAGCCTCTGTAGAAAGGTTTGAGCTATATACAGGCAAAATATTATTATAACAGAAGCATTTTTCACAAAATGAGAACATTTGGAAAAAAATATTATTCTAAGTTAATTTTTTGCCAAAATATTATATTTAAATAAATTTTTTTGTCAAAATGTCCTTAAAACAATTTTATGCATATATTCTAATCTAAGTGACACTAAATATGAAAATTTTCCATTTATGCGCTTGCAAAATCGCGGTTCCGAACGTAGTCGGATACCTTAAGTAGATTATATTAAAAAATTAGATTAGAATTTTTTAATAATAAAAGCAATACTTTTTTAAATTGCCTTTACATTAAGTGCCTATAACATGTTGATCTGCTTTAAATATTATTTTGAAATATATTCTTCAAAGTATGTGTACAGAATGGGGTTACTTGAAAACACTTTCTAGTTCTTAGGGTTCCACGAAAGAACCTTTAAATTCTAGGGGTTTCGTGAATTGGAAAAGTTTGAAGACCACTGGCTTATATATATATATATATATATATATATATATATATATATATATATATATATATATATATATATATATATATATAAGAATTCTTGGCTGTCCGAAGTGAAATTAAAACTTTAAGAAAATAGTCTTTCTGACCTAAGCAGTATCATAAAATGAAATCTGAAAATATTGTACTTCTTTTATACACTGGTGTGCAAAACTTAAGCAACAGGTGTGTTTATTGCCATAACTTCAGGAAAAATCATCTGAGAGACATGAAATTCAGAAATGAGGTAGAGTATTATGTACGTAAAGGATGATGAAAGCATCGGCGCTGGAAAAGGAATACAATGCATACGGTATGGAATCAAACAAAAACAAGCTTTATTGAACGCATAGTATCGTGACTCATGATGGTCTATCCAACAGGAAGAACAACAAGCAGATGTTCCTTAATATGGTATATGACTTCCCCTCACTGCAATGGTTGCTTCGCATACTCAGAACCAGCTGGTGCAACATTTCTTGCAGTAGGAGTGCCCTTTCTTCAATCAGCATCTGTTTGAGTTGTTGGGTGTTCTCCGGATGATGTAAGCATGCTGCAATACGTCTCCCCAAAGCATCCCACACATTTTCGATGATATTTAAATCTGGGGAGTACGCTGGCCAATCCATTCGAGTGATATCTTCACTTTCCAGCAGCTCCTCAACAGCAAGAGTCCGATGTGGCCATACATTGTCATCCATAAAAATGAAGTATGGGCCAATGGCACCTCGTAACAGACGCACATGGGGAAGAAGTACCTCCTTACAATAGCGATTCCCGATTACAGACCCTCTATCGAAAATATGGAGCTCAGTTCGCCCGTTCAGCATAATGCCTCCCCAGGCAAGAACTCCAGGACCCCCGTAATGGTGTCTTTCCTTGAAGTTACTGGTTTAAAACCGTGTCCCTATCTCTCTCCAAATCAAAACGCGTTGAGAATCGCTTCTGGTACTGAACCGACTCTCATCCGTAAAGAGGACACGACTCCATTGACAGTTGTTCAGTTTTTGTGCTTTCTGCACCACTGTAAACGGTGGCGTCGGTGGTCAACTTTTAACGGGAGGCAGCGTTCAGGACTGCGGGTGAATAGGCCCTTTTTGTGAAGGCGTCTGGCCACAGTAAACCACGACCCTTGTCGCCCCGTTGCTGTAGAGAGTTGCTGAACAATGATGCTTGCTGACTGCCGTCGGCCTGTTTTCACCTTCAGGATGATATATCGGTCATCCCCTGCAGTTGTCATCCTCGGGCGGCCACCACCAACCTTTCTAACAGCTGTACCTGTGGTTTGGAACGCTTTCCAAACGCGCGAAACGACACTTTTCTTGAACGTACGCCCCTCCTCCAGCTTTCCGATCATTCTTCCACGTGTGAAGTCGTCCAGGTGATTTCTTCTAGCCATATTTCACGAACTTACTCACTGGCACTTGCAGCGAATATGTTGAATTGCGTCTGCGTCCTTCATTTTATTTTACTGTTGAACAGCACGCGCCGACATCACGCGTTTTGCGTACGCTCACGTCGCTTCTGACGTTTCGTTCCTGATATTTGCATACGCATGACGTTTCTACTGACTTACGTGTTCACTGTACTGATCTCCAGACCTCCTTTTCTGCAATTTCATGGTTATCTGCTTAATTTTTACATTGTTGCTTAAGTTTTGCACACCAGTGTACTTTGCAGATGATAAAGTTATTGCGAATGAGTAATAATGTGACTGGCTACCTTCGGACCCAATTTTCTTATAAAAACAAACTTTTGAATAAAATTGAGTGTTTTTAGGAAGAAAAATAAAAAAAAATATTTAAATACATATAAATTTTTAAATAAATATTGTACTTTTAGAAAAAGTGGTTGTTTTCAAGGAAATTTTACCAAATTTTTACTAAAACGGGTAACACTGTATAAAAATAATTTCTAATAGAATTATGATAATTTTCTTTATACACAGTATACATATTACGGTGCTCTTCAAAATGAAGCAAAATCTGAGAGAAATATTAAAATAACGAAAAGTTACAGACAATTATACATAATATGAAAATTTTGATATTTTTAAAGTTTGTTCTTAATAAAAACTACCCTAAATGAAAAAATATTTAACCTACAACAAAACTTAGAGTTCTCTTTATGAAAAATAGTATAATAAACATTCCCACAAAATTTCAAAACATTATCTGGTTTGGTTCTTAAGATATCATGTATCTCGTAAGAGTTTCTTTCGAAAAAAGTAATTTTGAGAAAAACTCATTTAAAGTTTTATTTCACTGCCCTTTTGCATAGAGTGATGTTTTTTAAAATCACTATAACTTTATTTCTATTTCACATAAAGGAAATAGAAAAACTTTTTTAGAAAGAAAAATGTTCAAACTATAAGATTTTGAAACAAATTCAATTCCTTATGTAGACGAAAAACGACATTTTCAAGGAAGGCAGTCACCTACCTTAAGTATAATCCAAAAAGTTCCTGTAGTATTTTTACAGCCCGTACACATTTAAAAATTATCTTTGTTACAAAAATATGTTTTAGAATTTTAAATTTAATCAATGTTACACTAATTTTAAAATTATACATTATGTCACTTGCTTTATAATCAATAACTTTAGACTCTTAATTCTTAAAATTAAATTGTGCATGTGAGAGCAATAATGTGTAAAATTTTCTCTATAAGTGTACATTTTATTCCGCCAAGGAAAATTTTGTGAACAGTATATTATGAAAAAAATATCAATTTTTATGTTTGTAGTTTTAAATAACAGTTTTAACAATAATAATTACAATATTTCTTATAAATTTTTTTCTGAAAGTCACATAATTAGTGTGATCTATCTCTATCTGGCAGGAAAATATGAAAAACAAGATAAAATATACTGGAAACTAAGTATAATTATAAAACAGTATAATATTTATTGAATACTACAAAATTTTAGAAATAGTATATAAGTGCTTTTTCAAACACTTTTGGAACATTTAAATAACATAATAAAAGATTTTTTCTGAATATATTATTTTTTAAATTTACACATTCACATGATTTTTACATACAAAACTTTATAGTACAACATATTAAAAAAAAATTCAACTATATTTTTAAAAAAATATTCATCTAAGCAATACTCTAAAATAAAATATCCATAAAAATAAAAATAATTAATTCACAGCCATAATAATTAAGTAACTGCTGTTATATATGGATGAAATACAAATATGTTATGTGAACAAGCAACTGTCGGAGATATGAGAAATGATACGATGTGAACATTTATGACTATCAGATTCATAAAAAAGAAATCTGAATTAAACTGAAACAAGACTCACTTCTTTTTTTAGATACAATATGAATTCCCCATGAATTAAGGTTAGAGTTTATTAAAATTAATTTAATCACCATAAAAAATTAATTTAACTTACACTTTAGAAACACATTGAAATAATAATAATTGATCCCTTAATCTTTCTTTGCGAGAATGAAATGTTAGTGCCTTCCTAAGATCGTCATCATATGAAATCTATAAAATGTAGACCAATATAATTAAAGACTTTTTTGTGAAGTACACGGATATTTTGTTTCATAAACATAATACGTAATTAATAAATTCAATTTTAAATAATCTGTACTTTAAATTGGATTCATATCTTATGCTTAATATTCGAGATGTAAAACCGCTATATATGATTTCGTCTTCTAAGTTACTTTGAAATGATTATTGACTTAAAGTTTTAAGCACTGCGTACTCATTACAAACCCAACTTAAATACAAAATGTATGATAAATCAAAGTGAAAAATAAATTCTAGTACAATGAAAGTCATAGTTAAAAATGCCTTAAATTTATTTTATTAACAATAAATTCAATCAACATAAGAGGTGTTTTAGCGGACATTACTTATTGTATTCAACTTCGACGATAGGCTAAATTCATGACGGTCACATGATAAATAAAATCATGTGCAGGGGCGCCTTAAGATTTTTTGAGGTCCTGGGCCTCTATGCAAAAGTAGGTCCTACCTGTGATCTTAAAAAGCAGACAGTATAAAGCATACATTGTCAAATACAAGTTTGAGCACGATTTATGTTTGATAAATTTAAATTTATATAAAAAAAAAAGAGATTCGCAGTAATAGAAGCAATGTGATAAAATAATAACAGTTATGGGACTTATTTTTTACAAAAAAAAAAAAAAAACTCTGTAAACCAAAAAATATTGTATAAAATAGTCGAATTTTATGAAGTTGTAAAGAATCTCACGGGCCGCAAAATTATTCAAGGTGGGCCACATGCGGCCCCCGGGCCGTGGGTTGGACACCCCTGCCTTAAGACATCCCTGATCACGTGCTCTCAATTTTGAATTCAAAACAAACTTACATTAGATCTGTACTTGTTGTTCTACTTAAAAAATTTAGATACAGTTTCAAATAAATAAATTGGATAAAGATGATCAAAAGTTAAAATTCTTTAAAAAGTTTTTTAGTTTTCTTAAAATTTTTATACTACACGCGTATTTTTAAATCGAGTGTATTTTGCTTACCTATATAAGTTACTATTGTTGAAGCATATTTACTTTTTCAGATAAAGTTTCAGGAAAAAGCAAACATTGGCAACAGGAAAGCGTTTGAACCGATTGGCTGGAAACGTGTGATTGTCGTTATCATGTGAATCTGACGTCACATGAATTTGGCCCATTATATTGTAAAATCCATAACAATATCTGCTTTTATTTTTTTTTCACTATTTTAATATTTACTTGAATAAAAGATAACGAAGTTATCCTAAATTGTGAAAAAGTAGTTCTAAATTGATTAAGTTATCTTACATATTAAAACCCACACCATACTTTAATTTATTTACGATAAATTCGAAATATGAAATATTAGGTAACGTGATACTATATACTTTCAAAGTCTTTTTCACATTTTAATTTATGTATTATATTATGAATATGACTTTTATCGACATTATCTTCATAATTTAATTGTATTAATCTGTGCTTATATACGAGCATAAGAAATAACTTTTATGGGATAATTTCCATTACTTGCAATGATTTATAAGATAATCTTATAAGAATAGAAAGCTTTAAGTGAATGTCGTTATAAAAGAAAGTATTCTTTCATTTACTTAAACTTTTATACCATTAAAATTCTGAAAATTTTAAAACATTTTGCTCTGTCGCTATAAGGAGTTAATGTTTCATGTAAGGCAAAACTTGAAAGAAATAGTTGAGCAAGAGGACCGCAGAAACAAGAAAAAATTAAGATAATCCTGAGGAATCATCACTTCAGCGGTTTTCACTACCTGCAATAAAAGAGTATGAGACAATTTTATTATTTTAAAAAATCTTATCATAATAATGCAATTATTCAATATTATTTGAATACCTATTTTTAATTTTGAATGAGTGAATGAGAGTTACCGAATCTAAACCACCATTGATTCTAAGCCACACCCCTAATTCTCAACAAGTTTTTGTGAAAAATGAAAGATAATGCAAAATATTTTATCGATAGCCATTTTTAAAAAACTAAAATAAATTTAAAATGGGAACTAATAAGAAGTGAATAATTAGCTATTTTACGCGTATTATAAACAAATAAATACATACATGAACCTGTAAATGCACTAATTGCTCCATCCAACGAGTTTTTTTTCTCTTCAATTCTAAGCCGCACCCGATTTTCAGTTGCGTTAATATTGGAAAAAATGTGCGACTCAATTTCTAGTAAATACGGTATATTAACGTCACACTATAAAGCCACAGGAGGGTCATTGGCGGCGGTCATTGTAATTTTGAACCATGGTCAAGTGGCTAGGATGCCACCTGCGCTGGCCACCTGCGCTCTTCCTCTCCTAACTTCTTCACCATACCAACGGGAGGACGTTTGAGCCTCGACAGATTTAACGTGTAACGGCCTTCTCAAAATGGCGAGTCTTCAACAGTTCCAGGATTGAACTCATGACGCAACAACCACGAGTTCAGGACCTTGACCACTAGGCTGCCGCGGCCACTATTTGATTTTGAAGAGATAATAAATGTGTAATATATGTTATAGAACTTAGAGATAGTTGAAAGCCTTTTATCGTTGTTAAAACAATCTTTTAATTTTGTACTTCGATTAGTCACAATTTTTATGTCTTTTGAAAGCAGAATTGGGATAACACTGGCTACCGAATAGAGAGTATCTGGTTTCAGTAGCAGTAAGTAAAATATTAAAGCTACTTTATATTAAGGTATCCGACTACCTGCAACTTTTTTTTGAAAAAAATGGATATATGAAGATTTTTTTTTTTAGTTTTAAAAATATTTAGTTTATTTTAAGGAAAAAAAATCCCAAAATTGAAAACAGAAAAAAAAATTATTATTATTAAAATGAGAAAAAACTGCTGAAAATGTACAAAAAATTACATAAACGGGTCCACTCTGTATGAAGGTTTTACGAACAAATTCTCAGTTTTTCAATTTCGATGTGTTACTTTGTTATTCATGTTTAAAATTACCTTCAGGATAAGAGATATTTTAATTTTTACAAAAACTAGAGCACTTTATCTTAGTGATTATATGAAATTGCTTACAAAAAACAGAACAGAAAAAAAAAATCGCCGTCCCCGTTTGAGCTTTTTGAAAGAAAAAAAAACATATTTCGAGTAAAACGCATTTTAAAGTTTGACATCTTGTGTAAAGTTAAGGCATCTGCTTTTACTAAAACATCTGTAGTTTTTGCTTTAGTGAATAGAAAATAAAAAATGTTGTATTTTCATTAAGATAATAAGGTGGCCTATAAAATAAAATCGTAAGAAAATTTTGTCAATTTTTGAAAAAAATCATGATTTTAGGATAGGCGGATACCTTAACTAAACTTGCAAGAAGTTGAAAATCTTTTGATTTTGTGAAAACAGAGAATTCTTAAAAAAATAATTTAGAGAGTACTTATATGGCTGATGCTAAACACTTAGTCTTGAGTATTTTTATAAATCCTTAATTTTGAAGTAATATTCCATTAACATTATAAATTATTCTGAAATGAAAAATATATATATATATATATATATATATATATATATATATACATATATATATGACCTTATATAAAGTGTTTTATTCAAAAACATAAAATGTGCCTTTGTTTCTCAGAACAAAACAATAGTTAATTATTATTATTTTTTTTTAATTTGCAAATACACTCTTAACCACTCATATAACTACTCTAATTTGACAAAAAAATTTCAATGCAATATGAATATTTTTAATGTGGTTAAATGGAAGTAATGTACTTTTTTGTCCCTTTTTGGTAACATGTTGTTAAGTTGCAATCCTTTTGAGTTTAATTTTCACCTTGTACTCGTGGTTATCACACACACAAATACAATGGAACTTTCAAATTTTATATTAATTATTGGAAAACCAGGACTATATATAATTTTTATGATATATGCATCATTGAAATTCTCTTAGATTTATTTTTGTATATAAAAAATACATTAACTTAATTAATGTTAAGTAAATAATTGCTATGAAAGTAAATACATAATTATTAAACTCAGAATTTAAATTTCACAATGTCTGTGAAGAAACTGAATATCTCATTGAAAAATAATCAGCAGTAGAACATATTTTGTTTTCCACAAAAGAAAAAAACCCATCAAAGACTTTAAAGTAATCTTATAACGTTATCAAAATAATTCCATATTATTATGTAATGTGATTCCATTTATTGTTCATATACACTAAAAATACACTGATGGCCATTAAAATTGCAACACTATAAAGGAGGGATGATAAAAGCGTCAAAAAATTTCCTGAAGGGATATAGATGCCTGGATATACAAATTATTTGTATTTAAGCTCAGTCTGACGACTTGTAAGGAGAAGTGGCTTCTCAAACTCTACAAAAAAGAAAAGTTATTTGGCAGGTTTCTCCTTCAGTAAAGTCGCATTTGAATGCTAGATGGTCATGAAAAGATTATATTATGTTTGGTTTAATAAGGAGGAACAGCTACCAGGACGTGCAACTGTTCGGTAGTTGCAGATTCGAAAGTGCAGTTTATCGTTCAGTGATATGGCAACTTTCGTTGGTCGGAATCCAACAACTGTCATGCGAAAATGAAATCCATAGGATCAAGAGGGACATACTGAATTTCATGCAAGATCTATGGAATAGACCTCCCAGCATTACCAACCGAGAGGACATATATGTTATCTTGTTAACCTTACATGATTGTACAACCACATCACGGACATTGAATCAGGAAGTGGGCTTTTTGCAGCGCGACAAGTATCCACACGGACATCACAACGCCTGGGGCAGCATGGACTGGAACTTGCGAATATTATAGTAGCTTCCTTTGAAACTGCACCACAAACTTCTGGCGATAGTGGTTGACACAAGCAAAAATTGCATCCAGGAGTTATGCTCTCAGACGAGTTTCACCGACCTTTCGTGATCTCGGTAGCTTAGAAGTCATGGTCTCGAACTCGTTACGGGCATTATTGGGTCGCGAAATTCATCCCTGATGTCACTGAAGATCCGCTGAGTAGAAACCCGATGCACATCAATATTTCGTGGCTCAAATTTCTCACGTAGACATAATGGGAAGGTTTTTAAAGTGGGGTGCCACCTGAGGTGTCACCCGCGTCACTTGACCAAGGTTCACAATTACGATGAAAGTCACTAATAGCTCTCATATTACTTTACAGTATGACGTAAATAAACACTCCTTCATCCGCCATCTTTTCACTCTAGTTCAAGCATGCAGCTTCAGGATCGATTAATCCATATCTAGTGGTACCGAGTAGAATGCACATTGCTTGCTTTTATTCGGTATTGCGATATAAACTTTGTACCTGGAATGTGATGTAATATGTTCCTATTGTGTACACGACATGAACACCTTTTGTTCTTCTCGTTGGTAATCTGAACAACCAGCGTTACATTTCTCCGATCTTCAGGCCAGTTCCCTACTTTGGAGGCATTGGAGACTTCATCCTTTGACAAGATAATACAAAACCATATTTTACCCATCGTTCTGTTACCTACCTCAACAAAGACCATGCTCAACTGTTGACCTGACTAGCGCGTTCTCCGGATATTTTCCCCATTGAAAACATCTGCTCATGAGTTGCTGAGAAACTAGGCCTCCACTGTTCTCCAGCCACTAGGATTGAGAAGTGTGGCATGAACTTGAAATAGCACGAAAGAACTTTGACTTATTTGTTATCCAAGCTCAGTTAAACTCAATGCTAACCAAATTAGAGTTGATTTAGCTGTAAGAAATGGCATCCAAAATGGCTACTTCTACCGGTCTTATTTATTTTATTCCTCAACCGTATTTACCTTATTTCTGCAATTCAGATTTCAATTTGGATTGCGTGCGCTTATATCCCTAATATGTAATCTCAATCATTTTTATCTCGCTGGATAATTCATTTTTATACTTTATGCCCATATAATTCAATGATTCTTTCAAGCATTAAACTTCTCTTAACAGCTCGATGAATACATAATGATTTAGGATCCAGTTCAAAAATCATTTTCCAAGTTGTTTTAAAAATTTCCCAGAAAAGATGTGCCAATAAGTTTCAAAATTTTTTGAATCATCTAATAAAAAAAATACACTCATCGCAAAATGCTCGTGTGCATACCACTGCCATTCCAAAAGCTTGCATCGCAGCCATGACCAGTAACATCGCCAGACCAGTTTCTCATAGGATACTAGAGCAATTTTGCTTGGATTCGACCACTTTCACAAAATTTGCAAGATATTTGTGCTCAGTATACATTGAATGAATTGATTCAAGACATTGTAAAAGGCGCCTACGACTCCATGTTTCAGCGTTTGACAGAATGTATCATCAATAATGGAGGTCCAACATTCTATTGAGAACTGTAATGATTTTGTGTGCCGGGTTAGCATAAATGATTCACTCATTTTGAAATAGCTTATAGTTTCAAGAGTATTATACAGGCACACATGAAAGTTATATGAAAATAACCACAAACTCTCAAAGTTTATACGCCTTCTATGCGATATACGTCCAGATGATCTGTCTATTGCCTATAGCACCAATGCTTTTTTTAAACCTCTATTTACCGACGATACTTATAAGTACCACTCACTTTAAAATTACATAGAATAACCATTTTTTAGAAATGCTCTGACGATACTCAGCAGCAATATTCTTTCAAATCCACTCTTCCAAGATATATAGTTGCACGGGTTCTATGATGAGTATTTTGGCGAGGAAAGCGAATAGTTTCATAGCAGAAATTGCGTTTTCAGCTGACGGCGTTTCAAGCGGATTGCAATGATTGTCATTTTTGTTCTGAAAAAATAGTTAATGTTAAAAGATAAATGTTTTATTATTTCTGTATGTTAATGAAGACCTTAGAAAACGATTTGATGATTTATTTTAAGTGAACAGTGTGTATAATTAATTTTACGGTTGAATATCTTTAATTAATTAATTAGCTCTAAATAATTAAGTTGAGTATTTTGCTTCTATATATCCTTTAATTTTCAATATAATGACTCAAAAATAAATATTGTATGAAAAAAACTTCAGTATATCATAATGCGGTAGGATAGAGGGTTAAGTTCGACCAAAGATTGTAGTTATAGTGGTACATAAATAAGATCCTTAACGTACCCTCGCAGGAAGAAGTTCTAGGGTGTTAAGTTAAATGATCTAGAAAGCCAGGAAACTAAAGCGGGGCCATTTTTTACGATACGGCCAATTCAGTGGTGCAAAAGTTCATCGTTTAGGTTAGTGCTTCTCAAACTTTCTACACTCGCGATCCAATTTTCAATCATAAGTTTCATCGCACCCTCCTTACATACAATAATAATGTAGTGAATTCAATAATAATATACTTTGATGTAAATCTACAATACGACTTTAATTATAAACCGTACAAATTATCAAAATAAGTATTAAATTCGTATATAATTTGCTGACGTGCCCATAGTCACTGGTAATTATTAAACTTGTTCTTCACTTAGTACTGTTAAATTAATTATGATTTATAAGTGTTATTATATCAGTGTGAATGTGTATTTTATTTTTTATTATGTCAGAATGTATTATTTTTTCTGCTCCCTTTCAGTAAATGAATATATATATTTTTAAAATAATGTTTGTTTTCGACTTTTCGATATACTCGCGCCCCCTTGTAGGGTTATCACGCCCCCCGGGGGGGCGTACCCCACAGTTTGAGAAACACTGGTTCAGGTATTCACGACTTGATATGGGCTAATAAGGAAGGTTTGACTCCAGGTCTTGTTGGAAGACAAAATCCTTAAAGTCAACTCTGAGTTGAGGAAACAACCACAACCGCAACATATCCAGGTAACATTTACTGGTCGCAGTTTGCTCAGTGAAGAAATACGACCCATACATCTTTGTTTGGGATACTGCACGGAAAATATTCACCTTTAGCGAATCTTTTTCAATTATCATTACTGGGCGTGTCTCTCTCTCTTTTCCTTTCCCCAGAATACACGATATAAACATGATGAGTTTGTGGTTCTTTTCACATATCTTTCATGTAATACATTTGAATGTGATGTTTTCATGAATCATTTATGGTAGCCCTGTATTTTAATCAATACTTTTTATCCCACCCACGCTCAATTTTTATTCATTTCTTGTTGTGTGTGTGCTGAGTACTAATTTACTTTCAAATATCATTTCATTCTAACTATTTTTACTAGTAACAATATTTTTTTTAATGATAAGTGTGTATACTAGTGAGATCTGATGTAATTTTATTGTTTTGAATTTGTCAAAGGACTGTTAATAATTTGCATTGGGCATGTTATTTTTATATAATGCCGAATGTAAGATGATATTAAACAGACAGTTTTATTATTCTCATGTAAAATGTTACAAAAGTTATGGAATTCTTAACAGATGTCTAAATGTTTTGGACACCACGATAGATTACAACGCATTTCTTATCCAAGAGTTACACAAACATCTATTTCTAGAATATATAAATCTTTAGTTTTTACTCTTCTTTGTATTATTATTGTCACTTTGTATCATGCATGAAGTTATGTTTTTTTTTTTAATGAGACACATTAAATTCTTCAATTTTTTAACACTGCTACGTATAAAAGTACACGATTTTCTTATTAGAGTTACAGATTTATTAGTAATATAAATATTTTTATTAAAAAACTTGTGAACCAAGTGGATTAGTTTATAATTCTAATTTTATAATATATTTAAAGCCTGAAGTTAAATTACCTAATTTGGCATGTTGAAGTCGGCTTGCGAGGAGTTTCAATAGAAACGCCAAGGAGATGGCGCAAAAGCTCTCGCATTGCTGTGAATAGAAAGGCGTATTTTTACTCTACCTCATTTAAAATAAATTTATTTCCGTTAAATTAAATTATGTATGACTCATGATTTAAATTTAAGTTTCAATAAATTTACCAATTATAATGAAATTTTTCATATGATTTTGAATTATGCATATATATGCATGTAGTCTAAAGTTTCACCTTTAGGAGAATAGGAAATGAGCTTTACAATATAATACTGTAAAATTGTAATAAATGCATGTTTATTTTTGAAACTTATTTAAATATTACTTTTTTGTTAAATTTGTCATCAAAATAAACAAATACAAATCTGTGCCGAAACATTTAAAATATTGTGGAAGTGGTTTTTAATACGCATAATATAAAATTAATACGATTTAAGAAAAACAAGGTGAAAAAACTAGCAAAAAATGTAATAAAAATAAAAATAAATTTTGTTACTGACCTGGGATTTGCAGCAGCAGCAGCCGCTGCTGCAGATGTTTTGCATTCGGATAAAGGTTTAACAAAAGAGCCTTGAATTCTTTGTACCGCAATATCACAACAGGTCTGCATGAAAATACAACAAAATGGACCCAAAGCTGGAAGTACATTGCATATTTCTGTTTTGCACGCGAAGCCTTGAATCTGATTTGGCAGAAAGATAAGGATAGACACACAAATATTTGTAAATGAGATGATTTTCATGGTGAATTTCGCCTGCGTCTCTCCAAATATAAATAGAGATCTGGGAAAAATAGAAAAATAGTATAACAATCTGTATTTCCTGTTTTTATCTTTTACAGTAAGTATGCAAAATTATAATTGTTAACCTTTTCCACTAATTTTGATCCAAATAATTCTTTTATTTAAAAAGAAAAAGCTATACTTTCACGAACATAATCCCTGCTCTGTTGCCCCTTAAATCTATTCATTCATTTTTTTGTCTAAAGCGATATACCTAAGAAGGAACTATATTATAATGTAGAATAATAGCAGTTAGCCGCGCGCTTCAATGGGTATTTCATGATGTTATATGATTATATACTGCTTGTATAAGTTATTGATGATTAGTCCGAGCATTAAATGTTTGATTGCATCGAAAAACATTCTAACAGTCCTCTCTTCATTAAAAAAAAAAGGAATTTCTAAAACGGACCCCCCCTCCTTCTTGGGAATCTATATCGCAATCTTTCTTAGCGGATCTCTACATAACAAATGAAACGAAAGAAGCTTACAATTGCAAGTCTGCTAGTCTGATAATTCAAATTTGGGATGTTTTTTTTTATCTATAACACCCCCTTGGGAGTAGGTTGACGCAGAATCCGTTCAAAGCGGACCCCTTCTAAGCAAAAGCAAAACATGCTCACCGAATTTCACATTTTGTGTGTCAAAGTTCAAGAACGGGAATATTTATCTATAAAGCCCCTTAACTCCTCGCAATCACCCTTGGGGGTCGATTTTCGCAAAACTTGTTCCTAACGGATCTCTACTCCATGAAACGAAATGCGTGCTAAATTTCGAATCTGTAAGTCTAATACAAGAGCTCGTAACCTTATTTTCCGTCTGGCGCACCTAATAAATAAGAAAGTGCTGGTGGGCGCAGTTCAAAAAAAGTATAACGATTCTTAATATTTCATTATTTTATTGCAATCATAAACAATATTCTACAGTAAAAAGGTAACACAAAATTCAAAAGAGTTACATTTAATGCAATTTTTCGCATTGCATGTTATCCACTAATTTTTCAAAATCAGATGTATGAGAGTATAAAATAATATTCCTAATTATATATATATATATATATGTGGCATGCAGCCAAAAGCAAAACACAAGTCTTCGCGCGCAGGCGCATTGAATTGAAACTGAAACAAAAACTTTTGGACATTAGAGCAGAAAAAGAGAGAAGCAGCGAAAGGAGAACGCGAGAGGTGCGCGAGCAGGCGTTACCTTCTGAATATCATCGTCAAACTTATCTGTAAAAACTTATCTACCTTTTTAATTAATTTTTGTTTAATGTTAAATAAACCATAAGAAAGAGAAACGTATTGGACCCCTTGTTGTCTCCCACAAATTATGGGGGCTCGGCCGGGATAGATAAAATTTCGATTTTGAACCAAAGTCTGGACAATGAACAACAGCGTCCGTGAAGGAGACGCGCCGCCATTTTTCGGAAACTTCGTTCAACCTGTGTAGAGGTTGAATTTTTCAACTTCATTCCGCCTGTGTAGAGGTCGGAACAAATAACAAAATAACCTGTGTAGAGGTGTATTTTTCAACGAACCATCGACAAATATTCCGCCTGTGTAGAGGTCGGAACAAATAACAAAATAACCTGTGTAGAGGTGTATTTTTCAACGAACCATCGACAAATATTCCGCCTGTGTAGAGGTCGGAACAAATAACAAAATAACCTGTGTAGAGGTGTATTTTTCAACGAACCCTCAAAATCCCGCCTGTGTAGAGGTTGGAACTAACTCAGTGTGAATAATCCGCCTGTGTAGAGGCCGGAACCACAATTTCAACTATATTACCTGCGAAGAGGTGAAATCAGTGGAATCGAAATTTTTCTTCATTGGATACATCGTACGTGCGAGCAACAAGGGAGCCAGAAAAAAAAAGGTAGGATCTTTCTAAATTTTTCTAAAATGTATAAAAACGCTCTTAAAGAGGATCTCATAAGAGTTGTTGAGGAGCTAGACGGTTCTGTAGAGAGTACTGACACTATAGTTAAACTAAAGACTAAAATTGAGAACAGTAGTACATTTGAAAGTGATCCAGATTTCGTTAAAACTTTAATTCAAAACTGTATAGATGAGAGAGTATCGCAAAACGAAAGAGAGGTAACTTCAGAACAAAAAATTGAGCTCGCGAAACTTCAGTTAGCAAAATTAGAAAAAAAGAAATCGAACTACAATTGGCTAAAAATAAAGCATTAAGATTAAATCCTGCAGCTAAAGTCGAAGAAAAACAGTTCGAAACTAACATAGAAAATATGATAAAAAGTATAAAAACTTTATCTCTTCCTGTTCCCACCAGATCTGAAAATTTTAATCTGTTCTTCCAATCATTAGAACGCGCATTTTTAACCAAGAAAATAAATGACGAATATAAATCTGAAATTTTAATAAATCTTCTGGGCGAAAGAGCTCATAACGTCTTACTGTATATTAAAGAAGAGGAATTAAATGACTATGAAAAACTAAAATCTATAGTACTCAGAGAATTCCAATTAACCCCTCGCGAGTGTTTAAACTCATTTAAAAATGCTGTAAAATCATCAGGCGAGACATACATCCAATTTGCTGCAAGATTGACGGCAAACTTCCAATATTATTGTTCGTTAAGAAAAGTTAATTCCTTTGAATCTCTATGTGATCTTATAATTTCTGATAAATTATTTGAAACTTTAAATAAGGAAACTGCAACTCATATTGGCATTCGAGAAGCAGAAGATTGGTTTAGGCCTATTGATTTAGCTAAAGAGTGTGATATTTATATTTAATCTAGAAGCGGATCACATAAAGAAATTCCTATTACTTATGGATATACCCAAGACCCCTTTAAAAATAGATCACAAAACTTTAAACCAAAGGTTAAAGAGAACTATCCCCAATATCTTGAAAGAGAAAAATAAAAATTGCTTTATATACGGTGATTCATCTCATTGCGCAAGAGACTGTGAGAAGCGTTTTAAACCTAAAGAATCTAATGATCACATCCATAATAAAACAAACGTGAATACTTTGAAAATCGAGAGCGAAAAACAAAATAGCGATGAATGCGCAAATCTTCAATACGTAAACATTTTTGTGGAAAATCAGCCCGTAACAGCATTGATTGATTCAGGTTGCCAGATCCCAGTTTTAAATTCCTCACTAATTAGAGTGCAAACACCTTCCGAAGAGATCATAACATTAAGTTCATGTTTTGGCGAACAGCGTATGGTAGAAGTTAAACCCATAAATATTTCTCTTAATCAACACTCTACTAGCTTAAGTGTGCGAACGGCGATATCACCGACCTTGACCGAAGAATTTATTATACATCCCAGTGTATATTCTGAAATAGAGAAACTAGGCCACGCAAAGAGCGATGTTTTATTGAATGAAAGTGAATCCTCTTTAGGTGCTCATGCTTATGCTTATTCTAGTGCTGTTTCTTTTCCAAATGTTTCTGTTTCAAATGTGATAGAAAACTCTAGTTATGATTTGCCATATGTTAAAAACTTTAATACTAGAAATGATTCGAGTTCTCTAATTAAGGATTATAAATGTAATAAAATTAAGATTACTAAGTTAAAATTGAGTATTGTAAGAGAAAAATGTTCTGATATAGTATTGTGTAAGAAAGCCAATGGTGCGAGTTCCGTGGAATTTATCTCCCGCTCACCTAACCCTTTACCTATGAAGAGTGAACATCGACGGTTTGTGTTGCTCCGAAAAATTTTTGAGCCCTGGCAGTGGAAGCGAAGGAAAAAGAGAAATCGTTTTGAACAGACGTCCAGAACTCTACAGAGGAAAATATCGATGCGTTCAACCAAAGATCAACTTGTTAAAAAAAAGACGTTCTTATGCCTGTGAAACACAATGTTTTCCTGTAGAACCTTCCGGATGTCGAAGAGGTGCCTTCACGTGATGGAGAAACTGTCTAGTTCAGAAAAATTATGATATGTTTAATCTCTATATATTTGTCGTATAGTCCTTGTCTGTTCCGTTTTTTGTATGTTTCAGATTCTCCTCTGGTCTCCATGGAAGTACCGCTGCGGACAGCGTACGGTCAGAATGGCCGTTGTGGCATGCAGCCAAAAGCAAAAACAGCGCGCCCAAAAGCAGTCTTCGCGCGCAGGCGCATTGAATTGAAACTGAAACAAAAACTTTTGGTCATTAGAGCAGAAAAAGAGAGAAGCAGCGAAAGGAGAACGCGAGAGGTGCGCGAGCAGGCGTTACCTTCTGAATATCATCGTCAAACTTATCTAAAAAACTTATCTACCTTTTTAATTAATTTTTGTTTAATGTTAAATAAACCATAAGAAAGAGAAACGTATTGGACCCCTTGTTGTCTCCCACACACATATATATATATATATATATATATATATATATATATATATATATATATATATATATATATATATATATATATATGTAGCATCTTCGAGATTTCTATCGTTTACTAGAGATTGAAGAGAGATATCGTTTACTTGTTGATTTAATTGTGTTCATTGTAGGTAACAACGATTCATATAAATATGTGGAACCAAAACAGGATTTTATTTAGTAAGTTCCTTTTTTCAGAAGGGGATCCTAATGTGCAACAGATGCAACGTGACATTCTTCAACGACAATAACAACTGATAAGACAAAATAGTGCTACCAGTGGTGGTGGTGATGCGACTAGTCCCCATCTGGTCTAGTGAAACTAGACCAGATCCATGAGTCCATAAATCTGTACAAAGTCTAAGAATAGCAGGGGGGGGGTGCAACAGCCTCCTCACAGGAAAACCCCAGACATTGCAGAATGTGCTGAGGAGAAAACTGACTGATGTTACATTTGAGGCAAATTGGGAAGCTTCTTTTGCCACCCTCAAAATTCATGCACCTCAGGTAACCAGTCGAAAATCGTCAGAATGCCGTTTGATATGATCTGGACCCTTGAATGATATGTTCTACCAGTACTAGGGGTAACAAAACAGTGTTGCCAGTACAATAGTTTTACGGCAGTGTTTCTCAAACTGTGGGGCGCGATAACCTTACAAGGGGGGCACGAGCATATCGAAAATAAAATATTTAAAAAATAATTAATTTACTGGAATGAATTAAAAAAATACCTTCAGACATAATAAGAAATGCACTTTTACTCTGATATAATTTATAGGCGCGCGCGCGCGATATTAAGTCATCAAAAATAAAAACTTCTTCAATGCCTAATTAGCTATCTTTGATCCTATAACCAAATAAAAAAATATTTGATTTGATTTGCTGTAATCCCATGATGAGAAATTTTTTTATTACGTTTTACTTTTAAACCTAACATACTACTCTTTCAGAAAAAAACAGATCCCAGACCCAGAATCGAAGAATTTAGGAACATAAAAAATTCATCACTGTCATTATTTTTGAAATACTGCACATTATAGCTGTAATCTGTTTGACCTTCTAAGTTATTGGTACAGTTAGTGATGTGCCCTCTCTTATGCGTTTGTTTCTCATTTAGGGAAGTTGTACGTAATGTATTTCTCTGTTGCACTTTTTCCATGCAAAAGAGTTTTATGATATTTGGAAAACAACGGAGAGCACACACACACACACACACACACACTTTGAAGGATTACTTGGCCAAGACATATTTTTAAGAGTATTCTCAAACATATAAAGCATAACGAAAAATGTTTTACACAATTTTCTTAGCAGTAACATACATATTATCAAAATGAATATACTTTTTACCCGGAAGTGGTAGCGCGGGACACAAAGATTACGAAATAGTTTATTCTGGCAAAACTGTTTATTTGTTTCCAAAGAAAAATTGAAAAGTTCTTGAAAGTAGGTAAGTAAACCTTCTCTTATTTAAATTATTCACTGGAATCTCATGATTTGTATCGTGTACAATAAAATAATTATTTAAAAAAAAGGATCGGGGTGACTCAATAACCCCGCTCGACCGTATCGAGTGCGCGCCTGCTTCCAGGTTAAAACATGTTGAAGTCTTTTCGCTTTAAATATTAAAAATAATACAATTATTCTTCAACGGAATTTTATATTATTGTTCATTATTTAACATCAGTGGCTCACACAGGGGGGGAGGGTTCCTAGGGGTCCGGACCCCTCCCCCCGAAAGCCCTTGATTTTTTCCGATTGATTATAATTCTAAGTATATAGTACGCAAAATTTAATGAAGTAGTTGTTATTAATGATTGATTTTATTAATTAATGCTAATTATTTATTCAAAAATTTGTTTTTAACTGCGTTTTGTTCCCCAAAATCGACAAAATCAAAAGGAACCTGATACAAGATTGGTGAACTTTCGACCCCGGACCCCCTGAAAAATTCCTGTGTGCGCTACTGTTTAACATCAATTATAAATGCCAATTCTGTCAAGCTTAAAATTACAATTCGCTTAAAACTGTTTATAATTTGAGCAACCATTTTAAAAAAATCATTTTACATTTTTGTAAACATTGTCTAGAGTTTGGCTTTTGCTCGTTACAATTCAGCTATTATATCAATAATGTTTTATTTTCTTATAAATTAACTCGTGCAAAGAGCGGGCACTTCAGCAGGTGTACTTTTAATGTATCAGTGCTGCACAGAGTATTTTATAACTAATTAAATGATACTAAATTAAGAGCAAGTTTACTAAGTATTAACGACTTCCATGGGCTTGATTTGCAAAGCAAAGTTATTATAAGGAATGCTTATGATTAGAAATTGACCCTCTGAATTCTTTTTCTGTATTTAGCAGATATTTATATTTTGTCTTCTAAGCAGCCACCGCATTTTGCAATATGTTCAATTTAAAAATTAGAGAAAGGAAAAATAACATAATAATTATCCTATTATTTTTATTTATTTATTTATTTTTTGCTTAAAAATAGTATACAAAATTTAATACTTATGTTACTAATTTGTATGGTTTATAATTAAGAACGCCTATTGTAGCTTTAGCGTCAAAGTGAATTATTATTGCATTCAGAACATTATTAATTTATAAGGAGGGTGCGATAAAAATTGTGATCGAAAAGGGGGGTGCCAGTATTGAAGTTTGAGAAGCACTGGTTTTACGGTATATATTATTTCTAAAAGTATGATGAATCTCGCGGCCTCACAAAATATTGTAGTGTGTCGCGGGTTGGCCACGGTTGATATTGATTTAGTATATAGCGTACAATTGCGGACACACAAAAATAACATCATGGGTACATTGGGCCCGCAGGCACGATGTTAAGAGCCCCTGTCTAATACTTCAAGGGATCTCTTGATTAATGCGTGAGCCGCTTTTTTTTTCAGTGGATCGCATCTCAACCTGTTTACTATATTCACAGATTACAGACAAAAATGAATCAACTGAAACAAATTATAGTAATTGCTCAATGATCTAGATCAGGACCCCATTGGTATGTGAATGATTTTCAAAGGTTATGAGAACATTTTAGAAAAGAATAAAAAAAGCTAAAATTTCTCAACATAAATCAAAGAAATTCTCTTCTTATTCCTTCAACAATAAACATTTGAAGCCAAAAGAGCGTCCAAATAATAATAAAAAAAAGATTGAACTTCCGCAAAAACTTTGTGGGGAAGAAGATAGCAACTGCATGAAATACAAAAGGAGAGCACCTGGGTCTTAGTTATGTAAATATTATTGCTTATTAGGTAAAAGGATTCCACAAGGGAAAAATTAACACATTTAGATTATTTACAAAAAAAAAAATAATGAACGAATCCAGTTTCGCTTAGTCATCCCCGATGTTTTCTCTCAGTTGAATACTTACGGTACAGTGCCGTTTTATCCATTGGGCGTTTGGGACGGGCACCCAGGGGGCAGGAGACTTAACCAGATTTTCTGATAATAAATTTCGATCGGCCAGTGCTGAAAGAGCTTGAAGATCTTCTGCGCCCAGGACCCGATATGAGCTTAAATCGGCATTGCTCCAGTAAGATAATTTAGCACTTTTCTTTTCTTTTCCGTTTCTGAAGCAATACTAATTATATCTTATATAATTTGACTTAATTTGTGATTTTGCTATTCGGCACGGAGTCAAGGAAGCTGGACAAAAGGAATTATCTATACTACCGACTCCCCCAAAGTTTATAACTATGAAGGAAGGATCCAAACGAAATATTCGTCGTATGTATATCACGATGGAGTTTAACAAATGTTTGGCATTTCTGAGTAGATGTACATAATAGACACATGTTGAGCCCCAGACAAGCACTATATAAAAACAAATAGAATTCTGTTTTGAAGTGCTAGGACTGTTTCTTGTGCATTGTTTCCCATGAGCAACATTAGAATTTCATGAAAAATACGAATGTCATTCGGGAACATTATTGAGTTCGACCTAGTTCGAGAAGAATTCTTAAGTACAGATAATGAGAATGATATTCTTCCAAGGTATTGATGATTGTGTTGGATGTAAGCAAGCAACAACAATGCAGATCTACGTATAATCGAGGGGGGTATGAGAGAACAACAGATCGATGAAGGGGGGAATCGATTGTTCTATTTTCTTCGCAACTCTAAACGTAACAGGCATACTGTGTGCAAAGCAATGATATCCAACTCTTTACAGTTCTCCTATTTCTCATAACATTTCTAATAATTTGTTGCAACAATATTTCTTTTCAAATTTTTCTGAACATCTGAGGGACTTTTTAATGGATTATCAGCTTTTCAATTCAGGGCTCTAGCCTCATTTTCAACAAGTAGAAGAATGATGGCTGTAACATTAAAAACTCAAAAAATTTAAATTACCAAAGTTAGGTTATTTAAAAAATTTTGGCAAATTTTACTTCAGTAACCCCAATCGCAGATATTTCCCCCATAACCCAAGAGTTCCTTAAAAATATTAATTTTGCAAATCAGTGTAATATATGTTGTAATTAAAAAAGATTTAGATGGTTCTTTTTTCTTTTTTAAGGTTATTATTTCATCATTAATATTGATATTTTCTTATGAATTTTACCATCTTTCTTGTTTTTATTCATTTTATAATTTGCTATATTGGTCCACCAGAATGTTTTTCTATTTTTTAATAAAATTTTTAAAAAGGTAAGCTCTACTCTAGTACATCTTATAGATGTCATTTGTTTTATTTTAAAAATCCTCTGAAACAAATTCTGAAAAACTTATTTGTTCACATTAAGAGGTGAGAGAGAGAGAGTTGTAAAAAATTTATTACTTTAATTTAATTTTATATATTTTTAAAATAATATTTCCTTCATCTCATAATTTCTATTAATCATTATTATTTTTTTAAAAAAATGATGTAGCTATGTAAACTATTGTAAAAATGATTATTGATTTTTAAGCATTAAAAAATATCATATTGTGTTTTATTATATAGGAAAGAAAAAGAGAATAACGAATTATATATATATATAAAACATGATATTGAGAAAATTGAGAAAAACAGCCGGAATTTTTAAACTTCAGGTTTAATTCGTATAAAATTAAAGAGAATTAAATAAAGTTAAACAGCCATTTTTAACAAGTTTCGCATTTAAAATCAAACGTAGTATTTTGTGGTATATTGCTTGCTATTTAAGTTACCGTAAAATCCAGCGTATAACGCTAACTTTTAACACAAAAAATAGGATCGAAATTATCGGGTGCGCGTTATACGCCGGGTAAAAAATGATAGCTTTAAAAATAAAAAGAGATGAGCATTAAAAAAAGTTAGAATTCTACATATATAAGAAATACTGCTTATTTAAAAGAAATGAAATGCGCGCGCCGCGCCTTATTGTATTGCGCGAGTTGTAATTCTATATGTATACTATTTTTTCAAAACCTGGTATAGTACTTCGAATAAATGATCTCAAAACATAAGAGTATCGCATATGTATATTTCAGATTTCTTCATATAAAATGGGTGCGCGTTATACGGGGATTATACCTTAAAATTAAAAAATACAGCTTGAAAGTATGAGTGCACGTTATACGCCGGATTTTACGGTATATTTTTTTTCTTACACGAAAAGAAAAATTCTACTTTCATGAACTAAAAACTAAGGTCAAATAAACTTTATGCTACATACTGTATGTTAGTTCTGAGTATTAATGATCTCTTTTAGATAAATAACGATAAGTTTTTTCACATTCCTTGACTATTATTTTGCACACATCTAAAAATTAATGAAGGTCTGTATTAGATTATTCTCTCATCAAGAATTATACCGAATGATATATCTGAATTCGAAATTACTTTTTCAGTTTTTACGCTCCTTACAGTTGAAGTGAAAGTCTTCAGAATTCAATAGTAATATCAATTCGACGTTTTATATAAAATAGAAACAATCGCAAAACAAAAAATATAGATTATTAACAGCATTATTACCATTTTAAAAACAGATTTAGAAGGGAAAAAATAATGCAGGACCTCCCTTGGGAGAAAATTCCGTTTTCAAACTTACCTGAAGATGTTAAGCGTCCAAGTGTAGTTCTCGGGAGGAACTGATCGAAATAATGAATGATAATGTTGAGTTGGGATGTAATAAAAACTGTATAACCAATGAGAACTTAAAAATGTATCGTTGTCAAGTGACGTCATGGAGCCGGAAACATTATAAGAAATACTATGTGCATGGCCGATCAAGAGACAGACTCTTCCACCATTGTCAAGAATCATAGAGCCGAAAAATGGTAGATGGATTTGAGAGGGAATTCAATGCGCCGTTTGTCATGTCAAGAAGGGGAATTTACTCTGGAAGTCAGATGTCCTCCAAATATTTGTTTAGTAGGTTTGTGGAATCTTCATGTGAAAATGGAGATTGATCTCTGTCTGATTTATTGAGAGAGAGAGAGAGAGAAACATGAAAAGATTTTCTTTTGAGTGTGTATTCGAGTTAAAAATACCAATATGCATTAAATATGTATCGGAGTTCCCAAAGTTTAAATTGATTAATTTAGCATTTTATAGTAAAAAAGGAAAATTATTAAAATTCTTTGAAAGGAAATTTTTATGTTAGTTAATCTAAATTCAATGGTGCAACAACCCATGGCGGGACAAGGCCTACTGGACCCATCTCCGTTTTCGTGGCCTTGGGTGCTGAGGTACATGAGCAGATGTTCCAGTCAGGTGATCGGTCTGACGCAAAAACCCCAGTGTTTATCTTCCAAGCACACAAGCGTAGTGCTTATTTATCACACACTGAAAGGATGGGCCGACCTTGCCCAACCTGGGGTTTGAACCCCGAATCTGTAGATAAAAAGTGCGATATGCTACCACTCAGCCACTAGGCCTTTATAGTAAATGTATATAGTATATAATTGGTTTTATACATGTGTGTGTGTGAGTGTGCATACATATATATATATATATATATATATATATATATATATATATATATATATATATATATATATATATGTGTGTGTGTGTGTGTGTGTGAGAGAGAGAGAGAGAGAGAGAGTGTGTGTGTTAGCAGCGTATACACGAGTGTAATTGCTCAAACTCTTTTTGTTTTGACCAACATATTTCAAATTTTCAGCATAAAGGTTACATCTCGGAGCTTTCGTGTAAGTTTTTTTTTTAAATAGAAACCCCCCATAAAAGTTGTCCGTGTATACTACTGACACACACACACACACAAACACACACAAACACACACATATATATATATATACACATATATATATATATATATATATGTGTGTGTGTGTGTGTGTGTGTGTGTGTAAAAATCTAATTATATAAAGAAGAAAAGCGACTCACACAGTCATTCATCATGAAATCTTAAAAATTATAATAAATAAAAATATGAAATGTGCAGTAGGCATGCTCCTTTTTTTCTGTAGATAAAAAATTCCCGTTTTTGAACCATTATATCTATAGACTTGAGGAATATAGACTATGAACTATAAACTTGCCAAAATGTTTGTTTTGTTTAATAGAGATCCATAAGTAGGGGTTTTACAGAAATGAACCATCGTAGGGATTTATGGGAGGGCATAGATAAAAAAAAAATTGCCGTTTTCGAACTGCTAGTCCGACAAACTTGAAATACGACAAACATGTTTCTTGTATTCAATAGAGATTGGCTAATAATGGGTTTGGTGGAGATTTAATCTCAAGAGAAATTATTGGAGATTACTGGGTGTAAATAAAATAATTTCAGTTTTTGAACTATTAAACCTACAAATTTGGAATTTGGCAATTATGCCTTTTCTTTTTTTTTTTTTTTTTTGTTGAATAGAGATCCACTAAGAACGAGATTTACCTTAATCGAATACCAAGGAAGGTTATGTTGGCAGTGGCGCACACAAGGAAGGTGTCCTAGGGGTCCGGATCCTCTCCCCCCCCAGAGCCCTTGATTTTTTTCCCGATTGATTATAATTCTGAGTATATAGTACATAAAATTTAATTATATATTTGTTATTAATGATTAATTTTATTAATTAATGCTAATTATTTATTCAATAATTAGTTTTTTATTGTTTTTGTTCCCAAAATCGACAAAATCAAAATGAGCATGATACAAAAATGGTGGACTTTCAACCCTGGACCCCCCCTTGAAAAATTCCTGTGTGCGCTACTGTATGTTTGCATTATACATAAAAATTCTCATTTTTCATTATTTAATCTACTGACCGGAAATTTAATAGCATTGTTTCTTTTGTTGAGTATAGATCCACTAAAAGGACGGGCATTGTGAAAATCAATTTCCAAGAGGGGATGTGGGGCGTAAAAATTAAAGGGTCCTGCACGTCCATAGGAACCCGTTTTAAATTACGTAAGCTTAGGTACCTTTTTCTCAGAAGCTACTTACTTCTCATTTATAAAAGTTTTCCCGCTGATTATGTGTACTATCAATAAAACTTAAAAAAAGGGTTTTGTTTTTTCTTTAAAATTAAAATAATTATGAATCTTTAAAAAAATGTCCAATTTTTTTCCTAAAATTTAGTTTAAAAATGCCTTATTTAAAAAAGTTTGCAAGATATATATATAATTCCCTTCATTAAAAAGCGTAAACATGTTAAAAATATGCTCACTGAAAATTTTAGGATTATATAATAAGTAAATTTCGAGAAAAAGGTGCATATAGTAAAAGATATTACATTTTGAGAAAACAGGAAACTTCGTAATTTTTCAGCATTTTCTTTTTTTAGTACTTCCCAGAAGCATATGAAGCATTTTCTTTACCCTCTGCTCCTACAAAGGGCTCTTCTAATGTTCTTTTTTCATTATTTTTAACAATTTAGCCTTTTTTGGGGGGATCTCAAGATACTTTCATTCAGCTACCTGAATCCTACGTGCATCTAATTTTTTGAAGCATGGCACAAAGTCATAACTTAGTCTAATATCGCAATGTTTTAAGATTATTAGTTTTGCTACCTGACCCATATTGAACAGTGAAATAGCCATATTTTCCCCTAATTTATTCCCCAAATGTAGATTTTGAAATCGTTGATCATATGATATTAGTAACCGACTCATTTGAACAAAAAACGTGTACCCATACACATTTTTGGATATTCCCAATACACTCTAATTTTTCCACTTGAACATCATATAGATTTGCGCTCATCAGAAACTTTTGCAAGGAAAAACACAGGTGCTCTTAGCACAGAGCTCAGTAGAAGCACCTCTCAACGATTAACTTCATTTAAAAAATAAATAAAAATACTTCTAATTATCGTATTTCCTCATATCATATATAACTTTTAACAGAAATATTTGAACTTTTAGAAAATATAAAAAAAAGTGAAAATCAAAATTTTTCGAAAATTTATGTGCCGGACCCTCTTAAATTGACTTCAGTTATAGAAATTCGCGAGTCCTTTTAAAATCAAGAGAGAGAGAGAGGGGGGCTAGAGATTTTTAATGTATATTTTTAAAAAATTAAATTTTTTTTTTCAAAGCTCAACGCGTTCAAAACTTTGGTCAAAAGATTAAAGGAAGAGCACTTGAGCACCTTCATTTTCTTATTATCCTAAGCAAAATACTTGAGAACTTTGATGTATAGTTTCATTTTATGAGAACCAGTCCTTATTATTCCATCTGACTATGTTTAGTAAAATTGGGACTCGTATCTGTGACACAATCGGTATTTCTTTTATATATATATGGTAGGATGCCGATTTACCAAATCCTTATTTAACGAATTTCGCGATTTAACGAATTTTTCTCTTTCCCGATTAAAAGGAAGTAGAAAACCCCTATTTAACGAAAAATAAATCCTGAATTAACGAATTATTTCAACAGCAGAAAAATTTTATTATATTAGTTCGCATTAAGAAAAATTGGATTTCGTTTTCAAATGGCATGTCCTTTTTCTTCGGGAACAGAAAAGCACTTCTTGTAAACAGCAAATTTCGACGGGAAAGGGTACAGACCTTTATTAAATTTTATAGGTGTAGATGAGTCATGAGTGTAACTATCGCGTGAGTTTGAAGTAGGACAAGAAATTCCTTTCTTATGTCATCCCACTCCACAATGAAAGGGATATTTTTTTGTTACATTTGTGATGAAGGACTACCTATTTGTGCAATTGAAATTAAGGAAATTGTCAATTTGTCGGAACCAATGAATAGCAATTTTCTAATGCAGAAAGTGATAATTAAATTCCTATCAACATTGGTACACTATCTAATACTTTACATTGTTAGGAAGTAGTGAAAAGATTCCTTAGGTAGCAGAAAGTAAATGACGTGGTATTTTCTTTACTGCATTAAGTAAAAAAAGAACTCTTTTGAGTTAGGATTCAGAGATTGTCAATATATGAGTCCATATTTTAAAATTTCCAATTACAACTGGTGCGTAATAATTCGTTAATAGTATTTTTAACTGTTGAATAAAAAAACAATGAATAATATCTAATTACGGGTATTTTTATGCAGATATTAATAACAGAAGGTAAGTACAAAAAATTTGTATTTTGTTTGAACCCCCTCTCGATATTACGAACAACCACGAATTAACGAACAAAATGTTCGGTCTCGATGAATTCGTTAAATCGAGTCTGACTGTAAGGTAAAATGTTGATGTTAATGTCAGAGAAACAGTCTTTAGATGTGTTAATCAGTGCTCTGAAAACTACTTTTTGAATTTTTTTTTTTTGAAATATCAACATTCTAACCAAAAAATATTTTTTGAAATATCAGCGTTCTTACAGCCTTTTCAGTGACTGTACTAACTGTTGCTGGAAAGTCGTACTGTTGAAGATTTTCATTTATATTACAGTTTTCTGCCGTCAGTGATAAAAATATTTGCTACTTTTGATAACTTACTTCTAGTTAGGTTGTTATTAATAACTGAAAATTGAGATTGTGATACATTTTTAATTTAATTTTTCTAAGAGCTTTTCATAAATCTGGAAATTATATTTTGAAATAATATTATGGCTTAGACTACATCTCCCTTAAGAAAATGTTAACAATTATTTCAGTTCTTTTACCTTTCCAGATAATTTGTAACTCCAAAATAATACGTATGAAATTTAATATCCAATATCTTCTCAGTATCGATATTTCTCAAGCTAAATTTCGGCAATAAGTCACATGTAATTTTATACATGACAACATTTTGCTTCGTAACTGATTTTTGTGTATTTTTTTCTACGTATGAATACTTTTTATTTCAGTTGCGTTTTTGAAATTTGTTGTTGGTTGAATATTAAGTACCAAACTTCTTAGAATCAAACATTATCTTTAAATGAATATCCAACTGGTGCCAACTACATCGCTTTTTCTCTAAATACCAAAATAAGCATTAAATAATTGCTTTTTTCATTTAAAACTCGAGTGATTATAGTCTAAATTTCAATTTTTAGAATATTTATTACCCAGAAAAGCTTTAATTCTAAAAAAGATTTCCACATAAATGCTATATTTCATTTTCTTATTTTCATACCCAGGGACATCTTAAAGCAGGGGCCAACTGGGCCCGGGCCTACGGCCTCGACCACAGTGGGGGGCTCGTCTCGTTGAATTATTAAATATGATATTTTGATATATGTTATAATTCTGTGGTTTGCTGCGCAGATTTGTGGTTATTATGAATTTAACAGACTGCTTGAAAATTGTGAAAGATAAGATAGTGAACGTTAGTATATGAGTCTTCTGTGACTGTGGATGTCATAAGAGATGAGCCAACTGGGCCTGGGCCTCGAAAGTGAGCCTTATTTTGTTCTCTACTCGACTTTAATTAGATCCCGATCCAAATCATTTTAATGGTCAACTGTTATTCCTGGCCATATTCTCCAAAAAACTGAGAATTTCAAACGATATGGCAACTAGTAATAATTGCAAAACTGCATTATTATGTGATGACCGTCGTCTGTGTCTTGGCCTAAACCTACCTCCATACACTATCATATAGTTGAAAAGCGGCAGTCGGACGAGTCAGTTAGTTCCTAGGTTTCTGAGATTGCTAGTGATGTACATTTATTTGTTTCAGATAACCGTTTGTATACCTTACATCGTATGCTATATACCAGAGGTGGCCAACCTTTTTGTAAAGACTGCCACTATTTGAAAAAAAATCATACGTGCCTATCCCGAATTTATCAACCAACAAACAAACAAAACTGCGAAAAAGTGAAAAATATGTTACTTATGGGGTCTCAGGGGTGTTAACTTTCTCTATAGGGCTGAAAATATAAACAATATTCAAATATATATAACTCTTTGAAATTAAAATTAAATTATTCTAATCTCTTACACATTATTGATAAAGGAATGGGGTTTCAGAAAAGTGTAAAACGTTTAAAATATAATCCTAATTTTAAAAATTATAAGCATTTGAAAATAAGAAACATCTTTATAAGAAATATTAATTAAGTTTTACGTTGCGCATGCTATTTTCTAAAATAGTAGCTTTAATTGCTAGCAATAAGTTGATTTATAAAGTTAAATGTATCCTTATTACACTGTAGCATTTTTATATAAATATTGTGTAATAAATTATATTTTTCAAAAAATAAAAACTACATTTTCAATTTTTTTTAAAAAACTTCCAATATTTTTTTAAACCTTCAATATTAAAAATTTCAAATATTTTGAAATACAAAAGATATGTTATTCTTAAATTAAGTAGGATTTAAAGAGTATAACACATTTTATAATTCTATAAAGTTTTATACATCAAAGGGGCAACTATTTTGGAAAATAGCATGCGCAACACAAAAACTACTTAATATTTATTACAAAATTATTTCTTATTTTCATATGGTTATAATTTTTAAAATTATGATTATATTTCAAACATTTTATACTTTTTGAAACCATAATCCTTTGTAAATAATGTGTAAGAGATTCGAATTATTTAATTTAAATTTAAAAGAATTATACTTGTTTGAAAATTGATTATATTTTCCCCCCTCAAAACAAAATTAACACCCAATATAGGTTACTTATTATGGGAGTTTTACGAAAACAGCCCATTTTTAAAGCAAATATACTATTATACAAATATACTACTGTTAAATGTATAATGTCTATGTAGTCGAAATTCAAAAATAATACAATAAATAAGACAAAAGTACAAACTTAAGTTTTATTGTTAATAAACTTTTTATAGGTTCATTCAGTTAGGTTAAAAATAAAATAAAAAAATATGCAACCTGAATTATATTTAATTTTAAATAATTATTAAACACTCAGCACCTAATGTGGCTTTATAATTTCTACTTTTCTGTACCGAGTCCTCCACATTAGGATTAGCTCTTGAAGATGCTAAAAAAATTAGAGTTATTTTAAATGCATATCAGCTAGTTTTGATCAATATTTATTTTATTATGTTCCTCCTAGAAAACATTAATTCACAAGCATATTCTGATCCAAATTTTGAGATTTTTTTGTTTGAAACAACCCCATTTCAATAAAATTGTTAAAAAAAACCCAGTTATTTATTATTATTTTTTTTACTTAATTTTTCCAGTAAATCTTCACGTGTCACTGTTACTTTTTCATAGGGTCTCAAGACCTCAAGAAATCTTAAGACGTCTCTGTTACTACCGGTTAAATATTTTAATATAAGGATTTCATAAACCGGATAAATGGTTTAAATAAAAAAGACGTTAAGATCCAATTTTCTCTATTATTAAGTTATGTGAATTTGAATTAGCATATTATCGTTAACGGTCAGAAAAATTCAGATTTTCTTTTAGATGGAAACATATTGTTGAACATGAATCAAATATAATTATTCCTTTAATTATGATCACTGACTTTGCAGTAAACTTACATCGTAGAAAATGTGCTGAATTATTGAACTCTATCCATTTGCAACTCTTTATATTGTTAACTAATGAACACTGTTAATGACGCTTTTTATGTTGTTAGATTGAGTACTCCTTATATAGGTTTCTGCTTACTTTTATCTTTTATAACGAGAAAATTTTTTTAAATTTTTGAAAAATATTTAATTATTTATCTCCTTTTGTGGGTTTCTTTATACTACTAGCTATCAAGCGCTGCCTATATACATACAGGGGACCAGAAAAGTGTTCGCACACTTGCAATTTTCTATTAAATTTAATAATTTCGACTACTAAAAATTAATGTATCGCAATTGTAATTTTTGTATGATATCTGCAACTTGTTCTTAATAGAATTACATAATTGTTTTTTTAAAAATAGTATAATTATTACTTTTAAAAATTAATAATCAAAAAGCTACTAAAATTACGCCACAAAAGTCTTCGCACACTTAATAAAAATCTCAACATTACTTTAAATATTGTACTTTTTTCTTAATTTAGTACTTAGTAGGATATCTTTTAGTGTCCACAACAACTTTTAAACATCTTGGTATAGATTTAATCAGTTTTTTGTAATAGGTGCATCAATTTTCCACCATGCTTTTATGATTATTGTTTTCACTTCACATTATGTGTTTATATGCCATGTTTTCTTTTCTTTTTTTTTTTACAAAAAAATCAAATTCTCACCAAATATATTCTACTGGGCTAAATAAAGTGATTTAGGAGGCGTTTTTAGAAATTTGGAGGCAATTATAGAGACACCAGTGGCGTACAATGAGAACAGTGTTCTTGGCGTCATTATTCTGTTAAAAATGAAGTCGTCTTTAATATCCAAATTTTGGGCGGATAATTAAAAATTTCTCTTTAAAATATTTAAATAGAGCTCATGATTCTCAATATCATCAAAAAATACCAAATTACCTAATCTTGAAGCCAATTTACACCCTCACGCAAGAACACCTCCACTTCCATGTTGAAGCATGGATGTGGAGGAGTTCTTGTTCCACATAAAATCATGGGATAAAATTACTAATTTTTTTCATTTACAAACTATTATACGCCCATCGAAACCAGAAATGTTAAATTTTCTGTCATCCTTATCAATTTGCGGTCAATTTTGAATTTTCTGACAATCCCAAGAATCAAGTTGAATCAATGAATTATGGAGGAGGAAGTGTTCTTGCGTGGGAATGTAAATCGACATCAGGATTAGGTAATTTGGTATTTTTTGATGATATTGAGAATCATGAGCTCTATTTAAATATTTTAAGGAGAAATTTTAAATTATTTGCCCAAAATTTGGATATTGGAGATGACTTCATTTTTAATAGGATAATGACGCCAAGCACACTGCTCTGAATGTATGCCATTGGTGTCTCTATAACTGTCCCCAAATCCTGAAAACATATCCTCAATCACTTTATTTAATCCAGTATATTTGGCGAGAATTGGATTTTAAAAAAGAAAACAGGACATATAAACACATAATGTGAAGTAAAAACAATAATCACAGAGTCATGGAAGAAAATCGAGGCAGCAATTACAAAAAAACTTATTAAACCTATAGCAAGACATTTAAAATCTGTTGTGGACACTAAAAGATATCCTACTAAGTACTAAATTAAGAAAGAAATACAATATTTAAAATTATGTTGAGATTTTTGTTAAGTGTACGAAGACTTTTGTGGCATATTTTTAGTAGTTTTTTAATTATTAATTTTTGAAGATAACAGTTATATTATTTTTAAAAAAATTGATTATGTCATTCCATTAAGAACAAGTTGCAGATATCATAAAAAATTATTATTCTGATGTATTAATTTTTATTAGTTGAAAACATTAAATTTTATTAGAATTTGCAAGTGTACGAACACTTTTGTAGTCCACTGTATATAGATTTATTTATTTTGCTACATACTAGAATTCTTAAATCTACTCCATTGAAAAAAAATATTAATTTTTTAACTTTATTTATGGTTTCATTGTTCATTGATATTGTTAGTTGTGAAATTATGTCAATGTACCTCATGATACTCTTAGTCTCTCGTTATAACTTCATCAAAAATCACCTTTCTTAATTCTTTAAAATGATTCATTTCATTGCACGAGGCATTCATTCCTTTTTAACTAAAAAAAAACAATTTGTTATGGAAATATGTCGCAATATGCTGATCATTCCTTCAGGTAAAATGATACACATTCGTTGATAAAAATACGAGATTTTGTAATTATTGTGTAAAAAAAATAATGATGATGATAATGCTTATTTTTTTGTTATCAGAATTTATCAATTATTCTCTCTCTCTCTCTCTCTCTCTCTAATATCAGGGAATTAATTAATTTTCAATAATTTAGTCCATAGTTTTAAGGCAACATGTAGCAAGTTTTGTTTTACAAAACTATTAATACAAAACAGCTTCACACTTCAAATGTTGAACATATTCCAGTATTTATTGTATACTTAAAATGGGAGAATGGTTCTAAAACAAGTAATGCATATATATAAAAAAAAAATTTTTACCTCAATTCCTACTTAGTTCAACAAAGAAAAATTTTATTTTAGTTACTTTTTAATAAATAATTACAATTAAGTATTACGTAATTAGTATTAAGTAATTACGTATGACAGAATCACAATATTAAGTGGCAAAACAGAAAAAATTATTGTCTTTTCTATGTATGGTGTTGGACTATTATTTTTGTTTGTTACTATTTATTCATTCATCGATCCAGTTCGCAAAAATTAGCCCATCCCAAGCAGGATTCGAACCCACGACCTTTGTATTAGAAGTCCAAAGCGCTACCATTGCGCTACAGGGACACAAAGAGCGGTTTTCCTTTTATATATAGTGTTGGGCTACTATTTTTGTTTGTTACTATTTATTCATTATTTAAGTTTACCTTATGAGTTAATATTTGAAAAAAACTGTATTGACATCAAGTGTCATCCACTACAAGTTTAAAAAAGTGTTTTTGAACTTGAATTGATGAATAAAAAGTATTTTATTAAGGATTAAAAATTGAATAAGATATACATAAAGGGAGATCGTGAACTAATAGTAGGATTTAAAAAAGAGGATCGATTGATTAATCTAGTCTTTTAATTTTCAAAGTCGTTATCAATGGACTAAATTCATGTGACGTCACAGTCACGGGATTCAGTTATTCCTTGTGCACGTGAATATGGCGTCATTTGTTTACCACTATTGCTTACGATTATTTTGTTCTTAAACATTTACATTTTACTTTCTAAAATGTCTTATTTTGCTGAAATGTTTGCTCGATCAGTTAAAGAAAGGATGATTGTAGGGAAAAAAATCATTTTTTTAATATCCCGGTAAAAAAAAAGTGTTTTGAAAGCATGATGAAGCGTGAGGATTATATGCCGTCTTCCCAGTGTTTATTATGCATTTGACCATTCTTTGAATAATGTTTTCAATACCGTAAGACAAATGAATCCTCTTCAAAAAGGATTTTGGATAGATGTAGACTTCTACAAGAACGTTAATACTTGAAAGCAAATTTTTGCTCATTTTATATTAAATCATATTGAGAGAGAACATATAGTGTTTAGTTAACTTAAATTTTACTTATTTTACACATCTTCAGAGTGGTTAACAGAGGTACTTCAGCATTTAATTATCTAAAATTAGAACACAAGATTCTGATATGTAACCATACATATCATATCAAAAACAAGTATTTATATTTATAAAACTTGTTTTACTTAATAATTTTACAATATTACAGGGGAAAAGAAAAACATTTTGAGAAGCATTTACTATAGAAATGAAAAATATCTTAATTTACTACAGCTCTGTTAATATTTATACTAGATGGTGAATCAAGTACCACTTTCAATCCTTAGAAATCAAAATTATCATTTACCATTTGTAAAATTACACGTTAAAAATTATGCAACATTTTAAAAGTCTTTATTCGCTGCATTATTTTAGGTAAAATTTCTGATTTATCGAGAATTGAATTCCAAATATGGTAGTAAATTAAGTAATTAAAACTTTTAAATTAGAATGTGTGTACAGTAGAATATAAGTTTGTGTCTATATTTTAAATATAAAAGTCCTGCTCGCGCTCTTACATGATCAAAATGAAAAAGTCATTTTTTGAATCCATAACTCTTTTACAAAAAAATAAAAATTCTAATATGAATTGTATCTAGTAACACATATGTTTTTCAAGTTTTGACTGTGTGGTATAAACCTATCACACAAATATACTATTATTTTTACTATGTATAACAAATATGCATTTATTGGTATTTGCACAATTTGTAGAAGATTTATCCGTATAGAGATTAGATTTATTTTATATCATTAGATTTATTTTTGCATAAATATAAGTCGTAAATAAGTTTGTTGCATTGAGTTAGTGACAAATATTGACCCAAGAAGAGTAATTGGATCAATTTTATGATATTTATCGAAGAGAATTACAGAGAATCTTTTTCAAAAATTATTGTTAAGGGGTTGATTGGCCAAAACTACTTATATTTTTGTGTGACATATGTTTTGAAGACAAATTTTGGGCACTTGTGTATTATAATGATCAATTTCTTCAAATCGAAGACATCGCCAAATATTGCGGTATACAGCCAATAGCGGGAACTGTTCATGCTCACGTTTGAGTGCACTAATAATAATAATATAATTTTTTTAAGTTCTTGATGTCTTTTTGCTTGGCGAAATTATTTACCAGTTTAATACATAAGCTCAAAATTTTTTTTAAAGTAAAAATGTAATTATATATAAAAGGATACTTTAGATACATATTAGTGATAACAAAATAACATGTCAATACATTTCTCCATGTAAGTTTTACGTTTGCATGAAATGGAACTAGTGTTTAACTTAGTGTTTAACACTAAGAGATATAACCAGTAGAAATTAGGAATGGAAATTTTATGCAACTATTGAATTTTTGAACTATTGAATTGTTTCTATCTTATTTGCAATTCATTGTGTTGTAAAAATAAGATTCATTTTTACCAATGGATAAATATTTATTATTAATGAAAAACTTTCATAATATGAGATATTATGAAAGTTTCTCTATCTAATATGAGATAAACAATAGCTTAAAGAAGTAAACATTAAAAATTTATTTTACAAGTTTAGCTAGTATTTTGGAGCTTGCTTGCTTAGCTTGCATTTTTTATAGTTAAATCATACTATTATTTTTCTAAATTATATGTAATTCATTAAGAAGAAAAATATACTTAAAACTAAGGATAATTAAATTGAATTTGTAAAAATTATTGAACTTTTTCTGATGAAACGTTCCCCTTTAATATTGTATAATAATTTTAAATAGTATTTCAACATGTCATAAGCCCTTTATGCAAAGAAAATTGAAAAAAAAGTGTTGAATTTGTAACGCAAAAGTTTAATATAGTTCATACTCGCATTAAAAGTCTTAATTTGTGATCCAAGTTTCGCATATCCATGCATTATATTTAGTAACCGAGATATAAAGGTGAAGTTTCCAATAGAAAACTATTCATTCTGCATAACATTGTACTTAACGAGTAAAATTACACACATGTTTATTTATAAACATGTGTTAATATAGCAAGGGCATTTAAGCGTTCTGAATACATGCAAGATCGAAAGTAACTCTTTATTCATTTTAATATGCTGAAAGAACTCTCAACTTTTGCTATAGTAACTGCAACAGAGAAAAGTATAAAAACAGTTAATACATGTAGAAATAACTCATTATAATTATTTAGTTAATTATTAGCCCTGATTATGCACTTTATATGTAATTCAATAACTCGTAATAATGGATAATCACATTACATTGAATATTTCTTAAAAAATATTTATTAATATGATTCATTTCTTTAACTTGATAGTGAAATTGTGTATTTTCTTTCATTACTTTAGACAATCATTTCTGAAAACATTTCAAAATATTTGTAAATGCTTCATAATATTATACAATATATATATATATATATATATATATATATATATATATATATATATATATATATATATATATATATGGGAGACAACAAGGAGTCCAAGACGTTGGTCTTTCTTCTATTTTATTTTAACATTAAACAAAAATTAATTAAAAAGGTAGATAAGTTTTTACAGATAAGTTTGACGATGATATTCAGAAGGTAACGCCTGCTCGCGCACCTATCGCGTTCTCCTTTTTCTCTCTAATGTCCAAGAGTTTTTGTTTCTCTTCCACTAATTCACAAGTTTCAGTTTCAATTCATTGCGCCTGCGCGCGAAGACTGCGTTGCTTTTGGCTGCATGCCATAACGGCCATTCTGACTGTACGCTGTCCGCAGCGGTATTTCCATGGAGACCAGAGGATAATCTGAAACATACAAAAAAAACGGAACAGACAAGGACTATACGACAAATATATAGAGATTAAACATATCATAATTTTTCTGAACTAGACAGTTTCTCCATCATGTGGAGGCACCTCTTCGACATCCGGAAGGTTCCACAGGAAAACACTGTGTTTCACAGGCATAAGAACGTCTTTTTTAACAAGTTGATCTTTAGTTGAACGCATCGATATTTTCCTCTGTAGAGTTCTGGACGTCTGTTCAAAACGATTTCTCTTTTTCCTTCGTTTCCACTGCCAAGGCTCAAAAATTTTTCGGAGCAACACAAACCGACAATATTTACTCTTCATAGATAAAGGGTTAGGTGAGCGGGAGATAAATTCCACGGAACTCGTTTTCATGGCACCATTGGCTTTCTTACACAATACTATATCAGAACATTTTTCTCTTACAATACTCAATTTTAACTTAGTAATCTTAATTTTATTACATTTATAATCCTTAATTAGAGAACTCGAATCATTTCTAGTATTAAAGTTTTTAACATGTGATAAATCATAACTAGAGTTTTTTATCACATTTGAAACAGAAACATTTGAAAAAGAAACACTTGAATTAAACTGAACACCCAAATCTGCACTCAAAGAGGATCCACTTTCACTCAATAAAACATCGCTCTTTGCGTGGCCTAGTTTCTCTATTTCAGAATATACTCTGGGATGTATAATAAATTCTTCGGTCAAGGTCGGTGATATTGCCGTTCTAACACTTAAGCTAGAGAGTGTTGATTAAGAGAAATATTTATGGGTTTAACTTCTACCATACGCTGTTCGCCAAAACATGAACTTAATGTTATGATCTCTTCGGAAGGTGTTTGCACTCTAATTAGTGAGGAATTTAAAACTGGGATCTGGCAACCTGAATCAATCAATGCTGTTACGGGCTGATTTTCCACAAAAATGTTTACGTATTGAAGATTTGCGCATTCATCGCTATTTTGTTTTTCGCTCTCGACTTTCAAAGTATTCACATTTATTCTATTATGGATGTGATCATTAGATTCTTTAGGTTTAAAACGCTTCTCACAGTCTCTTGCGCAATGAGATGAATCACCGCATATATAGCAATTTTTATTTTCTCTTTCATGATATTGGGGATAGTTCTCTTTTTAATCTTTGTTTTAAAGTTTTGTGATTTATTTTTAAAGGGGTCTTGGGTATATCCATAAGTAATAGGAATTTCTTTATGTGATCCGCTTCTAGATGAAATATAAATATCACACTCTTTAGCTAAATCAATAGGCCTAAACCAATCTTCTGCTTCTCGAATGCCAATATGAGTTGCAGTTTCCTTATTTAAAGTTTTCAAATAATTTATCAGAAATTATAAGATCACATAGAGATTCAAAGGAATTAACTTTTCTTAACGAACAATAATATTGGAAGTTTGCCGTCAATCTTGCAGCAAATTGGATGTATGTCTCGCCTGATGATTTTACAGCATTTTTAAATGAGTTTAAGCACTCGCGAGGGGTTAATTGAATTCTCTGAGTACTATAGATTTTAGTTTTTCATAGTCATTTAATTCCTCTTCTTTAATATACAGTAAGACGTTATGAGCTCTTTCGCCCAGAAGATTTATTAAAATTTCAGATTTATATTCGTCGTTTATTTTCTTGGTTAAAAATGCGCGTTCTAATGATTGGAAGAACAGATTAAAATTTTCAGATCTGGTGGGAACAGGAAGAGATAAAGTTTTTATACTTTTTTTATCATATTTTCTATGTTAGTTTCGAACTGTTTTTCTTCGACTTTAGCTGCAGGATTTAAACTTAATGCTTTATTTTTAGCCAATTGAAGTTCGATTTCTTTTTCTAATTTTGCTAACTGAAGTTTCGCGAGCTCAATTTTTTGTTCTGAAGTTACCTCTCTTTCGTTTTGCGATACTCTCTCATCTATACAGTTTTGAATTAAAGTTTTAACGAAATCTGGATCACTTTCAAATGTACTACTGTTCTCAATTTTAGTCTTTAGTTTAACTATAGTGTCAGTACTTTCGACAGTACCGTCTAGCTCCTCAACAACTCTTATGAGATCCTCTTTAAGAGCGTTTTTATACATTTTAGAAAAATTTAGAAAGATCCTACCTTTTTTTTTCTGGCTCCCTTGTTGCTCGCACGTACGATGTATCCAATATTTGAAGAAAAAATTTCGATTCCACTGATTTCACCTCTTCGCAGGTAATATAGTTGAAATTGTAGTTCCGGCCTCTACACAGGCGGATTATTCACACTGAGTTAGTTCCAACCTCTACACAGGCGGGATTTTGAGGGTTCGTTGAAAAATACACCGCTACACAGGTTATTTTATTTGTTCCGACCTCTACACAGGCGGAATATTTGTCGATGGTTCGTTGAAAAATACACCTCTACACAGGTTATTTTGTTATTTGTTCCGACCTCTACACAGGCGGAATATTTGTCGATGGTTCGTTGAAAAATACACCTCTACACAGGTTATTTTGTTATTTGTTCCGACCTCTACACAGGCGGAATGAAGTTGAAAAATCCAACCTCTACACAGGTTGAACGAAGTTTCCGAAAATGGCGGAGCGTCTCCTTCACGGACGCTGTTGTTCATTGTCCAGACTTTGGTTCAAAATCGAAATTTTATCGATCCCGGCCGAGCCCCCATAATTTGTGGGAGACAACAAGGGGTCCAAGACGTTGGTCTTTCTTCTATTTTATTTTAACATTAAACAAAAATTAATTAAAAAAGGTAGATAAGTTTTTACAGATAAGTTTGACGATGATATTCAGAAGGTAACGCCTGCTCGCGCACCTATCGCGTTCTCCTTTTTCTCTCTAATGTCCAAGAGATTTTGTTTCTCTTCCACTAATTCACAAGTTTCAGTTTCAATTCATTGCGCCTGCGCGCGAAGACTGCGTTGCTTTTGGCTGCATGCCATATATATATATATATATATATATATATATATATATATATATATATATTGTATAATAGCATCGTGAAAAATGATTTGTTAAGAAATTTTATGGAAAAAGGTACCGGTTTTAGACTGATGATCACAAAAAATAAATCTAACGTTATGAAACAAATCATAAAAGATTTAGATAAATTCTACCTTAAAATGGCAATTAAATACGGAATGCCGATTGAAGCATTCAATCAATTTAGATCTTATGTAGCAACAGAAATTCGGGAATTAGATTTTACTGTTGAAAATGAAATTATGTATAAAGATCTTAAATCATCAATAGTAAATATCCAAAATGACTTCGTTATTACATATGTTGATAAGGTCTCTGCTAATTATGCCATAATTTGTAAATATTTTTACAGTGAAATATTAAGTAACCACATTTTAAATAATAATTCATTTCAAAAATCAATTCACAATAATAGAGAAGATGATAATCGTCTTTTAGCTTTTAACAAAAGACTGAATATTCATCTAAATAATATTAAATATCCAAGTATTTTTTTAACACCAAAATTTCATAAAAGCCCTATAAAATTCCGTAATATCACTAATGGATACAATACATATATCACGAAGTCTGGGAAGATCTTACAATCTCTTCTTCAAAATCTAATTGATAATTTACAAAACACGGCAATTATTAAAAATAGCTTAGAGATTGCTAGAGTTACTAAGGGTATGATGATTTTTTCTATGCATGGTTTTGATTTCGAGGACCTTTTTAATTCTATAGATATTGATGATATGATTAAGGTCCTACAGTTAATTTATGATAAATATGAATTATATACTTCAATGAAAAAGGAAAAATTTGATATTCTTGTTAACCTCGTATTAAAAGAAAATTTCATTACATTTGATCAGAATCTTTATAAACAGATCAAAGGATTACCTCAGAGTGGTCCAGCTAGTAATTGTTTAGCGAACCTATATTTACATTTTTTTGAAATAGATCATGTTGTAAATGATTCTTACTTAATTTATCGTTATATAGATGATATAATAATTTTTGGTAAAAATAGTGAATACAAACCAAATATTACATTCTACCCTGATTATCTCAAGCTCCTTAAAACTAACTTCAACTCTAATAGTGTGGAATTCTTGGATTTAGTCTTGCATCTTATTAACCATAATGTAGTCAGTAACATTTTTGACAAAATAGATTCATTTAAGTTCCATATAATTAAAATTCCCGTATGGAACAGTAATTTACATACATCAATTTACAGAAATATCATTTTGAATTTTTTATTTAGAAATGATAACTTAACTACCCACAAAATAGATAAATACAATAATATAAAAAAAAATTTTCAATGTTGTTTAGATCATGAATACCCTTTTAATTTCTTGAGATCTTATATTCATCACAAATACATTAACCGGCTTACTACTTCGAATTCCAAATCCACCACACAACAATAGGTTTTCAAAGTCAGCATGTTAGTGGTCTTGCTGTGAAGATTATATCATAACACTCATATCACAGTTTACATTTTTTCCACACACATCTTGAACATCTTACACATTATTGACAACCAACCAAATTAGAGCCTAGCAAATTTACATTTTTGACAATCAACCAATTCAAATTTTACCATATTTGATTGTCGGCATTTTATACTTGTCTTTTCTGGCTGGTATAAAAGTCAGCTCAAAAGATGTGGTTATGTATTTTCGAATTTTTTAACTTAGTGAATAATTGACTTTCATTAATGGCAAGATGCTTGTTTCTCTTCGTAAAAGCTTTGTGAGTAAAGAAATTTTGTTAAATTAATTTTTTGAATGATACTTTTCTTATGTAATTGTTTTAGCATTTTTCTACTTTTCTTACATAATTATTTTGTGATTTTGTGATTTTTCTGCATTAAGAGTTTTGGGAGAGTTTGTTACATAATAGTAGTGATTGGTTTTATCATGCTCTCTGAGTTATCCATACTCTGAAGTTTTGTTTATTTTATTTGATTTGATTTTCCTACCGAGTTGCAAAGGGGAAGGTTGGCGCCTTTAAACTAGTTTAACCCCACTTATTCGGTCCTAAGTCCGAAATTGCTTTCTGACTCGCTAGGTTCTGCTTTTTTTTTGTAGTTCTTTTATTTCTCTATAATTTTGTTCTTCATGTTCTGCTTTTATATTTTTTATGCTTTTTCTTGTTATGTTCTTTATCTATTATTTCTTGTTTTTGATAAATAATACATATTTTATATTATTATATATATATATATATATATATATATATATATATATATATATATATATATATATATATATATATATATAAAAAGTATTTATATGCAATTCATTGTGTAAACATAAAATTCATTTTCATCAAATAACTATTCCTCCGGGAAATAAAATATTCATTAGAACTTTAAGTGTAGGTAGGCAAACTTGAGTAAATATATTATAATTTATAGAAAATCGTTATTTTCCATCTCTAAATACTGAAGTACTGGGGAAAAAAAGGAGAAACTTCAAGCATAACAAGCAAATATTCCCATTATTCAGTAGATAATGCTTTGTATATGTTGGAAGAACAGATTGTAGAAATTTTGTAAGTATGAAATTCAAAAAAAAAAATTTTGGCAATTTTATTGTTTATGTTTCCATTCCCTTCATTTTGACGTAATTATTAGCATGTGCAACGTATATATTTATCAATAAAATTCAGTGTAGGAAAATTAGATTAGTTTAAAAGTAAATATAATTATATAATAAGCTTTAGTATTTAACATGTAATTTTATAGTATGATGAATAAATATAATAAAAAGGGTTTATATTGTATCTTTAGGACATAAAAAAAAGTGTGTGTATATCGAAATATTTTACAAAAAAAAAATATTTACGCTGTACATTTTCCTTTAATACATGTATTTTTTTTACTCAAAACTTATTTCTATACTTTGCACAATTTCAGTATTCTAATTTGTTTTATGTAAATTCAGAAAGTTGATTGTACAGACGTGGATTTTATAATTGTGCCAGTTTTTATAGTCTGAAATTTCAAAGTTCTCGTGATAGTTCATTTAATTTGGATCCATACCACATAAAATTTCTCAAAAGCAATATGAAAAGTTTTGTAGATAACCTGGAAATGTAATGCAGAGTTTCCTGTTTTTGCTTTCTAGTTCCTACGTGTGATATATTTCACATTTTATTTGATTAAATTAATTTTGATAGGGCTCAAAATAAATTCGTAGGAATTTTTGGGAAACAAATATTTTTTTAAATTATGTTTACATTGTTGATTGCCTAATCATTAGGCGCTCAAAAATTTAAGATTTTATGTCATAAATCTAATGAGATAATTTCAGTTTGAATATAATGAAAATATTAGAAATTCTACATAATTTGACTTTTCATTAGTTATCTAATCTGTAATTCGAGAAATTTTTTTCTTTTTTTTTTTTTTTTTGCAGAGTCATTTTATCTATTTAGGTTTCAATGACATTTAATACATTTTGTAAATATTTTAAAAAATTATACTTTTTTGTTGTAAATGAATTTTAAAAAGCCATTCGTAAGAGAATGAGAGAGAATTTTATTAGATATTCCAGATAATTTTATTAGATATTATCAGTAAGATATAAAAATTGAGTACAATAATTGATATATAGTATAAGAAATTATAAACATCATGTTAAACATTAGAAATAAATGTTAAAAGTTTTAAATAAACAAAATTATCCGTGTTAATGATGAATTTTATTATAAATTCATTTCCAAAATTGCGTTTACATGCATTTTATGTTCTTGAATTTTCCATGCTCTTCTATATGAGAAATTATAGAGGAAGCCTATCTAAAAAAAAAAAATTAAACATTTGTAGCTGGTAATTACTAAGGGAATCAGACAATGAAAGGTTAATATTTCATTATGGGACCATTTCATATGTGTACATGTTTGTTAGAAATTAAAACTATTTTATGAACTTGTATGGAGTGATACACTATCTACCTGGGAGAAGTTTTTCAAATTCATTAGTCTGAATTCTATACTGTAAGCTATTCTTGTGTGTAAATAGACATAATAATAAGCTAAAAAATAACTAGGAACTAAATATAAATATACTAAGAAATAACCAAGAACAAAATAAATATATAAACTAACACCAATTAAACTGCTATCAACAAGCTTGGCGCACTAACACTAAATAACACAAATATACTAAAATAAAACAAAAATTATACTAAAAAAATACCAAAATAACTTTCGATTTAATTATTAAACTAGGATAATGCAACAATATAATAATAATAAATAAATATTAAGAGATAAAGTTCACGCAAAAAGTGTAAACAGCTCAAGTATTGGAACTTCACTCACTAAAGCGAAGCGAGTGCAATTGTTTACCAACGGATCACGTGATTTCGACCTGGCGCCACTTGTCTGTGAAGTTAGTCCATTTTGACGAGTTTAGTTATCTTATTTCCATAGAGAGGAAGCCTATTTCAAAAAGCACTTTACACTTTTTTTTTTGTCAAAAATTCATTTTACAATAAGTCCTTAGGAGCATTTTGATAATTTATTTTTATGCCAAATATTTAGATTTACTTCCAGCGTTTTTTCATCATGAAAGGTGTTTATGATACGTTAAATAAATTACGCGCATGTATGAATGCGTACAGTTAAGAGTGAAATGTATATCTTTCATGGAAAAAATATTGCAACTTTCTGAGGAACACTTTTTCATTAACGCAAATAAAAACATAAAAAAAAAACTTAAGTGCATTTTAATAATGTATTATATATCAATAAATATGCATATCTCCTTCAAATATTTTCCCCTTCAAAATAGAAATTGTTAATATTAAAGGTAGATAACGTGTGTGTTAATAGATGAAGGCATCTTCAGTAAGGAAAAAGGATATAATAAGCTCTGAGTTACGTTTTTAAAAATACTTTAAGTTGAATCAGTTTTCATTTTTATGTCAATAAAAATATAAATAAAAGCATTGTAGATTTGTAGCTTTATTAATGAATAAAGCTTTTATACTATTACATGCTTTTAAAAATATTATTTTTATTGATTAATTAATAAATGTTTGAATTTACATTATCTTTTTATTATTAATTATATATATTTGTAACAAAAATGAGTTTTTATTAAATTTATTTTATTATTAAATATATTTTATCACACATTTCATTTTTTATTACCGCTTTTTTCTTTTAAATAATTTATGTTGTATTTGTTAACTTGCATGTTGTTTCGTAATGACTGTGTGTGTGTTTCTTGCATGTATATAAATTAACATACTAATAAAAAAGGAATTTGTGTTCTTTTGAATGATTTGCCAGTTACCGATACGGATGCTAATAAATATAAATTTTAGCTTAAAAAGGAAATATTAAACTTGTCAGGTATAGTTATTGACTTCGTTAGTAGAACATTGTTTAAAAAATATCGACAACTTTTGAAAAGAAAGTCATTTATTACGTGCCCTTTGTTTCATATTCTTTTCATTTTTCATATTTCATTTTAAAATTTTTTTTAATAATGGACTACATTTAAAGACTAAATAATACAATATTTTTGAGATAATAAAATCGATACTATGACAATCCCCCATGTCGTGTATTCATTGTGTTGAAATAAAGAAGCCTTTTCATTACTGGAACAAATACTATTTAATGTTCTTACGTTCCACAACACAAGGGGTCACTTAAATAAAACAACACACATCCATTATAGTTACAGAAAATAGCTTAAGGACTAAAAGGGGGGAAACAGGTTTTCCCTGACCAAGTGTACACATCTTTCCCCGGTAGCGATCCAGGGCAGCACAGCGGGGGGGAACGAGTTCCCGCTTCTCAAAAGAACAGGTGGTGCCCCCTGGCTGCCACTAATCATCAAGGGAAGGCAGGGTTTAAATGTAGTTGTTACCATACTATATTTTAAACTTTATGCAAGAAGAAATATCGCATTATGATAATTTTTCAAAACAATAGAAAGTTACGAACCTTAAATGTAGTAACATTTTTTTAACAGCATTTTTTTAAAAAAAATTCCATTCCCCTCCCCCTTTTTGTCGCAAAGCACATTTTTGAGGTATTTGATTTTGTAATGACAACACTTGACTTAATTTATTATTTCTTCAGTTTCACAATCGCAACAAAAATTTAAATAGCCTGATTTATTTGTCTGCTGGTCATAATTTATTTTACTTTCCTAGCAGTTAAGTAAAATATATGTTCACTGAAATGTCATTCATAACGTTCGAATTTGTGGAAAAAATATAAATTTGGAAATCTTTGAAAATTCCTGCCTACACTATTTACTTATATCATTCGTTATGTAAGAAAATAAAATATTTGAAGTGATTTATTATTTGGAAAAAAAAATATATTTATGCAATAGCATAGCTTCACACAAATCTTATTTACGTAAATTGTAAGATTGTCAGAATATCTAGATTTTAATATCTTATGAAAACTGATTTAAATAACATTAAAATAATTAAAAAATATTAATTTTTTTTGAAAAATTATTTTGGATTAGTAATTGAATGTAATGTATTGTGTGAATGTGTGTATATAATAAATTACTGAAAAATATACTGATATTTTCTTGAAAACAGCACTAAACTTTAAGTATTTTACTCACACGATAGCTTAAATTCTTTTTATTTATATTTCTGTGATAACGTAAAAGGAAAAAAAATATTATTTTATAAGTAGGGAAAGAGAGAGAGAGAACCATACTTTTTATAAAATACTGACTAAACAGCTTTCTTTAAAATGAACTTGTGAGCAGTTTTAACGTTTGTTTGGTGCGAATGCCATTAAAAATTTAAATATTGTATTCTACATCCTTTTCGCTTTTGTAACAGATACATTATTTTTACATATTTTATTGTAAAACGTATTTGAATAAAGTTTTTGCTTTGAAATCAACTGAAACTATCATTTCTTATACAAAATAGCAACACTTATACAAAATAGCAATGTGTTTTTTTTAATGTCCTTCGGTATAAAACTATGTTTGTCCAACTGACCTATAATTTAGGACTGTTCAAAAATATTTTTACAAATTTTAAAAGCTATTCAGCTTCCGTTTCTTTTCTTATAAATTCGGAGGAAGATAGTACGATAAGATTGGAGTAATAAACTTCTAAAATAACAGTTTTAGAGGTTCCAAGACCTATGTTCGACATTATTCTTGTGTTTTTGAAATCTCTGGATTCCCAAGGCCAAAAAATTTGACATTAGGGAAAGGAATAGACATAACCACCAAAGTGGAACCGATAAAGGAGGAGTGTTTGACAACTTGAAGGTTATTTTTTACGTTTGATGTTAGTCCTTTCTCTTTAAGGGCTATCATACCTTTGATTTAAGGTAAATGGTTGGAGATATTTCAGTGACAGCACGCATACACAAGAAAGGGCAACTTTACGGGATGCATAGGATAGTGGAATGAAGCTTTATTACAAGATTTCGGTTTGAAAGTTTTTCTCTTTTTCTTTCCTTTTGTTTATCTATTTCTTTTTCATTTTTCCCGTCCTTTTAGTTGCGTAAAATAATAAAGAAAGAGAGAAAGATTAAAGACCTGAACTATTTCGAAGGGAATTTAGTAGTCGTAAACTGAAAGAGCTGGATTATGTTTCGTGGTTATTTTTGTTACATTCAGGTAAAAATAATTCTGCAAAGTACAAAGACTCACTTATTGTTAGTTACCTTGAAGATAGATATAGTAACTAGTTGTCAGTGTTTGAGTAGTAGTAGCTATATAAATAAAATTATCACAACTATTTTTATAGATACATATTGAAATTTAAACTTTTTTTAAAAAAATTATATTTGTCAAATTTGTATTAGTTTTGCTTTTGCTGTTTGAAAGACTCAAATATCTTCGTTATCATAGAAAATTCTAAGAAACTTCTACTTTTAATAAAATGATATAACGTACAGATACTTAAGACAGTAATCCTACAAGTAAGTTCTGTTTTCTATTTTCGCCGTGGAACTATTGGATTCAGAAGTTCAATCATACGCATGCTTTCTGCCAAGTCATTGGCAAGAGAGGAATGGCAGTTTCACATCGCTTGCTTGGTAAGAGTTTGAAATGTTTAAGATACAATCGAGCATACCTCCGTTTGCAAGATGTGGTTGGTCACTCGATTTCTCAATACGAGGGACACCCAAGTTAGTAAAATGCACAGACAAATTTGTAAAGTGTATGGACCCAATGTAATGAGCGATTCCTTTGTCAGAAGTTGAGGTCGGTAATTAAATGAAGGTTGTGAAAATGAGTAGAATAACGAATTAAATAAGAGCCAATCTCTGATTGATGATGATCTGTCTTCAGTAGTTATCGACTACTGAACCGTGAAACGATGCTTCACTATAACGACACATTCTCTGGAATTTCCTCTAACGTCCGAGTTATATATGGCATGAGATTGTATAAGAAAAAATGAAATTCCGAAAACTGTGACTTCGTTGCGGTGTTTCACAATGTCGCAAAGTAGCAGAGTTTGAAATGTTAAGGAAATACTCTAGACTTCCTAATATGGTAGGACGAAAGGGGTGAGGCCTTCTAAGCCAAATCGCCACTATGATAAGATATAGGTGTGTCACGTAACAAAGTTCAAACTGCAATCGATGATGGGATGGTGGCACGTATCTTCCCCAATTTAGAAGAAAGTCAAGCCACTAATCACGTGGTCTCATGTGTTGGAAGCTTTGGATGAACATGGATTTTGCTGGTTAATTTCATGGCATGTGAACAAACATTCAATACCAGACGTTATAGTTATACTCCTAGAACATTGTACTGTGCAACGCAGAAAAGGTGACATGGCATGTTTCGGGATGAAATTTTGCTCATTTATGACAATGCACAGCCATACATTGAACGTTACGCATGACAATGCCTTACAGAATTACGAAATTTCGAACCCTCCTTCTACAGCCCAGATCTCGCACCAAGTGACTTTCATCTGTTCAAACACTTGAAGCACTTGCTGACAAGGAGTTTCAGGACAACGACAAGGTCAAATCGTAGGTGGTCCCATTCTTTGACGAGGGCATCCAAATACTCGTGGTTCACTGTAATGGATACCTACAAAGGTAATATTTGTGTCGAAAAATAGTCTTACCATTGTAATTCATTATTCATAAATGCTGGTTCAAAATTATTATTTCTTTTGTGTGTATGTTACTAAATAGAGGTTTCTGTATTAGCTACTTAAATTTAAAAAAAATTACTCATTTTAAATTTAGCTACTACTACAACTTTGCTAAACGTAAATTTAGCAAATAAAGCTTTAAAAATAATAATGAAAGAGATAGAATAATGTAAAGACAGTTGAAGGTAATTTTTAAACTGTGCACCACACTATCTCTTTTAAGAATGTCAAGAAGTTAATCAAGTTAAGAAAACCCATATGCGGGACCATGAATACAAAAAAAGAGTAATCTCTTAATGATTTTAAAATGAGTGCTGTTTGAATGTGTTTTGAATCATTTTTCAGAGATTCATGTTTTTATATTACTTATTATCATTAGACACTGCATTAATCGATAAGGAAATAGTTAATATTTATGCAAGTTATATTTCATTTCAATTAAAAAATAAAATTTTATTTCAAAGGAAAAACTTTTTTTACGCTAGCGTAATGTTGAATATTTATTTTACATGTGGTTACTCTTTTTTTTTTACCAAAAAAAAGTTCTGTAAATTTCCCTAATATTGAAATTTTAAGTAAACTTTTTTGAAAACAATACTTCCATTACTATAATCCTCTTAGATTGCCACTAATTTCCTGAAAATTTAAAAGTGAATTTTACTGAAAACTATCCAAAAAGATACAATTTCTGAAATGAATTGCCGTACTTACGAATAACGAGTTCCACATCTATTACAGTCCATTGTACGATGCTCATTATTGAAAATGTCTTTTAATTAATAATATGATATCCGACAATGATTCGTACATATTTATACTATTAGTTTCGGAATGATTAGGATAGGGTAGACTCATGCAATGTAAAATTAAATCTAGAAAATTTTTTTATTTAATTAATTAAGATTGTGAGAATGTTACTCAATAAGTAAATACGTGAGAATAAAATGGGGGCGACATCAAGAATTGAGTTAACTTACAGAGATCCTTACTTACAGAGATTTAATATTTTTCTCAATAAATTTGATGGTTATATGCATGACATGGACCCACATCAATCATTGCAAATAACGAAATACATTATTTGGATAGCACATTAAATGTGTCAAGCATGTGTCACGTGTTTGATGCTTTGCATGAACATGCATAAAATATGAAAATTACTTTGGTAAGTTTAACTATAATTCAAAGATTTTGTTCACCACCAACAGATATTTGTTCCATTTATGATAAATTTATTATAAGGGTAAAGAACAAAACAAGTTGTGATATCGGAAAAGGTCACCCATTGCAGAAAAGCTACGTATTTTTTAACAAAACTCGTGAAATTATTATGAATTGTCAAGAAAACACTTTAAGAGCTGGTTTGTGCTTTTATTACAAGCAAACTCTTTCACCAATTCTGGGGGTGGTCTACCTGTATTTGTGTCTACTGTACGATTCTGCACAAATAATGTTACAACTAATCATGTAAAACCTTATATGTACCGCAAAGAACTGACAAAGAAAGTTCAAAAGAAGTTTGTTCATTTCTTCATGGTTGTATTGATCAACGTATGCCTGAGTCTTCGAAGAAATTACTTCTTCTTGCAGATGCATGTGGATGTCAAAACCAGAATCATGTCCTTGCACAAGCATTACAATGGCAAATAGAATGTATATACCTCAAGAGAATGCTTGAAAGTTTGAAATAAAATCAATGAACTTTTTTTTCACTTCAGTTTAAATTTATGAAGTATTTATAACAGTATTTGGCGACTTTTATCTTTTCATTCGAAATACTAGAAATCAGAACTTCATCAATCTCTTCTCTCTCGTTTACATCTAAGAGTGTAGTTATATTCGAAATTAGAAAGTGTAGTTCTGCCCAACTATTAGAATACTTTTAAAAATAACTGTATGTAATAAAATTTTACTCTTTGGGTAAAAATAAGAATTCCTAGAATGGAAAAAACAGTTTTCAATATGAAATAACTTTTCTTTTTTTTGCATATTTAGTTCTGATGATTTGATAAATTTTTAAAACATTGTTCGTATTGTTTGAGACATCTGAAATAATGGAAAAAAGTCAAATTATATGAAACGTATCTTGTTCAAAGTTTTTTAATTCGAAATTGCATACTCATTGAATGGCTACGATAAATGTAACTTAAAAAATATGATAAAAATTTTTTTATATGAACTGAAGTAAGTTCGCTTAGTTTTCGGATGCTTGATTAAATAGCAATTCTACATCGAATGCTTATGATTGGACATGTTTCATGTTTGCAAATAATTTAAATGTAATTACTCTTAGAATAAATATTTTAATTAAATACGATTGTTTATGGAATATACCGAATTATATTAATATATGTTCATATAGCAGAATTTTAGAATTGATTTCATTTTATTTTGCTTTTAAGTAATAAGAATTCATAATTTAGTGTTTCATAAAAATAATCAGTATCAAATTACCGCTAAGTAGCATTTAAAACATGAAGTACGTCTGTCACATTTCTCACGAAAGTTTTTTCACGTTAGTAAAATACTTTTTATTCCTCCGCTCAATTTCAAATATACATTTTTTAACTTATAGTGGATGGCACTTGATGGTGAAACAGCTTTTCAAATATTAATTCGTGAATTAAATTTAATCAATTAATTTTAATTAATTAATTTATGAGAGAAAAAAATGCCACTTAATATTGTGGTTCTGTCGTATATGCATATTTATCTTAATTGTAATTATTTGTTGTTGTTGCTGTTGTTTCTAATGCTACCTGTCTGACTTAGTCAGATCGAGGGCCACAAAATTCATAATAAAGAGTAACTAAAATAAAAATTTTCTCTGTTCACATAAATAGGAATTGACTTAATTTATATATGCATATACATATATATATATATATATATATATATATATATATATATATATATATATATATATATATATATATATATAAAAATCTTCTGTGCGTGTGTTTGTCACTAAACTCCTCCTAAACGGCTGGACCGATTTCGATGAAATTTTTTGTGTGGGTTCAAATAAATTCGAGAATGGTTTAGATTCACAATTCGATCTGATATCACAGCAATTAGTTAAAAAGATTTTAATTAAAAACATTCAAAAAATACAACTCAACATTCACCTGCATTGTTGTAAGAACGCTATTGTTATAAAGAAGTGTGTAATATAAAAAAAAAATTTAAATCAATTCCTACTTAGATCAACCAAAAAAATTATTTTAGCTACTTTTTATTAAATAGTTTCAATTAATATAAATATGTATATACATGTGACAGAATCACAACATTATGTGGTAATTAAATTTATGAATTATCATTAAAGTATCGTATTGTCATCCAAAACAATCGTGTATATAAAATTTCCTTTCAACTGAATGCTTTAACACGTGAGAAAAAAACCTTTTCAAATTTTATCATAAGTCGCCAAAAGGGTCGCTAAGTTCCCAACGTGGCTGTATTTGTAATTTTTTAAATAATTAGTTTTAATCAATTAATTTTTATTAATTATAATTAAATTATTGTATTGTCATCCAAATAATCATGTACATTACATTTCAGCTCAATTGAGCGCTTTAAAATGTATTTTATTAACGATTGAAAATTCCACCAAGATAAATAAATAAACAAACAAACAAATAAAATATGTATAGAGATCGTGAGCTAATAGTAGGAATTGAAAAAGACGTAAGTTGGCGTCGAAAATTGATTTTCAGCCAAACTGGCCAAACCCGGTCTTTATTGTTACGAAAAGGCAGACGATTCACGCTTTTTTGCTTTTTTAATTAATATCTTTTCAAATAATCTTTATATATGTAATTCTTCTGTGCGTGTGTATGAAACTGAACTCCTCCTAAGGGGCTGGACCGATTTTGATGAAAGTTTTTGTCTGTTCCAGTGGACTCGAGAATGGTTTATATTTATAATTCGGTTTAGAAATGTTTATTTAGTTAATTTTTTGTTTACAAATTGTTGATCTTGGAATGTTTTACATTGGATCCGGCAGACTGCGTTACGATCGCAGTATCAAATATTCAAAAATCTTTTAATTTGAATTTAAGATGTGCGTACAGGACAACGTCTGTCGGGTCCTCTAGTATATATATATATATATATATATATATATATATATATATATATATATATATATATATATATATATATATATATATATATATATATATATATATATATTACTTGTTAAATATTAAAGAGCACCTTCCTCAAAAATAAGCTACACAAATTACTAATGAAGTCGAAAGTAGTAAAATAAATTAAGTAAGATAGCAAATAGGTCCAAAAAAAGTTTAATTCATTTAGCAGCAATTCCAATTAAAATGGTAAAGATCAAAATGTTACTTTAAAAACCGTAATGAATAATTAAACTAATAATGTTACAATTTCAAAATATGTATTCTTTTTCTGGAGTAAAAACAAAATTCTAAGACAATATCACGTATTCTTAATTTTGTACTCTGAAATTTGTATAAATATCTTATTAAATCAAGTTTATGATTTTCATTAAAAGCATAAAAAAATTCATGCAACTATTAACTAACAACTTCAGAAATTTTTAATAATAGACGAATTCAGAATATTAGTAATTAATAATAGATGAATTCAGTTCTAGTAGAATAAATTAATTCACAATAGATTAAGGTATCCGACTACTTGCGACAACTTTTTAAGAAAAAATATAGACATTCACAGATTTTTTTGTGGTTTTTATTTTTATTTAGAACATTTTAAGAAAAAAAGGCTAAGATTAAAAAGAGAAAAATAAATTATTACTACCAAAATGCTACAAAAAGGGTAAAAATTGACAAAAAAGTTAAATAAACGGGGCCCGATCTGTACATATAGTAAATAAACAAATTCTCAATTTTTCAATTCTGATGTGTTGCTATGTTATTCATTTTTGAAATGACATTCAGGATAAGAGATATTTTAATTTTTACTAGAACTAGAGCATTTTAATTTAGTTATTAAATGAAATTGCTTAAAAACAATGAGTATATTCACATAAGGGACTGTAAATTTTGTAATAAAATGGTTATTGATAAATCTGAAGATTAAAACACTTCTACTATTTTATATAAAACATACACAACAAATTTCAGCAAATTATTTTAAAAACTTCTTGAGCAATCGCTGACCCCGTTTGAGCTTTTCGGGAAAAAAACACATTTCGAGTAAAACGCATTTTAAAGTTTGAGATCTTATGTAAAGTTATGGCATCTGCTTTTACTATAACACTTGTAGTTTTTATTCTAGTGAATGGGAAATAAAAAACTTGGTATTTTTATAAAGCTAATAAGATGGCTTATAAAATAAAATCATAAGAAAATTGTCAATTTTTTTAAAAAATCACGATTTTGGGATAGTTGGATACCTTCAGTGATAAAAAAGTTAATTCGTCTATTGTATAGCAACAGTTAACCAATCACATGATTTCATAACGCGTTTGTTGGGGATGAGATAGTTAAAAATGAATGTGCTGTATTCAATGGAACCTAGCAAGAAGTACGCTCGCATTCACCGCAAGCATTGAACAACCAACATATCACTTCTGACGAAATGTTACAGCATGTGCAGAGCATCGTAGATATTTTTATATGGTTCCGTAGCATTATCCACCGATTGGAAACCAGCGGTTTGCATTCAGCTCCAATTAAGATAACTGCCATTGGCTCTGCCTTTTGAAAACAGACCCAGCCTGACTGCGATTGGCCAACATCACATCACTTGACATCATAGCTTAGGGTGTCAATGCAATAGAAAGTACGTGAAGTATAAGTGAAATAAAGACAACCCAATGATATGTGTTTGACGAGAATACGAATGTGGAGGTTGATTCGGAAAAATGGAGATGGAATTTCATTGCCCCCCAATAGTAGTATCCTTCCTTAAGAGAGTACTCAGTGTTATAACGCCTGACTGCACATAGCACGCATCAACCAACAAGTCCTGCAGAGTATCTAGGTGCTTCCATGGTCACCGTTGTCCCCTAATTTTACACCCAACGAACGTATTTGGAAAATAAGTGGCATCGTCAAACTACGCTGCCACAGCCGTATTCGGAGCCTGAGTTATGTCAAATGATTGAAAGCGAATGGTCATTCATCTCAAATCATATTTTGCTCTGTTTGACTTCGTGTTATTGGTTTTATAACCGCTTGTGGAGGACCTAGAATGTACTGATTGCCTAGTGTCGTCGCTCATTATATTGTCCTATTGTGTTGAAATAAGCTGCCCTTATTATTCGATACTGTCACTCTCTGCCGATTTTCATTCTGTTCTTCTCACTTGTTCGTTATAAAACAAATTAATTCTCTCACAGAACATTCATAAGTGTGTACGTGTTCAAACGATTTGTCGTTCTCTTCCCGGAAGAACGCTTTGCAGTTCTGTTTTCGTAAATTTTACCATCATGTCTCCGACATCGGTCCACATCGTTGTCTCTTGAGACGGCGGAACTCTGACAACTGCCGCTGCATTCTCACTGTTGCAGTAGTATAGTTTCACAAGAAGTGCACTCTCAGGCAATATCGGCATTCTGCAATGCTTATTTGATTTTGGCAAGAACAAGATCTTCCTTTTAATGTGCGTGATATTAGCATATTTTGCTGGAACGTGATGACCCACAACGCCATCTATTAGGAATTTTTAACTATTTTTTTTATTTCATTTGAAGTTTCTGTTGTCCAAATACTTTTTTCCTCTGACCAGTAGAACGGCCTCCAGGGCCCTCTGAGTAGCGGAAGTTTAATTTCGCCCCAACCCTGTACATCAATTATGTAACATAAATATATGTTACTCATAGTACATCGTTAAGAACGTTGATTTACTTCACTATTCATATCACTGTCAGTATCAATTACCTTCTCTCGCCATTATTAATCACTGTGACAAGAGGTTTGTGGTAATTAAAGTATGATAGGTGAACGTCAGTAGATACGTGATTTATGAATCGTGAAAACATCGCATCAGTGGTTGTACCATATCTAGTCGACCCCAGTGCTTTACCAGAAACAAAATCCAAATTAAGTTCTGATTTTAAAAAATGTACTAATCTCGATTCTTAATCTTTATCAAAATCAATATTGAAATCGCCGCCAAGTATGAGTGGAAGTACAGTACATGATACTGTTTCCCCAGTTGTTTAGAAACACCTTTTATATGTGCTAATAATGTCTCATGGACATAATCTAAAATGTCAGTAACATTCTGATGGACAGAAATATAAACTGGTGTTAAGGATACTCTCTCAAATGTATATAACGTCAACATCGGGGCCCCACAAGGAAGTTTACTCGGGCCAATTATTCTTAACATTTACATAAATGATATACCCATACATCCACAGACAAGTCTCAATATTTATGCAGATCATACTGCTATTGCTGCTACTCAAAAAAATTACAAATACATCACCAAATATCTAAATAACCACTTAATGCTATTCGAAACCTTTTTCAATGCATGGAAAATAAAACTTAACGTTGAAAAAACTGTTGCAGTACTTTTCACAAGGAAGAGAAAAACTGCAATACCACCAACACTATGTTCCACACAACTCCAATGGTCTCAAAACACAATTTACTTAGGACTCTTGCTAGACAGTAAACTCACATGGAAACAACACATTTTACATGCGCGAAATAAATTCCGGAACGCTCTAAGATTAATTTATCCCCTAATTTGCCGGAATTCTACAATGACTATGGAAAATAAGGTACTTCTTTATACTGCCGTCTTGCGGCCCATTTTGAGTTATGGTTGTCCTGTGTGGGGATATGCTGCTAACAGAGCAATTTAAAAATCTAAGAAATTTCTCAAAATAAAACCATTTGCATGATTGTTCATGATAATATGTAGTACATGAAAAATTCCGATATTTACAAAGCACTAAAACTCTCGACTTTTAAAAACTTCATTAAAAAACTTGCTACAAAATTTTTTGATTCTTTACCTCTAACTAATAAATACGACTCATTTGCCTTTTGGCAAATGACTTGCTAAATTTAATATTCTTAAATTCCTAATTGTTTTTCTTTAATATAATTATCTTAATTCCTTAATCTTAAAATACCATTCACCCACACAGGCAACTTTCCTATATTCAGTAATTCTTTCATTAACATCAGGGCAGCCAATCAAACGCCAGTTCAATTTTCACCATCGTCAAATCACAAGGAACCTTCTCAGTTATTCCAGGATGAACTTTTTCCAACATCAACTTTTACAAAGCCATACCTCTCTCTACGTCTCAACGAACAACCAGGTTGTTTCACCTCATTAAGGACTTTAACTCCCCCAGGCTCCATTAACTCCTATGATATGGTATGGAGGCTCGCTTCGCGAGCCATATGCCCGGCGGCAGACAGCGACAGAATATAAACTGTGACTACAACAATGGGCTTGCCGTTAGGTAAAGTGCATCTCGTGGCACATATATCTCCCAAATTAGATTTAGTTTGATTAATGTACTGGGTATTTCTTCTAACAATTATCATCATGATTGCCAATAAACTTATATTGTCAATCGCGTATGTTTTGATAGATGGTGACTCCACCCCTCCCGATTAATACGTGGTCGTCTATATTGTGTTATGCGTTTAAAATTTTCAATTTCAACTTCCTCATTGCGAAGCCATGTTTCTGATAACATCAAAATCTGTGCTTTTTGCACAATATTTCCACGGAGATCTCGTGCATGTGCCCGGAGACTTTGGCAGTTAAGAGAAAAGAAAATCATATCCCTTCCATTCATTTTATTGATCATAATTTGATCAATTGTAATAAGATGAACAGTAGAAAGCCTGGTACACTCATTTCGTAATGGAAACATCGCTTCGCTGTTTCGTCTGCCGTGTTAAAAATGTTGACGCCCATCAGTGGGTACAGTATGAAGTCCTTCTTGAGCCGTGACTCTCGATAAGGCTTCGTAAACCAAAGGTTGTGATTGTGCCTTGCAGTATTTGTAAACTATTTCCTTAATTGTCCCTCCTTGCGATTTGTGAATCGACAAGGAGCAGGATAGTTTCAATGGAAAATTATTTCTTTTAGCGTGAATCGATCTATTTCGGTTGAGAGAAACTGCTGCAGATCTACTATTGATACGAACCATTTCTCTACCGAAAAAAATGTCTTCTGGCATTTCTTCTGTCTTCCCAGAATTCCTCTCTAACGAAGATGTGCAGAGGTACCTTCATAAGCTAGTAAGAGCCTCCACACAGAGGTGATCATTTTTGTCTACTGTTGAGGCTGTCTGTTACTGACTTATAAAGATACCACTACAAAGGGAAATATTCTGACGGAGTATATTGGTTGTGTTGTTGAAATAAAGTTTATTTTTGATTATCATGCGTCTTTTACTTTGCTGTTCAACGCACCCAATTAAATACATACCCCCAAATTTGGTGATTTTCAGTAGTTATAACCATCTTCTTTGTCAAAAGAGCTAAGGCATGAAATGTCGCCAGGTTCGAAAATCGGATTCGACGTCAATTACGCTGAAAGGCTCATAAACGTAGTTTGTGAATTTTATTAAAGTTTTATTTTTTTTATTTTATTTTCTTATTTATTTATTTATTTTTGTGAAGGCTTGGTTTTTAAAATATACCTTCCAAATTTTCCACATAGATTACAAATAACGGTAATTTTTAAACTAAAAATGTAAGAAAAAAACTGCATAAATGATTTTTTGTAAAAAGGGTATTAGACGAAAAACACAAAAACTTTTTTTAAATCAGTAATTTTTAAGCAATTTTTTCAATCTTTGAGTAAAACAAGGATAACAACATTTGACACTTGGAAAAAAGTTCCATGTGATTATATTTATAAATAACGAAGTCATTAAATGTTTAGTTAGAATATTGAGTATTTTTTTAAGAATCGTAAGAAAAAAATTTAAGAAAAAGTTTTCGAGATTTTATATTTTAAATCACTGATTCTAAAAGAACAAAGTATAAACTTTTTTAGTACAGAATTTCAATACATTACAATGGTGAGAAAATCATAAAGAGCGATTGAAAAAACTCTTTTCATAAAAACGCATCAATATTGGCTCATTATAGAAAAAAATCGTAAAAAATGTAAAATTTCGTTATTTTGTAAAAAGATTTATATGATATCGTGACGAAATAAGTGATCTTTCCGATTCTGTAATTACTGTTAATCTGATTTTGGTAAGAAAAGAATGATCGCAATTTTAAAAAAGACGAAAAGTAGTTCTTCCTTCCAACAGCAACTTGGTGAATGCGCAGAGCACAGCTTTTTTGTGTTTGTTAACGCTTGTACAAATTTCACTCCTCATAATATTTCCATACCAGGGGCTTTATATGAAAATCAATTCTTTAGGAGTAAACTCCAAAAAGAAATATTCATGTTAAAAAAATGTATGAAGTAGTTTTGTTTTTATTAGTAATATTTGATCAATTGTTTCTTATTTATAAGTATATTTATAATATAATTATGTAAATAAGACGTTTTCAAGCAAACTTCTTTTAGTTTAATATGGCCTAGTTAATTGTTTTTAAATCAAGCAACCAAGTTTATTCTCTTTTGTTTTCGGATAATTTTCGTATATTTAACCAGAACACGTTTTGGATTGAATATTTACAAATCAGATTAGTTTCTCTCGTGATTCATTAATAAAATAAAGGGTAGTTTATTTCTGTTAAACTAATCAATTTAGAGATGACATTTTTCTCCGTTTTCAAATATAATGAAAATTTATGACGAGTATGAGTTACATGAACAATTGCAATTTGCTTTCTTTTAAAAAGCATCTTTGATTATCTTCACTTAACCATTTATTCAATTAAATTAAAGTAAACCATTTTTCCCTCGCATTTCATCATTTATGTATCAATATAAATTACATATAATTCAAGAATTCTATTCCATTTTGTGTGAAATCTTTATTTAAACACAACACTAAATATATAATTAAAAGTATATTTCAGAGCAACGTTAACATATAATAAAGGTAATTGAGATTGGATATGAGAGAATTCTTTAACAGTTATTGATTTCTTTTAATAAGTACATCATAATTTTCTTATATTATATCTCACTGATTTAGCTCAGTAAATAAATACGATTAATATTGATATTTAAACTTAAATGTGAACCTTGTAATGTAATTCGCAATGTAGAACTAACAGCTTTGCTTATTTTTAATTTAGTCTTACGGTTTATTGAATGCATGATTATTTGGAACTTGATAGTTAATTACTACTTTATTTATGCTAGTAATTTAAATGTTTAAAATACAAAAAAAATTGTTTTCTTTTTATGTATTAATTCTTTGATAAGTTAAAAATTACATGACTAAATGAGCATTTAAAACGAACTTTAATTAAGTCTGTATCTCATAATAATCTTTCTTAAAATGTAATTAGAAATAATATTTTAACACTATACAGTGCAGCAATATATAATGGAACATTGAAGGATATATATTGTTAAACATTTTATGTTTCTTATTTTGGTTAAATCATGCTACCGTTGTCGTCGTGTACATTTAGAAATGATGATAAAAAAGTTAGACTGTTAAAATATAATTATATATTAATGCTTTAATATAAATAATTAATTAATTTTATTGTTAATTTTAATATAAATAAGTAAATTTCTCTCACTGTAGAAAGATAAAATAAAAGTAAAATAAAAAAAATAGTACATAGTAATGCTATATATCTTTTGCTAAATTAATCAAATGGATGAAGGAAAAAGTGAGTATTAGGTTATTTCATCGAGACCAACACAAAATTCAAAAGCCTTTATTTATGTTTATATATTATTTCTTTGACAATCGCGAAGCAAAAATACTTTTTTTACTTTTTTAAAAGGATGAATTATGTGCACACACAAAGATTATAACGTAAGCATCTGAAATATAATTTTTAATTCAATATTAATTATTTTTCACATCTTATAAAATGCATACGTTATATGTTATGTTAAAAAGTTACTTTGGTATTGTATTAAATTTTAAAAAAATAGTTAATTAAAACATTTATGTCAAATACGTTTATTATAATCACTTAATCATTTTTAAATGGTCTAAAAACAAAATTTGTTTCTCAGTTTTTAAAGAAATAATACATAAAATGAAATGAAGATTGCATCCGATGATTGTTTGATACATGAAACGTTTTTCAATTTTTACATATTTTGTTGTAATTACAAAAAAGCTCTTAAAGTATTTCAGGCATCTAAGTAGAAATGAAGAAATTTAGAAGCACTAAAAAACTTAAATTCAATATGTAAAAAAATTTTTTTCTAAAGCTGTAAAATTTGAAATTACAACTTCAACTAAGTTTTTGCAGTTGTAACTTTGGTTTTTAATAATATTGTAACGCAAAAATTCAAAAGATAATTCAGATTTCATTGCATCTTAAATGTGAATTCTTTTTCAATGAGCTATTAATGGCTGCATAAATAATTACGCTTGGATAAAATATAATATTAATGATGTTTGTAAAATGTATACAGTGGACTACATCTAGTTTTCTGTAGAATTACTCCAATTCAAAATAACTTCCACATTCTAAATGAATATAAGAGAATAGTTCAAGTTAGTTCAATAGTTGATTTTGTCAAGGTATTTTTATAAGTACATTCATGTAAATATATATTCAGAGAAGCTAAAGATAAGCATATGTTATTGGTAATTACAAAATGAGATTATGCTGTTAAAATTTTCACATTTATTATGTTGTATTTTTACGGACAATGATATACATCATAGCAATAATTATATTTGCGCTCTATTTTGTGGAAACAGAGGCTATCTAAAGCTCATATTTTTCCTAAACTGTTCTGTCGCTTTTAGTTCAATGAATATTTTGTGTTAAAAATTAAGAGTAAGAATTTATAACGTAATTGAATTCAAGTAGTTTTAATTCTTATTTCTCAAATTAACAAAAGTGCAAGAATAATTTCAGTTCAAAATTTTGAAATAAGGAGAAGTAAATTACAAGTTAGAGAGAGAGAGAGAGAGTTTGAGATTTTCTTGTTTTAGTAAAATTCAATGCATGAGAATTTAAAGTGTAATTTCACATTCTTTGCGCATTTGTAGATGAAGCTAACTTAAAAAAATACTAAGTTGTTGTGCAAAGTATTTTACAATAACTGTTTTTTAATTAAGAAAAATATGAATAACATGCAAAAATGTAATTTATTTAAACGAAAAACATTGTGAACATTTAACTTTAAGTGGCCTCTGTACTTTGACCGCAATGACGTCACGTGCATGATCTCGCAAAGTAAGTACTAATTCTTGGCAGTTATTTTTGTTAATAATTGTTCATATGAGTTTCTATCACCCGACGAGCTCATTGTTATTCTTTGGAGCTAAACAATGAAGATGTTTCTTCTTTAAGCTCTAAATTTCTGCATATATTGTCTTAAAAAGGCTGCAATCAACTTAAAAATTGACGTTGCCGTTAATATTCCTAAATCCTGTTACTAGAAGATTGTGAAAGAAAGAATGGTGAAGTCCAGGAGCCAAGAATATATATATGTCAAAGGGAAAGGATTAAACTAGGAATTTCCTCAAATCCCTCAGGGAAACTCATGCAAGATGTTTAAATAAGAACTCTGTAAGGTGATTTCCCTAAGGAAAGTAAATGATTTGATCAAATCCCTAACCTGTTTCAGTAAAATGATGAAATAATATTGCCAAGAGTTTAAAAGTGTTCATTTAGCAAATATGGTGCATTATTAAAAGTAGAGTCTTTAATACAACATAATCATTGAATTACAAATTATTTATTCGAAATTAATTTACAAAATAATTAGACAATAAAGCTGGTATTTTTTTAAAAAGGATATTTGTAGTAGAATTTCAAACATTTTTTTAAAAAAAAATTATACATTAATGTTGTACTTCAGAAATATCCTGCTTTATTTGTAACACCTTTTTTCAGGTATTATTTCTCTTTTTAAAATAGCTTTTTTTATTTATAAGGAGGATGTGGTCGAATTCCCTAATTAGATTGTTTATATTTTTCAATTTAAATTTTATCCAGCTTCTAATTTTCAGCCATACAAAAGTGATAAATCAATCGAAAGATGGTAATGCAAAGAGAATATAACTAAATAAAACTAAAAAAGATATTTAGGTCATTTTGTTTTGGTGCGTCACGTCAGAAGCCCCACGGACGAGCAGAGGGGAAGGTAAAAGGGGGTTGTAACAAGCGAAAACAGAGCTCTACAAATGCTGACTTTTTCATTTCATCATTTCACTAAAACGGTTCGGGGATTTGTTCAAATCACTTACTTACATCAGGAGGATGACCTCAAAGAGACGTTATTTTAACATCTTGAGTGAATTGATCCTCTCCCTTAGGGATTTGATGAAATCCCTAATTTCATCATTTTCCTGCGACATATATATCTCATTTCAAATACAGGGAGATTAACAAAAAAATTTTTTCCAACCATTAATATGAGGGACTGTCATGCCCTCATTTTTATACGAATAACAGAATAACCCAATTTCTCACTGGTCATGGTAATTTTAAGAATTTTAAAAGCTATTTGAACAAATTTAATTTAGTTCCGTCATTTTCATGTGTTTGCAATATTGGTGGTGAGGAAAATGTATATAGAACATGTGCTCCTTCTGTATTCCAAGTATGTCTGAGATAGAAAGACTGGCTCTCAAGGGACTTAATATAATTTGGCCCCCGAATTTTCACCAACTTCTTTACACCAGAATTGTTTTTAAAAAGTTCTGTGAATTTGTCGTAAATATTTATAACCTTTATAACCTCAAAAATATTTTTTTCCTTCTTTACTTTGTAATGTGTGGCTGATACTTACTTCTGAGAACCCCATGTGATTCTTTGTGGTGCACGGGGATTTTATAGTTGTTTTCAATAAAAATATATATATATATATACACATGTGGTGAGTTTATCGATGAAAGAAATAGTTTAACTTTATTATTCTCTTTAGAGGCAATAGTTAACTTTGACTATATGAATAACTCATTTCTATATCTTTCTATCTTTTCCAAAATTTCATAGAAACAAACCCCATGTGATTCTTTGTGGTGCACGGGGATTTTATAGTTGTTTTCAATAAAAAAATATCTATACACATGTGGTGAGTTTATCGATGAAAGAAATAGTTTAACTTTGTTATTCTCTTTAGAGGCAATAGTTAACACTTTGACTATATGAATAACTCATTTCTATATCTTTCTATCTTTTCCAAAATTTCATAGAAACAGATTATTCCAAAATGTTTTTTAAACAATAAAATTTTTAAATAATAAATGAAAGGTGATATTTTAAACATTATTGATGTTGTTTATTTATTAATTACTAGTAGCTCTATACTATTTCAATCACACTTTATAACTTTTAAAAATTTTAAAATGTGTGAGTCTCGACCAACATTTTAACTTACTAGATATCTATATAGCGTGCTGAGAAAAATACAAATTATGACAGTATTCAGACATATTAAAAAGATTTAATTTTCAATTTTTGTGTGTATTTATTAGAATAAATTAATAAATATACACATCACATGAATTCTTTGATTAATTGGTCACAAAACAAAGTTTTTGTTCAATAAACCAAACTGCCTCTATATTTTGAAAGAAAAAAAATGTTTTCTATTTTATGATAATTTTTGTTATATTTAAGAAGAAATAAAACTACATATATAGTACAAAAACGAATACATTTTTAATTAGTTTCATGTCAATCTCTCTATTGACATTTTTGTTTAAAAATATTAAGAGATTATCTTTAACAACAATATTATTTAAAATATTCTTAAATGTACACGTATTAATGTTCCGCATTATAAACTAGACTCTCATTTCAATTATTAGCTAAAATTATATATAATCAGCACATTTTAATGTAATTTGAATTAGTTTTATTTCAATTTTAGAAATTATTAAGTGTTCATTTTGTCGCAGAAGTTTGTAGGAAAACTGGATACATTTTTTCTTTTGAAGTTTTATTAAATCAGTGAGTTTAATGAGACATGTTCTGTTCTTGAATATAAGGCCAACAACACTCTAAACATTTGCTTTAAAACTCGCATTATATTTACAACGATATTGGTAGAAAAGAACAATTAAAAAATTTTGCTTATAATTTAAGGATTATTTAGTATCAAAGTAACTACTAACTAAAAAAAGGCATACCTTATGAGAATATTTTAATGTTTGTTATCTCATTTCAAATATTCCATTTGTGCTCGCGTATATGAATGATAAGATTATTTCTTAGATAAAAATAAATTCTTATTGAAAATTATCAGAATTATATAGTAAAGTTATTTAAATTTACAAAAATAATACTTAGACTATTAATATTAATATAATTTCTCTAATAGTTAAAGGGAAATATATTAATTAATCAGATTATGCCACTAAGATGTAATTTTTACTTAAATTATAATGACCACATGATGTATTCTTGCTTGAAAAAAATGTTAATTAATTATTTGATTTAAATATTCTGTGAATTTTAGTAATTAAAATATTAAAGTTAATTAACTTTGTTAATTAGAAACAAAATTTTGCTTCTATATTTATATCTTTTAAAATTTTACATTTATCTTTTCTTCTTATTATTTTTTTACTTTTTCTAAAGCTTCGTTTTATGTAGAAGCACAAAAGAGATTTTTAAAGGAAAAAATGTGAACAAAATAATGACTAGAATACTCATTTGGTTTGTAAAACGTAGTGACTACTGTATAGTTTAAAATTATTGCGTTACGCATAAATATTAAAAATTAAAAAAATTGTAATAAAAATTTACACATTTAGATAAAAAACAAATATGTGTGATATCATATATCTCATTTAAAAAAAAACATAAAAGCAATTAACATATCACATTTGGTTCATTTTTTTAAAAGTTAGAAATATAATGTATTTTTTAAAGGCAGTGATAAAAACACTTCTTATATATAGTTTAAATTTTACTCTATGCAAAAAAAAATATAAAATATTTTGGTTTTTTACAGGAAAAATATATTTAAAAATTCATTTCTCTCAACTATTTGTGCAATTTCAAAGCAGTTATTAGCATTGTGAATTCAGATAACTAAACATATCATTATTTTTTCAAAAAAATAAAGCACATTTTTTTGTTCGTTGGTTACGTATATATAATATCGTGCTGATATATTTCATAACTGGATACAAACACGGCTATTAAATGAAGCACAATAACAGAGAATAAGTTCTTTACAGTATGAAAATATGTTTCAGTCGCTTGCTATGACGACCTAAAAAGGAAAAGGAAAAAATATTAAAAATCTGTACTTCTTTGAATGAAATAATATTAAAAATAATTTAATTGGAACAATTCAATTAAACCTTTTTCTCCTCAATTTTACCCGATACTCTTATTTTAAAAACACATTTTATATATATCTTGAGAATTTTTTTACTAATTATCTTAAATTAACTATGTTTGGAACTGTGACTTTGAAAAAGTGTATGAATGAATAATTGCTTTGATATTTAGTGTTAGTTGAAATAGAATATACATATAAAATTGTTTTAAGAATATTATTACGAGAAGAAATTTTTTTAAATTCAATTTTTTTTCGTTAAAAATGAAGAAAGAGGGGCATGTTTTCAAAACATTCTCCTTTTTTGAAAAATGCTTTTGCATTAATAATATTTTACCTATTATAGCTAAGACTTCTATAGTGGTGTTGAACTAAAATGTTTGAAAAATTCACATTACTTTCAAATTGACGATCAATTTGTGAAGGTCTCCTTGGACCTCACTTTGAGAACGAGAATAAATAGGAGTCATGTAAGAACCAGAAGCCATTTCTATAAACAACTTTCTTTATTTGGTTATCTTATCCAAATAGAATCAAAGACTTATTAACAAATATGTTTAACTAGTATTATGAGGTTTTAAAGATAATATCCATTAAATTAACTTAATTAATGATCAAATTAATTAACAATTAAATAACGATCACGCAAAGATTACCACGAAAAGAGATCCCAGAATTATATTTAATAATGTTCCTATTGAACATTTATCTTTAATCTCACTCTTAAAACTTTAATGAGACTTTAATTATAAATCAATAATTACCAACGGAATCTCAACTCCTCTTGAGAGTAAATTATCTCCAACAAGAAATCTTCAATTTAACTTCACTATATCTTTCTGCTTCAATCTCTATCTCCTACTGCTCTAACTTTACTATTCCGTTTGACTTAAATACTTTATCTAATCTGCATAACAAGGAATCCTGTCCACTTTTTGGAGTTGATTGGAAATAGGTAGAGAATTAAATTTCCCTAAGAAGGATGACTCAGAAGGTTAGTGATAAAGTTCCGTATAGATTTGTCACAAATTGAAATAATAACGAATGCATTTTGTTAAATTTTTTCTACTCTGATATAATAAAATCTGAATAAACTCATTCCTAAATTATATATTTCAAAAATTTTAGCTCCACCCAGTTATAGAAATTTTAGCTATTTATAAGCCGCATATTACTATGGCAGAATTTTTCATAAAAGAATATTGTTTTGAAAATATGTCATTCTTTTTTTCATTTCTTGCCAAAAAAATTGTATTTAAATCAGCGTTTCTCAAACTGTGGTGTGTCCTCTCTAAGGGGTCTGATACCCATATGTGAGGAGCGCGAGCATATTGAAAAGTCGAAAATAAAAGATTTAAAATAAGTGTTAATTTATTGAAAGAAAGCAAAACAAAATACATTCTGATATAATAAAAAATTAAATACACATTTATGCTGATATAATGTACTTATAAATGTATCAGTAGTGCACGATGTTTTTTGATAATTAATTAATCAGTACTAAATTTAAAAAAATCAAGTTTAATAACTACTGATGCCTCCCATGGGCTTTCATGTTGTAAATTTAATACTTATTTTGATAGTTTGTAGAGTCTATAATTAAAGTTGTAGTGTAGCTTTAGCATCAAAATACATCTTTGTTGCATTTAATACATTTTATTACATGGGGGGAGGGAGGCGATGAAAATTATGATTGAAAATTGGGTCGCAGATATTGAAAGTTTGAGAAGCACTGATTTAAATCATTTTCCTTTCAATAATATTCTTAAAACAATCTTATGTGTGCATTCTAATTCAACTGATACTAAATATCAAAACATTATTCATTTGTACGTTTTTTTTTCAAAATTAAGGTTCTGAATGTAGTTAGTTACTTTCAAATTAAATTTGCTTATTTAAATACCTATTCAAACTTGGAAAGAAACTTTGACAACAAATTTCTTAAAAAGGTGTACGATATTTATACAAACTATATTTTCAGAAAATATCTATTCTTAAATTGTAACGCGAAATGTCTACATTTATTTTAAAGAATAATCACTGCAAAATATTTATAAATATCATTCAATGCACACATGTATTAATTTTATATATCACTGACCTTTATGACATGTATTTTATAGAAAGGAAAGTATAAAATTATCGAATGAAGGAACAAGTCATAAAAGATATATTAGTAAAGCTCAGGTTGATTTCTTTTATATTTCAAATGGGGCTGCAGATTGGCAATTACCATTGCATACCTAGTACATTTCCTGGGAACTGGTATCCCTTTTTAGTGGGGTGCCATATAAGCAGATATCAATTGCTGCAATGTAATTTTGACGTCCAGTTTCCTCCCCAGAGGGAGGCACCTGAGCTCTGACAATGCGCAATTGTAATATGAATTTTTTTAATTTTACCGAGAACACCCAAGCCAAAGAGGCACTCTGAGGATCTTTTAAGTGCCACGTAATCATATAAGAAGAATGCTGTTGATTTTCCGCATAATGAAATTCCAACGCCCCGAGCCAGGATCGAACCCGCAAATTTGGGCGTACAAGGCCAGCGACTAACCAATTACGCAGCCAAGACGGCATTGATGACAATTATTTACTGAAAAATTTATTCCAAACGATTTATTATTTCTATAATTATACAACATTGCAACTCTGTTAAGGATGATATAGTAAAAATTTTGTAAAAAAAAAATAAATCTTTTAATTTTCGATTTTTTTTTATTCTAATGCAGAAAAAAAGTCTTTTACTGAATACATAGAAAAATAAAATTTATATTGATTACAAAAATTTCACTTTAAGAATTATGCTCATTTAAGTTATACAAAAATGTAGTCTAAATAGCTGATTATTAAATAGGTTGGCATACAGTTAATCAATTTCACCAAATAAAAAAAGGTCGCCAAAGGTTTTCCTAGTAATTATTGTTTTGGAACATGTGAGGAAGTACTTTTCCATTATTACATATTGCGGCATTTGACAACGTCCTTTGATTCGAAAAAATTGATTCCCGTTATAATATGTAAATACCAATAAGTTTTAACAGGTATTTATATGTTTCAACTTTATTTTTTAAAGCGAGTTTAAGCGTGAATAAAATAAAATCGATTTCATTCATAATTTTAAAAAATTAGGTATAAAATCACGAAATGAAATTTTATAATTTTCATGCGAATATTTTTTAAACAAAATATCACTTTTGAAGGGTAACATTATGTTCATTTTTTCATATAATTTATGGGGCTGCGGTAGCCCAGTGGCTAAGGTATCCAACCATGGCAGGCATGTCATGAGTTCGATCCCAGTACCACTAAAGACCCGCCGTGTAGGGCAGCGATGCACGTTAAATCTGTCGAGAGCTGAAACATCCTCCCGTTGGTGTGGTGTGGTAGTTAGGAGAGGGGGGTGCCAGCTCAGGTGTCGTCCACGACACTTGACCATGGTTCAAAATTACGTGGTCCGTCGCCAAAAGCCCTCGTGTAGCTGAACAGTGCGACGTTAATATTAACTCACTCACTCATTCATATAATTTATTTTCAAACGAATATTTTAATTTTTACCTGTAAACGGAATTCCTTTATTTCTCCAATAGCTCATATTATAATTATTTTTTAATGATTGCTGTAATAATAGCAGTGAAGTTTTAAATTATATCAAAAAGCTGAATAATATTTGTAAAATTTTAAAAATGTATAAATGTAAAAAATTCCAAAAATTTTTTTAGTTAAAATATCTATCAGTAACAAAAGATGAATCCAAAAATTTTAAATATACACATTTTAATTGTTCTGTAAGGCTGCTGCATGTATAACGCTATGAACTGATGCCTTTATAAAATTTTGTGTTTGGTATTACTTATATCTTTTTAAGGTATCCGAACACGTTGAAAATAACAAAATTCGGTTAAGATTGAAAGTATTGAATGGAGCTATCGTTTGGCTTTATAAAGCACACTTTGTTTTGTTTCTACCTACCTAAGACCAAGTTACAATCAATTTTATAAAGTTGGAAAAACCGGACGTGGGTTTTTGATCAATCAGAGGTGGGCATTAAATTGCTCACAATCTATTATGGCGAGTCTGATAACTCAGAAAATTACAAATGTATTTCGATAAAATTTTTTGATCTTGATATTTACGTTATTTTCTAGAGAATTTACTAAAATATTTCTTATTGTATAAATATTTTTTGAGTTATGGCTTGTTATTTAAATAATGGTCTCATAGAATGCCACATTTCTTATAATGGTTACTCAATTAGCTCTGAAATTTTCAAATTTTAATAAAACATTAACATTTTAGTTCATTTACTAGATAAATGCATTTAATTTGTTTCAGTAATACTTTTACTAATATAAGTTTATTACTTTTTTTCTTTAACTGCTTTGAAGTTTTTCAAAAATATTGCTAATATTTTACTTGTAACTATGATTTTCGTAAAATTTAGGTAATTTATTTTAAGTATTAGTAGAGTTAAATATTAGTATTTATTGTAACTGAGTCCTACAAAAGCATTTATAATGTTCAAAGAAGCTATTTTGTTAAAAAGTCCTCCGAACGTGTTCAGATACCTTAAATTTTTATATAATATTCATAGAGTGGATATCTGTAATTTAGAAGTAACAATTCTGATAAAAATGTTAACTTGTCATTCTCAAATCTCGTTTTAATTAAAAATTTGCATTTCAATGAGCCAAACTTACTGCACCTTTATACAGTTGTCTTCTTCCAAATTCGCAGAGGTGCAGCAGTCAGAATTCATTCCGCAGCAGAAGTAGGACAGCACAGGATACGTATCGCAGAGGGTCTTATAGCAGAAACCCTCTGTTTGTAGGACTAGAAAACTCGTAACAACCAGAAATAGGAGTAATTTCAGCAACGAGAACATGGCGTGATGCATCTCTGGGAATATCTATAAAAAAATTAATTACTGTAAAAAAAATAATTATTTAAATAGGATTTTTTTTTAAAAAAATGTTGAGTTCAAAACATATTTTTATAACACTCTCGTATCGAATTCTGAAGATAATCTAAAAATTTTTCTTAGATACCATTAAACCGTCACAAGGTAAACCGGGCGTCCATTGTACTTTTTCAGTTTCAATGAATATCCACTTCAAGCATATTGTTATAAGGTATGTCCTCTTCCCCTAAATTTTCAATACCAAAAAAATTTAGTGTTCTATACGTACATTTTTATTCTTAGAAAAAAGGTATAATAAAAGAAAACACAATTACTTATTGCGTAGCAGTGAAAACAACAATGCCAAGGAAAAGTGACAACAAAATAGCAGGATAGAAACTGCTCCCTGAGATGTTACTGAAGAGATTGATAAGTCACACAGCTCTATTAGCGAGATAAGCCTGTTGCTTCGTCGCAGAAGAAACGTGTCCGAGAAGCAGTCAAAAGAGGAAGTTCCAGCAGATAGATGAGTTCACAAAAGGTTAAGTAATAATAAAGTATGTTTATAATAAAGTAATATACACTCATGTCCATAAATTAAGGATAATTCAGAATCACACAGAAATTGAACTCTAAAATAAAAATTTCACCTGTAGAATTATCACACACATCTTGAAGAAAAATATGCAAATTACAGGAAACCACCAGATGGCGCAGATAGTACGTCACAATGACGAGAGTGTAAGAGAGGGGTATATAAGGAATGGTGGCAAAGAAGTAAAATTGTTCACAAACGCTTTAAAAGCCTTTCAGTGCAATAACAGCAAAGTTATGGTACAAAGGAAGCATTTGGATGATTTTTTACGTGGTAGAAATATTGGACGACTGGAATGTGGACGTACCCAGCTGGAAGTATCCGAGGAACTTGGAATCGCCCAGTGTGTCATCTCCAGGATTTGGCAACGATTCCAAGATTATCGTAATGTAAGTAGATGTTACAGCACAGGTCGCCCCCGAGCTACAACGCCGAATGAGGACCGGTATATATATATATTTGGCAGTTACTGCCAAAAGAAACAGATGGATCACAGCATCAGACCTGTCTCATCAGCTCTCTTCAGCTACTGGTAAGACAGTTTCAAGGCAAACCGTGTACAGACGCTTAGGGCACATTGGTCTATATGCTCGTAGGCCTGTCAGATGTGTTCCACTTACCGCAACTCACTGTCGCCTGCGATTAACCTGGAGTAGAGAGCATGCATTGTGGACACCACAACAGTGGTCTTGTGTGATGTTTTCCGACGAGTCCAGGTTTAGTTTGCAGTCTGGTTTTCGCCGGACTTTAATATGGAGAGCGCCAGGTACCCGTTTCCACAAAGAGAAAACCATTGAATGACACCGTTACGGTGGTGCAGGATGGCTCGTTTGGGAAGGAATTATTCTTGGTTCCAGAACTGACCTGAATGTTCAGAGTGTAGCGATGACAGGCCACATCTATTGGATGTCATTCTGGAACAACATCTACGTTTGTTTCGGGGTGCCATGGGTGCTGAATTTCTGTTTATGGATGACAACGCCCGTCCTCACCGTGCAAATATTGTAGACGACTACCTTCAATCGGAGGATATCACTCGTGTGGATTGGCCAGCATACTCACGGGACTTGAATCCAATAGAGCATGCATAGGATATGCTTGGCCGACGAATTGCAGCCCGTCAACCCCCTCCCACCAGTCTACCGAAACTTCGGAGGGCATTGTTTGATGAGTGGTGTAATATTCCCCAAGATCAGATTGATAATTTGATACTCAGCATGCCTAGGCGTTGTAAGGCCTTTATTGCATCGTCCGGGAGACATACTCCGTATTAACCATCATACTAACCACGTTATACTGTTTTTTGTAAATAGGTTCTTTTTTTGAAATTTGCTCAGGGAGTAAAAGTCGCAATTTTTATTAGTTATGTCAAATATATAGCATCTTTTTTGCTCTTTACCTTTTGTTTAATAAATAGACTTTACAAATAAGTCAAATTTGTTTTAGTTCTGTCTCTATCTTTGCCTGAACTTCATTACCCATAATTTATGGACATGAGTGTATAATAACTGTATAACAAAGACAAATTGATTTGTCCATCGTCAGAAAGGCTAGATGGAGTCAACCCACGTTGACCAACACATCTACTATTTTTGTCTAGCTTTCGTAGCAAATGCGCTGTTATGTTCTCCGACGAGTCACTCGTCTAATTCTGCAATGATAGACTTCAGTCTGGAACCGACGTGCAACTAATTTAATCAACTCAATAGTGAAAGATATCAACGCAAAACTAAGCGGCGTCATGTTTTAGGGAGCCATTGCCTAAAATAGTCGTTTACAACCAGTGCTTCTCAGATTTTCAATATTTGCGACCCAATACAATAACAATGTATTGAATTCAATATTACTATATTTTGATATTAAAGCTACAATACGATGAAAACATGTTAAGTGCCACCGAAATGCCTCACTCAGCTTTTTCCCCGGACGTATATATACCTCTGTCCAAAGTACGATTCCTTCTGTGTACTGTTATCCATAAAATTATTTTGAAGGCTTTGAAATGCTATAAAAAAACATTTCCAGTGTTTGCAAAGGATGCACTTATTTCAGAGGATTTGCTTATTTATTCCTTTTCTTCCCCCATCCCCCGATTCATGACATACGCTCACCTACGTGGAAAACACTGGCATTGGGGGGGTGAGAATCGCGTAACTTTTAATCATCAATTTTGGGATTTATTATAAACCATACAAATTATCAAGTGCTATAATTTTTGTATATAATTTTATGTATGACAAGACCATGGGGATATTGGTAATTATTATACTTCTTCTTAGTATTGTTGAATTAATTATAAAATACATTGTGTAGTACTGATACATTTATTAGTGTATTATATTAGTGCAAATGAGTATTTTATTTTTTATTATGTCAGAATGTATCTCTCTCTCTTTTGTTGGTTTACTTTCATTAAATTAACAATTTCTTTAAAATAATCATTTGTTTTCAAATTTTCAATGGGCTCGCGTCCCCTTGCAGAGTTATCCCGCCCCTCAAGGGGGGCGCTCCCCACAGTTTGAGAAACACTGGTTTACAACTGATACTATAACGACTAAACAATGAGTGGATGATATGCTCGCTGAGTAGTTCTTTTCTTCAGAACATACTTTTTGTCATTTTATAGTAGGATAACGTGCGTTTATCTACGGCATGAAAGAGCCCCTTGTAACTTGTGTCCCTTGATCTCTCACTCACTGAGCACTTTTGGTTGTCGTTTGGATGCGCTGCCACCATCCAGCTTTGATGACGAAATGTGGAAAATGGTCAATAGCAAATCGTTGTTCAACACAATCGTTAGTCCTGAGTGAGCCCTACATAAAAAATTTCTTGGGGCCCATTTTTAGGTCCCTTAATGTCTTAAGATTTTTTGTTTACACATGTTGAGGCCCCTGTAGCTTGGGGACCTTGTATCATTGATACGGTTCATACTGGGGTAGCTACACCCCTGTCTTTTATCCATCAGGTCATGCTTGTTCACTAAATTCCATGATATGTTGATGCCTACATCGTTAGCGATTGTGACCTACTCTATATTATTTAGTGTCACTCACTGTATAGTTATATTACGTTGAAATAAACATCCTTTACTATTAGTGATGTCTCCATTTTTCGATTTTTATCATTTTATTCGTTCATGTTTCTGGTGCCTCATGTGCACTTTATCATACGATCATACACTTTTCCTAAACAATTATTGCACTTGCCAGAAGTCTGGTAGATTTCGGATTAACTATTTACAAATATAATAGATATTTATAAAAGAGAAGGCGTTTTGTGGGTTATTAATAGTAATAGTGCAAAAAATAACTTCTGATCATAATGAGGAGATATTCAAAATTTAATTAACATCAACTGTTTCGCTTTCTTTTTCGAAATGGTATTTCAATGAACCATAAAGAGGCATGAATAGTCTAAAAATTTTATAAGTTTTATAAAAAAAAAAGCAATAATGAACCTTAGATAATTCGAATTAAATCAGTCTCATGATGCTATATTGAGTTCCAAATGCTCCTGAATTCTGCCCATCTGAAGCAGGGGCTTAGTGTATTGAGCCACTGTCTCGTTAAACAAAATATTAGGAGTATTCAAATTTTGTCTAGCAGGAACATTATAATACGGTTAACAAAACTACGAAGAAGCAGTCTATATAATAGATAGTTCACATTGTACATAGAACGATCTACAATGCTGGCCATTAAAAGTGCAACACCAGGAAGGAATGATCTGACGAACTTCAAAATCATATGAAAGGAATAAGTGGTTAGGATTTGCAAATTAATAGTATTTCAGCACAATTAAACGATACGGGAGGGAGAAACGACGCATGAAGCACCACATAAAAGAAAAGGTGTGTAGTGGATTCCCCATTTGAGAAGCTCTTTATAAGGTTGGAGTTCGCTCAGAATAGTGCGTAATGCCTTGAATAATAAGAATAAATGCCTACCTTTAAGAGTAGGAATTCGATAGAGGCAGGATTGTTGCCTATCGAGAATGGGGATAATTGTTCCATGATATCACCCTTCGCAAGGGTTGAAATCCTACCACTGCCATGTGAATATGAAATCAATGGGATGCTGAGGGTCATACTAAACGGCATGTAGGATCTTCACGACCTCCCATGAGTAACACCCGAGATGACGACATATTGGGAATTCGGCCCTGTAAAACCGTACAACCACATCACGAACTATTAGTCAGGAAACGAGCATGTTTGCAGCACGCTTGGTATCCTAAAACATGTGCAGCACCACTGACTGTCAGCATGATGACCATTACTTCGGCTTCCCTTGAAAATCCAGCATAAAAAGAGCTGAACAACAAAGCTCTGTGTGCTGAACAACAAAGCTGGATACAAGAATGGCATAATGTCGTCTTTTCAGACGAGTCCTTCTCAAGCGAATTCAGTATTCTGATGGCATTATACGTGTCTAAACTCCTCGAGGAGATCGCTTGCCACCTGCGAGAATTTGATATCGTATAGGGACCCTACACCTGATATGATGGTTCAGGTAGCCATTGAGTACACAACACACACGTCTCTAGTTCGGATCAATGGTAATTTGAACGCAAATTGGTAAATTTCTGACATATTACGTTCAGTGGTTATGCCCCATCTTCAAGGCCTGCCAAACACCCTTTAACAACAATGTAATGCAAAACCTTTCGATGCCCGTAGTGTTCTGACTTTCCTCTATACACAAGATATTCGATTGTTGCCCTGGCCTGCATGGTCTTCAGATCTGTCACCCATTGAAAACGTCTGGTCATAGGTTGCTGAGAGACTCGCCTACCACCCTTCTACATCTAGTGCAGTTGATGAAGTGGGGCATAGACTTGAAGTAGCATGGGATGAGTTCTCCATGTCTGTCATCCAAACACAGTTCACCTGCATGTCTAACCGGGTAAGAGCAGTTTTAGTTGCCAAGGCTGACAGCTGTTTCTACTAATTTTACACCCCTGTAAACCCCAAAATTGCTTGCGAATCTAATCATTTCGTCTTCATGCCGTACTGTTTAGGTGTAATAAATATCTTTTTTGTATTTGCTTTCCTTCACGGTGTTGCAATTTTAATGGCCAGTAGTGTGTTAAAACTTCCTGTAATTTTGAAATTACAATATTGCGCAACACTTTAATGTTTGTGTAGAACCCATGTAGCATAAAATTGTACCAGGAGTTTTACTTTTTACTTTTCCTAATTATTGATTTTTTTTTAAAAAAAAATAATCCATCCTGAGACATTTTATTAGTCAATAAAAAAGATGTTCACAAAGACAAATTCATTTACATTTGAAGCTATGATAAATCGATGTTCACAATGCTATATAAGATGCACGTGAAAACCATCAGAATGTGACACGAAATGACCAATTTAAACAATGTTCAGGTAAAAGTCACTTAATAGCGGTCCATGGACTTATGTCTTCCAGTTCTTCTTAGAAGAACAATCTAGTGATAGAAATTTAGTTATATTGATGTCCACGAATGGCATATTAGTGGCTAAGCTAGCTTTGTCACCAAATATTACGCTAAGAACCCTTTCACTACTTGAAAAACTTTGATACCTAAATGCCCTTGTTGGGTAAGCTCGGTTTCTCTTAGGCTAGCCAAATCGTGACACATGATTTTCACTCCGAAGGATGGTATTTTTCAAGTGTTATTTTCATAATTTGATGCAAAGTATCAAAACCGGAAAAATTTGTATTGCAATATATACTAACTATTAACAACTCGCTTCGCTGGGTATTCCATGATGTTTCATTACATATTTTTCAAAGTTATTGATATCCAATCTTAGCATTAACATTTCGGTTGTATTCAAAAAAAATTTTTAGCATTACCTATCGATTTAAAAAGAACAGGACTTGAATTTCTAAAGCAAAATAAACTCTTTTGCAAAAAAAAAAACCGAAGCACCAGGAAAGTGGCTGTTTTCAATGAAGCTAAATATGTGTACAGCTCATGCACATATAATAAGATGATTAAAAATTATCAAGGCCACAGGGCTTCTCCACGACTCGCTGTTACAGCTTGAATGTTCAAATCGATAGTTTTTGAAACCACCCATGGCAGCGTTACATGCTTGTATACGCCTTGGTAAAGAGTGATATGGGTTCCTAAAATGTTATATTGTAATACATTCTGACATGAGTCAACCAGTTGTTGCTCTAGATCAGCGATGCTCAACCTGCGGCCAGCGGGTTCACCGAGCCTTTTTAAGTGGCCCGGTCATGGCCCATTGCACTGAGAAATTCACTTATTTAAGAACATTGTATTAAAAATTTATTGGGAAATTCTTTGTCAGACACAATCAAATATATCAATTTTGCTTTCGTTGTCAGTGTCGTACGAGTACGAATTAATAATCTTTTTCCATTTGGAACAGTTACGATTAGTGATAATAGACAACAGTGGAGTATCGACAATTTTATGGGTGAAACTAATTTTTAACTATCTTTCACAACTTGCAAGCGAAAAATATTCGAAGAAAATATATTGTTACAAGACTTTTATCGTTCAAGACTAGACTATTTTGTAGTGAAAAACAAACATAGATCAGTAATTGTTTGATTTATCACAAAAGTGCTGTATTTAAAAAGTACCGATAAACAAGAATCGTTCAATGACACTTTTCTACGAAGATCTCTTTCAATAGGGTATAAATAGGCTTTCTTGAACAATCTTTGCAACAGCATCAAAGTGTTTTGTTACTGGTAATATAACACAACGGTAACAAAATCCTATGAAGTTTGTTATAATATTGGTAATCATATGAAACCATTTACTGATGCAGAAACTGTGAAAGAGTGTTTCTTAAATGCTTATAAAAAAAAAAAATATAAAAAATAATAATTAAAAAAAGCAAAACATGAGTTATGATATTTTGATCAATTTTCCACATTTTAAATTTCTAATGTTATCTTGGTCTTAAAGCATTTTTCATCCCCCTTCCTCCATTTATCCTCATGCTGCGACCCACGTGAAATAATAGCTGACATTTGTTTGCGGCCCAGAAGTAAAAAAGGTTGAGTACCCCTAGCAGTGATACTCAACTTGCGGCCCACCAAGCCTTTTTCAGTGGCCAAGTCAATGCCCATTGCTCTGAAAAATTAACTTATTTGAGAACATTATATTAATAATTTGGTGTCAAGAAATCAAATATATCAATTTTGCTTTTTGCTGTCGATATCTCGTACGAGTTTGAATTGATATTATTTTTTTATTTGTAACGGATACGATTAGTGGTAACAGACAACAGTGGAGTAATAACAGTTTTATGGGTGGAACTAATTTTTAACTATTTTTCATATCTTACAAGCGAAAAATATTTGAAGAATGTATATCGTTTCAAGACAATTGGAAGGTTGACTGTTTTGTGGTGAAAAACAAATGTGGATCAGTAATTGTTTGATTTGTCAGGAAAGTGCTGTATTTAAAAAATACCAATAAAAAGGAATCATTCGATGACACTTTTCCTCGAAGATCTCTTTCAAGAGGTGATAAATAGGATTTCTTGAATAATCTTTGCAACAGCAACAAAGTGTTTGCCAGCAGTAATGTCACAGCGGTAATAAATACATCTTATGAAGTTTGTTATATTATCAATAATCACATGAAACCGTTTACTGATGCACAAATTTTGAAAGAGTGGTTATTAAATGCTTCTCGTTCACTGTTAGTGACAAAAATGAAAAGTACAAAAAATTGTAATTAAAAAAAGCAAACTAAGAGTTAAAATATTTTGATCAATTTTTCACGTTATAATCCCCCCCTCTTTATCCTCATGATACGGCCCGCGTAAAATAGCTGACATCTGTATGCGGCCCAGCAGAAAAAAAGGTTTAGTACCCCTAATCTACACTGGATGATACAAGAGATTTGAGACAGAGAAGTGCCTTTCAGAATTTTGATTACTTAAATTCGGGTTAAGATTTCTTATTGCGCCTCAGGTTTAATTATTAAAGTGTATTCATATAGTGTTAAAGGTTGAATAAAATTAGTTATTCTAAGATAATAACTGCTTCTCTTCCTCGAACCCTCTCACACCCGTGACCTCCAGGTCACGACAACCTCTTGGGAGTCGTTTTCTGCGAAACCCGTTCTTAGCAAATTTCTACTAAACAAAAGAAATATGCTTGTCAAATTTCAAGTCGTTGGTCTAATACAGTGAAATACATTAAGCGTGAAAACGCTTAAGACGAAATATCAGTTAACACGAAATAATACAACGGTCCCACCAAACTACTATGTATTTCCGTGCATTGTTTTCTCTTAACACGAAACAAAAATAGCTCAACATAAAAATATTTCTCTTCTGGGAATGAACAAAATACGAAAAACACTAGCTATGCTGGCGAGATCTAAGAGAGGGTGTGAAAGAGAGGGGGGTTCGTAGAAAGGAGAATGACTTGGCTTTGAAATACGCTCGCCTGTGACACGAACCAATTTGGTTCATCTGAGCTACTTTCCCCCTCTAAACTCACAAAAGGCTTGCAAAACATTTAATTTCTCTTCAGCAGGCTTAGGAATGAATTCAGTGGTGAGTACATCGCAGTGTGAGTAAAAATTAGTGAGTTTGGTTAGCGTCTTTTTCTATTTTAGAATCTTTTTACGGGCACAATGGCCAAGAGCTCAGGGGGTAAATAAACTGCTATTTTGCTTAAATTATAGATAGAACTTCTTAAGCCTATTTATAAAAAACAGAATACGAATACAGAAATCTGTAAAGATTTTGGTGTTGCTAAATTTTGTTTCAAATTTCCGTAAGTTCGTGTGAATGTTTTTGTTTCATTGATTTTTATTAAATACATGCATATATATATCTATGCAAACAAAATGTATTCCAATAAACTTTTAATTGTGTTGAACATATATATATATTTAAATATATAAATTCAATCATCAACAATCAATCACAATAATCAACTGAAAAATTGAAATATACAAATCTTATAATACTAAATTTTTTCATGTTAAAGGATAGGATATTATATATATATATATATTTGTAATATCCTTTAACATGAAAAAAATATTTCAGTCCCCTTTATTCCTTGTCAAACGATTTTCACTATAGTTTGAAAATGGGAATTTGTATCCATAAAACTTTACACCCCTTTTCCCTTGGGTCTAGATTTCTCCATAAACCGATTTTGAACGTTGTCAAATCAAGAAATGTCGCCAAATTCAGCAACCGCTTACTTGACATGAGCTGGAACGATCTTCCAGCACTGGCTTCTTATCATTGTATCTGATGACTGCGTACAAAAACAAAACTTTACCTTAAGCAAGGGGTGCTTAGAAAAAAATTCACTAAAATTAAATTTGAAAACTTTTTTGGTAGAAATATGCTTACGGCCTTTTTCAAATACCAGTGAAACTCTCTGCAAACTTTTGGAGTGATAGAATTAACGATGGGGAATTGTATAGGTCCCAAGCAAATATAGAAATATTCAAATTTATGTTAGATACGGCATTTAATTTCGAGTTCATCATCCTGAGCCGCATTAGTGAGAAACCTTCAAAGACCTTCAACCTTCTGCAATCTGTTATTTATTCCCTATGGAATACTTCAAGGCCTATCATCCAAGGAATTATATATTTGAGCTTTCCATCAACTTCACATCTATACTTGTCGTGAGACCTTTGTCACTTCGTATAGAACCATTAACTTGCTGTAGTAAGGAATTCGTTATTCTAGTATTAAAGTTTTATTGGCAGCATCTTTTCTAGAAAAGTCATGTACAAATCACCTGTAATTTTTGACTATTTTACCGTGGACAGAGCGGACACTTTGAAACTCATCGTGGTAAGAGCGGACACTTTGAAACTCATCGTGGTTAGAGCGGACACATTTTTTCCCCAATCTTGAAAAAGATTCGCTTCCCGAATGACAAGGATAAATACATTTCTGCCAATCAAATTTAATTATTTATATTAAATTGTTAAGATATTATAGTACGAATACATTTTAATAAACATAGTGAAATATAATAAAAATAAAAACTTTCAGAGAAATAATTAAAAATTAATAGTAAGTAACAATATGTAATGAAGGTTATGAACGAATTTCAGGAATTTTGTGGAAAACTGTATTTTAGAGTCAGATAAATATTAGAACAGGTGCATTTATACCACAAAATTAATTAGTTTCATTAATGTAAGTAAAAATAAATACTCGAAGTAAAATACAAGATACAGGTAAATAAAAGGAAAATAAATACAAGTAAATAAATACTAACTAACCTTTACTATAAAACCTTTAATAAGCCTTAATAATAACCTTTATATTTATTACCTTTATTTTATTAACCTTTATTTATAATATACAAAATCCCTGAAATTTGTTCATACCCTTCATATTATACTGTTACTTAAAAATAATTTTGAAATATTTCTGAAAGTTTTTATTTTTTATTACATTTAGCTATGTTTAAAATGTATTCACACTATAATATCTTAACAATTTAATGTAAATAATTAAATTTTATTGGCAAAAGTGTATTTATCCTTGTTATTCGACAATCGAATCTGTTCTAAGATGGAGGAGGGGGATGTGTCCGCTCTAATCACGCCACCGGTATTTTTGACCTGTGAAAGGGTTTGTCCGAGTTATCCGGACTGCCGGGTTTTCAGGACTCTGGTGCATTTCCATCAAATCAAGATTTTCTAACATAGGATAAACAGAAGTAACTCACAAATATAGATTGTTTTAAAATAACGTCTAATCATGCTTGTAATCATATTTCATATCCAGACACATATAGTATTACAAGGTAACAACATATTTCATCCGTAACCTAAAAAAGATGCTGTGTTCGTTTTCTTTCCTTTCCATCGCTCACATTTTAACCTTGCAGTTCTAAATCTAGGTTACGCAAAAATGCAATGATAGTTTTACACATTCGAAAAAATACTCGTTTCCATTCAGAATAGATTCATTATGGTAAAAAATGAATACGCAATAAACAAATCCAAGAAGAAAACAAAATGCCTTATGAATAAAATCGTATAATTTTACATTCGAGCATAATGCTAAATAAACGGCGATTTCCCTTTTACTGAAACACATTCTTTCGTTCTTGCCCAGCAATAGTTTCCCAATAAAAAAGCAACTTCGGTGGTTAAATGCAACAAACTGAGCATTGTGTTTCACTTTTTTAAAAGTTTAAAAGAAACATTTCTATGTCATGCAGCTATGAAATGCTCGAAAAGATATTTTTTGAGGCAAGATCTGAAATTTTTTTTATGGTCTCTTTGAAGGACTTCCTGCGTTTCGTTTCAATCTACGAAAGCATTATACTTTTCATTGTTTTATACTTTTCTATTTCCTATTGTCTTTAATGTTAAGAAATGAATTTATTCACGTTTAATTTGAAACAAAACATAATGATAATAGTATTTCTTATTACGTATATATAAAAGCACAATAAGTCATAAATTTTACAGTAAAAATATTTTTTTTGAAAAAAATTCAGTCATATTTCAAGCAACTAATAAGACATTTTTAAGCGTTAATAAATTATTGAATATTTTAGCTCATTCCTTAAACAACAGAAATCATTTCTGCTCTGAATTCAGATCGTAAAATAACGGGAAGGAAATTAATTTTCCAGAAGTTGTTTTAGAAAATGAAATGAATTAATGTTAAAAAAAAATGTAGTGATATCATTTTTTTTAATTGCAGTTTCATTGAAGAGAAACTACACTGGGTTTAAAAATTAAATATTGCACAATTTTTCAGCAGAAAATTTTTATTAATATTCTGTAATTGTAAAATTCTGGGTGATTAATTCATAGTTCTGTCATGTTCCATAACGTAAGGAAGCATTTTTGTTCTTTTTTAATTCAAAAAGTTATAAATATTTCAAGTAAAGTAACTGATCTATATATGTATCGTTCGCTAACGTCGCATTTTGAAGTAGTATTGATCTCGTAACGATTCCGTCAGTTTGAACCCTGGTATAGTGAAGAGGGTGACACCAGATCTAAGTGGCGACAGTGTCCTAGTGGTTATAGTCACGAACTCGAACCATAGTCCAGAGACTCTAGGGTTCTCCCCACTGTTCTAGACCCATTGTATAGACAGACTGATGTACATTAAATCTGAGGGGATTCACAGTCTTCCCTTAGCATTATGTAGTAGTTTGGAGAAGGGTACCAATTCTCAGGTGTGATCCTCGTCACTTGGCCGTGGTTCAAAATTACGAGATTCGTCACCAATAGCCCTCGTAAAACGTTTATAAACACTCACTCAATCATTAACACCAGAACTGGCAATGCACTCTAAATCTTCTCACCCCAACTATCGTGAAGACTTTGCTCCCCCAAAAATTTAACATACACCGGCTCTTCTATACAGTGGATCTTAGCAACACCAGAACTCCAATCCCCTATTAGACAAAAATAATACCGATCTCATGACCACTCAGCTAAATTTAAAAAGTATATCTTATTAGTTAAATCATGTTGCTTTTCAAATAAACGGGTACTTACGCATTATCGCAACCTATTGGCAACATTATGTGAAACGAAGTACCTAGTTGCCAATTCAGCACGTACAACACATAGGAAATCGAGATCGTGAACTTGGCGAGTTATTAATAGAGTTGGCGATTATTTTGATAATACGTAAGTACCATTAAACGTAAATTTTTTCTACGTTCGACTTTATATCAGAATGAAAGAATGGTCTTTGTTCAAAAGTGATATACTTTATATTTCATAAGATATTCCGATAAAAAAAATCGTGTGATTATATTTTTACAAGATCATACATAAACAGTAAACTTTTATACGAAAACTACTATTTTCTTATTGAAAAAGATAAGCAAAATGTTTTAATTTTCCTACATTGCTTTGAAAAATTAAACTGATACATTTTTTAAAGGAAAGTACATTGATACAATTACAAAAATGAAACAAAATAATACATCATAGAATAAGATATTTAAATATCTTAATATAAATCATGTAGAACAAAACATATTATATAGGTATATGAAGTTTCAAAGAACATTTGAAAAAAACTATAAAATTTCAAATGTCCGTTCTTGATTATCTAAATATATTTTATTGAAGGTAACGAAAAAAGGGAACTCAAAAACCTTTTAGTAATTTTCAAGCTTTGCAAATATTTGTTGACATATGTTTTTCAAATAAAATGTTCAGTTGTATTCTATGTAATATTCATAAAAACTTATGATGAATGCATTACGAATATTTTTTTTGTTTACTTGAGATTTAGTAAAAAAGAAATAAATAAAGTTTTTAAAAATAAAATTACATGATACAAATTAAATAAAATTTCTCATAAATAAAATTCCTCATAAAATTGAACTAAAAAAAATATCCAGGTTTATTATTTTTATTCAATAAAATCTTAATTATTTTATTCACTTACATAGATGTTAATACTTGCAAGATAAGTGCTATTTTTAAATTTATTGAGATTTATTTAAAAATTAACTTCAGGAAATTATAACAAAATACAATCCTAAATTTCCTCAGCATTTTTTTTCAATTTTTAATTAAATAAAGTTTAAAAAACTAATAAAAGTTATTGAATGAACTGTTTTAATGAAATTCATTTCAAAATTACATGTATATATTTTGATATTATTGTGGCTGATTTATCTTGAAATTTTTAATTTTTACAGAAATGAATTGCAAAATGTTTTGATAACTTCTTTAGGCGCGCGTTTTGCTGTAGAGTAAACTTGAATGATGCGTTTTAAGAAGCCGAGCAGTGTTACACTAACTCTCGTAACAATGTATCAGAATTTTCCGTAACAATGTAAAGCCCTTCAACCAAAAATACTTACAACACTGACAAAATTTGCGTCGAAAATCGGTTTTCAGCCAAACTGGAATTTCATGACGCTGCTTTGAAATATATTATTAAAATCCAAATCTCTACACAATGTTTTAAATTTCTTATAAATTGCTATGGGATTTTCTTAGATTTAAAATTTAAAAAAAAGAAAGTTAGAATTTTTTTCTATTGCGCATCCTTCTTAACGTTGCCAAACTAGACTGAGATGGGATATTGTACAACTTATTTAAAAATTTATGAAATTTCGTAATTTTGTAAATTTTATATTTTTCTGCTTTTTTGCACGTAAAATATTTTCAAAAATGCACTTTTCCAATTCAAGTAGCCATAAAAATGCAACGAAAAAAATTGCTAAAATCATCAAATGCCAGTAATAATTAATTGTAATAAACCTACGGCAGAATTGACCAGTTTGAGGTTTATGGTGCATGTGGAGAAAGACAACTTTCTGATACATTAACAGCTGATAGTTTTCTTTATTTTTAAAAAAGCGATTTAGAGTGAAAAGCTTTAAGAATATAAGAAAATGTTGAAATGTTTTCATCAGACAGTATTATTTACATTTTGAATCTTTCTTTATACAGTGAATGCGAACAAATGTCTAGGTTTTCTCTCCCATACATAATAATAATGAATAAATAATTTTATATGAGAATACTTTTATATCCCCTTGTTTTTTATTAACCTAACTAATCCCCGAATAACATTACAAAATTTAAAGTTATTACTTCTATCATGTGGTCATAAGCATACACGCTCTTTTTTTCAGATTTTGTCTTTAAATTTCAGAAAACGTAAATTATGAAAAGTAAATAAAATGTTTTCAGAAATAAAAGTCTGAAGCAGTATCATAGAAAAATTATTTATTGAGAATCAGCAATCTTCTGATTCTGCGGTTACAAAAAACTCATACAACTATTGGTAAAATTTCTAAGGAAGTTAGATTATTTATATATCAGACAAAAAACTTATATAAAAGGTAGTATAAGGAGAAAATTTGAGCACTTTGATTATTCGATAAAGCTATTTATATCCTAATAAAAAAATACTGTTTTTTTATTTTCATAATTTACAATTTTAACTTAATAATGTAAGTTTAGGATGCTATGAACTTACGAAAAAGTTTCGGTCAATGAGATATAATGCATTGAAATTGAATGATAATGTTTCTATAATAGCTTTAAATTAATTTTAAACAATCACACAATCAACACTTTCCAAGATAAATTTAATTTTAAAATTGAAATTCAATTTCTAATATAAAAAACTTTTGAAATATCTCGAATTTGATCTTTAAATACAAAATTTGATTTTTTAAAGTGAAAGTAAAAAAATAATTAATTCAGTTTTTTCAAAAGATCATTATTAATAAACTGAATTTTTTTTTAAAAAAAGTCCAATTAATCAATTTTATTCCTCTTGTATGGTTTTTAAATACCAATAAAAGTTTATGTCAATAAAAACAGTCATTTTATTATTTTGTAACTTAACTAAGTTTCACAAATTATAACGTAATAGCAAAGAAATAAAAAATAGATCATTTTTTATATTTTTTTATAAAAAAAAGTATATGGTTAATTTTTCCCTACAAAATTTCTTTTATATAAATACTCGTATATTCCCAGTAAGATATAAAAAGGAAGATTTGTCATATATTTAAAATAATTATATGTTAGTTAATGTAATTTATATGTATTTAGAGGAATAAAATTAAAATGTTTTAAATTAAATATTAATAAAGTTCGCTAAACCATTGAACATATGAAATTATCCCCCCCCATTAAAAAATGTAAAGCATAAAATTTACAATGTTACAAAAATATTATGTATGCATAAATGGGCTGGGGGGGAGAATGGTGTATACGCGTAGGAGTGAAGGATGTGTGCGCGTGCAAATCAAAAAGAAAGTGTGACTTCAAAATGAAAAAAAAGGAGAAGCAGTGTATTTAATAATTTGAATATGTAATTAACTTTTTAAGGAAAAAATAGGAGAGTAATTTATGTGTTTCCTATTTAAATTCAGCTTTGTAAGCTCTTGAGCTTAACTATTTATTAATGTATGTGTTATGAGAACATAAAAATATTGATTAATATTTATATTGCATATGAAATTCCAAAATTAAATAAAAGAAAAGGAATAAACAAGTAATATAAAAAAATTTAAGTCAATTCCTACTTCTGCAGTATCTGTAACTCTTTAAATAATTAGTTTCAGTCAATTAATTTTAATTAATTATAGTTAAATTATCGTATTTTTGACCAAAACATTAGTGTTTAGAAAATTTCAGCTCAAATGAGCGCTTCAAAACGTGAGAAACAAACCTTTTCAAGTTTTGACACAAGTCGCCAAAAGGGTCGCTAAGTCACCAAAAATCATACAAACGTTGCTGTGTTTGTAATTCTTTGAATAATTAGTTTTAATCAATTAATTTTTATTAATTATAATTAAATTACTGTATTGTCATTCAAAATAATCATGTATATAAAATTTCAGCTCAATTGAGCGCTTTAAAATGTATTTATTAACGATTGAAAATTCCACCAATATAAATAAATAAATAGAGAGTGTGAGCTAATAGTAGAAATTGAAAAAGCAACAATGCATCTACATATAATGTCAAGAAATAACAAGAAATTGCATTCATATTGCTCTAAAAAAAGCTACTCCTTCTTTATAACTTCGCACTAGTCAATTGACAAACAGGACCTCAAAGTAGTTGCATCATTCTTCTGAATTGCCCATTTTCTTGATCAATTCAGTTAGCCGCTCCTTAGCTTAACCACGGGTGCATGGCTGGTTTGTCATAAATTACAGCCCTAATGACTGTGAAGACTCAACGTGTAGAGGGATTGATGTATCTGTACGGTTCAAACTATTGTGGTTCAAAGACCTCCCTTTGAAGCAGTGTGATAGTTTAGAGAGGAGGGTACCACCTCAGGTGTTGTCCTTGACCCGACCCTTGACCATGGTTCAAAATTACGAGGTCCATCGCCAATAGCACTCCAGTTGCTTTATAAGTTAGTAATTTAAGCGCAAATTAAATAAACCTCGTTAATAAGCACTCAATCAATTAGCAGCACACACATTATTTCACACGACAGCCTTTAGTTGAAATCAGGATTTGAATTCAATATCTAACTCATGCGTTACCAGCCACAAATTTCACGATTAACCTTCAAACACAATCACGATCTTATTAAGGCTAAAGAGGTAAATGTTTATTTATCAGTTTCTAATGCGTACCAAGTTAATTTTCTTGTTTCATCATGAGATGTTTAAAGTAAAAAATCATTTGTAACGATTTAAATATTTTAATAAAAAATCATTTGTTAAAATTTTAATAAAAAATTTCATTTGTAAAAATTTTAATGCAATTTTAATTTGTGTGGGTCTTTGAAAATCAGTTTGAGCGAAAACTGACAGCTCATAAAAAATATTTTTCAGAGAGAGAAAGAGAGTCGCGTAATATATTTCCGATTTTATTTCCAAAACATTTTTTGAATGAAAGAACGCATTTATTTGAGATTTATATTTTAAAAAAGAGAAGAATTTTATTTTATTAAAATACCATTCTGTCAAAGGTGCAATAAATATTGAAATTTGAATGAAAGCCATTGCACAGACGATGACAGTAAATCATGGGCTTGATTTTTGAAAATAAATATTTCATGCCATCAATCACCAATACAATGCGAAGATGGAAGAGATCGAAGATGCATTCTAGTCTCCTACTTTTCTGAACAATGAAAATTTTATTGGTGGATTTATTTACAATATGCTGAGTTTTCTGCATTTTGCCTTGAGAGAATCCTTAGATTTTTGAATTTATAATCTAATTCTTCTTTGTTACGTTCATTTTAAATAACAAGCTCGCGAGCGATAAAAATATTCGATCATAGTGTAGAACAATTAAAATACAAATCTTTATTTATGAAGTATTCTTTTTGAAATTGATGAAAAGAAAGAAAACGAAAAGAACAATAGTTTTATTTCTATTTTTTGCAAGTGATTGTAATCTTGATTTATATCAATTCATCGTCTAAAGTTCTAAACATAATTAAGAAATGAAAGCTTATTCAATTCAATTCCTTCTATTATAGTTTTCACATTCTCCCTATATTTTTAAATATATATTTATGTATATCTTGTTCAAATTTTCAATCGTTAGTAAAATACTTTTTATACAACCACTCAAGTTCAAATACAATTTTTTAAACTTGTAGTGGATGACACTTGATGTTAATAGTTTTTTTTCAAAAATCCATTCATGAAAAAATTTAATTAATAAATAAATAGTAACCTGCAAAAACAATAGTCCAACACCAAAAATAAAAAAGAAAATCGCTCGTTGTGCCCCTGTAGCGCAATGAATAGCTCGTTAGACTTCTAATCCAATGGTGGTGGGTTTGAATCCCACCTGGGAGGGCTGATTTCTGAGAATGTGTTTCCTTTTTACTGTACTATTTTATTATATTTTTTTAATGAAAACAGTTATGAAATCCTCGTGCACCACAATGTATTACACGGGGCTCACAGAAGTAAGTATTAATCACACATTACAAAGGGGAAAAAATGAGGTTATGAAGAATTACAAACATATTGTTTTTTGAAAGCACTTCTGGAGGAAAAAAAATAGTGAAAATTTGGAGGTCAATTTATATTAAGTCTCTTAAAAGTCAGTCTTATGATCTTTCTCTCTCTGACATACTTGGAAAACACGGAGGGTTTATTTGTTCTACATTTTCCTAGCCACCAATATTACAGTCACATCAAGAGGAAGGAACTAAATTAAATTTGTTCAAGTAGCTTTTAAAATTACCATGACCAGAGAGAAATTGGGTTATTTTGTAATTAGTATAAAATAGTCTCTTATTAATGGTTGGAAAAAATTTCTTTGTTAAGCTCCCTTTATTAGAAATGATATATTCTTGGTTCCAATAATTCACTATTCTTTCTTTCGTGATCTTCTTGTAAAATGATTTAGGAATATTAACGGCAATGTCAATTTTACGCTTGGGTGCAGCCTTTGCAAGCCAATCGGCTCGCTCATTTTGAAGAACGCCCGTGTGTCCGCAAACAAATGCAAAATCTATTGAGATGTTTTTATCTTTTAGGCTTTTATTGGAATAATTAAATTTAATTGATTAATAAATAATGACAAACAAAAATAATTATCCAACACCATATATAGAAAGAAAAATGGAAAATTGCAAGGAAAATCGCTTTCTATTTTGCCACATAATATTGTGATTCAGTCATATGTATATGCATGTGTCATATGTATATTAATTATAATTATTTAATAGCAAGTAACCAAAATAAAATTTTTCTTTGTTGACTTAAGTAGGAATTGACTTAAATTTGTTTTTTTTTATATTACTTGTTAGCTTTTTTTTATATTTAAAATAAAATAATTTTTATAAAAAATATTTAAAAATTCAGTTGGATTTCTAACATTATACATTATATATATACCACTAACGCATTATGATCGCTTCATTTGTGTTCTCTTTTATTGATCATGATTTGCTGTTCTACTGTTAAAACACATATCGAAGAAAATAACTCTAAAAATTTTCACATCAATTATCGTCAAGTTTTATTATCATGATAACTTGATTATTTGAATTATGAACCAAAAAATTCTTCTTAATAATACAAGCCATTTCGTTGCTTTAAAAAATGTCTGCTTTTCAGGAAGAAGCTAACATCTGTACTTATCTGTATAACTTAGATAATAATGTTTATCATTAATTGAGCTTAAAATAGCTTAAATAAGCAACCAATAATTAAATTAAAAAACTGAATAATTTCAAATGTTAATAAGAATTTAAGAGATAATTTTGTTTCTTAAAATTATTAATTTAATTTTTATTGAAGTATTAAATTTTATTTTAATAACTTAACTACTTTTTCAAAGGATTTTTCTCGGATATTGTTAAAGAAGTAAGCTATCTACTGTACCTCATTTAACTAATTGCTCAATAACTTAGACTATCATATTTTTGCAGTAGATTCTTCTTCTTAGTGTCAATATATTTGTATGTTTGTGTTACATCTACTTTTATTTCCTAACCTATAATATCCCAATGATGTGCCTTTTCAATTACAAATCCTTCTTCACCATTTATAATAAAAACCGTATGCTTTACCTTTCCAGATACATTGTTAATTACATTTACATAACCTGTATTTTTCCAAACTGAAAAGATGAATTTAATCATTGTGAATTTATAACTGGATTTTTCAAACATTTTTTATCAGTATCCTAAACTTTTTTGATCCTAAACTATTCCTAACCTTTTTTCTTCGACTTTTGATTGTTTGAGATTTTATAAATTTTTCTCTATTAAGGTATCCGACTATGTTCGGAACCGTGATTTTAAAAAGGCGCATAAATGGATAATTTTCATGATATTTAGTTTCCCTTAGATTAGAATACATGTATAAAATTGTTTTAAGGACATTTTGACAAAAAAATTTATTTAAATACAATATTTTGGCAAAAAATTAACGTAGAATAACCTTTTTCCAAAATGTCCTTTTGTGAAAAATGCTTCTATTATAATAATATTTTGCCTGTATATAGCTCAGACCTCTGTACAGAGGCTCAACTACGATTTTTGAAACATTCACATTATTTTCAGAGTTACAATCATTTGAAATAATTATCAGCGTTTTTTTCTTAAAACTTCTCCCCTCTGTTGTCGTAAAACATGGATAAACCCACTTCTAAATTATATATTTCAAAAATCCTATTTGAGCCTCTGTACAGAGGTCTGAGCTATATACAGGGAAAATATTATTATAATAAAATCATTTTTCACAAAAGGAGAATATTTTGAAAATGGGTTATTCTATGTTCATTTTTAGTCAAAATATTGTACTTAAATAATTTTTTATTGTAACTATTCTTAAAACAATTTTATATACATTTTCTAATTTAAGTGACACTAAATATCATAAATATTACCCATTTATACGTTTTTGCAAAATCACGCTTCCGAACGTAGTCGGATACCTTAAGCTTGTATTTTGTATAGATCTGAATAAAAAGCTTCGTAAGTGAATTTAAAATGATTTAAGTTAAAAATTTACCGTCAAAAATTGATCCAGTTACCACTCCTTATACTTGATCACTATGGGTAATATTTTTGAATTCATTGAATTAATTGACAAAGAAAAACTTAATTTTAACCAAACTGATACTCATTACGGATAGTTAATTTTAATTTGTTAATATAAACAGTAAATGTCGTATACTTATTTTTTGCCATAAAATAGAGATTTTAGAGCTATATTAGAATTTGTAAGGAGAGAGAGAGTAAAGGCTACACATAGAGAAAATAGAGGCAGTGAAAAAGAAAATGAAAGTTATAAAGGATATGTGTACAAGCAATAAGATGCGAAAGAGGTAGGGAGGTGCAAGCAGTTATATAGCAATTACTTTCGGCGCTTTATATTCAGTTGAACCAAAGTTATTATTTTGATATATGCAAACCTATAAAAAAGAGTGAAAATAAACTCTTAGAAAGACAATAGGATGCGGTGATTTTTCTTAAATCATTTTGAAATCCACAACACTACTTCACATTTAAAGCAAAGCCCAAAGACAAAATGATATTCAACATAAAGTATATGGAATAAAAAGATTGTATCAATAGAGGCAAAAAGTGAAACAAAATATGAAAACATACAAACTATATCCAAATATAAAAGAAGCACAGGAAAAAAACTAATATAGTTGGTAGAGAAAAAATAGGTAAAAAAGGATTATTAACGCTTCAATAAATTAAAAGTTAAAATAAAAACAACAGAAAAGAAGACTATTTGGAATACGATATATTTAAATAACACTACCGTAAATTGTTCCATATATTTTTTGATTCCAAAAACTGTTCTTACATTCAGAAGAAATGGGAAAATATAATTTATGCTTTTCTATTCATTTGAGCTCTCGTTACAATTCTAAATAACATCAGTAATTTTAATTCAAACATGCAGATAAAAGGGATTTAACTATTAAATACTTTTCCTTTTGGTTATACTTTAAATAATTTATATTTATGTAAATTACTCTCAAATAGATAGTCTACGTTTTGATTAGTTTTTAAGAAAATTGCTTACTTGGATAAAACTACTATAAAAAAACAAGTATTTAATAATCATAAATAAATAATACGCATATCATGCAAAAATGTATGAAAATGACATGTTTCTTTAAATCTTATCAAAGTGTAAATTAAACAATTTAAGGTTAAAAGAGAAAATTTAATATTATGGATTTTCACAAAACATACATGGATCATGTTTTTTTTATTAAATTAATAATTGTTTCAAAAAATATTTATTTTTTAAATTTTCCAAAGATATTTACTTAAAAAAAAGTTCAATTCAGCATCCAACATTCTTAAATTTTTTCCATAAGTTTTCTAATAAACAAGCATTTGATTATTGATTCCTAGTCAAATATTTAAACCATTACTCTTTCCCCTTCATGAATATACTTACTAACTACACACATGATTTGTGTCAAGAAAGATTAATATACATTTTTGTGTTCATCCCCATAAATAGCTCAAATTGGTAAAGTTGTTCTTTTCAATTTTGTCAATTTGCATAAAATTTGTGTGATTAATTTTTTGACAAAAACAAGTTTCATCAGCTAATGATACGCAAGTTTGAATATTTAGAAAAATATTTTATGCCAGAGATTTCCAACCATTTTATGTCTGTGGACCCTCCTGTCCAAGTTTCAACTTTAAGAATATGGACCCCCATTTATTCGTAAATAGTATTCCTAGCTGAAATATTTATTCCAAAGATATTAATAGCTAATAATTAAATATTTAAATAATTCTTAAATAAAATATTTATTTGTTAAGTTTATTAAAAGAAAATAATAAAGTTAAAAAAATGCAAACTACAAATTTTTGAAAAAAAGTTGTAAAATAAAAGTTTGTGATAAATGAAAACAAACTGAAAAAATGAACTGAAAATGAATATTTTTCATTTTATATTTTGGAGGGCTTTCGGCAGTATTATTAATCATTCCAGGAGCCGTCATTCCTTGCAGGCACTTAAGAAAATATATTTTACCAAAAAAAAAAAAAAATAACATTTACTAACACTAACAAAAAAATTTTTCCACAAAAATACCAATTACTAATTATAGAATGAAGTAACTATCTCCGACCGAGGAAATTATGTTGGATTAGTTAGTGCTTGTAAAATAATTTATTCTTTGAAAATTTTTTATGGACAGAATATTTTTTTCCATTTCATCAAAAGAAAGCTCTACAAAATACAGATAACCTACAGCCACGAATTTCAGGATTTTTATATGGAATTTTATTTTATTGTTATTTTTAAAAAAATTTTACTAATTATTTATAGTTTATCCTGATCCTCCTAAATACGTTTTTTTTTCTTGCGGACTCTCAATGAGATTCTATGGACCCCCTTTTTGCAAAACATTGCCTTAGACTCTTTTCTGAACCATAACCATAATATGCGTGGTAATCAACATATAGTTTAGACAGCTTCAGCAATTTTTATGTGTGATTTGTGTTTTTTTTTAAATCCAAATTGGCAGGTCAAAGAAAAATTCCAGATATCATTGTCCATGAACATTCAGAATTTTAGAATATTTTTCAAAACAATACAATTTATCTCATTTTTTTAAATAAGTATATGGTTATAACTTCTTATTTTAAAATTATTCTCATCTATAACCACACGATCATCAAATCACTTTAAATGTTTTTACCCTGTGCACATTCGAAAAAATAAGAAGTTTTAATCTCATAAGCAAAATGAATTTTATATCAATGCCTATTTTTTTTATATTTTTCATACTGCTTGTGCTTAAATATATCATGTTTGATAAAAGGAATTAAGCACATTTTATTATAGTATTGTACATTATTTCATTCATAAAAGCACCTCTGAAAATAAAACAAGTACAAATTACATGTTATTCTTTTGAAAAATAATTCAAAACTTTTCACAAGCACGCCATTAGGAAGTTAACAACAAAGCTTTAAAAAATTAATAACTTACAAAAAAATACATTATATATATATACCATTCTAGATTTCAAAGAACTAGTAATAGATGAAATAAATAAACTCTTGTATAGACTGGAAAAAAGGCAGTTTTTGAAACGTGATAACATACATAAAAAAGGTATTCAATGTCATTTATACCTAAAAAAAGGTATTTCCTTTTAAGTTTTTAACTAGACAATCCAACTTTTTAGCAATATATTCTATTCTTCCAATTGAATAGTAAATTAACTATAGCTTATTAAATTTTTCCGAATACACAAATTGTTTCTATGATTACCTTAATTATTTATAAATATATGGAACAAAAATTTATCTTAAGCCATGAAAAATACACTAAATAATAAAAATGAAAAGTGCTTTAATAACTGTAAATATTCTATCAATACAATGCACTGGCTTCTTTTCTATAAGCTGATTATTTTCTGAATATGAAAAATCAACACAAACCTTTAGAGGGAAAAAAGAATTGGAATAAATATTCGAAATTATATCAGCGAAAAATACCGAATATTTGATACAAAACTACACATACCTTCTGAAATACTGATCGGGGAGAATAATAGAAGAACAACCAGGAGTAGAGGAATCTTCTGATCCGTTATTATTATAAGAGAAAGTATTTAAAGTAAATCGCGGTTGGTACGTCAGCAACAAACAACGTCACGTGTCGAGCCCACGATGGACGATTTGGGAACTTCTACAGAAATTCTCTCACCGAGTTCTCTCACTTTCTCTCTCCATTCAAGAGCATTCATCAAAAAGTCGAGTACAAAAGCCTTAGATGACATCTCTTAATGTATGGCGGTGGCATAACGGTTACACTCGGTGAGATTCGCGAGGTATTTTTTCCTATGTATACTCAGGCTTCGTTTGAAGTCGAATCGGGTTTGGTAAAAGGGGTCTGTCGTAATAGATTGGAACGTTATTGTGAGAGTTCTCTGCATGGTTTAAAAGCAGATGTGGGTATATAAGTTCAATGGCAAGTTAATGATGATGGGTTAATTTGTTCTTATTTGCAAACAGGATGCATTAATTTATTGGCTTAAAAAATGTATTTTTTCGTCAGACTTAAGAATTTTGTAATGAAACATTAGGCTCAAGTGTAGTATAGGGAGGAGGGCACTTTGGATTTGGTGATTTTTCTTCGGATTTGGCGAATTTTATCTAAATGTCATGGTGAGATATTGAATTCATTTTAAGATAAATAATAAATAATTCCGAAAAAAGTACCTTGGTGACCGCTTTTAGTCGCCAAAAAAAAAGGACTGCGCCAAATGGCCCCCTATACTACACTAATCGAAACATTACAGTGAAGAAGAAAAAATATGAATATATATATATATATATATATATATATATATATATATATCACGCTCTATTCCTTAATTCAATATTTATAGATTTTTTTGTTGTTGTTTTACATAGGCAAATTCACACACTGTGTAGAGGGAGCCGATGTTCGTTAAATCTGTCGAAGCTCAATGTTCTTCCATTGGTATGGTGTGGTAGTTAGAAGAAGGTGGTGTTAGTTCAGGTGTCATCTTCGTCACTTGAACGAAGTTCAAAATTAAGAGGTAAGTCGCCAATAGCCCTCGTGTTATTTTATTGCGACATTAATAAAACTCTCACTTACTCTAAGTAGACAAATCATATTCTTTCTCATTAAGCTTGTACGAAAATACTTTTATTCTGATGTCAGCAAATTATTATAAAAGCTCTTTAGTCAAGCAGATCGAACACCGCTCTGATTTTAAGTCACATAAGTTTGAATTCACAGCTTTTAAAAAAATATTTATAGTTAAACTAATGATAATTACAACACTTATTAAAATAATAGGGAAAAACTGAGCGGAAAAAATCAATTTTCAAACTTTCTCTCTCTCTCCCTCTCAGCTCAATGTACCTTTTCTTCCTAATTTTTGATTTGACGCTTGCATCTGAAAATAAAATTTTTCGAACATTGTTAAATAATTTTTGCATCTGCAATCGCAGCCTATTTATTATTTAGATTTGATAACTAAGTGGTCTCATTAAATTGAATTTTAAAACAAACCATTTTTATTCACACTTTCAGAAATAAGACTAGTGAATATTTCTTTTTAGAGAAAAAAGGAATCATTAAAGTTATACACTCATGGACAAAAAAAATAGCATATCAAAAAGGAGTCGTCAAAATGAAATGAAATTTTACATGCGTAATGACTACTTTAATATAAGTAAATGTTTAGAAAATCAAAGAAAAAGGATAATTTATTTCAGAGAAAAAAGGCAAAAGAAAGGAGGATTTAATACCCTGTTGAATCCTCTTTAGCGCGAATGCACTATGCGATACTATCAGGCATTGAGGCATACAAGTTCTGTATGATGTCTTGAGACATTTCTTTAAATATTTACTGTAAACTTGCCTCTAGTTCATTCAAACTCATGGGATGCCCAACTCATCGTCCCAAATAATACCAGATATGCTCGATTGAAGACAAATTTGGTGATCGAGCAGGCCAAGGACGGGTAGTAATAGTGCCGAGAGAGTCTTGTGACACCCTTACCGTGTGAGGCCGAACATTGTCTTGTTGAAAAATGGCTCCTGGGAGCCGTTGCATGAGTGGTAACATATGTGGTTGTAGGATATCATGAACATACCGCTGAGCTCTACTGGTGCCCCGGATCAATACTAGGGGTGACCGTGTATTGTAGGCAATGGTACCCCATATCATCACTCGAGCTGTAGAAGTGATGCGCCGCTGTAAAGCAAAGGCAGGATTGAGGTGTACACCACGGGGTCTCCACACACGAACACGATTGTCATCACTGTGAAATTGAATCTGGATTGGTCACTAAAGACGACCTGGTTCCATTCCACTGCAGTCCAGTTTCCTCGTGCGTGGCACCACTCAAAACAGAGGCGTCAACGAGTGGGAGCAGGGCAGCATACGTGATTGGCGCCGCGATCCCAAATGTCCTTCAACCAGGCGCCTTCGAATGGTTCGAGAAGACACAGGGGCCCTAATGAAGGTGCTACAATTGCCTGGATGGTGGCGGATGAAGCAGCTCTGCATTTCTTACGATATAACGGTCTTCTCAACGACTGGTCTGTCGGGGGCGTCCTGAGCCTGGTCTTCATGTAAATGACATCTCTTGGCTCCATTGGTCCCAACACCTCCTCACAACACAATCAGAGCGGACTAATCGACGAGCTACTCACCTAGCCGACCACCCAGCTTCCATCATGCGATGATTCTCCCCCTCTCAAACTGCGACAGCTGATCATATTGTCTTCGAAAACGGCGTAATGGCATGTCCACCTCAGCGCTTCCTTTGTATACAATTCAGCACACTCAAACAAGCTTTGGTTACCTGTTTTTTACTCAACGAAGAACGACGTTAAATGCCTTCTACCGGCTATACGTAATGTGCAATCACGCAACATTTCTAATCATCTGCATATCTCTCCGCCATGTACCTTAATGCCAAGTTTCGTTACGATCTCGCAATTATTTCTTGGTGCGCTAATTTTTTGTCCATGAGTGTATTTGAAATTATTAAAATACTAGCTTTTTTCCCTCACTTCGCTCGGTGTTTCATGATAATACATGAAATAAACAATGGCTCACTTATTTGAAGCCCTTCATTTAGACTTTTTAGAAGGGTCATTATATATAATATGATATGTAATCTCTCCAGAGAGTAGCGCAGCTCTTACAGCGAGTTCTCAATTTACTAATATTTACGAAGTTGCATAAGCGGTCTTGGATTAAGTTTCACTCCTCCACCCAAATTCTTCTTAGGTACAGAAGTATTCTGATAGGGGATAGGGAGTTTTATTGTCTCCCCCAACAGCCTCTAAGATATGTTATATGGTATTCAGGTATCAAGCTGTGTCTATTCCTTATTCCCTAACTATCCTTACTCTCGAGGTATCCGTCGACCTGTAGAGCCCCGTGTGGACGAGTGGGTTACCATCCATAAAAATTAATTGAATGCTAACTGCCTATATAAATTTTTAAGATCTAACCCCTATACCTCCTTCCTTCCTCAGTGACTCGTCAGCCCAGGATGGGCCTTGGCATTCTCAGGAAGCCTTCTTCATGCTAGTAATCTTCAATTCTTAGTTCTCAAAACTAGAAGAACTTTTTCTTCTAGGCCATCAATCCGTCTAAGATTTTGCCTGCCCTTTCTTTGTGTGCTAACTGAATGAGCATTGAAGATTTTTTAGTGGTGTGGTCTCTTCCTTTATTCTGTCAACATGACCTTCCATTTAATTCATTGTATTTTGATGAAATTAACAATGTAGATTCTTTATAATGATTGAAAGAGCTAGAAATTCGATCTTCTTTGCCACGTTCCCCCCCCATTTTCCAGAATTCCTCAAAAAATAAATCTGAAAATTTTCCTTTCGTAGTTACTTATCATGTTCTCATCTGTTCACGATATGGACCAAGCACTACATGAATGCTAATATTGATTTTAAAAAGCTTTTATATAATAGAACCTTTGTTTTTCTTTTGATCAAATTCGATTTCATGTATTTTCGCATTCCATTAACCCTCTAACCGGATAGCACGGAAAATTCCGTCAGTGTAAAGATAATTCGAAAACGGACTCCACTGATTTTTCTGCCTTCAAGTAACGTTTTCAAAAGCGGATTACCCACACTTTTCTGAAATCCTTTCCCCTTTTAAAGGTTTAACATCTTGAAAGATAATGAGGGGACGGAGGAAGCAACACAGCAGGAGTTTTATGGATCGCAGGGGAACCCCGTGTTTGACCCTGGGGCAATCGTAAAAATCGGGGAGAAATTTCTTTAGAACCCAAGAAGTGTTTGTTTGCTAGCTTGTATTTTAAAAGTTTTCAAAAGTCCCAACGCATAAATAAAATATGTTACAATTCCCTTTTGGTTTCATATTAATTTCAAACTGTAACAAGTTGGGGCGTGTCAGGGCAATCTGCTATTTTATATAGTTAGACAAATTATCTTTTTTAAAGTATATTCTTTCGCTTCATTTTTCTTATCTTAATCAATCTTTCAATTTTTGAAACATGATTATTTCATTATAAGATGCCCCAAAAACACAATAATAAAACACCAAACACTTTAAAATTTGAAATCTTTTCAATTTTCCAACCACTAAAAATGAATAAATTTAAACTTCATCAAATAATTTGAAACATTTTCTTGAACTTTGATAAAAATAATAAAAAAAAACTAATTAAGATCTATTAATTTTTTTTTAGATTTCAAAGCCCAAGTGTTCAGGGAAGTTTACGTACAGTGCCTAGTTATATATTGTTAAAATACACCGAATTATATTTGAATTTTAAGTGATTGAACTTCAGTTTACATCAAAGACAACATGAATGAAGATTTTCCCACATTTTTTTTATAACTTGAATGTTTGAATAAATGGTAATCAAAAATATACGGAAACATTTACAGTAGACATTTATGCATATAAATAAACATAAAAATCAGTTTTAAATTCGAGCTATTCAAAAACATTCGAATTATTCTTCAAAAATATTTATTTATGCAAAATACCTCAACATTTATCTTTTTTTAAACGCTAACTGAATAAGTAATTAAAATCTGGATATTTTTTGAAATCTCGACCGTATAAAGCTAGAAATTTTATGTTAGAAATTCCATTTGAAATTTCGGAAAAAAAAATGTATCGCAAAGTTAAAAATTATTTACCATAAGTTCTAGCAACTCTTTGAGTATAATATAAATTTCAAATTTTATTATATAGCTTCTTTGGTATTTTTTAATATATTTTGAAGATTTCATAAAATTCAGTTGAAAAATGCATGCTAAGAGCAAAAAATATACTAAAAAAACTGAGGAATATACAATAAAGTTTTACATAGAAGCAAAACTGAGAAGCTAAAAAGGGTAGGAATGAAAAATTTTGAATACATCTGAAGTAGTTTTCGAAATATTTATTTTAAAGTTCAGAAAATTTGTGTGCGTTACGTTATACTTAATATTATTTAAATGGTTAAAATAATATGTTAATAACAGTCATGTAATCGTGTGATGACACATTCATATACTAATAAAAATTATAATGGTCATTGATGCGAATGTCAAGAATTTTATGTAATTTTAAATTCAGACATTAAGATATTGATGTAGAAAATATAAAACGACCATCTAAAATACATGAAAAATGCAGTCTGCTATAAAATGATCTTGACAAACAAAATCCGGCATTTTCAATTACTATGGCAGAGCCGGCTTGGTCAGGGGCGATCTGGAAAAACAGAGAGAGAACCGCGGTTTTGATGGATGCCGCTCTAGCTTTTAAAGTTCCCACGAAAAATTATATATATATAAATTACAAATGCAAAAATAAATCTTGTAATGTTCCATACATTTTTATAACAACGAATTGTGGAATTGGCTTCCAATACATTGTTGTTTTTGACAATATGTAAGGTAACCAACCCTACTTTAGATAGATTTGTACTACTTTTTCGTAACCTTATTCCTTTTAAAATTAATTCGTGCAGCCGAAATACACCTTTTGCACCCTTAAAAATTTATGTAAACTATAACGGTTAATTTTAATTTATGCAACTTGTGAAATGTTCATAATTAACCATTTCCGTCTAAACAGTTTACATGAAAAAAAAAGTTTGGACTCCCTCATTCATTAGGGATTTATATAAGATTCTAACATTAAATTTTATTTTTCACTGAATAGGATCGAGTGGTAGTTTATCGTGCTTCCACAACACAGGTCTGGGGTTCTATTAACGGGCTGCGCAAGGTCGACTCTGCCTTTCATCCCCGCTACATTGGGTCTATAAATGAGTACCAAGCTTGCTTCGGGTCTTAAACACTGAAGGTCTCTCTTCAGACAGACCACCAAATCGGGACATCTGTTCATGCACCTCAGCGTCCAATGGCCACGTGTATTATGATGGGCACAGTAGTTCCTGGCCCTCATGGATTGTTGTGGCTCTGAGTTTGAGTTTTAAGTTTGAGGATTACCTCACTTTGGGGATACCCCTTAGATAAACATGTATTTCCACTCATTTGCAATTAAACATTTTTCTTTCAATTACGTTTATTTCAGAAGGAAGTTTGATTTTTCAAATGTATTTGCTTAATAACATGTATATTTGTGTATTATATTAAAAATTTGATCAATCCAAAATCACATGTTTTTAGCTCCTCTAAAAGCTTTTAGGGTTTTACAACTGATCTTACAATCCATATACTTTTTATAGTAGTATATTTAAAAATGATAAAGACATTTTTACGAGTGTGTGAGCTGTTATGCCTCGTTTATAAATATAAAAAATTGCATTCAGCTACAGTTTTTAAAATGTACAGAAATAAGTGGAGAAATAGGATACTTACATATTATGAATATTTTTGACTGTAGTAAGATATATTTATATTTCAGTTTCTTTACAATTTGAATAGAAGTTGTAAGCCATTTTGCGAATAGTTTGATATTGAGTATAATTCCATAGGCAGTTTAATATTGTAAAGTGTTTTACTTTGATTCCAGCACACATTAAAATAAGGCTCATTTGCAGTTACATGATCAGCTTCAGTGATATTTAAATTTTCAAAAATAGTCTACACGCGTACGAAAACATTCTTTCACAACCGCACACCACATCTCATACTATATCTTCCCTACAGCAGGAAATATTTGTGTATACTAAAAAATTTAATACTGGATACATTTCCAAGTGTTAAATTTGTTTTTAAAATTTGGTATGAATACATTATGGAACTGTCGGTTAACTTCACTGAACAAAATTGTTTTAAGTGTACTGTTTTGAAAGTCAAAATTAATTAGGGAGAACTTTTCTCACAATAGAATTTGTAATGACTGAATTGTGTGAAAATGTAGTTATCGATGTGTGACATTTTTCCTTGTAATAAAAGAAACATAAAGATAAGAAATTTAACTTGAGTAGAAAATGGTTAAAAGTACTGTCATGGGCATTTGAAGAAGTATATCCCCCATTAAAATTAAAAATTATTGACTGAATGTGTGTTATGTCCATCACAAATGCCGATGTAGAAAAGATATTTTTATTTAATACAAGGAGTTCGAAAAGGAGAGCACTAGGAATGAAAATTTAGATTTTTTCCGAAAAATATTCAGTTAACATAAAAATATCATTTATATGATTTAAATTTAAATAAATTAAAAGTATTGAAATCATTTTTTATGTTATTCTAAATTAAAAATATAATTGAATAGAGAAAGATCTGTTTTATTTCATAAATATGCACCATTTATGTCTTATTGTTTAAAAAAAAAAGATAGGGCCTTTACTCTTTTACCTCATAACTTTTTTAAAAACATGAAAGTGAACGTTTTTCTTACTCTCATATTCAAAAATGAATACAGGATGCTTTTTTCTGGTTCAAATCGCAATACCAAAATATTTTTTTTTTTTTAAGTTTTAAAAATGACAGAAAAATAAATTTTGTTTGAAGAAAATGTAACTATTTTTCAACTTTTAACACGCCATTTATTTCATGTTTTTTACCCTGCATTTGTTTTAATTTTACTGTGACTGAATCTATGGGGAAAACGACAGAGTAGAAAGAACTACGGTTTTCATACAAGATTGCCCAAGGCAACTTAACAGCTAGCTGTAAACGATTGCTATCCTGGTTCTCAATGATAAAATACGCCGAACCAAGTCATAAAGTTGTCCCCTTTCGACCTCCCAAGTTTTAAAAGGGGGAAAGAATTGAAGTCTGTTGCATTTTGAAGGGAATAGCAATATAAGAGTAAAACGCTTTCGGAATAACTTTTCAGGAGGAAGGCATCCAGTTAGAGGGTTAAGACATCTATTAGCCATAGTAATTCTCTTTTGGATTTCAGTAGTACAATCATTTCTATTGCTAATTTCCAAACCTAAATGAGTGAAACTGTCAAAAACTTCAAGATTATACTCTTAAATTTTAAAGCCCCTTTACCTCAGAGAAGTCAATTTTTCCCCTGAAAGCTTGCAACTCTCTGCTCTCATCCAACATCACGTCAACCATATGTGAACACGTCTAGTATTAAAATTTAGACTGAATCTATATTTATCAGTGAAAAGAACAAAGCCCCAATTTTTTCGTGTCCAAGGATGATGCTGTCTGTATCATGCCACGCAAGCTGACCAATGACCTAGCTAGAGTGAGTAGGACGCAGATTATTGGTCTCCTGGCAGAAAGCCGTGTCTCATGAGATTATCGGCAAATGATATATCTTGAATCTGAAGTACCAGAAAGACAGCAGGGCTCATTTGTCAACTTTCAAACATATAAAAAAATTTTGATACATTGTTTCAACAATTTTACTCTTACTGGATGATAAGATAAATTAACAAGATGAAGTATGAGTCCTTTAACAATCACCTTTTTAAGAATTTGTGGAAGATAATGCTAATTGTAACTTTTATGTCACTCTCCAACTTGATGGCTTTGACTCATTTTCTACTTTTAAAGTAATTGGGATAGATTATTTTTCTATTTTTCGTTGTCTTTTCCTGTCTGCTGATTTGCAGTCATGTCTGGTTTTTAAGAAGTTGACTTCTTCTTTAAATAGATATTAGGACTCTTTCCCTTTTGAAAAAAAATATTTGTTTCAATAAAAGCATGACAGTGACCAAATAGACTAAGATAGCATTACATCAACATACCTAAAATCTTCTTGTATTTAAAATGAATTCAAAAAAGGTATACAAGTATATACAGTTTTGTTTTAAATCAAATAAAAAACATATGACATAATAAAGTTTAACTTATTAAACAAAACTCATCTATACTCAGAGGCGGATTAAGCGGCTGGCAGACCTGGAGGCCGCCTAGGGCCCCAGGCTTGATAAATTCCTATTATAAATTCGCGTGCAATAAAAAGATCTCAAACCTATATTGTAATATTGTAACCCCGATTAATTTTACTGATTTGAGTCGTGTAGCAGCCCTATCCATCTTGCTTCCATATATCTGTACTGTTTCAATCTCTGTACAAAATTTTCGCCTGCGTTTTTTTGCACTAATCTTATTTCGAACAGACGAATATTGTTCATGTCAAACAAGCTTGTTTTTAATTCACAGGCTGTATTTAGTAACTTTTTCGGATACATCTTACACTAATGGCGAAAAAATCACAAGACCAAAAAGAAAGAAAAAAATATTATAGACTAATGAAACTTCCACAATACATTTGTCTAGGAAACATATTTAATGGATTAAACTTTCAAAATAACAGGTTGATGCAAGCTCGGGAACAACCATTTCAAATGTGAAATGATGATACAATAAAAAATGGTGTAACAGCCTGAATATTAATGCAAGCATGCTGTACATACAATGTCTCCTACAAGTACCAGATATCAGTCGTGGCATGGAATTGCATGCCTGTTGCTCTTTGTCGATCAGTAAAAGGTTGTTTAATTCCGGTTGTGGATGACGCTGTTGTTGCCGTCCAAAGATGTCCAAATCCTGCTCGATTGGAGAAAGATCTGGTGATCTGGAGAAGGCCAAGGTAACACTCTTTTGAGCTACAGTAGGGTTTGATTGCGCCCATTATCCTATTGGGAAGCACCACATAAATGATTTTTTTAAATTGCAGGGAAACAATTTGAATCATCAGACTGACGTGCATGTTGGCCGTCAGGATGTTTGAAATAACCTCGAGAGCTTTGATTCCTGCAATCAAAGAAAATGCTCGTTCCAGACCATTATTCTAGGTGTAAGTTTATTGTGCCTAGGCTGCAGAAAGGTTGTTTACGGACGCTGACCTAGCCTTCTTGTAATCAATATACAACCATCACTGCATTGGCGTAACGTGCACTGCCGCAACAGAATTCTAAGGGGCCCATAGCCTAACTGATGCCAAGCACGGCTTGAGGCCCAAGACCTGACTTTACAAGGGGTAGCCTAAAATTCTCCGTTACACCACTGCATCACTGGCACCAAGACAGTGTAACGTCGGCTCATTAGTAGAACTCACCCCATCTATGCATATCAAGATTGTTGTATGGAGGATCAGTTGACCAAATGGGACATTGGGTATCCATAAAAGACACCGGTGGTTCGCCTCCTTAGCCGGGAGCACAACACGTGTAAACTTTCTTGAAGAATGGCTGTGTAGTCGCCACTACTTTCTTTCTTTCTCGACTTACAGACGCCTGTTTGTCCAAACACTCAATAGGAAGGAAGTTACGAGTTATAGCCCCTTTGTGTTGGGTTCTCCTCTACTATTGACGTAGCCAATTTGTATAGAGAGTACTGCGCCGAAAAATAGTATCAGAAACACTCTCGGTGAAATTTAAACAGGGCGAATTATAGCCTCCAGATGTTGGACACACGTCCGTGTCGGAGGAAAACCAAAGAGGTCGGCCAATTATTCACACGCACCAATGGAGTGTGATTGAGATTGGAGGAAGTCGGGTGACAATGTTTGGCACTCTGGTGCCGAAAAAACTGTATTTTATGCTATAGATACACTATGATGTTTCCCAGCCATGTGTGAATATTGTAGTCTTCTCTGTCAGTGGAGATCGGTGCATGGTTTGATCATAACTTTCTTGAGGTTGTGCCATCCGGGATCATTGCCGCCAAAACTCATGCTGAGCGGATACATTCCTACCAAGTCTTTCTGCAATATCGTGGAAAGAAAACTCACCTTTTAAGCTCTATTATACTACCTCATTCAAAGAGTGAGCAATTGATATTGGGTTCTTCGTCTTCTTAAAGTAATTTTAGACTCTAACATGAACACACTACGTCAAATCTCAACGATAAATAACTCTCACGAACTTTAAAGTGCGTATTTAAAGTACACTTAACTCATAGCCTCAAAGTGGCGCAATTAGCGCCACGCTTACTCACCTAACACGAAATATGAATCAAAGTCATCTTTCAGATGTATAAATACGCCTACCAAATTTCTTCGATAAAACACAACTTTCTTGATGATTTTTATTTAAGTTTATTTTATTATCAAAGTTATGTAATAAAAGATATGTCTAGCTCACAAAACTATTTCATTCTAGTTGAATTTAGGCCTTGATAACAAGATAAAGATTAATAAAAGCGGCCTGGCTCAAATCCGTGATACGAATGAGGGGAAAAATGACCACAAAACTGGAAGCAACTTTTCTTTTGAAACAGATGGAGAAATATGAAACTTCTCTAATGACCATCATTAGAAATACCATACTCCAACGAATAAATGCTACTAGCAAATCATAGCAATAAGTTAGAAGTGTGCATTACCAAAAGATCTAGTCTACTAAAGTCTAGAAAAATTTTATATCCAAAATTTCAAAAATGAACTGAGTAAAATGGAACTAGGAGCAACAAATTTATCAGGGCTATCGTTTGAAGATGAAACAGGACAAACTCACAGGCAGCAAAGAGAGCATTTTTTTTCGATGAAAGTAAAAAAGTCGGTTATGAATTTTTTGAAAAAATTTCATAGTGTCATATGCGATAGAGAAAGAGCAGAACTATTTCGAAGAGCTAAGATGTACGAAACTGTTATAAACCATTTACTGTACTTTTTGACGGGAAGTTATTATCTGAAATTAAGAAGAAAGCGGCACAAAAACGAAAGAAAACTTACAAAGATGATGCTGGATCTTTTAATTGTGTTTTTTTGTGTGTGTGTTTACTGTTTTTAAAAGATAAAAAAGGTACAATGAAGACCCCACCAGATATTTATCGAAATAAAAGAGAAATTCTCTAATGTAGGGATACTTCTGAAAATATTTTTAAGAATACCGATATCGAATGCATCAAGGGAAAGAATTTTTCAGTTTTAAAGCGAATTAAAAATTATTTTAGAAGTCCTATGGGAGATAAGACAAATTGAGCAACATAGCCACATTGTGTACAGAACAGAGATTTTTGAGACAAAATAGATACGGCAAAAATAATTAATGAATTTGCCAAAGAGAAATTAATGTAGCAAATTTTTGTAGCAAAATTTTAAGCTTTTCAGTAAGGTTTTTAATTTTTTTAAATACAGTTAAGATTTTTCTTCAGCCGTTGAGTTTTATTATTAGCAATAAATTTTATTTTGAGGATTTAAGATCAGTGAACCTTTTCACTATTTTAGTTTTTCGATTCTTGAGCTAATGGGCATCAAAACTTTTAATGCTAGAGTCTACCAACTACCTTAATCTGCCTCTGTATCTATCACGAAAAGCAACGATGTATTTCGGTATTGAAATTAAGCTGAACATGCGTTGTAAATAGAATGATTTTGAAAGGCCTTTTCTTATTAAAAAGAACTATCAAGAGGAATTGAAAGCGAGCTTAAGATCCAAACGAAGCAGGCTATCACAAAATGGTCAGTCTAAAATTGATCTAATCAGTATGATCTATGAGTTTTTATTCATTCTTTGAAAATTATAACTTTTAAAATTTTAGCTCTCTTATGATTAATTGGTAATTGTTAATATTTTTTTCTGCGTTTAGTTTCAAATTTAAAATATCTCTCTATAAAGTCAAGTGCAGTGTCAATAGTTTTTTATCATAAAAATACAATGAATTGACTTTTAAATTACCTCGCAATTCCAACTATAAATCTCTTCCAAAAACATCAAACGTATTGTTTTTTTGACAAAAATATTGAAAGCACCCTCTATTGAAAATGTGCTGATGTGTTTCCTAACTGTAAGCGTACTATAAAATATGTCTTATGCTGGAAGAGAAAAGTCTTTAAAAACATTTTTAAAAATTAGCATAGAATTTTTTAAAGTATTCATTCAAAAAGAATATATTAAAAAATTTATTCTTAAAACACACATTTAAATTTAAGTTTCTAAAATAGAAGTTGAGGTTGAAATAAATTTGACCATACGAAACATATAGCTCAGTGTTTTACTTATTGTTAGAAGAAATTAAATAAATATGGTTCAGATAACAACCATTAGATTCCCTCCAGACGTTGTCATGGTACCTCCTCCTCATGTGGATTGAGGTAGACATCTCGATTACATTTGAGACTTCCGGATGGACCTGAACACAGCATGGGTAGAGAAGTCATTGAATTAAACGCGAAATTATGGTAATCTAGAAATATGAACAATTTACTTTTATTAAGTTAAATACTACAGATGGCAATGCGATATGCAGACAAGACAAGCTAAAGATTAAGAATCAGTTTGTACGTATCTGAATGAGATGCAATCCTTAACTTTAACACAATCTGAAAACCTTCGTAATCTTGAATACCAAAAAATACAGTAATGTTTCTATGGCGTGAATCAACGTGGCAATATCGTCCACAATCATTTACAATCTTCTCTATACCTCTTTATATGATGTATCTCGCTCCATCCTGCATACTATCCAGTAGTTCAGTTATTTTGTATTGTGACGTTGTTCTAGCCTAAAATAGCAATTTATCTTGGTCAGGATTCTCACGCTCGATACCTTTTTTGTTACAGCATCATCTAAAATCTCTTCTTTATTGGACAACAGCTAAGATAGAATAATAATGTCTGGGATACGATGGTATAAAGGTGCAAGTTTTAGAGGTATAGAACTTTTTAAATTGCACAAAACAACGATGTATATTCGATTGACATGAATTTTGGTCTGAAAGATAATCTTGTGGCATTACATTTTAAAATGATTTTCGGCATAGGATCGCCGCCGCTGGGCCTGATGTAGTCCAATCTGACGTCCAATTTTCGATGACTTTTTCCAACATTTGTGGCCGTATATCGGCAATAACACGGCGAATGTGCTTGTCTTCCAAATGTAGTCGCTTGTGGCTTATCCGCATAGATCAATGACTTTACATAGCCTACCAGAAAAATAGTCTAGCGGTGTTAAATCACAAGATCTTGAGGCCAATTCCATAGGTCCAAAACGTGAAATCAGGCGGTCACCAAACTACTCTTCAATCAATCGATTATGGCGCATTGAGCCAGCACATGTTGTGCCGCCTTTGTTAATCTGACAGCTTCCCGGACATCATGATTGTTCGTCCAGAATGAAAAAAAGTTAGTAATCACGCTCTGTACCGGATCACTTACTGATCGTAACGTTGTAATTATCGTTTTTAGAAGAATTCCACCAGTCCATAAAGCACCAAACAGTCGTTTTTCTGATGTAATGGTTTGAGACATACACGGTGATTAGCTTCACCCAAATGCAGTTTATTGTTGATTTAGCTATTCAACCAGAAGTGCACTTATCGCTTACAAAATTCGCTTATGAAAATCGGGAACAACGTAAATCTGTTTTAGCCCATTCGACGTAATCTGACGCCTTGCTTGATGATCGCTTTGATGAATTGCCAAACCAAACTGAGAATAAATCACTTGACAGCTTAAATCCGTCGCCATCTTGGAAAGTAATGCCAACTTAAACTTGCTACCTGAAAAAAAAAACACCTTTATACATATATATATAGTATACATATATATATGTATATATATATATATATATATATATATATATAGTAATATAATTTCTTTAACCGTCAATAGATATGCTACTAAAACACAAACCCATGCATATACAATTAAATGCAAAAAGTGAAAAGCAAAACTCGGCAATTTTAATCCTTTGACCTCTAATATCTTGATAGAGTCTCTGAGCACGTAGAAAGTTAGGAGGTGGGGTATCCTGGGTACTCCCGGGCCCCAAAAAGCACTGGTTTCTTTTTTTCTATTGATTATAATCCTATGA